>JAWWEV010000134.1:11606041-11725388 GCA_035583235.1 Hafferia zeledoni
CGTGATTATTCGAGGAGGAGGTCCCCTCCCCCTCTTGTGAGTAAACATCTTGGTTCTTTCCCCTCAAACCAAGACAAATGTCTAACCATCCTTACAGGGAAGAATTTCTTCCTGATATCTAACCTAAATTTCCCCTCTTTCAATTTGTCCCCATTGCTCCTTGTCCTACTCCATGAGAGTAGTGAGCATACGATTGTTACACCATAGCTATGGTTAACCAAATAGTTTTATTTCCACCTTATGGCAGTTTCAAGTCCCCACTTCTTGGTATGAAGAGAGTGAAAGCAGATCCTGTCTGAGAGAAACTCCAGATTTTTATGTTAAGGTAGGATAAGGCAGAAAACACAACTGGCTTGAAATTAGGGTGAAGAGTAAACAGAGGAGTTGTTTTTTAAAAGGGTCTAGGCTGATATTTGCTTAATGGCTAAAGTTTGTCTATTGAAAAAACCTCTGGAATAGATCAGGAGTGTTTATTTTAAAATACACTTTTTTAAGAAAAGATGAGCATAATTATTTGCTGAGAAAATGTTCTGAAATGCCATTAACGTGTCATTTTTCTAAGAGTTGGACAGAATCAGAGGTGTTTGCAGTTTGAACTGTTTCCGGGATTTTGCTGTGATTTCCAGTCCATGCCCTGTCCTCTGTTTATCTGTCATAGTCTAGAGTATTTCAGCAGTGGACTAGATGGTCTCCCAATGTTTTGCATGTGTCAAAACATTTATAACTCATGTATTTGTTGTTCAACTCAGTCTGGTTGATTTGACACTTTCAAAAAGTGTTTCAAGCTCCTGTATTGTAGTAGATGATTTATAAACACTGTGTTTTTCTTTGCTGAAATACTTTTTTATCTACCTGTCAACATGTTTAATTAAACCTTTAAAAACAGATACTTTTTTTGGTATGTCTTAATAATTACCTTATGTTGTATCATACCAAACACATTTTGGGTTCATCTCTTTGTTTTGCCTTGAAGAGATTTTGGCTACTCTGTACTAAGCCCCCCAGATCTGTTCTGGCTAAAGGCACGCCGAGGGCTAATGCAGACACACATGTCATGTTATGGCCAGGAGGGTATTTGGAGCAGCTCCTTCATGGATAGGAGCAAAGGGGGATAAACATCTGTAAGCTTTCAGGTTTGGGTTATTTCCATGCTTGTTAACAGAATATATGTGAGTAATCCCCAAATTCATCCTTACATCTCCTTTGGTTGTGGAGTTTATATGAAGACAACAGGTCCTTCCCTGTGTTTAATCTTCTTTGTGCTGCAGATGCTTCCTAGAAGTCTTGTTATACCCTATTTTTTTAATGGGCTGTGTGTTTCTTATTCCTCCTCAGCCATGATTATGTTCTTTTCCAACACAGCTAAACATGGAAACATTTCCGTATATTTAGGGGGTCCTGGGAATTTTCCTTTCAGATTTGCGAAAACAGCAATCTTGACAAGCTGCTTCTTGGCATGACACAGCATGTGTTAATCTATGTCATTTCCAGGCTACTTTGTTCATAGTTAATTTGTTAAATTCTTTGTGAGAACAGACATGTTCCCCACTGAGCAATCGGCACAGCTGCAAAGAGAGTCAGTGACCAAACAGAGCCCACTGTGCGCTCTGTGTTCAGAGCAGGGATGTTAAGTCAGGCTTAGGGCAGCATCCAAAGAAGAATACAAAACTGATATGGGGTTACCTTGGTACCCAGGACTGATGGTAATGCCAAGTTATCGTGTGAAAGGGAGAAAAGAACCCCTCTTTTAGTCTAGATGCACTAGATTTGCAGTGGATTCCCCAAAAGAGTAAGTAAAACATGGCTGGTGAAGAGAGGTCAAATACTGTTACTTAGGGGAAAAAAAAAAAAAAAAAGATAAATTGAGTCATAGCTCTAACTTAACCTTGGCATTCACAATATCCCTGTAAGAGTATTCCTTAAGTTGGTAGCATCATAAGATCCTTCAAAATAATAAGGAAAAAACCCTGCAGATCCTATCTGTCAATCCTAGAAGCCTCAGTTGATCTTACTCAGTTTTATGAGCCTCTGAATTTTAACTCTTTTGTCACTGAAAATCAGTCTCCTCAAAATACCCCAGGCTGCATATCAACTGCTTGAGCAAATGTTGTGGGAAGCAAGAGGGATTAAGCCCTTTGTGCTCATCCCTGGTCTTATGGACGGCCTTTCAAAGGCCATTGATATGAAAATGCCATTTGACAAAAAGCCTGTGGACACTTCACAATCTGTGCATCCCCACACATTTCTGTGAAAGATTAGGAGGAACACATCACTGCAAATTCCTTTACAAGCTGGGCATGTTGTTCAACTTCTGTGACTCTCATTAATCTAGTCTTGTGCTTGGATGCCTATTTATGCGTAGGAAATTAAAAATAGTTTATTTGTTTTCTGTTTTAGAAGTCTTGCTCTCTTGCAAGAATCCTAAGTCTTTTAGTCCAGCTGTTGGGGCTCTGAGTGTGCAAGGTAAGGAGAGCCCTTTTGACTGAAGTGCTGGATGGTCACTGTCCAGTGCAGTGCTGGAGTCTGGGGAAGCAGCTTGCCCCACACTTCTCTTGGTTGCATTAGTGGCAGTCTCTGTGATTTGTAGCTAAACATGTGCTCTTTCAGTGTCTCTATCAGTGAGAGTCAAAGCTAACAGAATTCTGGAGAAACAGGCTGTCTGGACAAATATTAACATTTAAAGGGATATTTAGACATCCCACATCAGAGAATTTAATTTCAGCCTGTCAGCTGTTTTTCTACACCTTTCTCATGTTCAGGAAGGTTTGTTGACCATGAGGTGTCCTGCAGGACACTTTTTTCCTCTAAACATTTTTACACCATTGCATGAGAATATTGCCTGTTGTTTTGTGAAGCTGGTTCTGCCAACAGAAAAAGATTAAGACAAGGTGTAAAATGTGTGGAGCACAGAAGTAAATAAATGGTTCGATGAATAAGGAAGGAGCAGGTTCAGTTCTTCTTCCCCCCATCATGAGGCAGAGTTTTGAAAGCACTCGGTTTACATGGAGAATAAGGAGAGCTCTTGGGAGTCAAACTTTCTTCAAAAGCTGTCCTCTTATGTTAGGCAAGGGAGAAAATTTTGATATTAGTTCTATCTTGTGTTGCTCATGATAGACAGAGGAAAGATGAATGACTGACTACCTCAGACACATACATGCTCCTCTTTCTACCCTTTTGTGGTTTAGCTGGAATGCTCGTGAGCAGCTGTTTTACTGAATGGTGGTAAGGACTCAGTGATTCACCACTGTCTTTCTCAAAGTCATTTTACACAGGCTGTCCTTGTTCACCAAAAATCACTTCAGCACCCACGGCTAGAAGGCGAACACTTCTTGTGTTGCCCAATCCATTCTTGGTTCCCATGAATGTTTGAAGATAACCCTTACCAGCTGAGTGCCTGTCAGTGAGGGGGGCTCATACCTTTTTGGGAATGTTGGGGTTTTTTGGTGGTGACTTTTCTTTTCAGTTGTCAAGAGGCACTGTCTTCTCTGTAAGTAGAAATGGGATTGCCAACTTCATGCTCAACACTGATAAGAACCTGAACCACAGCTTCCTCAGAAACCAGATTGCAATGCTTTATTTGGGTTATTAGCACTAAAACTGTAGCTCAGAATACTTAATTTCAACAGCAACTCTGTCTCAGACCAGGTCCTTCAACTGGAAGAAAACAGCTAAGTTGTGCTATATTATGTCCCACTTGGCCTTGATGGGCCTCCAACTCTCCCTTTTAAGAGAGACTGGCTGTGGAAGATGGCATTCAGAGATCAGAATGACAATGCTCATTTGTCATTTATTTCCCAGTGTGGCCACAGGGAGCTTGACAGAGCTGAGAGCTAAATAGCTTTTTGCACCTCTATAAGGGGAACACGGTCTCCTTCACAGCCTGTGTCCATTGAGAACCCACCCGTATTCCTCTGAAGAATTTGGGGAAATTCTGCTCGCCAGAGTAGCTGCTGACTTGGGAGGGAAGGGATACAGCCTGCCTGGCTTACAGGTCCTGCAGCATGAAATCATTCAATCTTACTGCAGAATTTTGATATCTAAAGCCTGCCCAGTGATGTAGTAACTTAAAGACATGGTTTGCTTGGTCCAAGCATTTCTGCCAAATAATCTGCATCTTCTATGAGATAAAAATTGAAGGCTGGTCTCCCTTAGTGGAGGCAGCATTGAATAAACAGCTGTCAGCCTGTACACTAGTCACAACTGCATTACCGAGAAAGCCAGCTAGAAATAAGTGTATACTCATTTGATAACAAGCACAAGAATGCACTGAGATTACCTGGGCTTTCTTTTCTTTCCTTTTTTTTTTCCTCTTTTTTTCCCCCCTTTGTTCTTTTTTCCCCCTCTTTGTGGCTGGGGGGAGAATGGGGAGTTTGTTATAAAAAGGTCAAACACATAACTTTGCAGCTTTCAGCCATCTCTATTCTTTTCTTTTGCAATTCTTCTTTCTGATTAAACTTCCAGATAAGTCTAGGCACTGTTGCCCGGCCCTTCACATTTAATGATTTTATGCATCACTTGCTCTTGGCACTGCTCACAGCCCTGCCATCTCCACTGCTGCCTGTGATCTTCTCCTCTAAATGTTTGACATCCACCAGCATTTCTCTTTTGCTCTGAGATGCTTTTTTTCTTGTGAGGTCTGGAGAGGGAAAATGATGGTGGACAACCCTGAGACGAATTACCTAATATCCAAGGATTTTCTTTCTCAGCTCTCCTAATGGAAGGAAAGTATTTTCTTCCTATTTACTTTTTTCTTATGAAAAAAAGCAAACTAAAACTCACCAAATCTACAACATGCCCTAGATACAGATCCCTGTCCCAGAGATGAATTTATTTAAATAATTCTATGAAAAATGAATATTCAGCCTTCCTTCAGAGGATGCTGTATGGGGAGCAAGCTGGTTAAGCAAAAAAACCTGGGTTTTTTTAATTGTTGTTTTTAAATTTCTTTATCCTCCTTATAAATCAGAATGTGTAGGTTTTGTCCTCTTATTCAGTGGGGCTTATCAGAGATGTGTAGACTCCAGATTGGAGTGAAAAAGGCAAAGAGAGAATAGCTCTTTACCATGTCATCTGAGGAAAAAGAACTGATAACAAGATTCTGGTGGATTTGATTTTTTTTAAAAAAAGAAAAAAAGGTTATACATGTTTACTTCTCAGAATTCATCTCTATTGAATTCAGTGGATGTAAAACAACAAATGTATCCAAGTATTTAGACAAAATAAGTCCAGGGCTTATTTTTCACAGCTTTTGAATTCAGTATAGTAACCCCTGCCTTAGGAAGTTGTTAAGACCCAACTGGTTGATGCCTATGTAAAACTATTCAACACTTCTGTGTTCTTTACTCTTGTGCTGTTTGGCTGCTATGGAAGACAGGGTACTGGACTAAATATGTGTTGGGGTCTGATGTAGTATATCTGTTCCTACAGTCTAACCAGAATAAACTGTATTTCATGTGTGCCCAGAGATGGAGAAATGTGGTTTTCTTTATAAAATTACGATTCCAGTGTCAGTACATTGGAAATGATGGAATGCTTGTTGACTGAATTTGATCTGTAAGAAATTCAGATGTCAGTCAGCAACAAGGCAGCCTTATAAAAAGGGGCTGTTAGTCTTAGCCTAACAGTTGTCGTCTTAGATCTGATAATGCTTAAGATGGACCATAGCTATGCTTGGAAATACTGAAGTACCAGATATAGTAAAGTATTCAGCAGGTTAACTGGAACAAAATGGATTATATCAAATGATGGGGTTTGCACGTTTCTGATGATGAAAACAGCTTTCACCTGGGTACCTGAAAGAGGCTTGAGGTTTTTAATTGGAGGCTCACATGTTCACAGGGCATCTTCATTGTCTCTCATTCACACTATTTGGATTTTAGGATTCCAATTAATTTATTCTGTGTATTTTTGAATGAACTATGGGGTGGGCACATCTGACTTTTGCATGAAGGAATTAACACTAATGTCATAATAGCACAAAACTGTATGCTGGACAGGAAGGAATCCACACTGGCTATAAAGGCTTTCAAACTCATCCAGTTTCTGTGTATACATGTATAGAAGAAAATCAAGATAACTATTTGTAAATCATGTGTGAAATAGTTTAAATAATTGTTAATATTTACTCTTCCTATCATGATTTGTGTTTACTTTTTTTTCCTGACTGTTCATGTCACCCATACTGTTTGTGGTGATTCTTGGTTATAAGCTAAAAACAACACACTGCAGTAATATTTTATTGTTGGAGAAGAGTTTGTGGGGGGGGTTATGGGCCTAGGCATGTGCTGATGGCAGATGCAGGAACACAATAAGAGCAAATGCTGAGTTACCTTTGGGGAATGCTGTTAATGAGTGAAGACAAAACAGTTTACCACCTTCTTTAGCTGCATACCAGGACTTGTCTTTGGTGTCCCACCTGGGTCTCTTAACAGCCAGTAATATCATGAATGTGCAACTCTTTAGTCTTCAGTGTTTGGGGTAGATGATGTCTTTTACTGCAGCAAAAACAGAATATAAAATGTGGACCATGGGACATTAAAAAAAAAAAGGCAACTGACCCTGAATTTTTAAAAATAGTGTTTAAAATATATGGAAATGTGTTTTATGGAAGAAAATCCAAAGACTGTACAGTTGAGGTCTTAAATAGTTGTTATGATTCTGTGATGTGCATTGAAAGACTAGAAAGAGATTTCTATGACTTGGATATAATTAACATTTCCTAAATAATACCAGAATTAAGAGTATGACTTTCAGAGGGCACCAGATCATCAGCATTATGCACTCTGTCTTCTCTGTTGAGTTTGTAATAGCAATTACTACAGTAGTTCATTGCCCTTTGTAATATAATCTCTCTCTGTCTCTGTGGGGATTACAGCAGATGCAAGTGTAGAAGTATCCCATTCATAGATGCCCTGAACTCTGCTTGCTTTCTGGAGTTTATGATAGCAAAGAGCATAGAAATCGCTTCTTCAGGACCACCACCAATTAATTTTGTATTTGCTCTTTTCTGTTTCTTCTGCTCTCTGCCAGCAGCCTGTGTGTCTGATCTCATGTCTTTTCCACCACAGCAGTAAGGAGAACACTGAGATACCCAAAGGCTGAATGAGGTTTTCAGGAATAAGCTGGATGGTGAGAAAATAATGAGTGTTGAAATCTTCCTTTACAGGACTGTTATGAGTTTTCCAGCTATTGCATGTCAGATTGTAGACCCCTCTCCCTCACTAGTAAACTTCTACTCCATTTGTGTTGTTAGGTTTATGTATGCGAGCTACTGCTTAGCAGCACAGTGTGTAAGCCCAGGCATTTATAATGCATTACATGGAGTCACTTTAAAAAAATGAACATTTCAAAACATCTTTCCAATACCTGCCATTCAAGGTAGTTCAGCTTCAGAACTAAAGTTGGCTTACTGTTTCATTTGACAAAATTTGCAGAGCTTCAGTTGTTTGGCTTGGTTTTTTTCTAGAATGAAAATTTTAGTCTAAGGACTTGCTTAATACAGTCTTTATTGTAAAAAACCCCAAACCAAAACAAAACCCCAGTTTTATTTATTGTGCAAGAACTACTGAGAACCATCTGCTTTGGAGAGGCCAGCTTCTAGGCCACAGATGGTATTTAAAATCGTTTCAAAGAATTTCCAAATCTTGCTGTGGCACCTTTCAGAAATACTTGTGTAAGTCCTGCCAAGGTTTGGAGATTCATTTTTCTTTTTCCTCCCAGAGAGAGGGTCACTTTTTCTTGGAATAGATCCCATCTCCCAGGCGTGTATTGAAGGCATATTTAAACATTTAGCTTTGGGCTGTGGATCGGCCTTTTGTAGTTCCCCGTTGTGTTGGGATCATAGTCCATGTAGCTAGACTGGTGGAAAGTCTACATGCAGATTTTGCCCTTGTGATTATAGATCAGATTATCAGGTTCCAAAGGATTAAAGTTATTTTCTTTGGCCCTTTGCCAAGTAAGTTAATTAGGTGATTTTCTTGAGATCATGACCTGTCGCAGAACTACACTGCCTACTTGTTAAATTTCCAGCCTGGTAAATGGCTCCCTCCATCTTCATTTCCCATTGCATTTTCATGAATGATGTGATATGATGTGTAAACCTCTTTTTTTTTTTTTTCCTCCCATCCCAGGAAAAAAAAGTTTGCATTTCCTAGTCACTACGATCTACGTAGCTACAAAATTTGAAATCAATTTAGTGTAAACGAGATGTGCACTTTGAACAGGTCAGGCTTTCTGACAAAAGGACACACACTGTGACATTTTACAAAACATACCTGTACACAATACCACACCCCATTGTTTAAAAGAGAGTTTTAAACCTTGCCTTGACTCAAGTTTAGTGTCCCTTACTCTCTGAAAAAGCTTTATTCTAATAAATGGTAATTCTAGTACAGTGAAATTAATTGAAAAGTGGGTAAAATATGGATTTGACATATAGGAGAAGGTAAAACCTGTATTTTTTAAGGTTGGATCCTTAAGCCTGACTTCAATCATTGCAGGCAACACTGGCAAACTCTGCTGATGAATAGCCACTAAAATTGCTGTAGTGTTTTCTGTGAAGGACTCTGCAATGCTTGCTGGTAAGACTTGTATTTTTTTAAGGCATGATTACAGTTTGTCTCTACTTTGAAGATGTTTTCATCCCCTGATAACTGTCTCATAGCCTATGTTATGTAGATGGCAAGTTTCTTTCTGTTCAGTCATCTCTGCTCCTACTGTGTAGTAGAAGTTGTGATAAACCGATAACCACTTTCTAGTTAGAAATAACACTCTTCAGGTAGCACTCACGTTCATTCACTGGACTTTGATTTATTTCATTGACACAGAAGAATAAAACACTATCATGCTATACTTTTAGGTGTATATTCTTAACCCCCACTTAAGTGTGTTGCTGCTTAAATAAAGTACAATATGGCTGATTATAGGGCTTTGTATTGTACTTGCTTTGACTGGTCCTAATGGTAGTAATATCAAAAGCCTTGTAAAAAGTAATTTGTAGTGCTGTCTACTGGGGTGGCAAACAACCAGGCTAAGAAAAGGCACCTCTTTTTCACAGACCAGGCAGCAGGAAATAAGTCTCCATTTTTTCCTTTGAAGGTTGTGGATACTTTAAGCAATGTGTGAAATGCCTACACTACTGGAAGTGAAAAATTTTGCTTAAGTTGGAACTAAATTAGTGTCTGGCTTTAGCAGAGGTGTGGTGCAACATGATATGTGGCGCTAAAAACCTTATGCAATCTGACCTTTCTCTTACTGGTTTTGTGCTGCTTGTCTTTTGTAAATGGAGAAAATTCAGCCCTAAACTTGAGGTTCTCATTCAATTCTCAGTGAAAATAAATTTTAAGTCAATCTTTCACTTATGAGAGGTGTAAAACCTGACTTTGTGCGGGTTTTTTTGTTGAAACAAACAAAAAAGAATGTCTGCAAGATGTTTTTTTTAATTTAAACTTGTGAATAATTGTGGGATGTATTTTGAATTATTTACCTGTCTGTAGTTCAAAGATGTATTTCTGGATTTCTGTGTTTGTGCATACACAGCAAGAGAAGATTAGGCACTCTTTCCAATTGAGCAACTCTTGTTGCAGCAGATAAGGCATTGTGTGACTGAAACCCTTTATTGCCCTTGGGCTGAATTACTCTTTACCTCTTTTGAATAAATGCCCTACCTAATAAATGCCAAAGTAATTTTAGTGAAGAAAGGCAAACCTGTCCTTGGAACCTTAATGAATCTTTCAGGCATTGGCAGTTTTCTTCACTGCTTGAAGTTTACTAATCCTGCAGTTGCTTGACTTGGTGGCTTTGACCCAATCTCGCGGCTCATGGGCATAAGCAGCGAATCCAATTTGACTTTTACATTGTAGTTGTCTGGGTGGTCTTTAACAGGAGCAAGGTTAGTGCTGTCAGACCCAGAACCCTTGACAAGTGTGAGTTAATGAATTGCCAGGTAGAGTCTTTGTGAGCAGGACTGTAACATGAGTTTAGAGACCACTGCAGTTTCCGCCGAAGGAGAAGCTGTAACTGGAAGAGTGAAGAACAAATGAGATTTAAATCAGAGGATTTTGATTTGGCTGCCTAAACAGGTTCTCTTTCCTAGGGTGGATGTTCTTACAAAAACTGTATTGAATATTTACTTAAGTAACTTGTGATTTTTTCCAAGTTTACTTTTATGAACGAGATGTTTCAAAGAAACATTTCTTGTTACTTTTTAAACTTTTTCATAATCAACAGAGTAGATCCTTATACCTGAGTAATAGCAGTTCATAAGAAACCTGAAAAGCAGGTATTAGTTCCACTAAAAGTCTGTCTAAACAATATCAGAGCTGATTATTTCACTTGCTGTGGTGCACAGTTGTGTGACATTTACTATTTAAGTTACTTTGCGTCCTGAGTTGTGCAAAGATGGCACAGAATCAAATGAACAGAGAAGCTCTTCTCCTTTTCTTTCTTATTATTCCCTGCTGAATGAAGCTCTAGCAAGAAATAAGGCTTTTTCCCAAAGGTGATAGGAATGGTGATTTTTCAATATGCTTCGCAACATAGAAGAAATTATACGAGAAAACAGAGGCTTTTGTCTTCAGTAGATCATGTGAAAATATTTACTGGAGACGATAATGTTACCCAGGGGAAGCTGATAACAACTTGAACATGAAATGCAGCGATTGGGAGATCCCAGACTGTCAAATTATGCTAACAACATGAAAGCTTCAGTCATGCTGTTCAAGAGAACTAAATTTTGAATTGAGCTTTATCATCAGAAGGCTTCCTCTAACCTTGACTGTTTCTCACCAGACCAAACTGCTTGCTGATATTGGTAATTTAATTGCCTCTTCAAATAGCCCCATGTGTATATTTTAATATCAAAGCAAGACTTGCAGACAGGGATTATCATTTATTAATTGGAGTAATAGTTAATTATGTGTACTGGGATCCTTGTGACTGGGTCAGCAACTAAAAGATGCTCCTTCTCCCAGAAGATCTTTCCCTCTGGTTTGGCCACTCACTCCACTTTGCTTCTCTTACCTGCTCAGCTGCTCAGAGTTCTCAGCCCTGGATGGCACACACAGATTGAGTCAGTCCATTACAGATTGCATAATTGTTGACTATGGGGTGCTGTGGTTGAGGATAATAACTCTTTGCACTTAGCTGAGGGACAACACCTTGTTTCTCCTTTTTATTCTCTTGGATTTTTTTTGTTTTATTTCAGGAGAGCTCATGTCTAATGGATTGCCAATTCAATTAGGAAACTTTTTGCCCATATGTCTTTGTGGCTAGATGCTGGATTATTAAACTAAACCAATTTTCATGTGATAACTTCACGAGTAGCACTAATAATTTTTGTCATAAGCAGATACTTTTGAGTAAACAAATCAATTGGGTTTTTCCTGTGGAAAAAGATCTTTATTTTCTTCTAGCTCTAATGAATATAAAAAACTATATGAGACTTAAATTTCAGAATTTGCTAAGTGTTATTTATTTCCACAGGTTTATAGAATATGTCAGACTCTGCAATGGCTTAAAATAAAAGAAAAAAACCAAACCAAACAGAAACAGCCCACCTAAATTTGATTCTGTGTGTCTTAGAAACACTTTTTGGAGCCAAATACAGCTTCCAAGCTCTGTACATTTTACAGCATGTAAATCAGATTACATATACAAGTCAAGTAAAACTTAAAATTTTGGCATGGGTTTGGATTTTGTGCCTCCCAAGGGTTGGGATTAACTACACCTGAGGGTTGGATTAGGACCCTCTCTGCTTTTTTACAAATGTGCATTGTAAAGGCAAATTTGCGATGTAAGTTTAATCAAAAGAAATTGAACCCAGCACTTGAGGAAGGGACTGCACCCCCCAGTATTTGTTAAAATGCATTTTGATAGATAGGGTAGCCCTTTGCCTTTAGCAATTTCCATCCACCGTTACTCCTCTCTCACTACTGATGCACCAGCCTGGAGATAAACTGCTCTCTCTGCTGCCTTTCACAGTATAGACACCACAGGCAGCAAGTGGAAATCAGCATCATAAAAACACATTCCTTCTGTTTCAGAATTTGCTTAGTGTTACTTGTTTCCATAGATTTATGCAGCTAAATGAGCTAAAATCACAGGCACAACACTGCATGATGGTTTTAATTCAAGTATAGCCCAAAATTAGTGTTGAGGTGACTTTTCGTGGTCATTTTGTCATTGAAAAGGGAAAATAATTACCGGAAAAATAATATTTTCACTGACAGTACAAGGCAATTAGTTTCCCAGGGAGAAGATGTTGGTAGCAAAGGGCTTTACACAGGGAGCCTTTGTCATTTTATGGATGCTCATCTATCAACTGTCAGGTTGTTTCAAAAGAGCTCGGGCCATAATGTTTTCCCTCTGCACCTTTCCCATCGTGGTGGCCCAAATTTGCCTGAATAACCATTAGTTGTCTTGTTTGCCTAGTCTGGGCATTTACAATGAGTCAGGAGGTAGCCGTGTTGCTGTGGCTGCACAGCATGGGGGTTTTGTCAGGGAGATCATCCAGTGTGCTGCCATGGGTTTGGTGCAGAGGATGGACTGGCTGGACACACACTTTACTTTCCTAGGCAAGTTATGCTTAGCAAATTGAATGGGACTTCCCTAGGCTGAAGAAGCAAGGGAAGGCCTGAATTTGGTTCTTGTGTTGGAGAATATCCTCCTCAGTTTGAGTGTATTGATTGAAGATACACATATAAATATATACATGAAAATACCAGTTTTATTAGTCTTTCCCACATCACATTTTAGGTCATGGTTCCTAAGAGACAATTATTATTTAGCTGTGACATTGGAATTCATGCAAAGAAATCTTAAATTTTTAATGTGGATATTTCAAAGGATGCTGGTGCCTTGAGAGTGACAGATGTAAAAATGTTCACCACTTCTTGCAGAGATGGCCTCACCTATAAAGTGTTAAAGAAAGGGATTTTGGCTAAAACCTGAGGAAGTTTGGTGTTATAAAGCAAGAGCTGAATGTTTGCTGTACCTTCCCTACTTTGCCTTCCACTGTAAGTTCCTGCCTGGTGGAGTGTGGCTCACCTGCACCCCTGGTCCTGCAGCAGCTGCTGAGAGCAGAGAGCTGTCATGATGCAGAGAAGGGGGAACTTTTCATCTGAGTATTTACCAATTTTTGGGATTGCACCATGGTTACTTGCTGGAGCCCCCCACTCAGGGTGAGGTTGGTTTTAAGTATGCATCCCTGTACCAAAAGTGTAGGCACAAGGCCAGAGCAAGTATTTAAGTCCCTGGAGGGCTTATATATTCTTCCTTATGTACCTTGGGAAATCTTTCCTCTCAACACTTTTCTTCAGAGAGATTTGAACTAGTCCTTGATCCCTGTTATACCTGAAATGTCCCAACCTCCCTTTTCCTTTTCAATTTTTTCCTGATTTCTGATGCATCCTAAAACTTAACTCAGCAGAGACTGGGCTGCAGTTCTCAGAACATTAGACAGTGTCTTGCAGCAGAATTAGCTTGATTTTAGGTATGTGTGTAAATACACTCATTGAAATGTTCATGGGTATTTAATGTTAAGTACAAAATACTTGTCCTTAATATTAAAGACATAATGTGTTTTTTTCAAGGCAAGATTTAACACACATGCCCCACATCCTTCCTTTCTCTTTTTAGGACAATCCGTTTGAATTTGTGATACATTAACAAGGAATCTCCAATCTGGGCTTCAAGTAGTTCTATGAGAATTCCCTGACAATTGTAACAAAAAAGGTGAAAATGTGACTTGAAAATCTGTGTGGAGGAGGGAGAAAACCTGAACCAAAATGATTTGTCCTAAAGAGCAGTAATACTACTGCTTTTCTTTAGGAAGACAAGTAGTTTTACAGTTTGGATTACTTGCATATGCAGTCTCTAATATTTTTTTCAGTTCATTAAATGAATTGGCTGTACAGAGATCCCAATATGACAAATGTTAATTTCTAAGACTTTCACTGGGTGTGACTTAATAAATGTATAAAGTGAAGGCTGGAGGCCTCTAGCTCTTCTCAATTTCTACTTGTGTTGCTCAGTGACGCTTAAGAGTATCTGAAAATGCTCCCTTGATGGAGTCGGATTGCTTCTTTATTAATTCCATTCATAAATACACACTGGGTGTCCACTGGAGCACTTAAAACCCTGATAATCAAAAGCTTATTGTGTGTTTGAGAAGCTTGAAAGGGAAAGTGAAGTAAATACCAAGGGAGAATAGAATGAAGTTAGAGTTTTTCTTTCGAAGTCAGCAGGAGGTCGTCTAAAGTATAATGTTATGCACAAGTTTTACCATCGAGGCTGTGAGGGGGGGGTGTGAATATGTGTGCAATTACAGTAGTAAAATCAGTGTGCTGTGCATAACTAATGTGGGGCTCTGCAGATGGCAGCATCCCAGGGCAGCACTAACAGATATCTGATGGCCTCTGTGTGTGACACATAGAGGACTTGTACCTTTATTTCAGCTCCGTGTTTAGCTTTGTTCCACTCAAATAGCACAAGGCAAAATTCGTGTGAAAGCTATTAAAGAATAGACGTGATTCCCACCCCCCTCCCAGGCTGTGTCTTTCTCTAATGGAAAAATGTTAGTTTTGAAAAAGGTTTTCTGAGGGAATTAAGTTTGTTGTGTTAATAAGGTTGTCTTCTCAGTTAGTGAGTATGAAGAATGGAAAAGGGGGTGTTTACATCTCAGTGCAGCTGGGTTAGTTCAATTAACCTGGTTATGTCTACACAAGATGCTCTCCTTCATTTTGCTATAGGACAGAGTCAGAGAGAGAGAGCAGAGTCTTTCTTCCAGAGCTGCCAATTGTCAATTTTCCATACCTTCTGTAAAGCTTCTTCAGTTCTCATCAGCTGAAGCCTTACATAAGCTCTCAGCGTACAGTTTTGAAATAATTTTGCTTTGAATTTGTATTATTTATGCTTGTCTGTATATGGACTTTTATTGGGGTGAGGGGTGTGCCCTGAGGCTCCGGAACTGGGCAATGCTTTGATCTCTTTTTGGGTCTTCTCTGAAGTCTTAGACCTGGCACGGAATAACAAACTAGTTCTGAGATGATAGGCATTGTGGTGCACCAAGTCCACGTGTCTGTGGCATAGATGGGTGCATCCTGTGAAGAAAGTGATCTGATTCTTCTGCACCTCCTGTTATTCTATGGAACCATTTCCATGACGGCATGGCAGCAGAGAATCTCACATGAAGAGCCATGAGAAGTACTGAGAACTGGAAATAAATACTTCTCTGAGATAAACAATAACATTGATCTTGGCTGAGCATAACAGAGAATTTCTCCCAAGACCCCCCTGTCAGGTCCTTTGAAACCTTGAGGCCTAAGCAGGTCCCTTTTTGGGCAGAATCGCTTCATTGCTTTTCTTTGGAGAAATACAAAACTATACTTTTGTTTTGTTTTGTTTTAATCCTCTACTGATAACTGTGAATGATGGCCATGTGGGTGCTTTCCATTCTACTCTCCTTATTAAACCATAAAGAAATAGATGGATCTGAAACTCCAAGTAATATTTACAAGGTTCATTTTTCAAAAGGGTTACATGTTGGAGAATAAAGCAAAGAGGATGCTACTCCTAGAATATCCGTAGTAGGCAGATGGAGAAGTTGTCTTTGTCATCTCAAATAATTTGGTAACTGTAAAAACAGAATACCATCACCACAGCAGAAACAAACAAAGTTATATGTGAGGGAGAAGATAGTAGGGTAGCAAAATCACTGGTTTAACCACCAAATCTTATTGTAGATAATACAGGATTCTCTTTAAAGGTTGATTTTCCTTAGTCTATTTTGCAGTTTGTGTTTGCAACAGTAAAGGACATTTCATGAAAGTTATGTGATCTCCCTCTGCCAACTGCATACAGAGAAATTGCTCTCAAAAACTGCTCCTCATCAAAAGGAGGAAAAGTGGGCACAACAACTATCTCCACTTGGGCTAAATGGTGTTTCCATCAGTTTTCACTGTAATGCAGTATTGGAATAATCTTCATGTTTCTGAGAATTGTGGGGGTAGTTTTCCACGTCCTCTCAAAATAACATGCCCTCAGCAGAAAAGTAGGACTTTTAGGCTGCTAGTGGCTGGTAGAAAGGACCTGAGGCAGCCAGCAGGATGGAAAAAAAACCCTTGTGTTTTGATGGTGATGTAGAAGGGGTCAGCAAAAACCAAGGGAAATTAAAAGGGCTATGGAGCACCAAGGGCATCTGGAGCCACCACTGATTGCAGCACCAATGGAAGGTGATTGTGGCTGGTGCACCAAAGCAGGAAGACATGCACGGGGATGTGTCCTGATAAACAGGTAGCTTTTACTGCACAAATCCTATCTGCTACTAATCTTCATTTTTGTGTGTTGAGGGTTGTGCTTTTACATATCTGTTAGTTTTTTAAAGCAATCTTCTATATTCTCCAGCATCTGCAGACAAGTGCATGGGAGCTGAACTGTTTGTCATGTCAGGCTCGGATTTCTGTTTGCATGACAGAACTTTTTCATGGCATACAAGTTTTTAAATAAAAAACAGGGAGAGGCAGCAAATCACTTGGGTTCAGACAACGGAAGGGGGAAAAAAATCCCACCTAAACAATAGATATTTAAGTAGAAAGTGTTCCAGCTCCTTCTGACAAAGAGCCTCCAGAGGATTACAATGCAGTCAATGTTGCTTTAATTAAATTTAATGCTGTGTGAAATGCACTCTGAGAAACTTTGATGAATGACTGGGGCAATTCATGTGGCTCACTAAAGGGCATCCAGCTCTTGCAGGGGTGTCAAGCCACGATGAATTGGTTAGTACAGGCATGTTTATAGACTGCCTAAGGAACCTTGTATCTGTGTGGTAATGTCAGAGATAATGTTATGATTCTCTGGACCTTGGGGGGCTTTGGTGACATGGTTAATGAGATAGCCCAGGGAGTGTCCCAGTAGGTTACTTGCAGACCTCCCACATCAAAAGGAGCAGCTTTGCCCCTTCAGAGCCTGCCGTCCTCTAGATCTCTCAGCTGGCCCTTGCTTTCCATAGGGCCACTTTTTTTCTACCTCCTCCCCCTTCTTTTTTGGTTCTTAGTCAACATTAACTTTGGCTGAAGAAATTCAAAAGTTGTTAGTTTTCAATTTGGTTTCTCTTTGACCTGCCTACACAATGGCTTTCAAAGATTTTTATAGGAACAACAACCACCAGTTACCCTCCTCCCAAAGCCTCAAAATGACAGCAACAAAGCTTAAGCTGAAGAGGAAAATTAAGAGAGGAAAAAGCCTTAACTCTCGCTCTTTCTGTTCCCTCTTTCCCCAACACACAAAAAAAGAGGAATGTTTCTCTCATGCAGAGTTTGGTTACGAAGCAATGGGCTATGACAGTACAACTGGGTCTTTTATCTGCTGCACCCAAAAAAGTGAAGCGGAAAAAAACCCCAACATAAAACAGTGCATCAATTGATAAATGAAAGTCTGTTATTCATGTTTGATTTAAAGGGTTGATTATAGGTCTGTGGAAAGGTTGTTTAACAATTTCTCTTTGTAAGGGGAAAAACTCGCTGTATGTTTGGTTTAAAGTGAGGTTAGATGGCAAGTAAACATTCTTGTGATACAGTGGTCGTTGCAAAATTCCTGGTTCAGGAGGTAGATATTCGGTATATTGCATCATTAAAGGAGGCAAACATCAAAGTTAATACAAGACTACCTCAAATGATCCTTATAAAATATAAAAACCCTGAAGTTTTTATTGTCCTTTTGATATTCTACAGGAAAGAAAAGAGAGAGAGAGGGCTTATGATGGATCACAAATTTGATAAACTTCCTATCTCACAGATCTGATGAAACCAAGATGGGATATTCTGAAATGGCATAGGCAACGTGCTAGTTGGTCTGGCCTGTGGGTGCTCTGAACCCCACATCAGTCTGAATTGGGGAATTTAAGATGTGTGTCATGAACTTTGAGCATTCATCTCATACTGTTCTACTATGTTAGAATTTAAGTATCTGTTCTTTGCAAACAATACTGAAGAAATTGTAAACATAAATGTGTATGTCAAGTTTTTTATATACATATATGTACACTTAGCTGATTCAAATATTATTGGTTCAACTACAATTTCCTTTCAAATCCCTTTGTAAAGCGTATCTACCTCTCGAAGTTTAAAAAGAACTCAAAAAGCAACACACCTCAAACAAACAAAGAAAAAAATCCTGTCTAGCTGAGCCATCTCTGGCAACCTCATTGTGAAATAGCCGGAAAGAGTCACCTACTTTCTTCAAATTGTGTTCAACAGTTCTGCTGGTGGTGGTTTCCCAGAGCAAAGGTGAGGGGAAAGGGCACTGATGGTGATTTGAGTAGTTAATGACCAGGTGGCAGGTACTGAGTCTCCTGGTGTTTCATGAAGTTCCTAATCACTCTTTTGTATGTTCATTAAATGTGTAGTTCTTCTTTAAATGCTGTCGGAGCCACATCAAGAGGTGAAATCAAGAGCTGGTCATACCCACAAGCCTATAGTGTCATAGTTATGGCTAATCTTGTTTAAGCACTTGAGATGGAACATTTATTTCAGAAGGCTTGGGGGGTTTTGTTCTTTTTATGACTAAAACAAATATCTGTTCTTCTTGTCACCAAGCCAGCACTACCTTTCTGGTGACACATGGTGTCAAGCTTTCTACCATGAGTCTTCTGCTCCCTTCCTTCTGCAGGCAAGGCAGCTTCCTGGGTGCCATTGTCAACTTTGCAGGGGGTAAAATATAATAAAATAATTTGAATTGAAAAATTATTTGTGGTGGTTGAAAACTGTTTTTGTTGAGAAAGCAAACACAAATAAATAGAAAAATAAATCTACAAAGTTACATCTGACAAAGTGCACAGGATCAAGACTTGTGTGATTAGAGTGAAGGTTTTGTTGAGATTGTTATAAGGAGCTGATGTAGCCTTAAAAGGGTTGCATCAGTTCACCTCTTGTTGCAGCACTGGGAGATGCTGCTCACCCATGCCTGGCAAGCTGCAATAGTCTCCTGGCCCTGCTGCTACAAGGGAAGGTGGAAAGTGGACAGAGCCAAGCAAGGCCCTTCCTTCTCTCTATCTGTTATCTGAATCAACTATCCAGGTAGAAGCACTTAAAGGGCATTTATTTAATAAGTTACTTGCTGCTGGCCTATATTGCCATAATGAAGTTGTAACTAGATCAGAGAGGAAGCAAATGCCAGCTTTGGTTTGGTAACTCGTCTTGCAGGGAAGAGGGGGGAAAAGGCAGAATAAGCTGAGTGGTTTCCAAGACCCTAATCTATTTTTAAATAGGTCTCTTTGAAACTGTAGCAGCAACAACAATCTTTGCTGTAGTTAATGGGCTGTCAGTGTATCCTTTATTTGAATGACTGTTTTCTGAATCAGAAGTTAAAGACAGCGTGTTGTTGTCACTGAGTCAATGGCAGTAAGTCTAACAAAGGACCTTGAAACCACTGTGAGCAGCAGCCTCTGGTGTCTTCGAAGTAACAGCAAGGTCAAGGAAAAGGCAAACACAACTAACAGTGTCCCAGTCTCACCAGCGTGGCCACAAAGAGTGTTTATGGCACCAAGTCTGAAGCATAAATCCCTTCCTAGTGCATCATGCACAACCCTAAAGCAGGTTAGTTTGTTAAGTCCCTTTAAAGGCTAGAATGGTGCAACAATTCATAAATCTGGCTCTAGGAGAGACTTGTTTCAGAAGTGTGACCTGAAGAGCCAGAGCTCTATATGATCCTGGTGGTGGGCTGGTGGGAAATTCTGAGTGCTGCACCAGTATGTGATGTGGTCAGTGGGGGTCTCAGAGAGAAGTTCTGGTGCAGGACAGCTCCCCCTGCAAGCAGTTGGGATCTAGAGCTCATAGACTTCTGTGGATATTCCATGCCTTGGGACCTGGTAGGTTTTGGTGTTTGCAGGATGATTTTTGTCTCCTTGACAACAGTGAAGAGTGAAACTGAATTGAAGTGGGGAGTGCTGTGACATTACAGGAAAGCTGCTGTGCTGGGCTACCAAACTCATTCAGAGCTTGGAATTGACTTAACCCTCTTGATGTATTGTGTCCTTTTCCAGTGACTCTTACAAAGAAATGGAAGTCTCCCTTTTGGGACTGTTGAAGTCTGAGAGGAGTTAAATGGATGAAGTGAGGTCGGACTGGTTGATACTCAGCTGTTAAGTGCATTTGTGGCAGTGCAGGTAGGAAATCAGAGAGAACTTAGCACAGGTGGGAGGAACAGATAGTAGGTGTAATGTACTCCTTAAGCTGGGCTAAAAGAACACAATATTTCTTAAGGCAAATTACTTCAAGTGGGGTGCCTGACCCATTCCTGCTGGGCCTGCAGGTCATCCCCTAACAAGAAACATTTTAACTTTATCATGTGTGTTGCAGTTCTGGTTCTGACAAGGTGGGCTTGGAGCTACAGTTCCTTCTTTCAGTTGAGTCCTCCTTGCTCTGACATGTTATAATTGGACATTTGACATGATTTTAACATAGGGTTTTTTTGTATTCAGTCTCTTTGCATAGTTTAAAATTCATTTCCAGGCTGTGATCTAATGGCAGTAATTACCTCAGAAGTGCATACAGTACCAGGTATGTTTATTTTTGTTTCAGCCACGGCAAATGATTACAGGTCTTGGCTTTACTTCAGGGCCCAACTCTTGTTGGGAGAGCCAAAAACAACATCTACCTTTGCAATCTGGCAAGCAGGTCCTAAATACCTTACACGAATGTTTGATTTAATGATATGAAGGGTAGCGAGAGCACGAGAGCAAAGCCCTTTGAGTCTTGGTATTGCAGTGAATTGCTGGAGTGCAAATTGCTTACTAACTCTACGTTATGGAGGGACCCAGTTTTGTCATATAATGACTATGACTCCCTAGTATCAAATGGTGACTTGCTCACCAATTCTCTTGAGTTTCTGCAGTGCCTTGTGAGCAATTTGGCTAATATTGGCAACAGCAGGAAAGGCACAAGAAGCAAAATACCTGTGAGATTAGCCTGTATGTAGGTTTCAGTAGCTATGGGAATAACAGTCAGCTACATGCAAAAATGAGTTTGCATAATTGCACGCTTAGAGCTCATGACAAGCGGGCAAGCACAGCTGTTCCTTCTCTGAGTATTTCCTGGCATCTGATGAGAGAGCGGTGGATGAACAGGGAGAACAATCTACTTTATTCCTATTGAACAGTGTTTGGTGATTAAGCCCATCCCGTTGGTCTACCCATACAGGGTTAATTGAGAACTTTATTCTTTGGTGTTTCTGTTGAGGTGCAGAGATTTAATTTTTCTACTTAGAGAATTGCAATGTAAAAATCAAGTTGTTAACCATGTCTCTAAAGAGCAGAGAGGAAGTTTCCATCCTTCCCTCAGTCTAGTTTCTCTGTCATGTGTACCAAATACAGCTGGGTATTTTGGGGGACCAGCTGGCTGCATATGCAAAATATTGTGGAATTTTGTGGATCCCAGCTCTATCTATAGAAAGAAAATGTGCCCTTTGAGTATCTGACAGGTTTGGGGGATGTCTTTGTAAGCACAACTCATGTGTGTGCTGATTTTAGATGTCCTTTTTTACCTTGTAACTCCTGTGAAGAACAAGAAGTTGCAGAATGAACTGGAGAATGCCCCTCTTAATAGGTACCTGAGTAGAGAAGTGAGATGATGGCAATTGCCTTGGAGCTGCCACAAGTTTCTGCAGGAACCAGGAGTACTGGGCACCTCTGAAGTTCTTGAAAGGAGGATTTAGCTTACTTTAAACATATTTTTCAATATAATCATGACTATCAACCTTTCACTGGATTCAAGAGACCTACAAAGGCTCAAAACCACTGAAAAAAAGAAACATGCTTCAAAAGGTTGACTCTTGCTTTCTAGAAAAAAGAGGCATGTTGTTGAGTTTTTTAAACTGCTTCAGCTTCACTAACTGAAGTAGAGTTGCCCTGAGTTTATACTGGAAGACAAGACCAAAATCTGCCCTCCTTGAAAAGAAAATGCTGTTTTAATGCTTTTGTAATTTCTGGCTACCAGAGATCCTCTCAGTCACATCTATGTTAAGAATTTAAAAGGAAGATATATTTAAATATAAAACAATAAGGATGAGTGGGTGCTCACATGCAAAATTATGTTTGTGGGGATGTACCCATTTATGTGTAATTCTACTGACTATGAGAAGATAAGATAAAACTGCCATAATGAATGAGGTTGTGGATTATATTTTCAAGACTTTTGAATGGTTTCATGAATAGTGTAACTCTAAGAAGCAGCATTAGAACATACAGGACTACTGAAATTATGCCAAAAGAATAATTTCCTTTTGAAATGGAGTGTGTGTAGACCTTTGCCAGGGGTCTCCTGATCTTCACTGTTTATCAATTCAGATGAAAGTGAGTGGCTAATAATGCCTGTGTGTAACAACCATTTATTTTGACCTTTGGAAAAGCATCTAACCTATACATATAGAAAAAATGTATCTTTATTAAAAGTGTAAAATGGAGATTCTTGAAAGTTGGGATTCTACTTTGCTTTGGAGTAAGTGTTTATAGTAAAGGAAAAATCTAAATCCAACTGGTTCTCATGCCAGATCTTGAAGTAATCTATATTTCTGTGGAGATACTCGTATTGCTTCCACTTTACTGATTAACTAACACTTTCCCACAAATTTAAAATATGAAATAATCCTGCCTACCTTCCTTTTCTCTTTTCCTATGCAACTATTGGAGATGAACTCATTGACAGTTTGTATATGTATATAATGTATAGAACATGATCAAAACTCAGGAAGAACTTTGTTTTTATTACTGAAAACATAGCAGAATAACAGTATTTTGAATGGAATGGAGATGCACAAATTATCTTAACTAGATCCCTTTACTGAGAGAATTTCTCCAAGCCTGCTTCAAATGCTGGCAAAGCTCTATTTCTTTGTCAGCAGCATGATGACTGCAGTAGGATGAGGCTGTGAAACACTGCTCAGTGAGATAAGACCACTTGCCTGATATCTGCAGAGAAGAAAGATGGGCATTAAAATTGGACTGTATATCAGGGGAGGAAGTCAGTGCAAAGAGTGGCACTCCCATTCATAACAAGGTGAATTACTTTTGCTTTAAATTCCGTGGGTCACAGTCTTCCTAGGTTGCGTTGCTGGAATCTTAGATATAATTAATTTCAAATAGTGCCAGCTATAGTCATGGTAATGCTGGATGCTTGTGGAAACTGCTCAAAACCACCTACAGGCACATAACTGAAATCCCTGCTTGATCTGAACAGCAACAGGAAGGTTAAAAAAATAGACCATTTCATGTTTTCATGAGGTCAGAAGCAATACCTTTAAAATTCTAGTGTAGAAAGTCTGTTACACCATGTGCAGTACTCGTAAAACCATGAACTATTTTGTAGGTTTTTCACCAAGGAGCAGTGGAAGATCTGAGTAGCTTCTGAAAAAGGGAGCCCCATGGAGCTTCACGCCTTCCACTTCACCTCAGCGGCAACACTCCATAAGGTTCACAAGCCTTGCACATTTCTCCCAAGTGTTTTGAAACTGCAGAACATGAGAAGCTGTTGCACTAGAAAGAAATTGCTGTATTTGCTTCTCTGTTGTTAACTGCTACAGTAAGAAGCAGCTAGTATAAAACCAAAGGTAAAACAAAGTGTTAGTGGATCCGTAAAGGTGTTTCAAAATGAGTCCAACCCTGATTAAAAAAAAGTAAAGAAAAAAGGAAAACTTTGCACAAACATACATGTAGCTATACTGTAATTTCCTGCAGATTTCAGGATATTAAGGAACTGGATTACTCAACACTGAAGGAAAACACAACAGAAATGGCCAAAAATCCTCCACTCCTATATGCATAAATGTTACAGAAATACCCTGAAAAACCTTCAGGCATTGAAGAGACTAAGGTTATTTTGTACGTATCTATGCTATCTTATAAATAGCATATATAATTGGTATATAATATATCTAAACACACTTATCTATACTATTTTTGTAATAAATGATAACAAAAAAATGAAGTATTTGAAACAATTATTTAGCAAAATCCTTAATTGAAAAAATGATCTTTTGATAAAGAAAACATGCTTTTAGCAGAAGTAGTTAAAAAAACTAATATTTGTTTAAATAGGGAAAAGTTACTAATTTCAAGGCTCAACAATTGTACTTTATAAAATGTTCAACTTTGTGAAACTTACTGTTACTCAGAATTTTTTCAGGCATCCTGAGAATGTTAGTGCTTGGTCTTAAAATGAATCTGTAGGGAGAGGAGCTTGCAAGCTGCTTTTCCTTGGGAAAAAGAACAACACAGCCTGAGGGAGGTTAGCACTGATGGGAGAGCAATAACTTTCCTTAGATGTGAGGTTTGGTTTTTTTACTTGAACTACTATGAACAGGTAAGCTTTTGAATACTCACATACTCCTTCAGCATGAAATCAAAGGAGAAAACTTTGCTTGAGAACAATAGTTGCTCACAACTTTGTTACATTGATCAATGAGAAGATCTAGAGTTAGGAGGGATGTGTGCACCAAAGGCCAGAATCTGGAAAGAGCTCAAGGCAGTTTTAATGTGTTTTTTTCCCCAACTCTTGCTTCCCCATAGCTTCCACAGAGATCATTAAAGTCAGTGAATGCTGAGGTCTTCAAAGCATTATGGACATCTGTAAACCTCTTTATCTAGAAAAAACCCTACATGTTTTTGCTTTACATCCACCAGTAGCTGAGCCAAGCTTATTTCAAGCGAAGAAGACTTGTAATATGAAAGATTTACTTAATTTTCATTGCTGCACATAAAACATCTGACAGTATTTGCTGAGAAAACCAAAATGCCTCTCTTTGTTTGTACAAGCCAAAGGAAAAGTAGAGTGTATCCGTCTGCAAACGAACATCAAAGCACTTCTGCAAAATCAGGGATGGTGACATATATTTGGAGAAACAGTATGAGAGCCGCCTGTTACAGAGTCTTGGGGGTCTCCACACTTACCAAGCATAATCGTGATTGGAGCCACATCTTTTCTTTTTTCTCTTTATTGTCACTTCGTGGTTAACATTTGTTGATGAGGAGGATTAACAGCACATTTTTAGTGACATTTAGCTCTTTTAACAAACTCTCTTCAGTCAAAGGTTGCTGGCCTGAAAAAAAAGAGAAAAGTCATTACGCAAACAAATCTTTGCCAAGCGTTGATACTAAACGTGCCGTCACTCTATGTGAGTTATTCACTGTATATGAAATTTATTCCACAAGACTCTGACCTTGATGTTGATTAACCAGAAATACCTTCTTCTCTTGTCACTATTAACAGCTTTAGGTGCCTCAAGTGGCCCCTCTCTCTTTTCTTGATTTTTTCAGCCATCCATTAAGGAAGATTTTTCTCAGTTTGTCATTTCTTGCATAGTGCTGCTCACTGGCACAACCTCTGGAGTCACAACTGCTCGTTTCTATGAGACTGATGAGTCCTGCTGTGGGTCTGCCCCACTCTGCTCAGCTCACCTGCAGTGGTGTGAACCCTCACTGGCACAGAGCAAAGGACACACAAGCCTTGCAAGGAATCAGGTTATTACTTTAGTGGGGTGATGCATCTCAGCGGAGACTTTCATTGTTTCAGGCAAGTCAGTTCATTATGCAAAAAGCCTGTAAAGGGAAATGGGATTTCTCCCTCTCTGTTTTCCTCTTTTCCAGGCCTGTCAGTCACGGTAAGGCCACTTTGTGTCTCTCTGGGCAGGTATACAGGACAGAGTTCCTGCACTGAATTTTGTGAGGCAGAGAGAGAGCATATTATGGCTGTTCTTTACTTGTTCAAGGCTCAAAAGGGCCTCTCTACAGACGTAGGAGATGGAGAATCAGTAGATTGCCCTTAGGTCACTGAGCTTTGAGTAGACCCCAAATATGGAAGATGGTTTAAAACCACCTCCAGCTCAGTATAAACACAGGATCAGAGCAAGAACTGAACCTTTTTGGTGCCTGCTGCTAAGCATGAAACCATTTACGGAACAGAAACACTGCAAGTATTCACTTGTGCTGGCAATTTCTGGAAAGGGCAGGGGGGAAGAGGTCAAGGGATGAGAAGTACACCAAAATAAATGCTGGATTTGGTTTTTGTATTCTTTTTGGGTGAAGTCACATTGTGATAAATTGAAAAGACCAGAATAGTTGAAAATTGGACTTGTTTTAAAGCCTGATTAGAGTGGATTGCATTACAGTGTGGATGGTACCTCTTGCTATGAAGAAAGCTTGGCTGCCATAGACTTTTTGGCCACTGGCATATATTCATTTGGTTCTTTGTAGTTTTGCTGTTTAACACTCACCTTTGGCATTCTCTTGGAACATACTTTTTTTGTGAAATACGATGTTTATCACCACAGCTGTAGGAGATTGTACCTGGACTAAAAGCTTTCAAGATTGTTTCTTGACAGTCTGTCTCTACCTTTCTTTTCTACTGGCTATACTAGTTGAATGTATAATTCATGCTTGGCTGTTTCTTCCATAGTTTATAAGTAATCCTGCAAAACCAAACATGCAAAAAGGCACAGTATCTTTAAGATAACTCATCTTAATTCAGCTCCTTTGTGCAAATAATATATATATGCACATACAAATATATATATAGACACACACACATGTACATATGTGTGTGTGTGTATATATATACACACACATATATATATTTAACTGTGGCAAGAGCAACTGCTGCCATGCTCCCAAGCCCAGGTTAGTCCTTGGCCACTTGTTGATCCTACAGTGGGATGGATGGTGCAAAGCAACCACTCCTTCATTGTACCTCAGTTGCAAAGGGGAGGAGAGCTGCCTACACAGAATGATAAGTCAGGATATGCGCTGCACAGCCCCAGCTTAAATGGTGTCATCATCTGTTCTTCTTGAATCCTTCAATTCTGTTAATTTTGCAGGCAAGGCAAGGTGTATGAACTGTGGAATGATTGTTATCTTGAGTTTTAAGGTACAACTTCTTGCTGAATATAGAATTATTTATCTCTTCGGGGCATTACTAGGATGTTGTTGACAGTGGTACCACTATGATACGTGTAACACTGTTAGAGATGGAAGATGCTAGTCCTGGCAAACTGCTGCTTTTCTAGAGAGCATTAAAGCGTGGGCTGGGGAAGGTTGGGGTGGGGAAAGTGAGTAGATACAGCTGAAAACAATTGATTCTTACTTACAGCACAAACATACACACATTTTTGGGTGAGTGTAGGCAAAACATCATACCTAGCAGGGAATGTGAACAGCTATTGCAGCTACATCCACTGGAGAAGGCAGCAAGCCAAATATAAAATTATGAGCTCATCTGTGACATACACAAACAAAAAAGCTGAAATACCATTTGACACTTAAAAACTGAATATTCTTAAAGCTTTGGGCTTTGTCAGAGTCTGTATGTTTATCAAATGCTTTGATTTTAACAAAATGCAATTTTTTTGTGAAACTGCCTAAGTGACAAACTTCTGATCAGTTTTGATCCAGATAGATACAATTAGTTAATGTTTGAATAGATCATTGTGTATGCTAATTTACTAAAACTTTTCAGGTTAGTGTCCTAATGATATTTTTTCAGTTTGAGCACTAGTTTATTTCAGGCTTTGTTTTTCATTCCCTTGTCACACAGAACCCTCTCTGCACAGTCTGTTATTACTTCTTTCTTTACCTTTGAAAAGCTCCAGTTTTCTCTGATTTCCTGTGTTACACATGACATAATTTTGTTACTTGTAGTATCGTATATCTAATAATCATGCTAATTTGACAGGAACTGTTTAAAGGAGGGAGAGAAGTTGTTTCACTGCAGTGCCTGCAGCTGATAAAAAGTGATCCCTTCTGCTATGTCTTGATTTCTGTTGTTAAACAGGAGTGCAGCATTTTTGCTGATGTTCTTTCCTGCATATCCACAGGTCAAATGTAAAAGCAACTGTTGTTTTCTGTGTAGTGATCTGGGCATTGCAGAGCATGACCTGCTACTCCATTAAGAAATCTGCAAAAACTGAGCTGATTCTCTCCTTGTATTGAGCAGTTTCTTTGTTGGTTTTTAAGAATACAATCAGTTGTTTCATTTTTTTTCATGTGTTTTCTCTACCTCTAAGGACATCCAAGGTTGCTCTTGTTTTCTTTTGCTATGTAACACATGTAAATCTTTAAACTGAAACACAAACTCTGAGTTCAGCACTACACGTCTTGCCTGGTGATGGATGATGTGGGATTTGGCCTCTGATGGTCTGGGCTGCAATGCCATGGGATATCTGCATGGCAGCACATATTCAGTAGCAAGTTATTTGGCATCTTCCCCCTAGGTCATCTTTCATGTGTGTTTCCCCACATACTATTTGAGTTATTTATATTAACTAGAGAGGAAAAATGGGGTGATGGAATGCCAGACTTTTTTACAAGTCTTTTATATGTTTCACAGCTTTCACCAGGCACTGGGACAAACCAGTTGTCAATAGTATGGTATCACAGGCTCGCAATGTGCTGGCTGCCTCTTAACACACCATCACCACCACAACCAGGATTCCTGTTTGGACATCGCCAAAAGGCAGTTTCGGTCATGGACAGCTCTTCGCAATGACCTTGTCATTGACATTGAGATTTTTAACATTTGAGGCTGTGGTAGCAATGGGATCACAGTTCACTGTTATATGGCTAGTTTGGTAAGAGCACTTTCTGGTATCCTCCCTTCCTGGAGACATTCACCTCCAGCCCTTCCATTGCAATAGCAGGTGAGGATGTAGGGAACTTAGAGCAGTAAAGAGGGAAGGGGAAGGGAAAGGGGAAGGGGAAGGAATTGTGTTTAATGCAGTCAATGAGTGATGTGCAGGGCAATGTAGGAGCAAAAGCAAATTCAGTCTTCTGGTACCAAAAGCCTAAGATTTTGCTTCCCCCCCAAAAAACAGAAAGGGTGCCCTGACTGGCTCCAGCTGCTCTACTCAAAGGACACATTTACCAGTTGTTTGTGTCATGTAGCATGGTGTGGACATCTTTACTAGCTTAAATGGTGTTATGTGTCAGCTTCTAAGCAACTGAATCATGTCCAGGTAATATCTCTCCTCATTCTGCCTTATGAGGACTTAAAAGATATGTTAAATTTTAGTCTAAATATTAAGCGCTGTGGTGTGTACCATACCCTTATTGGCAACCTCTTCTGCATCTGGGCTCTAGTGAAACCTGCATTGCAAATATGTGATACTGAGAAAGGTTCCTTGTCATGTCATCCAAGGCTAGAAACCCTGTAGCCATTATGTGAGCATTTTGGTTTCAGTAGCTTAAGTTCATTATGCAGCTAAAGATGATCTGAATATGCTGATACAGTGATTCAGGACTGCAGCGTCCTGTGAATGCATATCACAAACCAGACCTTCTAGAGGCAACTCCACAGCAGAGATGGTCCTCACAATTACTTCCAAACCTGCTAATTTCCATGTGGGGAAGGTAAGGGCTGGGAAAAAAAGAATATGCAGTTTAAATCTTCACAAGCATTCTAGAAAAGCATATAATGTACCTAGCAGGTGGTTTCAGATGCTTTGAAAAATCACCTTGAATATTTTCCTTAAATAGATTTACATGTGAGGAAGTAGAGTAAGACATCACCCTGTTAAATATATGCTTATTTAAAAATATGCAACTTAAGTGATTAAAAAAAGTTTAGATTTTATTTAGCAGCATGTTATTGAACTGTCTCCCAGTTTCTGCCTTGTGAATGAAGATAATGCAAGAAAAATATTGGGCAAATTATTTTAACATAATGCAAAGTTGAGAAAATAGATGTATGTGAACAAGCTGAGGAAATCATGGAAATCCTTGTAGCTTTCTAATAGGAAGGTTTACCCTTGTATTTATGGATAAGCTTTTAAGACTGGATATTATCTGTTAAAAAAATGTACTGAAATGTGCATATCCAGTGTACCAGAATTAATAGTATTCCAAGTGGGTTTTTGTTATGTTCTTAAAGCCACAATATTTCAGATATCCCGTGCTTGCTCTAATTCCATGTTCTTACAGAGAAAGAAGGAATGTGGCAAAATGACTTTGGGGAAAAAAAAAAAAAAAAGGATGCTACTCCTACTTGAATATTTTTATAAGAGGCTGCTTTTAAAAATAACCAATTTCAAACCAGTGATAGTCATTATAGCGTTACCTTTGCTGTGACAAGAAAATGAATTGGGGGCCTCTGCACTCAAGGTTGCACTATCTGCTGCTATGTTAATAGTGCAGGAGGCCTGTAATAAGAATGGGTCCCTGCACTAAAAAAAAAAAAAAATATTCCATCTAAGCCCTTCTTAGCTTTTAATATGCATTAAACTGGGGAAACTTGAGTTGAAGTGGATCTTTGCTGCAAAGCTCTGTAACTGTACTTGAGATCACACTGTCCAGTGGTGAAAGCAACAGTGGGAACTCTGGTTGGGTCTGTGGATACCTTCGGATTGCTGCTTGACCTTGGACAAATCACTTGGGCTGTGTCTCCAGTGTTGAACCAAGGGGAAATGTGTATCAGCCCTGCATACAGTGACTCCCACCTCCCATTTCATGGAAAGAGAACTTGAATATGTCAACCAGAAGAGAGCTGGTGCAAGATCTAAGCATGTCTTCTGCTCCATGTGTGCAAAGCTGGAGAGTTCTGATGCCTGCTTTACAACCTGGACAGACTTCCCTCTCTTTCAGCAATGTCATGAAGTCAATAGAGATTGCATTTACCGGTGCTAAGGAGCTGAGATGAACTCTGCAGCACCTGGATATTTCTCTAGCATGGGCTGTTTAAGTATTAGAGACAGGCTCTAATACACATAAGGTATAGATACAGCGTATAAAATTAAACATCAAATATGAGCATTTTGCTGTTAATTTCTGACTTAATCACCATTATTCAGATGTTTCCCTCTTTGTGAGGGAAGGGGGATGGAGGCCCAAAGTTCAGTCGTGAATTCCTGCTGGCAGCAACAGGATTGCACACATGTTTCTAGAAAAGATGTGACCATTTCTCAGGCTTTCTTTCCATTAGCAAAGAAGGAGTAAGCCATGCTATATCTGATTCAGAATTAGCAATGCTGCTGATATGCTTGATGTTTCTAACGCCCTGCTGTGGCCTGGTATAACTGGCTCTGCTGGTGCATGCGAGTGAAGAGGCTCGCAGGCTGCACACAACACAGCCTGTGTGGCATCGGCTCCCCTGTTGATTTAGTTTCATTTTCTGTTTTTCTGCCTTGCTCAACTGCCTGTAACGGCATTAAAGTATTCTTCTGATCTTTGTTTCCATGTGTTCACAAAAAGCAGTTTTTGAAAGTCTTTATGCCAAAGGGACATTCAGAATGAGAGACAGCTCTCAGATTTGTTTCAAAAATCATTGGCTAATTGCATACTTGACTGAGCCTTGTTTATAATGACCTCTACTGAAAGAGCCTTTGCATTGGTATTAGATTAGATAAAGTATGGAATGGTCAAGTTAAAGCTTCCAGAAAGTATTTGCTTGCAGTATTGACATGCTGCCTTGAAGCAGGAAGTAGTGAAAGTTTCATGAGAAAGTCTGTAGTCCCAAGAAATGGGCCCAGATTTTACCCTCTTCCAGCATCTACACTGCATTAGAAAAGTCTTAATGCAGTAATTTTGAGTATAACATACAATATTTTGATAACTTTGGTAATTTTGTCCCTTGGAAACTCTTATGACCCTCCTACTCCTTCACTGAACTTCAGTGTTCCTGGCCAACCCTTCCCTGCTCAACCCACTGTATTTAACTTCACTAGTAGTACTCTGTGTGTTGTTTTACCTCCTCATGTTACTGAGTTGCATGATCAGACACCCGGGGAGCTGTGGATCCGCTTAGGTCCTGGTTCTCAGCAACTTCAAGCTTACTTGCTGGGAACTTAGTGCAGAAACTCTGATCAGTTGAATCCATGTGGTAGGAGTCCAACACAGGACTGCAAGTAGACATGAGCACCTATAGTTACCATCCATACTGTGCTGGTAGAGTCAGAATACTTCCTGCCCAGAATTTTGCTCAGAGGTGCAGACAGCAACAACTTGGTACATACTGCAAAGGAGTTGTGAGGGAAATTAAGACACTAACAACCAGAGGAGTACGTGGCTGTACTTCCCTCAGGAAGTAAAGAACTAAATGGCAAGAAAATGCCTTAGCTGAAACATTGATGTCTCTACAGAAATAGTCTCAAAAATTTCAGATTGATATGTCCTCTGGCATCCTATTCCTTCACTGATAAATTCTGTGTCCATGCCAAGGTCTTGCCTGCTAAATTAAAATAATCTTTTCACCTCCACAGGTTGTCACATTGTCCCTGCCATCTGCCAAAACATATTGGCCAAAATAGACTTCCTTTTCCACAGCTCAGGATAATTGACCTTCCCACCCCTCTATCCCTCTCCTGACTTCGTGAACCTTACCAAAACTTTATCATAATCATCAGAAACAATTTTACTGCTTCAACTGCTTTCACTTAATTCCTCCTCTAATTTTCTTCCCGTTCTTGCTGCTTGCTGTTTCCAATCTGTATGTATGCTTATGTGGTTCTAGCTGAATAGGAGTGAGTGTTGGTCATTTTATAGGTAGGAGAGAGGAGCGAAGTGGAAAAGATTATCTGGAATAAGATCTTAAAAATTTTGATTTTTATGTACTCTGAACTGATGAAGAGTTAGAACTCACCCAAATTAAAGAACAGTACTTTGTCATTGAGAAAAAATCAGTACTAGTGAAAAGCAGCAGAAGCATATTTGATTCCCATAGAGTGCCAACAAATAGTATCGTTGAAGTTTCCTGGGAGATGACTCCCAGAGGGAGTGATTCTGGGGGAGAAGAAATCAATCTAATTGCATTTCATCAGGCTGTGTTGGGTAGCAAGGATTGCCCACATGTACTGACTGCTGTCCTATGGATGTGCTGACTGTTACTTAATTCAAGTAACAATTTTAAATCAACTGTGGATATTGCACACTTCCAGGTGTTTGGGGTTGAGTGTACTTATTAAGTGGTGTTATCTTGGTCACCCAAGCTGTATCTGGTGACCAGTTTGTTGGAGATTTGTTTGAAAGGATGATTCAGCCTCTCCTGCACCACCTCATTGTCCCACTCTCCTGTCTGGAAAAGTTTGTGAGAGTTTTATGGATATAGATAGTCATCAAACCATTCATTCTTCTCTAGAAGGGATGGTATGTATGCCAGCCACAAATAACAAAGGAAGAATATAAAGTACTGACCTTTTGTATATAAGTAAAAGGAACATATTCTCAAAATCATCAGGAGCACTTGAAGCAAGAAGTGTATGCAATAATATCTCATACTGAACACAAAATAAAGATGAATGGCTTATGGTGCTGGGAGACTTACAAGCACAGGATTGACAAGCATCATTTAGAAAGCAGTCAGCAAAATGTTGGGTTTAATGCTCAGGAAACTGGCTTTCCATGGTCTGTCATCTTCTGCTACTGTATAAGAAGGGAGTATTGCACACTCTGCTTCATTATTTCAGCCTCTGACTCTTACAGAAATCATGAACATTTACTGTCTCTCAGTCCAAAGCCAGGTAACACTTTGGTCATTTGAGTTCTTTGTGTTTGGTTTAATGCTTTACTGGAAAGAGTCATTTACCACACTGAGTGTGACTGATTTGTATGGGAAGGGAACTGCAAAAGAACAAGATGGCCATAGGATTTCTCCTTCCCTTCTCAGTTCTTGTCTTTTTTCCCCTGTAGAATGTGTTTGAGTAGCATGCAATCAATGGTGTCTGTGGCAAATACTGCTACTTTCCAGTAGGCTGAAAGGAAGGAAGAGCTTTGGATTTTTGTAGATAGAAAGACAAGAATTAATTTATTTTACGCTGTGACCTATGTCAGTGTCTATTTATTCTTTCAATATCAGGAGACCAACAAACTTACCTTCAAGTTATTTTTGGCCCTCATTTCTAACCACTGATGATCCAGCTCGGAGAAGGTAACTGCTTGGTTCTAACATTGTGAGATTCATCTTCCTTTGGTCCCCAGCCAGTCTGTAGAGACTCTGTGAAAACAAAAACCCAGTGGTCTACAGAAGCTGTTGTATACAAGCTAGAGGGCATTTTTCTTTTAAACTTCATCGCAAATTGCCTCAGATTTCCTGAGGGAAGAGTACCAGGAAGGGCAGTTCCACATCTGTCATCACTGTTTGACTCAGAGATCCTCTGGCTCAACAGCATCTCAGAAGAAAATTGCCTGCACTTGCCTTGCAAGTTGCAAAATGTTCATAAAATCATCTTGCCTTTGTAATACAGCTGGAAGCAAATTTCCTGCCTCCAGTGAGTATTCACCTTTGAAATGCTTGTGCTTTTATGTCCTGTTCAGGGCAAGTCTCTTAGAAAAAATGTGTCTAATTGTCACTTAGAGACTCCTGTAGACCTGTTACTATCCATGGAACTACAATATCTTGCTGAATTTGTGGATTCAGTTTTTCCATCAACCCTCTGAATGTTGTGACTCTTCTCCATTATTTGTGCATTGCTGACAGATAACACTGCACCTCCAGAAACACTTCAGCTGAAATGATGTCTTTCAGAGCAGTAGTCTATTCTTTGCCTGTTTAGGAGTTTTTGCAGCACTTGAACCAAATTCTTTCAAATCAATAGTGTTATGCTGTGGTGCAGAATTTCAGCCACTCTATTTAGCAGGTGCACACAGTTACTTGAGCTTAGCTCTTTCAGTGGTAATGAATCTCCCACTTTCTTAATAAATTGAATTAAATTATCACTTCTTTACCCTGTCTTCACAAGCAAATTTAGACATCTCACTTTTCATCTTGCATTTTAAGTAGAAAAACAATAGTAGCAGTCACTTCAGCATTTTTATGGTGTAGGAGATGGCCTAATGAATTAATAAAATTTGCAGCTGCAAAGGTCTTTTGGTTAAGTTTGTGTAACGTGCTTTTGCAAACTGCTCTTAAGCCCCATGAGATCCTCTGAATTCAACCTGGTGTTATTTGTCTTAGGCTGATGAATGAGGTACATAAAGGCTATGAGACCTGTTGAAAGCTGGATAAGTCAGTGTTAGTGTAAGGAAGAGGGCATCAATATACTTGGCTCGGCATTCCTCAAGCTGCTACCAAAGCACATAACCTGTGCACTCAGAGTTTCAGCTGACAGGGAACACTTAAACAAAGTACCAGCTTCAACCAAGGAGAGATTCTGCAGTTATATGAGAAACTGGTTGAACTTTAGCTCTTGTTAGTGTGATATAACAAAGATTTCTTTCCTTCTATTGAGAATATCTGAGCAGTCTGAGCCCACGCATTATTCCACCTTGATAGTGGAGTGACTATCCCGGAGATTGCAGGAGCTTCCTTTACACTGGCAGCATAGACGCCCGTGTTCACTCCATCAAGCCTAAGTGTTAACTACTTCCCATTAACTCAAATGTTCCCACGTTCAGGATCAAGAGAACCTGCTTAAGCAAAGCATCTGTCTGAGTTCCTCTCAAGTTAATGTTCCGTAGAGTATGCTTCTGAAAGGCTGACAAGGGAAGAAGGGGAAGCCTTCACAATTCTATCTCATCCACTGTTTAGGGGGATGGGAGGTGGGGAAGAAGGGGGGGAAAAAAAAGCTTTTTGTGAGATATTTTGTTGTGCTTCTGTAAGTTGGGGTCTTCATCATGAGCTCTGATACTTGGGAGGGTGGGAGCAGAGATTTGTAATTCCATCACAGAGTTAACAGTCGGGAATTTTCAAGCCGGAGGCCCTTGACCCCAGCATGTGAAATCCACCGAATGCAGGGCAGCACTAGAAAGCATATGGTGGCTCTTGACCAAAGGAACAGTGCTAATGTGGTATAGGTGATGCAATATTTCAGGTGTCCATTTCACAATGCTCACAAGAGGAGAATAAAAATATTGGAATGACTTCTCTGTCTGGGAAGAGGGCTAAGTGGAGCTAAATGCAGAGACACAGCCATAGATGAAAACTACATCTTCACAAAGACCTGAGATTTTTCTGACCACAAGATGTTTGAATCAGAGGAATACATCAGTTCATCCCATCAGAGCTGTCTTCTACTCTAGAAACACGAATGGTCTGTAGTTCTTCTTATGCAACTCTGCTGTGGAGGGCAACCTTGTTCCACTCTTGTTTTCTATTCAGACTCTGTGTATCTACAAGTACATCATGTACCAGAAAGGAATTCAAGCTAGAAAGTCATGACCACCACCACAAACAAGCACTCAAGAAGGGTTTAAATAACTAAAAGGGGCAAGCACAGATGCTGTAGCACTCTTCAGTAGTCTCCCATCCTTAGCTCACTAAAGAGATTTCATGAACCCACTCTGGTTTGCCTATTGACTAACTTTCAGTGAATGTTCCTGAGCTGCCTACCTGGCACCTTTTCATAATTCTTGTGTCCATGTTGTCCTTTGTTGGGAGTTCCTCATGTTTCCTACTTGCTGTGTAGAGAGACATTTCTTTATGTCTGGTTCGAACTTGACTCGTACCTTCATTTTTGAGTCTTAAGTTCTTGTATTAGAAGAAACCACAGATTCCTACATGCCTTCTCTAGACTACTTTCTCATGTTTGTCAGCCTTGTCCTATGCCTTGGCCATCTCTTTTCCAGACTAAGGAGTTCCAGGCTATTCAGACCTTCACTGTGCATTTGCTTTCTAGGCTCCACAGACATAAGTCCTTAGGTCAAAATCATTACCTTGCTCACTGACATGAAAACTGTTACAGCAAATAAAAACAAAATCCACCTCAGCTGGTGCAATATCTCTGCTCCAGAGCCATGATATAGGGAGCACAAGCAAGTGCAACTAAATGTGCAAGAGTCAGTGCCACTATCTAAAATGTAAGGACAACACACAAAAGGAAGTCATTTTTTTTTTTCCCCAGGGATTTCTAGGAGTCTCAAGAATTCTAAAGAATTTGTTCCTATATTTGTTCTCATTGCATTGGGGTTGGACTTAGATGATCTTTAAAGGCCCCTTCCAGCCCCAGCTGTTCTGTGAAAAAGCAGTGCTAGCATAGAATACCTTGTCATTAAACATAATCTCTTTGCACAATCATTAAACACAATCTTCAGTACAACTGAATTTTTCACTTTGCACCCATTGCTGTAACTTACACCTTCTCTCTGGTAAAGGCACTGGTACTTCAGTGTTTTCCACATATGCACTCCTTCCTGTGTACTCAGTGTGCATCTTCAAAAAAATTCCAGAGTGATGGCATTGTTTCCTTGTCTCTCCGAACTTTCCTATGGCTGCAATTCCCTTCTCATGTCACCTGGTGGCTGCTGAGCCCTTCTGAAGCTCAGAAGGTGCCACTTGCTCCTGGGAGCACAGGAGCAGTCCCAGGAGATTTGTGATAAGGACACATTGGTCACATTTTTTTTAAAAATTCCTAGTGATGGAATCTGGCAACATATTTGTGTGAGCAAAATAGCCAGTGCTTTTAAATAGAACTGACATAAATATTCTCATTTTGAATTAACTCCTGCTGTAATTCCCCTTGACAGTTTGAAGTGACAGTCAGGCCTTAGTAAATACTTGATTCTTCATTAACAACCTCCTCTTCACAATTGCGTTGATAAGTAAATTGACTGGGTCCAGGATGAACAGAGTAATTGTTTTTAACATTGTTCATCCTGATCTTCACCCCAAACTGGGGACAGTTCAAAGCAGAATACAGAGCAAAAATTACTGTACAGCAAGCCTAGTGTCAGTAATTTCTAAGTTTCTTTTCAAAGTGTCAAATGATATCACTATCCCATATGCATGAACGAGAGAACCATTTTTTTCCTGTGACAAAGAGGGATTTTGTTTGCCAGTATGGGTTAATTTACTGGAAAAGTGTGAATGAGCATTATTATTAATCTTGAAACTTGTAGAGTGATGTTTTTGCTTCATGTTTAGTTTTTGGTGTGTTGTTTGGGTTTTGTTATTTCATTAAATACATCCATAGGATCCTTATTTCCTATTTGCCCAGCAGAGTTGTTAGAAGGGAGTGTTGTAGTGATATGTCTTGTTGAATAAGAGCAGGTGGTTTTCACCGTTGTCTGTCGTCAGCTCCAGTTGCCGCCTAGTTTACAATGAGAGGTGTGAAAAAGGCACACTTCTCCCACTGGGCAAACACACATTTGGGTGAAGGCTTGTGTTTAAAGGGCACGTAATTAATAGCTGTAAAGAGTCTGTTTCTCTAAACATAGAAAGGTGGTGATTTTTACTTCAACAAGTACTACCAGGGGAAAACTTTTTACCAAATAGAAAAAAAGAAATTATTTGCTCAGTAATTTTAGATCCTGTTCAGAGCCAGTAAGATATGTCCTCTTACCTCTTTTAGGTATTTCTATCAATTTGTTTTAGAGAATATTTGGAGGTATGTCTGGGATGTCTTATCTGGTGGATGGAGGACGGGAGTGAAGTATGCAAGCACGCAGCTTCTCCTGCTGAAAGTCCATCAGAGTTGCAGCTGGCACAGGGACGGCTCTTGATTTGTTTTCCTAGTATAAAAGACCCTGCAGAAGTAGTAACCAGGACATGACCTTGTAGGTCTGGGGACAGGGAAGGACAGCTGCCCACCAGAGCCAGAGGAGGACATGTAACCCCCTCTCATGGACATGGTGCTTCAGGACCCTTGAGACCTCCAGAAGCAGAACCCCTCCCCATGAAGCACATAGACCTTGTATGGCTCTTTCTTCAGGCTGCCTCTGACCAGGAGCCTTAGCATAGGAATCCCAGCAAAGAGCACAGAGGTCTGTGAGGGAGGAAGAGCTACTTCTTTTGAAGCATGGCTCATTGACAAAGAGGTACAGAGCCAAGGGATTAGAAATAAAAGCTCAACCACATTTTCCTGATCATCCTGATTCTCAGCGGGAGTCATACTCTCCCTGCACAGGGTTTGTCTTTTGACAGCAATGCCCTCTTCTTTCAGATAAACTGCATTTCCACTGCTCATGAGAGAATATCTCCTTTCTAGTTGCCTTTCAAGATCCTGTCAGATTTGAGGACTTGCCTTTCCAGTACTGAAAAATGGGAGCAGCTCTCCTGCGTTTACAGGTACTTGTGCAGTGAGCTATGATATGGGAAAGCACTTCTCTTTCTGGCCCATCAAAACAGAGCAGTGCTCCCCTAAAGTCTGCCAGAACTAAGAGATTCCTCCACCAGTGCTTCTCCTTGGTCCTGACTCCTCTTCCATGGTGAACCCAGGAAGGGCTTGGGATTCTCTTCAGCCAGCTTTGTGGTGCTGGACACAGCTGTAACAGGCCAAGGAGAAAGCTGGCGGGGCTGGTGCTTTGGGGGGTTGGCTCAGCTGGAGCAGGTCTGCAGGACAGGACTTAGGATTTGTCTGGGAGACGTCCAGAGCACCTCTGGTTTTATGTGTTCCCACTTCAGTTTGGTGTTCCCACTTCTGCTCAGACCTCCCATGACCTGCCTTTTATGTCCTCTTTTTCACTGGTTTTGTTTCATTTGTGACACTGGGCTTTCACACAGCTCTCAGAGCAGTTAAGTATTGTTTTGTGATGATGAAGATGGTATTTCTCTTCCTTCAGTCTTTCTTTTATATCTGTGTAGTTGTCTAAGTAGTTTGTATACTACCTTCCACCACCAGCCCCTTCATTCCCTCCCAAAATTACACTTCATTTTTTGCACTGCTGGCAGCCACAGAGAGAACCAACTCCTCTGCCTGAGGTTGTGCAATGGTGGGAATGGAGAAAAACAGGGCTGAGACCTTAGCTGAGAAGTGCATGTAGGAGGGTGGAGGTGTAGGAGCAGAGATAGTATTCATGAAGTGCTGTGTGGAGGGACCATCAGCCTGTGTGGCACAAAAACATTTCAAACTCACAACAGGGACACTCTCTGTGGTTTGAAGGCTTCAAAGACAGAGCCTGCCAGCTACAAAAAACAAATTTCTAAATAACATGGGGAGCAATGAGAAAAAGTCTGAGCTGCTCCCTCGCAGGAAGAGAGCAGGCTTTGCTCAGCCTGGCTGGAAAACTGTGTAATCCCGTTGGCTTTGGGGTTGTTGCAAGGGCTTACACCATGGAATAATTTAGCCTGCTGGGTCCTATGGTCTTATTTAGGCTGAATAATTCTTTTGTCGATTCTCTGTGTCGTGATTGCAGCAATAGGCACCCAAATGTGTGTTGGTTTTGGTTCCAGTGAGGCAAGTTTAGCAGGCTCATGTGAGGGACCCTTGTTAAAAATGCACCTCTGACTTGAAGGGAAAGTTTCTTCAACTTTCCAAAAAGTTCCCTTTTTGGGCAGACGTCAAGCCTGGAAAATGTCAGCCTGAGAGGTGAAACTCGGAAAATTACAAGCAATAGCTGACAAGAAGATATAATGGAAATCTTTTGCCAGAGTTGAAAATAGCTATTGATAACAGCCTGCTAGCTATACTACACAGCTTAGAGGGAGTTCTCTTAAAAAATATACTTTGCAATTAATTGAAGGAGCTTATTGCTCTGGAATATCAGGGAAAACTCTGCTTTGAGAAATGTCCACTAGTTAAATACTCACTCCCCCTAGTCCCAATGTCTGTATAACTGTGGACCACTGCTTAACTGGTGGATTATTGGCTGAGTGACAGGGAGCTTGAACTTATTCATTGATGAGGGGAGAGCAAGAGCAGGGTGGTGGGGATGCCCTATCCCTTGATATTTCCGGGGGAAAAACATGGCTAGGGACTGAGCTCCCTTGTGTATGTGCCTGAGCTGCAACCCTTCAGAGAGGTCAGACTCCTCACAAGAAGACCTTTGCTTTGAGGGTGAGGACTTGGCAAGCCAAATTCAGGAGAGCTGTGGCTGACGGGATTGTCTAAAAATCAGAACAGACAGAGGCAAGTGAGCAGGAGCTGAGAGGCCCAGGTTTCTCTACTCCTCCTAAGAGATATTGTATTGAGTTGGATCCTCTACGCTGGTACCCATGCTGTAGTTCCTCTGGCTCCATTTGGCACCCTATGACATCATGGTACAGAAGCTGATGGCATCTTGGTTCTGCTTTCAGCTTCTGCAGTGGGTGTTATGTACTTTTCTTTCTCCAGCTAACCTTCAAATAGTGTCCCCTGAGCCTCTGATATGAAAAAAAATAGTGAGAAAAGTACACCAGTGTTAGAAAGCCCAGTGTCTCATCTCTGTAGGGACCAAGATTTGCCTGTTTTCTGGTTTTGTTTTTGGTTGTTTTTTGGTTGGTGTTTTTTTGTTTGTTTGTTTGTTTTTTTTAATCCGGTATGATTTATAATGCCTTCTTCCAGGAAGATGTTACTTGGTTTGAATTTTTTTTTTTTTTTTTTTTGACCTGTGGTGCATACATGTGATGTCAAATACCTTCCTCAGACTGCAACACATAGTTCTTCAGAAATGTAATGGGCAGGTAGGCATGGGAAAGAATTTGATTATACTTGAAAAGAAAGACAAAATAGATCTGATGGTAAAGCTATCCAGCATGTTTTAGGTTTCTCTCTGTAGTTTAGGTGGAAAGGATTGTTCTTCTGCCAGTGTAAATATATAAATTTTAAAAGAGATGTCAAGGACTGCTTAACATACAGACAAAAAAAAGTTTCACACATCTGCCCTTATAATAGCCCTGTGTGTTTGTATTCTACTTATTTATGCATTCGCATTTGGTTTATTTATGAGATCTTTGCCCAGAAATGTTCCCCTAGTAGCTCTATGTGGGTCTATATGGTAATTAATATATCACTGTGATATTCCATCTGTTATTATTTCTCCAGAATTTGCACCTATGAGCCCCAACCAAGATCAGAGTCTCATTTGGATCAGAGGATCAAAGCCTCTTTTGTACTGGGGACTTCACATGTGCACAGAGGGTAGCTGAGGCTTTTAGTCTAAACACAGAAACTGGGCAAGTGTCGGTGAATGGATGGGTGCTGGCCCTCAGCATTGCACTGACCAACCCACCAGGCGTTCCTGAGGAAAATACAGTGGTTGTGGAAGTCAGGCTCAGAGCCCTTGCAGTCTGCTTCACCGTTCTGCCTCACCTCAGTGCTGTGACACCTTCAAAATGAAAGGCATGATATAATTGTGATTTCCTTGATGTATTCAGGCTGTATAAATCACCCACCCAGGGCAACAGAAAGACTGTAATAATTGCACCCAAGACTGTAGTCTTTTTGCTTATAAAATGGAATAACAGAGCAACATGTAATAGGCTTAACAACAAGGATGCCCTAACCTGAGCCATGTTTCTGTGAGATTTCATGCACCAGCAACTGCCTGCTGGGAGCAGTGGGAGCTGAAGTCCATAGTCTCCTCTGTAGCAGTCTGGCAAACATGGGAGATGGCTGCAGCAGTGACAGCACAAAAGATTCTTACAGCCTAGCTGTGGTTAGAGTAGGAAGCGAGTAATCAAGGTTCGTGCCCACAGAAAAGGAAGGAGGAGGGAGGAAAGGAAGGTTAGTATCAGTGTGGTTGCGGTTTAGGATCCAAAGCTAAATTAAACATAAATAACCTGTAGAGTATGTGGAAGTAGAAGGAACATTTTAATTCAGCATTGCAGGTTATGAGCAAATGATTCTGGCAGGCAAGGGCAATGTTTTAACTACTATGGTGAAGGTGTTATTGCTGTGTACTCCAAAAGTACAAAGAAGGCTATCTTTTACTGAAATGCTAATACCTCAATAATTATAAAATATGTTTCTCCAAACTGCTGTCCAGTGAAAGCAGTCTCCATAAGCAGTGTGATGTTCATGCTGCCAGGCACTCGTTATTTCTGTTCAGTAGTGGCAGAAAAGCACTGTAAATATTGAAATCAAGCTGAAAATTCTTCTGTTGAAAGGGAAAAAAAGTAAGCACAAATGATTGAAAACCCAACTTTATAGTCTTCTAACAGCAAAAAAACAGAGGCAATGACATTAATGGCATCCAAAAAATACAAGGAAACATGAAATGAAACATCCAGTTTTGATAGCGGTGCTAGGAACAAAATCTTTCCACTTGAAGCTATATTAAAATATTTCCTTTCTTATAGTCCTCCTTGGAGAAAGAGACTTTTTGTGCATGTGTGGTTTGGGATGGCAGGAAATAATAATTTTCAATATTTAAAGTATGAAAATTAAAATATGTTTATTACTCTGAAATGTCACAGTAGTGTCCCGTGACATCTGTACTCTAGGGAGTTCCTCATGTTTCCACTCTGATGCTTGGTCTTCATCTTTCCATATAAATCTCAGGGTCATGTTTCTGCTGAGAGAGATGATGGAAAGTGCCAATTCTTGCCCTACAACATAATTTGTTTGGATGATGTATTAATTGCAAAGAACCTTGTGAAACCAGATGTGTTGATATTTGGGGAATGCTTTGAAGGAAGCACCTTCCCAAAGCCATGGTGAAGGACATCTTTCAAAAACAGAACAGGAATAATGATTTCATGAACTTTCCCTGAAAATTACATGAATAATCTAAAAAAAAAGCCAAAAAGTAAAACCCAACCAACCCCAAAGAAACAAAAAATACACACAAACCAACAGAACTTGGTTTAAGCAGTTACCTCATAGGCCATTCATCTGCCTTGTTTAGTCTCAAAGAACACCAAACATGTCTTATTTCCAAAAGAAACATTTAAAGGAGTAAACTTCCAACTTGTCTGCATGCTGGTAGTTTTTTGGCCACAGATACAGTCCACGTTGTGTAGGGGTCCAGCCCCAGGGTTGCATACCCCTGGTACTGTGGGTACAGAGGCAAATTTGCTTGTCTTGCATTGTGGCCTGGCTTCTAGTGAGTCAACACCAGTGGCTCTCCAAGGTTGTCTTTAATTTTTACATTACTTCTTTTTCTTTTAGTGAATTTACATGTGGCTGTCATCTGGTGCCCAGACATCCCACTTGCATGGCAAATTAAAGGCCTAACATGAGTGCAATGTGCCAGGTCTGGGAAAGGAATTTTTGTTTCAAGTCACTTGAATTATCTTAAAAGACATTTTCTGTTGGGATTTTCTTGGTGTTTTTTGCATGAACTATAACTTCAAATATGTACAAAGACATTTTTCTAATTTAACAAAAGTTTTTTATTTTCTCATTATGAAAGTAGCAGAAAAAAATGCATTTTTGTTGTCAGATGTATCTTTATTTTTTGGTTTACTGGTATCCATAAACATTTAGAGTAATTCTTCAGACTTCTAGCTGGGGATTTCTCTATCCTCATATGTAAATAAACCACAAAGCCACAAATAAGCACTTGCCACTTTGAATGGGTATTTGAACGCTAACTGCAGTGGCACAGTTGAACTTCAGAAAAAGTACTCACAAGCAAGGATTTGCAAGGACATACTGATGTTAAGGCTCAGTAAAACATGACTGTAACTTTAGCCAAAATAGTTATAAAGGACTCTTGTGCTGACGCCTCAAACATATCACCTTATTACTGCCAGTGCAGTTTGAGCACTGCCATTCATAGAAAACTGCAGGACTTGGAGCACAGGATAATGAGAAACATTCCACTTGAGTATTCAATCAGTTTCATCTTAATTTGTGGTGGCTCAGTGAAGGGTTAGATTGAAGAGCTCATTTTAAAAGGTGGTTTCTTCCTCAAGATCTGCCAGGGTAAGGGGTGGATACCACCTTATAACAGCATTGTGGCAAGGTTACCTTATAGAGGAGCACTGCAGCTTTGTCACCTCTACACTTGGTGCAAACATGAAATTGCCCAAACTGCATGGAGCCACTTTGATATTGTGCTTGCCTTCCTAGCAGTTGTTTTTCCATCAGCAATGTCAGTTGATTTAAGCCGAATGCTGATGATATCTGTGTTTATCTCCTTGCAGAAAGTGCTCATATCTGTCCAAAAGGAGACCCACAGAACAAACCAGCTGTGAAGAGTAGATCTCAGTCTGAGATTGAAATGGTGACAGACAACTGCAAAGCACTAGATTCCAAAAGAAGAGAAAATGAGAAGCAGAGGCTGAAGAGGGTGAAACTGGAAGTAAATATAATGTGCTGCACCAAGAGGTAACACATCTCATTTATGGGAAGCAGGGCTCCCCAGGAGGGAATGCCAGCGTACATATTAGCATGCTATGCTCCCCCAAAGAACTGAGACTGTCTCTAAGTCATGCAATGACAATAAATAGGCTATTCTAGCCAGAGTCAGACTGTAGACCCAATAGAATTGATGGCATGCAGCATCAGGGCTAAATCCATGATTTCTTTATGAAAAGCACATCTGATTTGAGGATCAGTAAGGGATGTACAGGGCTAGGTAATAACAGCAGGACCCTAAAGCAGGGAGTTGCCCTGGGAGGATCAAGACCTGACTCCATAACCCTGTTGGAAATGTGGAGTAAACTCAGAGTGCTATGTCCAGCACAGTTACAATAAACTCCTGGGTCTTTCCAGAGGTGGTCAGTGACCAGTGCTATAACCATATTGTTCCAGTCCTAGACCTCTTCTTTGGCTACTCTCAGTGGTATATATATTTACCAGCCAGCTAGACTTCTACTAGAATACAAACACTAACTAGTATTTGTAGTGTGTTTGTGGATGTGGTCTGTCCCTAGCTGGGAGTATCTGGTGGGGTCAGGAAAAAGGCAGGATCTTTACAGGTTTGACATATATGATGGTGTGATGTACAGCAAAGGGATAGGATGTACATTCCAATTGGCCAAGACTTTATGGGCATCCCTCCAAAAAGGCAATACAACTACAAGAGTGCTTGTGTTTTGCTTTATGGGGAGAGGCAGTAGAGGGGGAAAGCAAAAATACTTTTGCCAAAATGGTTCTTGTCTTGCAAAAAGAATTTTGACCTAATTTTTCTTAAATTCTATGCAAATACTCAGGATAAATATTGTGTTTAAACTTTCCTGGCTGTTCCATCGGGCAAGATATAATCTTCTCTCCATAACTACTAAGATTGGTCTTTCAGTCCAGAGGCAACTTTATTTCTTTATCACTGTGATTAAGTATGTTTTACTAAACTTTATTTTATTGCAGCTTCCCAGAAATACATGTTTTAATATATCAGGCAAGCATAAGCAATGAGCTCATATGCACAAAAGGGTCTGGTTTATAGTTATTGAATATACATGCTCTGTGTTTGCTATGAGTTTAATATGTATGTCATGCATTCTACTAAACAATTCAAGCATAAATGGAAAAGTCGGGTAATATTGGAAAGAATCTAAAGCTTTAGAATGCAAAAGGACTACGCAGAAAGGTAGGTAGGAAGCAAGAGCTTTGATTATGCTGTTTACATTTGTTTTTAATGGCAAACTCTCCAGAAGCTGTCATGATGAAAGGTCGTTTTTGAAGCTCATTGATAGCAGTACAGGTATATAAATTATCTGGTACACCTGACACAAGGAAAGATGCTCATTTTATTGGAAGCTGAAAACAAAAATCTATACATTTTGTAACTAGTATGCAGACACAGAGGCAAAATCCTGAATGTTTAACAATGTTGCTCCAAAACGCAACTTTAAAAATAACACTGTGAATCTTCAAGCAATTTCATCTCAAAGGTGGTTAGTTATGAGCAATCCAATGGTTTTGCTAACTGTCAGTTGTGCACAATCTCCCTGGAAGCTGAAAGTCAAACTGTTGCTTTTGGCTCACACCTCAGCAACAATAAAGGTTGGGCTATTAAAAGCTACAGCACCATCTATTATCCTGTCCATGGACTTCAGAAAGTATTGCTTCAGTCCTCTCATGTTTAAGATCTTGGCTTTTTTTAGGAGTTGTTGTTAGTGTTGTTGTTGCTTGTGTTTCATCTTGTTATCCTTTCAAGCCTGCACATCTCAAGCCCTCTTCTCTAGGGCAACCAAAGGTAGAAGAAACAGCAGTCTCTGTTTTTACCCCTTTCCAGGGAACAAAAATTGGCCCCAGATGAAGCAGAGCAGATAAGCTGACTGTCATCAGCATTACAACCCAACAGTGCCATGAGAACTGCATAATCCCTCCTAAGGGCTAGCTGAAATATCTTGTTTCATCCAAATTGAAAGGTCCAGAATAAAACATTTTATTGATAAATACTTAGAAAAGGGGTTGCAACCAGGCCTTGTTTGTACAGTTTTGTGTCGTTTCACACAGTGCACTGTTGATGAAATGGACCCTTGGATTCAGGCACAGCACTGCTGTGGTGGGAAAGCCTAAAGGCCTTGTCACTGTTGCATTAACCAGTGAGGAGTACTTGCTGATAGATGGGCAGAGCAAAATCTGCAAATGCATGAGGCAAATAGCTCCCCTCAGGTTGGATTATTCCTTACACATCAGCTGTGCAGCTGCAGAAAAGCTCTGATGCCAGGTGAGACGCTGGCATAGCTCAGCTGTCTGCACCTCTCTCTCTTGATTAAATTCAGGCATTTGCCCATGTTCTCTAAACTACTTGGGATCATTTACAGTTGTAAAAATATGCTGTTACAAAAGCTTTGTCATTCACCTTTAGGGATGAACATGTTCAGCTCTGACAATGTTATCTAGAGAGAACAGCAGCCTAAATAATCTCAAACATGCTGAAATATAACACGGCTTCGGGCAAAGCTCACTGACACCAATCCTGCAAAAGAAAGGAATGAAAATTAAGTGACCATTAAAATGAGGAATGTGAGGCAGATGACACAATTTTCCCTGAACAACCAAATTTAAATAACAGAAAATTGAGCTGCCTGCCCTTTTTTAAAATTTTCTAGTTCTCTGGAGGTCTTCTTTCTGTGGCAATGAATTACTCCTGGGCTTTAGCATAAAACAGCATGTATCCCCGAAAGCTGTAGCACTGTCTGTCCAGACAGAGCACAAGACTTCTGAAACATTGCCGTCTCGTGGCAGTCTCTTGGCACCACTGCAGCTGCTGTAGCACAAACAGCCTTGCCAGAGGTCACAGACAGGTGTCACAGACATTTAGTGCTAGGCAAGATACACAGTGGAAACTTCCTCAAATTTTACAGATGAAGATAGAGAGTTGGTTTTGTGGAAAAAAAGAAAGTTAATCAGATGAGACAGGTGCCCCGTCAGATGATGACAAAGTAACTGAACTGCTGCCAAGTCAAAGGCAGCCCTGGATTCCCTTGATGGGTTTCTGTGCTTTCATGAGCCTCATAGCAGCCCTGAATTCAGTCACCTTGCTGAAGCAGTTCAGCATCTACATCAGCAGTCAGGAAAGTTTAAAGCTCGGGAAGAGAGATGACCTGGGATGGCTTTCTCAGAAAGGGAGCTCTCGTCTTTTCCAAGTCAAACTTGCTGTACCTCCTCCAGCAAATCCTGTTACGCACGCTCAGAACAAAGTGTTACAGTCATTTTGCAGTAAATACCATGTGAAGATATCCTAAATAATGTGGATTTTTTTTTTCTTTTCGTTCGCCACCAACATAAAGTCAGGGAGGTTTTCTGCCATGGATTGCTTTAGCACTCATCACTTAAAAGCAATCATTATCTCAGTGTATAAATTACTATCACTCAGAATACTTTAGTGTGTACTGTACAGTGTGCTTTTAAAAGCAAATGAGCATCTGTCTTAATTTGTGATATATGAATTATTTCCTAGGATTACAGTCTTTAACATTAGGCCAATGAGAGTCAGCTTTCTCAGCCTGTGGCTTTTAAACACCACCGGCTTTTTTCAGAAGAGTCGCTTGGTGCAGTTTGTAAGACCTGCTTAGATGCGAGTCTGACCTGTACATCTGGCAGTCTACATGGGGCCTTACACAGACCCCATTAAAGTAACTTGGTGGATTTCCACTGACCTGTGATGAAGAATCTTTTTATCCTATGCCAAACGTGTTGACCTCCCATCCTGTAGTGTACTCCAGAGTGTGTATGAATATCCTGTATATTGCTGTCTGCCCAGAGGTATGGTAAGAAAGAAATCCTTGCCAGAGAGCAAGAACTAGTCCTAGGAAGGATATGTGTTTAAGAGCATAGTGCATTTAATCATCTCTAGTTTTTAATAAAGCTTATAGAGGCTCTTCTATTCCTCACCCAAATGATCTGAGCCTGAGCACAGGGACTCCAAGTAAGTGTCTACTTCTATAAATGGAGATATGGAGATGTCCATAGAAAAAGACAGGTAGATACAGAATCTCACAGTATTACATTCAGTACTTACAATACATATTTGCTATTAATGCACTTCTATATAAATTTTACTGATCCATTTTATAAAATGCAGCTTGTGTACAGCTTTGAACAGTTATCGATGCTTTCAGTAACACTGTCTTCCCTCACACCCCTTCTTCCACCTCTAGGAAGATCTAGTGACTAAACCTGTTTCCAGTGTATCCCACCATTTTTTAATTGGAACAGGGGCAGACTCTGGAGTTTCACTGGCTGGATTTCAGGACACTTCAAGTATTAATGGATAACTTTCCTAAAGACCTACAGCATGTTTCACCAATGGGTGCCTGAAGGATTTAAAAAAATTCAGATCATGTAAAAGCCATTGCTACCAAGGTTAGTGGTGGCTCATGGGTTTTGAAGCTCTGCTTTGTCATTTATAATGTATTTATGCTATAGAAGTGTGTTTGCTAGCACTGGTCCAGACCAGCTGTAGAGAATGTGTCTGATATAGTGCATGTTGGTGGAGTACCAACATCATCTGCGCCTTTGGTAGCTGTGCAGGAGACATCAGGCCTGGGAACTTAAGCTAGTTATCCCTGTTGTTCTTACAGGGGCAACCAGGCAAGCCAGAACCTGGATCAACTTACAGACAGGGAGTCAGTTCAGGGAAGACTCAGAGTCACAAGCAAGCCTAGGTAATAGGGATGACGAGGGAGCTGAGATGCCTGCAGGGTTTCAAGCCCAGAGGTAATATGATATTCTGACATGCTGCTCACGTAAGAGGGGAAAATTCCTGTTCTTAGTTCTCTCCTCCTTCAGTACTAGAGCCCTTCTGGAGCCACAGTGCTTGCTGACTCATGAGACCAAGCCTCTAGGTGCAAAATATCACTCTGACATATGTAACATCAGTGGCTTCAGCAGTAACACTGGTACTGTGTGGGTAGTCTCACCAGCTAGATAAAAATCCTGAAGAGGCAAAAAGAACTGAAGGCAAATACAGCTGTGATAATACTTTTTTTTTTAAGGGGTTGATATAGCTACTGACACCAGTATGGATTTGCAAGGCTGGGTAATGTTGCAATTTGAAGCTTTTCTTGCCATACTCACTCAAACATAGATGGTTTTATTTTATGTGCCCACACCTTATAACCCTTGGCTTCACAAGTCTGTAGCTGTAAAATACAAGCCTGTCATTTTCTCAGATTTCCCACCTTGTCCTCTTCTGTTTGTAAAAGGCTTTTTTTTCCTCCCTCCCTTAAATGCGCTTAGTTCTCCTTAGTGATGTGATGCAGTTGCAATGATCTTTTATTTTAGGTAGCAGGGTCCTGTTATCTTTCTCTCACAGAAAAATATTTGCTTCCTGTGGACAAAATCTGCTGATTGTTATTAGTTGGCTTTTGTTTTCCTAACTCCTCTTCCTGATGTGTCTTCAGGTGAACCCAAGAACTACCTGTAAACCCCTCTTTAAGATCATGACATAAGCTGCAACTCACTGAATTGCCCTTCTTGTTTGTTTTTGATATTTAATCTGTTTGGACATCTTGGAAAACAGTTGGGTGACTTTGAGGCAGTGCTAAATTGCCAATCAGTTTATTAAGTCATCCTTGTATAGAAGTGACAAGCTTCATCTGCTTTTTGAGCCTGGCTAAATACAGCCAAGAAGAAACATAAAGAAAGCCTTTCACTTGCTTTTTCTTTTTCTTAAACTCCAAGGTCAGTTGGTATCTGGCTTGCACTGCTTTTTAATACAGGGTGAAAAGGGAGGTTTGCTCCTTGGGTAATTCCAGTACCCAAGTTCAAGTCCAAGTATGGTTTTTACCTGGTCACAAGACCCGCCAGAAGTCAGATAGTTGTTAGGGATAGACACTTCATAGACCTACAGTGACAAGACCTGATTACAGTTGTATGATGGACTTGCCTATTGTGGATTGTAGGGCAAACGTTCCCAGCCACACTGAGTGCGCTGGGGATCTGTCAAAGAGGTGTTCAAACCTCCAGTAACAAAGTAGATTGTGTTATAGGACAGTGATAGACATCTTGCTTCTGTGAGTGATCTCTCTTAAAAAAGCTAAAAATACTGTCTAAAATCAATCTCATAACTGTCTCTTCATAAAATAGCAGTGGCAACAAAGAACAGGAGGACTGTTTTGTTTGGCAGGAAAAGAATGTACTAAAGTTTCAATTATGAAGGTTACAGTAATTTCTAAGGGTTTCTCTTTTTTGGTGCCAACATCCTCTGCAGCAGTGTAGTCAGAGGTACAGAGGATTTGTTTGTTGTACAGTCTCATGCCAGTGGAGTCCTAGTAGAGCATTGCCATATCTGCAGGGAATCCCAGCAATAGAGTGGCACTCATGATGACTTGTTCTGTAGATGAGTTATCTGTTTGGATAAAACAGTGTCCTGCTAGCATCTTCACACAGTGGAGTCCACCTGCTTTGAAGCCAAACCTTGTGTAAACATGAAAAAAAAAAGCTTCGTTCAGCCTAGTAATTACTGGTGCAGGTCAAACAAATGAATGTTGATAGTCTTCCAGTTACTTTTTCTTACTACATTTTGTGGCAAAGTCTTGTCACCTGAGCTCTCACACTCAGAGTTCATCTAGCCAGTCCCTAACTCAGCCTTTGCATGCTGAGAAAAGCAGCTAAATCAGAGTTTTTAGCTGTGATGACAAAATAATTTTTGTAACTGTGGTCTCTTTCATGTTCTCACTCTGTACTCCCTAAGGCTTGGAAGCACAAGGGCTGGGTACAGTTCACATCTCTGCCCAGTGTCTTGATGAATTTGAAAGAATTGTTCCGTTTCTCTGAGCCTCAGTTTCCTCATCTGTGAGATAATATGATAATTTGTAGTGTTTGACTGGAAAATATTCTTATGGTATCTAAGTACTGCTATGTATCACAGTATTACAGCAAATCAGTACATGTTGAATTCTTTTTTTATTTTTTTTATTTGATTGAGGGCTTCCTTATACCTCTCTCCATATTTGCCTGAACATATGCATAAATGCCTGTTACTTGTCTCTCTAACTGATTATTTAATCTCAAGTGATTGAATCGACTTGATTTTACTTGATGTCAATTAAATACCACACAGAGGTGGAAAGCCAAGGGACAGCAATGCTGACAACCCTATTTTAAACATCTTGCAATATTTTATATAACATATAAAAGTATCAAACACTTAAAAGAAAAAGAAAAGAGAGAGGTTTGTCTTTTCCTGCCAAGACAATGAAAAAGAAGAGTGAATGATGCAATAATGAAAGACCATGTTACTGCACATCCGCTGTGTTAAATCATTCTGGTAATGAAAATAACTATTTGATAGAGCAGAGTTAATACTGCACAAGAATTAACAAATGGTCAGAGTCATCTGATTCATCTACTTATAATGGCTTCCCTGTGAACAAACATGTAACCTTTCATGCTGTGTTTCTATGAAAACACAGGCTTTATAGACAGGGATACTTAAATGCAATTCATGGGAATACTCATAAAAACCATATTTAGTACTTGTTGCATGCTTTGTGTGGGCAGCCCAGCTCTGGCTCTGCTTCAAAGATGCACTTGTGGTTTTCCCTAGTTTTTAAGCCCATTTTTTAAAGTCACATCAACTTTTGTTCCATGTCAAGAAAACAAAAGCTTTGCTACATGTTTTGATGAGAGTAGATATGAGCATATCATCCATTTCCATCCCTAATTTATCAGCTTTTGAATGTAAATAGGATGCCACAAAGCCATCAACAGGGGAGGGGTGTGTTTGGCCCATCAGTGCTCCCAAGCTTCCCAGACAACAGCACTGGTCAGGAAAAAAACATGTTTCTCAGGAGCATGGGATACCATGTTCCACCTCTGGTGCATCACTAGGAGGGTGGACTCTGACAGTGAAATCTCATTGCCAATTGTGATTGCATAGGTCAGGAAGGGTCAGAAGTAAGGACATAGGCTGGTCTCAGCCAATGTGCCATGGGAGCAGATACTTCACCAGACAGAACACAGTCCACTCTCCAGGGTTTTACCACTACCATCTTCTGAACATTGATGTTTATCACACTCTAAGTGGTTTTTTCTTCCAGTGAGTTCACTTTGCAGTGACAGACAGAAGCCCCTTTTGCCAGAGGACTCACACCACGGTTTGCTGCCTGGGCTGGGGCATCGGGCATTGGAGTGATGTTTGTTGTGGGATTGCTGGGACGAGGGCAGATGGATGGTGCTGAACAGCAAATCTAGTGAATTGATCAGCCTGTAAAGAGATCTGGAGGGTTATTGGGAAGTGCATTGTTAATGCTATTAAATATTACTTAGGCCTACATCAAGCTGCATGTTCAACAGTTTAAACTGTAATTGCTGAGCAATGCAGAAATAAGGCTGAATGTATGTAAATCCTGTTGAAAGATAATATCATTTTGGCTTTTCAGACAGATTAGCAGCCTCTGCAATTAGCAGTGTGGGCAGTTGATGATGTTAATGGAGAATCTATCATACAGCGCTGTAGGATGAGTTCAAATTTGGCTACAACAGTTGTGCCCTTTTTTCCCACCTTAGGATAAGCAGATAACACAGGGTCCATGCTATGTTCCTTTGGAGGGGGGAGGCTAGGAAAGACAGGAACAGGTGACTGGCTTCCAGTAACCTTGAATCTTTCTCCCTTTTCTCATTACATTCATGGTTTATGGTTCCAGCTGAGAAACCAATGCCTCATCCATTTTTTGCCTGCTGTGCTGTTTTCCTGTGAGACACTAATGTTAGGAAGCAGGGAGGTGGGAGAAGAGGGAGAAGGAGAAACCTTCTTCCTGTGGCCAAAGTGCCCTTTAGTAAGGACATACTTTCCTGGCATTTTTTGCACATACATGCCTCTCTGCTTATATATCTATTTAGAACAAAAGTTAGAGGCACACACACATAAAGCCCAACAGGCATCTTTCCAGCCATCCATAAAGTCTAATTTTTGCAGGACTGGGTAAATTGGATTCTAGGACCTGTGCTGGATGAAAGAGAAGTGTGGATGCACTGCTACTGCCTAAAACATGACCATTTTTGGTTTTGGGTTTGTTTTTTGGTTGTTGTTTTTTTTTTTTTTGGGGGGGGGGGGGAGATAGGGACAATGTTTTAAATGTGGGAACAAACATGCAAACATAAATAACCAGAGGGACCTGGACAAGCTTGAGAAGTGGGGCCATGGGAATATCATGAAGTTTAATAAGACCAAATTCAAGGTGCTGCACCTGGGTTAGGGGCAAGCCCAGTATCAATACAGTCTGGGGGATGAAGAGATTGATAGCAGCTCTGCCGAGAGGGACTTGAGGATGTGGATGGACAAGAGGTTGGACATGACCCAAAAATATGCACTTGCAGCCCAGAAAGCTGATTGTATCCTGGGCTGCATCAAAAGCAGCATGGCCAGCAGGTCGAGGGAGATGATTTTGCCCCTCTACTCTGACCTGGTGAAACCCCACCTGACGTGCTGCATCCTCTTCTGGGGTCCTCAGCACAGGAGGGACAATGAGCTGTTGAAGCAAGTCCAGAGGAGGCCATCAAGATGATTATAGGGATGGAGCATCTCTCCAATGAGGAAAGGCTGAGACAATTGGGATTGTTCAGCCTCTAGAAGAGAAGGCTTCAGAAGTACTTAATTGTATCCTTCTGGTACCTGAAGAAAGATGCCTAGAAGAAAGATGAAGAGGGACTGAAAGATGTGTCAAGGCAAAGTGACAGAGAGTAAGTTGAGATTAGATATTAGGAAGAAGTTCTTTACTGTGAGGGTGGTGAGGCACTAGACCAGGTTGCCCAGAGAAGGTGTGGATTCCCTATCCCTGAAAGTGCTCAAGCTGAAGTTAGATGGGGCTTTGAACAACCTGGTCTAATAGAAGGTGTCCCTGTTCATGGCAGGGAGGGTGGAACTAGATGAAGGCCCCTTCTAAACCAAACCATTCTATGATTCTATTCTATGAATGTCCCACCTCTCTGTTGTTTTGAAGTTCTAAGATTTGGCTTTTACTCTGTCCTTTGACAAATGAGCAGTCAGTTTGCACATTTTCTATGGCTCAGCACATACAGTTTGTAGCATCCAGGGACCTCTGGCTTTACCCAGAAATTTGAAAACATTAAAGAAAACATTTCCTAGTGATGCGCAAAAAAACTAACTTTCTTTACATTGACAGATCTGAGAACACTGCAGACCTTGTGTGTAGAGGTTACTAGTCTGTGATGGCTTCTGGGCTTAAATTGTTGTTAATGCTTTTCTGCTATGACCTATTTGGCAGTGAAGAGTTTGGTGTTTTGCATTTGAACAGTAACTGTTATGGTGGGTGCTGGGCACAGAATATATGACAGTGGAAGTGCTAGAGGCCCCCAAAACCTCTGAGAATGGTTAGTTACAACACTGTTATTTCAGGTGGAGCCATTCCTGCAGGCAGGTGAGTAGGGGGTTGGGAGGGCTGTTATTTTATTATAGGGTCCTCCAGATATTGTGTGGGCAAACATTCAGTACCATTCAGCACTCCCTTCTTTGGATAAGTTTTTTATTGCAGCAAACACTTTTCACTTGCATCCTGTACAGATCAGCTATCTTATTTTTCTGTCCTTTCAATGATTTTTTTCGTGAGAGAGGGGTGGGAATGCAATAGCAGTACCATCTGTATGTTTTCTAAAGCCATGCCATGCCATCTAAAGCTTTTCTTCTTGCTGCTTCTCTTCCTTCCAGAACATCAGGCAACATGTTGTTGTTGATGGAGCTGGAGTGGCATGGGTAGGGCTTCTCTGATTGTTTGCCAGGAGCATAGACAAAATAAATGCTCATTGCAGTGAAGCCAGCCAGATCTTTGTCACTGTTGTTAGCTGAGACTTCACTCTGTTTCTAAATGGTGCTGAGGAAAAGGACAAATGAGTTGAATAAACTGAGAACAACCTGATTGTTTGACAGAAGAGGAAAACCCCTTCTTCTGCAATTTCTTCCACAGTAAAATAGTTATTTCACTCCTATGGTCCACCACTGCTCTTTATCAAGCCTTGAACACTGAATATGTGATTTGCAGGTAAAAGTCTCTGTCTTCAGCATGATTTTTATTTGGGGGGGGTTTATTTCACCAGCTAAGAACACCAGTTTTCAAAGTTGCTTGTGTAAATATGCAGGTAAATGCTCAGTGCCTCGAAAACCCCAAGGAAGGTTAAAACCAGACGTGACATTGTGTGCACAGAGGTTTCAAATGTGCAAGGCTGTGGCAGCAGCTCCATCCCAAATGACACAGCAGCTTGGATGTGCGTGGCCCCTACACAGACTGGAGGACCTGTGGGAAGAAGAATCAAGCTCTGGGAGTTCCATCTGTGAAAAGGACAGTTCCTATTCTTTCATGGTATAAAGACAATTTCAGGCTCACCGTGGGAGATATTGCTTCCCCCTTGTTAAAAAAGAAATTAAAGGCCTTATCTTGTTCTGTGTCCACAGACACTCTTCAGAAATGTTACTCTCAGTATTGTTCTTAATTGTTTCAGCAAAGTGGGAGATATTGTTCCTTAACATTTTTAAGTTACTAAGATGTGTTTACTGTGAAATGTGATGTACTTCTTTTTCTGCAGCTAAGAGTGTTAGCCAAAAGTGAAGGAAAGTGGGAGGGCTTTATTGCAAAAGTTTTTTAATGTTCCTTTGTTTCTTGGCTATCCTTTTAAAAGCCTTTTTAATAGCAAGCCCACTCAAGCAGTCTGACAGCTCACATCACTCTGTACGTGGCTACAAAACAAATGTGCAGGGGCAGCAGAGGAAGAATTTTGTTTGCTGGAACTGGCTGTCCCTGAACTAGGAGCCCTCCAGGCATACACCTTCTTGTCTTCAGGGAAGATAATTGCCTGTGTCAGTGAAGTATGAGCTGACAGGGGTTCTCTGAGGTTCCTGGAAGGCTGCTTCAAGACTCCTTCCCTATTCTCTGGGAGCTGCCCAGCAAATCCACCATGTAAACTTTTGTGGACTGAGTTGCTTTGTTGGTGGTTTGTGCTACAGAGCTTTGCTCCATGTTTGCCTAGCTCAAATGTGGTCCAGCCAAATGCAAAGGAACTGTTAGATGGTGGCAGCTGCTGCTGCTATTTTTGTAATTTTGGTTTGTTTATGCTCAACTTCTGAAGCAAACCTCTCCAAGAACAAAGAACCTCAGCAAACCCCAACAACTCAAGTCTCCAAAGTGTCACCAGAAGAGCCAGAGGTGGAATTTAGCTCAGCAGATTTTATCTGCCCGTACTCAACATGTACAAAACAAACCACCCTGGGGTGTTTCAGAGAGGAGGCACAGATTATCATGTCTCTCTCACAAGCGCACTGTTGGCTCAGCCATGGGAACTGGACAACAGCCTACCTCAGAACCAAACACCCCAGCAGAGTGCACAGCCCTGATTTGCAGCAGTACTTGTGAAGAGTGGCATGCACCTCAGGCTACTTCCTCATGGTCCTATGTGGTTGCTATAACCAACACCTCCACTTGTGATCGGAAGGAGGGCTGTGACCTTTGTAAAAAGAGAAGATGGTTGCTGGATAAATCTACTTTTCATGCCTTTGCCATCTGTCTCTCTTCTCCCTTTTGGAAGACAACTCTGGCTCCCCTAGATGTTTTAAACCTCTTGGTGCCCTGAATTAGACTGGGAAGACAACCATATGTTTTTTTTCCTGAGTGTTTATTCAAATTTACTCTTCAGGATTCAGTACCGACATTATGATAGTGATATCTGACAGTGAAAGGACTTTTTATCATTTCCTGTGAGTGAACAAGGGAGAAATGGAAAGAAAATTCGTGCTGTCTGAAAGAGTTCTGTGACTGCTCTGAAGATCAGAATGAGCCTAAGCTACATTTACATGCCAGCTTGGGAAGTTTTCTTCATGTTTTGAGCTCAAGAAATATTGGAAGGCAAAATGAAAGCATTTCAGCACTTCTCAAAGATGAGAACGAAGTAGCAGAAGCCTGGTGAGAGACAAAAAATGTGCATCTTAGGGTACCTAGGCACGTAGAGATTACGTGTTAAAACAAACCCTCACCTAGAGGGTGGGAGAATACTGTTGTACAGAAGCCCTGTGCTGTGTGTATCCAAGTGGGCAGAGACAGGAAAACATATATTGCAATAAAATTTTTATCTGTGAATGCACAGAAAGGAATGGAGGGTCAACAAAACATCATGGAGAAGACTGTCTCCTTGTACAACCCAACTAAGTAAGGGGAGACATTTCTTTCAGCTCACTGCATTTTGTTTATTGTGTAAATACTAATACTAATAATAATACTACTGCAGTTCTTATGATCTCATCTGCTGTTGTGGTGGCATCCTCAACTACAGGCACGACTAGGAGAGGGTCTTAGAGTTAACAGGAATGACTGGACTGCTCTTTTGCTGGTCTGGTCCAAAGGACTTTTGTCAGCCCTTCTGAGTAGCATCCATGTAAGAGCAGGGCTTATGGGACCTGTACTATGCTTGGAGTTTTGTGAAAGAGATCACCACTTCTGGTACCAACTTACTAATTTTCCACCCATATGTGACACCTGGAAAAACACCAGGACAATGAAGAAACAGAGGCCTTTGCACCCTCAGATATGTCACTTGTGCTTTTTAATTAATTTCTTTGTAAGTAACTCAGATCACAGCATGTCCTGGTTGTTTTGTGGTTGTGTTGTAGATGATTATAATGATGATCTTTTAATGAGCTGATACATTCATTACTTAGTACTCCAACATGTAAAGCAATTACTTCTGTTCATTCAGAAACTAAAAGGATTTTATTTCAGGACAGGTTGGCAAATATCCCTTAGCCAAGAATCCAAGGGCATCATCTTCTTTCAGCTGCACAGCTTCTCATTAATATTTGAAAAGGTTTATTGCAAAATTTAGGGTTGGAGTGTAGTATTTTATGCAGTTATTTCAAAATTCATAGATTCCTAGATTTTTCAGGCCAGAAGGGACTATTATGCACACCTTCTCTGACCTCCTGTATAATGTAGGCTACATTTGTTTAAAGTTTCAATTTGTTTTCCTGAGCAAACTTGTATTTGTTATATGTAGTTTGGTATAGAAGAGTAGCTAGTGAAAAGGTTGAAACCCATAAATATTATATCAGACCACCTGGTGCTCTGAAGCTTGATTCAGAATGATGGCTGCTCAAAATGAAGAGCGGCTTGAAAGACAGGGAAATATAATGATGTGACTATTGGAAAGAGAAAATGAATGGCTCCATGGTAGGGAAAGTTGTTTCTGGGAGACCAGTTTCAGTTCAAGTGTTGTTTCTTCCTCTGGCAAACAAACACTCTTTCAGTCAGTATAACCTTTATTTCAGAAATAGGGAAAGTTTCTGCAGAAGATCACACTTTATCTCAATAACTCAGTAATGAAAAGTCATCTCAAATTGACTAAAGGACTGCCCCTCACCAAAGGGCAAAATTTACACTTGGAAGTTGAGTATGCAGAAAATAGTCTGATGCCTTCATAGCTGTAGTTTCATTGGAATAGCAGGGAATATATTTTGTATTTACTGACATTCCGCTGTGTGATTGAAGATGTGTTGAATGGCTCAAGAGAGATGTTTCTGTCTTAGCATGTCTGTTTTAAACAAAGATGAAAAGGAAGGGCCATCGGAGTCTCAGGCTGAGCAGCCGTTTCTGTGACACTTAGCCTGGGCTTTGATGATCCTGCTTTCACTCAGCCTATTGCTCATGCTGGAAGCCTGGGCAGTGCTTCGCAGCTCAGCACAGACCCACCATGTAAAAGCTACAGGTTCTGTCTTGATGATTAACGTTAGCTGTTTGAAATAATCCAAATGCTGCTCTCTGATCTGATAAAATGAATAAATACATTGGGTGTGAATGATGGAGGCTAAGGGGGAGGAACAGAGGGGACGAAGACAGGAGGTTTTGTCAGGCTCAGTTTTCTGAGAACGAAACAATTTCTAAGGGCGGGGGGAGGAAGGGGGAATTTTTTTTTTTTCTTCTCCAGATATTGCCATGCTGGAGGCTTCCCCCTGATGTGAGGACTTTGTTTTGCTGGAGTGCTTTGCAAGCTGCCAGAGATGGCAGAGCAAAGAGACTCTCACAGCAAATGGCAGGATAAATGCTTTGGGGGTACAGGGTGAATTCTGCTTGTACATTCACAAATGCATTAACAAGGGCAACTACTTCAGGTTCCCACAGGTACAAAATCCAGCAGTAGAGTTCAGCAAATCTTGAAGTTCTGCCCACTGGCTTTTCTCAAACCTTGTCCAGCACATTTAGCCTTCTTTGCATCCTCGTAAACTATACTTGGTGTTTGCACACCTCATTTTACTCGAGTGAGGAGAAGGTATCTAAAGATAAGAGTATCGATGGTTTGAACACAGGTGCTTGTGTGCAAAGACACTGCTGCCTCTGTAGAAGCAGGTTAGACTGCAGTACATGAGTGAACCATTCTGCATTCAACAATGTCTGCCAAATACAAGAAGTTAGAAAAAGGCAGTAATAAGAGAAATTACATAAATTGCATCTCTTCAACATGCAAGGTATTCTTCTATGCAAAATTAATGATTTTAATTTGATTTATTATTTCACTGTTTCAGTGTATAATTGTATAACTTAGTTTTCAATCAATACAGGTCTTTTGCTACTTCTGCTGTCAAAACACCCACTGTTAGGTTCTTTTTCTGTTGTTATTTTAGGAGAAGTTATAAGTATTGTGCAATCAGCTTTTAGTAATTGTTTCTGATTTTATCAGCTGTTGTCATCTGGTTTTAAGGTCCTACTCTTTTTCTTTATGCCATTTAATACACTTTAATAATCTTTCTATTAAAATTTCTCTTTCCTAGTTGTTACAGAAGTGTCATCTTAGATGTATATATTATTCTTACCATTGTTTTTTTAATTATATGTTGAAGAAGAGAGAAACTGCTGGCTCTGTGGAAGAGATTTTATGACACAAGGACTGTTATAAGTAAAACTAAATTAATAAAATGGCCAAACTTTAGGGAGGGGGGGAAAGGAAGAAAAATTAGGAGCCACTATAACAATGTTTTGCCATTTTCTGCACGTGTTTTTATGACAGATGTTATGTGGGTGTGAAAGGGTGGTGAGTACTGCAAGTTCTTGTTCTTCTATGAAGTTCTTGGAGCATCCATTATGGATGTAATGAAAGATCTTTGTACATCGAGTAATGAGAAATTCAAGGATCAACTCCTGAACTTCTTGACCAATAGGATTTTTGTTTGTTGGGGTTATTTTTCCCCTCAAGGAAGGTTTTGCAAAGTGGTGACCTACTGACAAAGAAGTTGATGGCAGATCAATGGGTTAAAAAGTATGGTCTCAGGCACGGTGCTTGGCCTGGAGAACCAGAGCAGGGCAGTTGTGTGTGGGTCAGACTAATCCTGGTACTCCTTTTCTTATTCTGAGGGTGTGTGTGTGTGTAAAGGATAAGTTCTTAAGAGAAGAAGTGCATTGCAGGATCATACAGTAGGATAGTTTTCTGACATCTGCCACAGAGGTGCTTTACACCTCAGGTGGCTGCTTGGACCTTTTTTGTAGGCAGTGCACAGATTGAATTGCACTTTCCCAAAGTAAAGTTCATCTTATCTATTGTCAGTGTCCTACAATCAACATATTTCTTAGACATTTCTGTACTGCATAGAAACAAAACCTACTATGATTAGCTCTTGTTTGTACATCAGGCCTTTAATCATCTTAAATCTGAATAATCTAACCTCATTTGTCACGGCAGCGCTCCAGTTTCTTAAGGAGCTGCTGGAAGATACTCAGGTATATAAGATAATAGTTCAAATCTCTAATTTGGAAACATGTTAGTCCATGCTTTTTTCTGTTTACAAATACAGATTTTTCTTGTATCAGGAGTTGTTTACAGCATACAAGGAGTTTGCGTGTCAGGTTCTGCAATGCCTTAAATCAGTGATTGATCAGTAAAAAACAAGAACACGTAACAACAAGCAGAAAAAAAGACTAGATACCAACTTCTAAAAAGAAACTTTATCTGCCTTTATGCTTTGCCATTTCCTTTCTAAACAGTTATTTGCCCTCCAGGGAAGAGATTTTCACACCCATATATGAAGAGGGTCTCTATTCAGGCACAGTGATGATGTAATAGCCCTGGTCTTGGTGACAGTCTCTGGATGTGCTCGCTCCTTTGTTTGTTTGTTTGTTTACTCCCCTGTCCACCGTACAGACTTAGACTTAGGAACTGAGCTGAGCCCACCCATGCGCCTCAGCCCGCTATGGGAGTAACTTTTCATCTCTTCTAGGTGCAAACTCTTAGATTGGTAATGTGGGACTGAGCAATAGGTTGGTGTCAACCATCCAGGGACTCACAGTCTCCATCTCCAATGTTACAGGGAGATACCCGTGTTCTCCTTATTCACTGAAGGATAACTTTCAGACAATAAAAATAATTCGTGATCACCTTGAGGAACCTCACAAGCATGTGGAGCTGCTATGACTCATTACTGAATTGCACAGAGCCTTGATGATCATTTTTAGTATCATTCTCATTATATATTATGTCAAGTAGTTGGACACATGTAAAGGAACAAGACTTCTCTCTCTCTGGAATTACTTGCTTCCAGACCTGCAAATAGCAAAATGTGAAAGAACAGCACTTAGCTAAATTATGTTACTATGAGCTTTATCAAACAGCTATCAATATATCCAGAACTACATCTCCCACATTCAGTGACCTGTCCCTTGGTGCTTTGCCCTAGTCAGAGCCATACAGAGATTTCTGTAAAGCCTTATATATACAGAAATGCTCTAGAGTGCAGATACAAAAAACAGTGGAGGCTGTCTCCAAGACCTGTTCGATTCTGCAGTATGGGTGCTTTCAAAGCAGGTTTTAGGGACAAGTTTTTCATAAATGTGGATCAGATACAGCAAGTTTTGATACACAGGGAGGTAGAATCATATGGTTTGGGTAGGAAGGGACCTTAAATATCACCTAGTTCTAACATCCCTGCCATGGCCAGGGACACCTTCCATTAGGTGTACTCCAAACCCCATCCAACCTGGGTGTGAACACTTCCAGGGATGAGGCACCCACATCGTGTCTGGGCAACCTGTTGCAGTGTCTCACCACCCTCACAGTAAATAATTTCTTCCTAACCCACTCTTTGTCACTTGGAAGCCATTCCCCCTTGTCCTGTCACTACATGCCCTTGTAAAAAATCCCTCTCCAGCTCTCTTGTAGGCCCTTTAAACACTGTAAGGTGCTATAAAGTCTCTACCATATGTGATCCACCATTTGTGAAACAGAGGCAAAGAGCACAAAAGAAGGGGCAGCTTCTCCATGCACTCCTGTTTTAAACTCTGAGTTTGCCTAAGAAGAACACGGAATGTCAGAAGAATTTGCCCTCTCCACAGCCTGAAGTTGCTTGCACTGGATTAGGTGCATTAGCAACACCCCAGGTAGCACTTGTCAACTGTCTAGGATTCTTCTTTTCCTTCCTTTTCAAATAACTTCAGATCTGAGAAATGTTTGTGTCTTTTTCAGGGCTTTTTCCCTTCTGGTCTTTTCTACTGCCAGACTTTTACCACTGGGCTATCTATTAATTTGTTAGTGTTTTCCTGATGAAGTAGTATTCAATGATAATTTGTTACTGGGAAGCCCAAAATGACTTTTAATTGTGGCTCCTAATGCCACAGGCTGTCGTTTAAATCTCAATGGCTGTCACTTTCTCGTTCCCTTCTAGAGAAAATACGGCTCTTTCTCCCTTCAAACATCTGCATTAGTGCACAGTTTATGCTTGCCTTGGTAGGGCTAAGTGAGTCACAACATGCCAGCTCCCCGAATTATTAGCTTTTCTGACTTAGGACTGGCAGAAAAAAAGAAACCATAATCTATTTGCTACTTTCAGTGGACACTCTGGGTACAAGAGAAACATTGCAGACTCAAAGGGACACGTCCTTTCAGATACGCTGCTGATGTGGTTTGGTTTGTTTGGAGAAGCCCAGCCTTGTGACCCCTGCTGTATTTTTTAGAAAGAAAAACATAATCATCCAAGCAATTATTTTTGTGGGTACTTTCCTGAGCAGTAAGATGGTCTGCTGCACTGAAGCCATTGAGTCCTTCCTCATAATTTCAATGGCCTTAAATTTCAAGCAGTTTTTACAGTCTTGTGTTCATAGGATGGAGGGGGAGGAGGACAGGTTTCTGGGAAAATCCCAGCAACAGCACAGTATATAATTGCAGTAAAGTTCTCACTCAAGCCATGTATGTGCTACATTTGAAATTGAACACATTTTATTGTATTTTTAAAGAGCTGGGGGAACAGTATCTGCAGTGCACAGACCAGCCAGATCTGGAGGTAGACACATTGGTGTCCCTCGATAAGAAGCCTGCTGGCAAGCTGTGAGGGCAGGTGGGAGGACAGAGCTAGCAAGCCTCACAGTCTCACCCTGGAAAGAAGCATTCAGGGTGCCACAGGCTGTGCAGGTCATGCAGGTACATCAGAAAAGTTCTTCAGCTTTCCATTAGGAGCCTTACAGGGGGAAGCATTCTTGTGGAGTGCTGACCGTTTCACCCACCTGCATGCCTAAAGGCTGATTGGTCAAGACTGTCTTGTAGTGTTGTAACATTGATAGTTCTTGGGAGGTAACTCTTGGACTTCTACATTGGGAAATGTAAGTCTTACAGCTTGAGCTCCCATTGCTTCTCTTAGCTTGTCAACAGCTATAGGCTTGTGAGCTCTTGCATGAAAGGAAAAAATCCACAAATGTGTGGCATAATTATATGTGGTCAGTCATCTCTGCTGCAAAAATACTGCTAAAGGAACAGCCAGAGAAACTGTGCTAGCAGAAGGTACTAAACTGTTTGCTTAGTGTCCTGTGCTGAAACAAGATAACATCATTCTCCATTTATTCTTTTTTTCTAAAGCTTAAGCTGAAACATAAAACATGATCTCCTTAGTAACTCTGGTTAAACAGAATAGCCACCCAGCACGTGTCTAAATGCAAGCTGAGATTTTCAAAGGAGCCAGAGGGGGCTGAGCACTAACTTCTGAGCAGAAGGGATTTGCAGTTAGCTCCCAAAGTCTTCCCAGTCTGATTCCTGATGCTTTCCTTCATGAGTTTATTCATACTGCATAGTGGAGATAACATCAACACAAATATTAAAGATGTGTGAAAGTCTGTATTTATCTTTGATTTTGTTTCCTGTTCTTTCTCTATTTTGACTGATTTCCTCCTGCTTAAGTTCCTCTACTATCATTTGCCAGCATCATCAGTCAGAGAACAGTGTCGGGGTAGCAGTTCGTACAAGCAGCTGTCTGCTGTCAAAATTTTTTAATATCCTTATTACAGAAGAATGAAACCTTTTTCTTCACTCAGCTATCAAAGACATGCTCTCTCTCTCTCTCTCTCTCTCTGTGTGTGTGTGTGTGTGTGTGTGTGTGTGTTAAATACAGAGCTAATTCTTGTTCCATTTCCAGTGTAACCTCAGTGGTGCTTTCTGATAATAAGTATGGGCTCTTCCTTTCAATGGGCTACTTGTGCTTTGGTTTGATTGTAAATATTTTTACTTTTATTAACAAGAATAAGGCTTGGAGTGATGTCTTGTACATGGTGAGAAACTGGTTTACTAAAAACTGTGGTGTCTTCTAGCTTTGACAATAATGCAGTCTGCTTTTACAGGGAAATGGTCACTGTCTAAAGGAGCAAAAAGGAGTATGAGCTGACTTGCAGCAGGGGAGAGCTCTGCATTTTCACAGGGAGGAGGGGACAGTGAAATTGGCAGCTGGAAAAGATGCCATAGGTTAGATTCTGTGATCTAAGATGCCCCAGCAGAGATTAGCGCAACATCTGCTTTCCTTGTCTTGCACATACCTACATATTCATGCACAGCTTTCTGAACTCTCAAGAGATGACTAGTGAGCTGTGAAACTCCTGCCTTAGCTGATGGGAGATGAAACATATTTTCTCCATTGTATTTTCTTCTCCAAAGAGATTTTCAGGCTTACAGAAAAAGACAGATCTTTAAGAGGGTGCCCATCTCCTCACCAGTTTCCTGATAAATTCAGAGAGGAATAGGAAATTACCAAAAATAAGCATGTACAAAGAACTGGCCAATCTGGGGAATAATACGCCTCTGCACAGGCCCCATGAGCTAATGCCATGTGAGCAAACTAAATGCAAGGTAGTGAAGTACAATCCTAGCAGGATGTGGGCAGCCCTGCAGTGAAGAAAGGTTACCCACACATCCAGAGGGGCATGTGGAATGTGCTTGTCGCTGAATGCAGACCCTTTAATGCCAGCCAAATGGAAGGAAGTACATGGATGGTATACCAGAACTGCCAAAGGAGTGGATCCTGTGTGACTACCAGCTTCCAAGGGAAGGATATAGCACAGCTCCTCAGACCTTCCAGGGTGTCTCCTGAAGTTCATGACTTACAAGCTGCAGATTGCAAAAAGCCCGAGTTTGATGTGTACTACACAACACGCTGCAGAGCTTGTGTTGCAGAGCAGAAGAGAGTGAAGGAAGTTCTTTAAAGTGATCACCACACACTCTGTCCTCCAGGCTTGTTTGAACTAACCTTGTTTAGATGGGAGGATCTTGCTCAAATTTCCTAGATATCCTGAATATACCAACATTACAAACATCTGGGCCATTATTCAGTTAAATCCGTATGCAAATAACTCATTTTTTTAATGTTGATGATCACACCTCTTTATTCCAGTCCTCAAGAGAAATTGCAATAGTACACGACAAATCTCTCCCTTTGGGTATGTCCCAGATTTGCTCTGCACCTGGGAAAAGACAATTTTTCCTCTGTTTCCTTTCTCTCCCTTTCTTTCTTCCAACAGGTGGCTTAGCATAATCATCTGCATTCACCATATCATTTGTTATTTGATCACTGATTTCTGTCTTGCTGGTAGTGTTAATGTGGTGAACATGTGCTGGCCTTAGTTGGTCCTTGACTTTCTTAAATTACATCTTACCCCATGGATGGATCTGTATTAAGGCAGAACACCCCAGGAAGATCCTTGTAGGTTTGACACACATGTTGCTAAGAGGAAATTTCTTCTTTCTGTGTTCTCTGCTGCCCTGCTTCTCTGAAGAGAATCAACATGTGTTTTCAAACCAGTGTTCAGCTCACTGCTCTCTCGGCTCTGAAACCTCAGCAATCATTCTGAGGTTTGGCATTTGTGTTCTGGCAAAATCAGGCAGAGTGTTTTCAAAAAGCTTTGGAGCACTTGGTAAAAAAGTAAAGGGACAGTCTAGAGTTATAATGATCTGGCAGGACTGAAATTGGTAGTCTTCTGTTTTTCAGTGCTCACTTCCACACAGCCTGGTGCACATGCACAACAGCACCTAAACACTCCAGTGTGGAGGACACACAGAGGGAAACAAACTTGCTTGAAAAGACTGCATTTAAAGTGGTCCAAAAGTTGTGAAGAGATATAAACAGATTGTTTGTTAACTGAAATACGTGTTTTCCAGATTCCTTTCTTTGTATTGAAAGGATTGTTTCTTTTTTCTTAATGTTTAGAGTAAAAGAAGTAGTGATTCTTTCATTTTGTTCTCCATTTTTTCCCCCCATTTCAATGGGTAGAGGTATCAGTGGAGCATTTTCGTAGAACTTAGGGTGTTCAATGGAGATGTCAGTCTTAAACTCTTCACAACATTGCCGTCCTTTGTTGATCAGTTCACTCTCATTTATTGTAACTTGTTTGTATTTGAGTGTTGTGTGTGATGCATTTAGTGCTTGAACAACTCTGCACAGAAAAAAGACATTTCTTCCTTAAGAGTCTCTTCAGAATAAAGCAATTGTAAGTTCTTAAATTGAAGAATTCACATCAACATTTTACAGCAAACTTCTGGCCACTGTCACTCAGAGTAAAGCACATAACAACCAGGTAGGCAACACAAACCTACATTGCAACAACTGGAACTGTTAAGCACTGCACACAGGAAGCACAGGCAGATGAGCAAACCACTTGATCCAGGCCTGCCAATGAAATAATCACAACCCAGTTTGTGTCATCCTGCTTGTAACCCAGGCACAGTGCATGTTGTTAGCGCTTTTCTTTGTTTCCATCAATGGCCATATTTGAGGGTCAGCTCAGCCTCCATATAATCTCTTCTTGGCTTCTGCCTGTTCTTCACTGCTGAAGGAATGGGACTTTTAGGCTACCAAGAGGACAGATGGGTATTCAGGAAAGTGAGTCATGGGGGAAGAAAGGCATTTCTTCTGTAGAGATGGGAACTGCTCAATACTATATGGAAAAGCCTCAGTGCACACCCTGCAAGCTCTACTGGGAGAGCTGACACTGGACTTGCACCACCACGCTCAGGCCTCCTTGTGACCCTTTGCCCTGCAGGAAATTTCACTCTGAGGGAGAGCTTTGCAAAAACTGAGCACTCATTTAATCATCAGATTCGGGTCTTGATCTGTTTCCAGTTGAAATCAAAGACCTGACTTGCACCAGTGTCCGTAGTGCTGGGCAGAGGCCTGAAAAGTCAACGTGCCTGGGGGCTGCCCCCCTCCAAAACTCCAGTGACAAATATATGGGAACTGCAGAGATCCAAGCATCCAGAGCTGTGTTTGCAAGGACTAATATTTAACACTGAGAACATAAATACTTTTTAAGTGTTGAACATAAACAATTGTTGCCATAAAGCTGGAATGGCACAGGGACTTCATGCATCTTCGAAATGTTTTGACATAACAGCCTAAATGAGGATTTAATAAAGTTCTTGTGCTCTAAAAAGTACTCATAATTTTTGCTTAATTTCTACATGTTTTCTCCCCCTTTAATTGTAGTTCAACAAAGCAGAGGGACTAATCTCAGATAAAAGTAGAAACACCAAGATTAAAGTGCACTGCTGTTTATTTTTAAGGGCAGTGGGTTAATATGAGCACTCTATTGTTGATGTCAGCATCACAAGCCAAAGATAAACACCACTTTTCTGCACTTACATCACATTTTCAGGGCATTATTCTTCATTAACAAGTATTTTTTTCTGCAAGGGAAAAGAATCACTTTGTCATAAGCTTATTGCTACCAGTCATAACCATTTGTGCCTGTTTTGTCAAATACTTCTTTTTATCATGATCTTTGCTTTTATTTCAGTGCAATTTTTGTTTTAATTTCCTTAAGATCTGACTCTTTTTTCACAATGGAACTCTTCTTTTTTTTAAGGAAATATATTTTAATGCATGCATTTTGTCTTATTATACTTTTGTTATCATTACCTTAAGTAAGATATTAGAAACTTGATGCTCTTGTTATCAAAAAGGTTCCAAATGTCCTGTGGGTAGGAGCTGACAATATATATTTACAGAACTGTTCCTTGCTTCTCTTCTTCTTCTCTCATTTACTTTATTGTTGGAGAATTTAATTATTTTATGAGTAAAGTCTGTGTACTAATTTGCTTTATAAAGACTGGGAGATATCTACCTGAGTAGTTACAAAGACACTAAGCGTTGCAATCTTTCTTCTTGTCCATCTTTTAAAGTGTTCCTTTAAGAAATATATCAGCTGTACCCAGGTACTCCTTTCCTCACACAAAAATTTCAGCATGTGATTAAGGAATTGTATGATTTTCTGAAAGAAATGGAGATGTTTCAAGGCCATGGAGAAACAACTTTGCTTTCACTTGAAAGGTCTTTCTGCAGACCACCAGGAAGCACATCCTACAGCTGACAGATGTTACATGCTTCTGATGCTGTTGTGTAGAAAGCCGTGCAATAATAAGCTCTGTCATGTGAAATAATGTGAACAGTTTGTAATTTAAAATATTTTCTTACTGTCCTCTATTTTGACCTGTGCCACTTGAAGGACAGTCTCTGAAATGTATCTGCCCTAGTTTATCTATGTTAAAATCATATCTGCTGCATCTTACTTGTCTGCAGGGGTACATGCAGGTTGTAGTAAATATCCTTCCTCTTTTCCTCCTGTTACTCTTCAGATAAAGAATAAGAATAACTTACTTAGGCCAAAATCTCACCGGACAGACCTAAACTGATTTTCAGTTACTGTTTTCCTATATGGAAACTTAGAAATATTTTGACATTTTTTCCAGTTCAGAACAAAACAAATTTCAGAAATCTTGAAATCATTCTGAAACCCTTTTCTGTCTTCTTGTGGCTCTGACTCACAGAACAACCTACTCAAAAGAGCTGCAGTGGTTTACAAAGATATAAAAATCATTATATTATTTAAAGGACTGACTGCGTTTTACCAATGCTGCTTGCATACCACTTTATAGTCACTGACATACAAGAAATTATTTCATTAACTAATTTTGAACAATTAGAAAAACTCACCATGCAATCACAAGAAGAAAAAACCCAGGTTTTTAGAAAAGATTATTTAATCTGAAGTAATTGTATCATCTAGTATATTTTACCTGGCACAAATATCGTCACAGCAAAAGAAGCTGAAGACGGCTGACTGCTGTACTGTGACTGTTAAATGATAGAGTATCCCACTGAAATAACCAGTACTGAATAGTTCCTGGTTAATGGGAGAAAAGATACTGAAAACATATCACTTACGAACATACAGTCCAAAAATAATTTCAGCTGACTACATTTGAGATGTTTCCCCATGCACGTTGTATTTTGGTGGAAACAAAAGCTTGAGAAATCAACTTGCTATAATTAAATGTGCTAAACTAAATTAAACGTGTGCTGATATAAAGTCTGGTTTATAAATTTCTGTGACCATTATTAGACATGCAAATTGTGTACTTGTATGAATATACATGGCTTGCAGATTAGGATACAAAAAAGACTATTGTGACCATCTAGTCCAGCCTTCAGCCGGAAATGCTTGTTTGCATCAAGTATTTGTCCTTGCCTGTCTATTTGTATGTCCATATCTCCAGCCATCCCTCACTTGTTAAATTTTCTGAGCAAAAGTTCATGCTTTCTCAAATTTTTCTATCCACCCACTTCACTTTGAACATCTCCTTCTTCCTGGGAAAAACTGAGCTGAATTCTTTGATCCTCCAAATTCTTCTTGTAGGACAACAGACATCCGATTTGACCTGTATGTGTCTGCATTTGCATGAGAATAACTTTCCCTCTTCCTGTGTATATTTGGGAAGGAAAGCACTGGAGTGACACAGGTCTTAGAAATGTTTTCCTATTGCACTTATGCTGCAGTAACTAATGTTCAAAACATATTTGATTGCAACTTTTACAAGTTCAAACCTGAAACATTCTCATTATTTCTTGTGTCAGAATCAGAAGTACTTGTAGTCTAAGAAAACTTACGCTGTTAGTCTGTACTGGTTTGTCTGTTTACATTTGTGTCTATCATGAAAGGTAAGAAAAAGATTTTTCAGTCTAAACCAGATTAAAGGGAGTTTTTCTTGCCTCATTTATGCTTATTGAGAAAGCTGATATAGTATGTTCTAAACTAATCAGATTACAATTCAATTGAGAAGCTCATCTTCAACTCCAATCTCACATTTTTAAAGATCAAAGCTTAAACTTGAGTGAAGTGGTACTGCTTTTCTCTGGCTTAATTTGCAGTTATCCAAATAGCAATACTACAGATAATGAATTTCTAGTTAATCAAATTGTTGTGCCGATGAGCTTGGTAGTTCATCTTCAATTTCAAGTTCATAAGATCTTTACAGTCAGCTATTTAAAAAAGAAAGTCTTCTCTTCATCGAAATTGTAGTGTAGTTTTTGTGATTTGTGTCGAGATGAGATTTGGAGGAGAGAAACCCACAGAAATTAAAGTTAAATGATAAATTTATACTCAGTGAAGAAACAGACCCATTTAAAGGAGCCTCTGTACTTTCTGATGCCTTTAAAGAAATATATGAAACTTTTACCTTTAGCAAAATATAACTTTACTGTTATTCTTTCCAGACTAAATATATTAACCAGTTGTTTCACCAAACAGTAAAAAAAATTTACATGATCAGGCATGCTCTGAACTTTTGTGAGAACATACAAACCATGTCATGAAATCATCTACTTAACTGGAAGGGGAGGGGAAGTCGTCATGTATATGGCTTTAAGTGTTTGTGCAAAATGCTAGACAGTCTGCACAGAAGCTCAGAACATTTTCTTTTTGTCTTCACTGCAGGAGCCTGCTGAGTACTGATAAGAACTTTGTCTGTTTCTGACTTCTTTCTATAGATACTTTGAGTTTAAGTATCTGCTTCCCATGGAGGCATCTACATGCTTTGAAGGATTTTCAGTGAAGACCCCACAGTGAAATATTTTTAGCCAGTATAAAGTTTGTAATGAAACATGTAGGAGACAAAAATCTGGTTGATTCACAGGTTTGATGCAAGTAGCTTGAAATCTAAGACATCACAGGCTGATGAATGTCCAGAACTCAGTCTCCTCTGCAGTGCCAATGTGAGTGACAGATCCTGTCACCCACTTCAGTTAGCAGAAAAAATTTCCTCTGCTTTGATGTCCACAGGATTGGCCCCAGTGTGACTGATGTCCACAGCAAATGGCAGCATTTGCAATGTGCACACACTAGTGGGAAGTACTGGGGGCCGCAGCAGAATTGCAGGCGTATGGGCTGGGAACAGAAAGGGTCATTTTGCAGAGGGCTCTTCTAGTGCCTGAACAAGAGCTTGTACCCACCACATCGGATCATTCACTAGGATGGGGAAGGGGGGTAGAAAATTGACCTGAGTGATGGATCTGTGCACTGCTGGTGTGTACACTCATGTGCTGGAACCATCTGAGTGTTAACACATGGTCACCCTATCAAAGGTCTGTATATGAAACTCAGCTGCTGGAGTGACAGAAGATTTTGTGCTGTTAGTGCACACTTCATTAAAATACCAGCTGAAATCCAACTCTGAAATCCCACAGTTTGTGTTAGTTGATAAAACTCAATTGCTTCCAATTACTGTTAGTATGGCTTTAAAATAATATTTTGTTGTAGTAAAGATCCCCTTGTGATGAGGAATAGCTGGTGTTCACAACTGGAAACTCAGGACAGAGTGTAAATACTTGGTGGGATGGGGAATATGATCAAAACTGCTTTTACCACTGTATTCTAAATCTTCCTTCAATAGTGTTGTAAATAACCAAATCAGGGATGCAATACTGAACAAGGGAAAGATTAAATGTTTTTGCCTCTAGTATTTAAATGAATTTGTTATGAAATAAAGCAAACAATTGCAAGTTCTCTTTGAATCCAAGAGGCAGTTTCACAATCTGCAGAGGAGAACCTGTCACTGCTTTATATCGAGTAGACCTTAATCCTGCAAAGCACTTGTATGAAGATGGGACTTTTACTCGCTTTAACCCCAGGTCTCATTCATGTGCTTAGCATTCCACTCCTGTTGAAGAGTTTTGCAGGAGCAGGCCCTTGCTAACTGTATTGAAACATCTGCTATTGGACATGACTGTAGGTGTTCCTTTGCCTGAGTGCACGTATGTTCTCAGTTAAAGTGAGCCCATTACCTCAAAGCACAGTCATGGTGGAGATGGGCACAGCTTGACTATTCAGTGGGCAATTTTGTGTTTGGGATTGATTTTCATACAGGGATATAACCCTGTTGCCCATAGGTTTTTAGAGGAGGAAAAGCATGTTGACTCCCCCGTGCAGAATGTACACTCTTGTTTTTATCCTAAGACAGAAAGAGGAAATGTGATCAGGTTCCTCAAATTTGTATTTCTAAGCTACATAGTAGTATTGTTACAAATATTCATATAAGGTGTTCATAAAATACACATCAATGCATTTGTATATTGCTTTAGCTACAGGCTTCCATTCATGACAACCCATTTTAAAAACATCATTGGATATCTTATGAAAGTTTAATAAGACTCTGTATTGACACAGTAGGAAATCTTTTTAGAAGATTTTCTTTTAGATCAAAACTCTTTGGCCTTCTTGCTGAGAAGTGCAAGTGACCCCCACAGTCCTAGATGATCTGCACTGGTTGTGGATGCAACTGAAGAAAAATGGAAAAATCTAGTGATGGTGAGATGGAGGCACTGAGTGCTTAAGCATTAATCATTTCATTTTTATTCTGTTGATTCTGATCAGAGCTTTAGACTTGAGCCAGGCCAGGATTGCATGCCAGAGCATGAAAATGCCAGCAACCATAAGAATTATTTGCTCCTAAATAATGGCTCTATTGTGGAGTCTGCTGGATTTGGGAGGAGTGCTGAGCTGCCTTTTGGTACTTCCAGGCTTCCACAAGGCACTTTGGTTTGGGGAAGGTGGTGACCCTGAGAATAGGTCCCATAAAAAACAACAGGCTGAGTCAGGCACCAACCTGCTGAGGTGCCAGATAGAGGAGGTGCCGAGGTGTGTGATGCCTTTATGCCCCTCAGTTTTCTGAGGGCTACTCAGAGTTTTGTCCTCTTCTTGTTTCACTAGCACTCAATTCAAATGGCAGAAGTAGTGAGGTTTTGGCTTGCTCCACACTCAGCCCACCAAGCACAAGTGGAAGTCTTTTTGCTTCTTGCAAAAGCAGTACAATTTTGCTTTTTAGGTCAACTATGGAAATCTCCGGTTAGTATATGTTTTTGTCTGATTTAATACAGAGATCTGAGTCAAAGGAATTAATAAGAATGGAAAGTGCTCTGCATCAGATACACAGTACATGCTAAATTATCTCAGAGGCTCATGAGTTTGTTAGAAATGTCTCCCAGGACCTTGGGACTTTCTGATTCTGTTGAGCTGGAAACACTACAAACACGGTCTTTGCAGTATCTGAATGTTTCCCCCTGCTGAAACCAGACGTGCACAGCAACAGAAACCAATAGGAACTTTTCACACCTCAGAATAGATTTAATTTGGGTTCAGTCAGAGTTTGGGGCAAAGGTTTGTGATCTTTCTCATTTTAACCAAAGAAGTTAGCTCATGCCCTCAAAACTTTCATTGTCAGAGTAAGATCAGCAGAATTCACTTGCAGGTCCATTAAGCAAACAAAACCACATTCCCTGCTGTCACCTCAGTTCATGCTTTGGCAATTTTTAGAAGCTCCTTTTAAAAATAACTTGCTCTGGGTTTCAGGATCACTATTACTGCAGCCTCAGTGGTTCTACATGTTTATATAAACAAAAAACACAACAAAGCGAAGTTCATATACCTATATTTTGCTGCCATAATCCTTACTCTGAAACAAAACAAAAGAAAAAAAAGAACATAGAACTGCATTTGATATCCTTTAAATCAGTATTGAAACCCTTCCAGAATGTGAAAGTTATTCTGGCATCTCGCTGAAGGTTAACTTTAGCATTCTGGAAGGATTTCAATAGTAATGAAAAGGACAGTAAAGAGAGGAAAGTTATTTTAGAAGCATTCCTGAAGGATAATGCTGGCATGCTAGAGAGATTTCAACAGTAGGCTAGAGGGCAGCAAAATTATTTCTAAAGTATTCCTGAAGGAGAACTTTAATAATCTAGTAATATTTAAAATAGTTCTGCTGTGGTGGTAAAACTATATGGCAAATGTCCCTGACAGGTAATTTCACTCTTTGAAATAACAAGTCGAAACCTCAAACATATGAAGCTGCTGCTCAGAAACTAAGTCTGTAAGAAACAGAGAAGCAAAGCAGTTACTCTGGAGGCTGATTAAGTGTCACTGGCAGAAGTCACAGGGGCCAAAATGTGACATTCAGCCCTATGCAGAGGTCTTTTCTGAGAAAGTGGGTGTGTAGCTTTGGGTCACCTCTACTGCCTCCCTGTGGGTCAGTGAACTTTATGCTCAGGTGTCAAGGTCTCATTTTCATTCCACCTAAGAATCCACAAACCTGGAACCTCCACAGTTTCAAAGGAAAGAGAGTGGGAAATCTCAGCCAGTGGATTTTTCTGAAGGTCTGGATGCTACCTTTTGACTCCCCTGGGAATAGCACAGAGCAGGTTTTCTTATGTCTCACTTCTTAGTCTGGCCAACTCAGAGAAACACACAGACATGTGCAAATTAAACACAGACATAATTTAGCTGACCAAATATGCAACCCAGCATTAAATTTGTTTGGGTTGGAACAGATTTCAGCTAGCAGTTCTAGCTCCTTCTATATTGTATCCTAACTGGTATGCTGGATTAAACTACAGTATATATTAGAGGTAACCATGAGCCAGTCGATGAGGAGCAATTAACTTGTGCCCCCATCTTTTCCACCATTCCCTTTGTTCTCTGTTGAGCAAAATAAAGGCAAAAAGTGTTTTACGCCCTGCCTGTACAAGGAGCCGTCTCATCTGCAAGCAAGGCATGATTTGCGACAAGAAGACTTTATTTTTTATTCTTTTCTTGGAACAACAAACACACTTGAGAAACAAAGACAAATTTCAGTCATACTTGGAAAAGATATTGCATTTTGCTACCTTCACCTCATTTATGTGCTTGGACCACTTTGGTGCCAATAGTACTGCCACTTAGCCTTTCACACATGCTGCTGTTTACCAGAGGTGACCAAGTTCATCTAGTCGGTCTGGTTTTTGAAGATTATACTGAATTATTTCATTTGAAAAAGCCTTCCCAACACAAAAATGACAGTACACTCCAGCTACATTTTTGCCTTAAGCTCATTCAGGTAGTGATGTATAGAAAACAGAAATTAATATACGTTTCTTGGATTAAAATCCCGTGGATTTATTGAGAGCCAAATTATGACTTTGCAAAAGGGTATCTGGTAAATGTCTGGGTGCTTTTGCAGCCAGCATTTGATTTTGCAGCAAGTGTGTTTGGAGTCTGGAGCAGATAGTGCCAGTAAAGACAGCAAGCATCCCAAGGGAAACTTGGAAACTTCAGACATGCTCTCCACAAATGTATATATGGGATACAGTCAGGTCTGTCTTTACAAAGCTTCTGAGAAAATCTGTAGAGACCAGTGGTTGCTCACAGGAATTGTATGATGAATCATTCTGAAGGATTAATACTGTCCAAGAAAATCATGATCTCTGAGAATTAGAAGGTAAGATCAGGAAATGGAGAAATTTGGCTCATTTATTTAATATGAAATACTCTTCTAGGTCTTGCGCTAACAGCTATCAAATATGGAGTTGCTGTCTATCTAAAATGTGTGAGTTTGCTGATGTTTCCCCAGAAATGCTCTCCTCATCCTAAAGACAATGTTCTGAAACCTCCAGGTTCCCACTTGTGTTTTACTTCTCTGTTTCCTGATCTGAATTACCTGTGCCATGTCCTTCAAAGGTGTGGTGTTTTACATCACTACTGTTGGCGATAGGCATCCTTTTTTATTTTCTCATAAGGATTTTTGCTGTGTCCACTGGAGTGTCTTCCAGTGGCTTTTCACAGTTATGAAGTAGGTGTTCACAGGTTCTGATAAAGTCATCATTTGCATAGCCTGACAAGGGGAGATTAGATTTATCAGCATTTTCTGTGGTGGATGTCCTTCAAGGACAGCCCTCAGAAAGCAGAGGTGAATGCAGCAAAGGTAGTGGCATTAATCATCTTCACCATTTGAAATAAGGGAGAATAAATAAATAAACATCTTAGCATCATGATCAGGTATCAGGAGGTTGCTTCAGGTCACATACACATTTAATGTAATCCCAAGGATGTCAGGACCAATGTTACAAATGTTTTTGTTAAAACAGTTTTTTGAACGGTGAGGTGGAGCTTTGCATTAGGTTATATAATAATGTTATCAATAATAACAGGGTATATTGTGGCAGCACAATGAGTTTGTCCTGTGTGTGAACCTTTCTGTAACTACAAGTGTTAGGGCTTTTGTGTTTTGGTTTGGAGCGAGAGATGGGGAATGCTGACACAGCGGCATCCAGGGGCTGTCTCTCTCGCCCTGGGTGTGAGTCTGTGGGCAGTTCATCCCGAGTGAAAGAAGTGCTGGCATCAATAAAAGAAGGTATATCCTTAAAGGGACATGATGAGGGGTATTTGAAGTTAACTAATTCCTAGAAAAACAAAAGGTACCTCCCACTAAGGAGTATGAGGTGGTGGGACGCAGGGCTGAGGAAGAGGGAGGAAAATGCATGATTAGCTGACGATGCCTGGAGTGAACGAAGTGGCATCCCAAAAAACAACCAGATTATCAGGACCATGCTCCCCACAAAATTCTAACATTTTTAGAGCTGAGCCTTCTGCCCCTGGGTTAGCTAGGGTGCCACTGTTCTGTGGGTGTGGAAAACTCATATGTGATTCCAGCAAAGAGCCTTCTGTACACAGAGATTTAGCAATTTCAGTATTTGGGATGTATGGCCATTGCTTACAAAAAAAAGGAACTGACTAAAATTTTTCAAAAACCTGCTCAAGTGTGTAACTTTGCACACCAGAGTAGCCTCAATTTAATAATACTAAAAGTGTGGTTACACACATATTGCTGGAATAGAAACATTCTGCAATTTTTTATAGTGACTGAAAATTATGATTTTTTAAGTATTTGGAAGAATGTCAACATTTTTCAAATGAAACCCTCCTTTCCTAATTATTGAGAAAAGGCTTTTTAATCACATTAGTCAAAATCCGTATCAAGTTATTCAGCTCACTGAAATTCTGAAATGGGAAGTCAGCCTCTAATAAAAAAAGATGAAAAATAAAGAATTCATTTGAAATTCAAAATAAAAGTACATTTTTGTCCTTATATAGGAAAACAACTTCAAATGGGCAAAGCAGTCCATGAAATAATTCCCAATTTTCTCTTTATTCTGATATGCACTGAGAAAAAATTTAAACTGCTTCTCCATGGACATTTTATATATTTATCAGTATGAAAGCATCCTGAAGGCTTTCTGGTACAGTTTGAAACTAGCATCTCTTTGTTCTTTTCAACATATTTTTTTTTAATAGCCAGAATTTTAAAAAGCAATTTTACTTTATAAAAAGCTAATTTGATTTATTGGGGTTATTTTTATTTATTAACCAATTTGCTTCTGGGTTGATTTTCTTAAGTGCTAAGCTTCATAATGGAAATGCTGACACAACTTTAAGTATAGGAGCAAATGCTATTCTAATAATTCAGCTGAATAAATACCAGCCAGCATTTAGTTATTTTCCCAGGAACTGAATAAACAGCCACTTCCTTTTTAGTGTCTCTTTGTAAAGTAAAAGTTCCACAGCCTGCTAATCGTCACTATGAAATTTTCTATTAAAAAACCTCCAACCTTTCTTTTGTTTATTCTGCAAGATCTTTGTGGTTCCATATTAGTCATGTTAGGGAAAGAAAACAGAAAAAAACCCTCACACACACAAAAAAAATTAAAACAAATACACTGAGTTGGCAATGAACCTCATTTTGACCTATTTCAAAAAGCACCATTTCTGACTTCTGTCACTTTTATGGGTGAGAAAACGAGAATGAGCTCAGCTGAATAATTCAGGTGCTGATCCGTGTTTCAAATGTTCAGAACTATTCTGGTATAGAGATTTTATTTCGACCATTGTCTTGGAATTTGCAGCGAACTTGACAAGGAGTTTGCACTAGAGCAGCCCCTCACCTGTGGTTTGTAGCAGGGCTGCACTTGGATGTTCACCAGGGTGTGACCTCACCTTGGGTAGGGGGATCTGTTGTTTCAGGCTTGTCACGGTCTCAGAACTGTTATGGGTTTCATTCGTAAACAGAAAGGGTGGACTAAATTAATGCGACAGAATAAATTAATACAGCACCATCTGGTTTAATGAGCTAAAATTCTTCACAGTGGCTGATAGCTAACCTTCTCCTAGCATGGTGGGATGTAACAGTCTGCATGGTTTCATCTGATATTACAAGCTATTGTACTGGTGCAGTTCTTGCATAATGTTACAACAGGGCAGGTTTGTAGGAATGGTTTTACTCTGCAAGTACCCCATTATGCTTGAAAAAGGTGAAAATTAATTTTGCACTGAAACAACAGTAACAGCTTAAGATTAAGAATTTTTTTTTTTTTTTTTTTTTTTTGTGAAAGGTGGAAGGGAGTTGTTTTTCCTGAAAGTTCTGCTGGTGAAAGGGCAGTTTCTCACGGAAAGTTTCAACTCTGAGTCTTTTGAAGAGATGACAAACCCTGAACATATCCTTACCCACAGATCACCAACAGGTGCTTTAACTCATTTTTGCCAAGAGAGAATGGTTGAGAAGTCTTATAAATCTTTGATTTGCCCAAGCTCCATACATGTCAGTGCGACCCCTCTGCCAGTGCCTCTGGATTACTCTGTTGGCAGCTGAGAGTTGAGGGTTCTATGTAGAGCCAAACCTGCCCCAAAACTGCAGTATAAAAGCAGGCATGAGGCTGGTTCTCTTGCTGATGGTAATATCCATCAGACTCTGCCCTGCACAACCACTCACAAAAGTTGAATTATTCAGATCACACAGTTCCTGTTTTGCATGCCAGGCCTTCCCTGTTTCCATTTCACTAATAGCTACCCCACTGGGTGGATGGCGTGACAACTCCTGAGTTTATACATCCTTAAACTGTACTAATTACTGGCTTTTAAGTAACTAAGAGTTTTTATGGCATTTTCATTAGGGTAATAGTAAGTGGGTGGATACGCACGTCAATCAAATGAAATGGTAGATGAATTACACGCAGTATTTCAGTTAATTTGTCCTGTTAATTTCCTTGTGATGTTTGCAGCTGTTGAAAAAGAGACCCTCCTTTGTGGGAATTAAACCAGCTCTACCTTGTCCTGCTTTGTCCCCTGGCCAAGCTGTTATGCGGTTTTTGTAGTACATGCACAGCTGTCAGAGAAATATACCCTGAATGGGGCCATGTGGGTATGGAAAGAGAAGCAGAGGTGTTGCTGGAAAGGAGAGGCTGAGGAGGACTGGAAAGCTGGGCAAATCCTGTGTTCTCATTACTTTCAAACCTATGGCACCAATACTTTGAAATCAAAAGTCAAGTAGTCCTGGAACTCCTGAGTAAGAGTCTCTTAACATGTGGCAAGGAGATAAACCTTGGAGCAGGACATGTTGTAAGGGGCAGTTACTGACTGACTTTGTCAGAAGTGCCTGATCTGATCCCTTTGCAGATGATTGCAGTTTAAGCAGCAGTTTCAGCTTCTTTCCAAAAAGTTTTGATTTGATTAGGTAGGCTCTGAGTTGGAATAAGGGAAAATAATGCAAAGCAATCATGTCCTGTCTTGCTGTTCTTCCAGTACCTTTATAAAGTGATTTTTAAGTCTGGAAACTTAAAACAATTGAAAAAAAAAAAACCCTGTAAAGAGTCAAAAATGGGGCAAAAAATGTACCACCCTGATCAACTGTATGTATTTTGCTGCCTTCCTCTGCTGATCACAGCTCTAAGAAGTAAGAAAGAGGGGCAGCCCTTGGGAAAACCTGGGGTAGGCTGGTCAGGGCTCTGATGGCCTCCTGCAAAAAGAGGTTGTGAAAGCCTTGTAGCAAGAGAGAAGAGGAGGAATGATCTCTGGGAATGGACATGAACACAAGATAAAAATAGTGAACTGAAAGAATTTATTTATTCAGCTGAGCAGTGGTAACGTTCGTTGAAGGCTGAGTTCTGTGGAGCAGCCCGTGTCACACAAGGAGCATTGCCCAGGTGACGGAGCAAAGGCATTAGGAAGCATTTACTTGGCTTGGAGGTTTTGTTTGATTTGAAGTGTGTATTTTATTGCTATGGATATTCATGCAAGCACTCTTCTAAAAGAAGTGGGAAAAGTATGAACTTCTAAACTTGCTGAAGCCAGCAAGACTGTTGCTTTTTAGAAGCAGTGACAGAAAGTGGAGCATTCAGGTTATCCCAGTCTGTACTTCAAAACATTGACTTTATTATATAGTTCAGCTGCTTCAAAGGAAAACACTAACATTTTTAACATGCTGCGAAATAAAGGGGTTTCTGTCAGTTAAATTGCACCAAACTTTGCCTGCCTTTCCACTGTCTGGTTCTCGAACCCGCACTCAGCAGTTTGATGCTGCACAGTACCCGTGTCTCTGCCCTCTTGGACATCCTGCAAGATGCAGATAGCACTCAGGACCAGAACTGGGTGCACCTCTGCTTGCCTGGGGAGGGCCAGAAGGGGGAAATTCCCAGGCCTGGCACCCCTAACAACCAATCCTCAAACTGATGGGAAGAAGAGTAAGTAGTAAGCCCTACTAGCAAAAAAATTTAATTTTTTTTTAAATGGACACATGTTTACTGATGTTTGCTGTCATGGTCATGCCAATTGTGGACAGGATTTGTACTTCTAACAGGCCTGGTTATATCTGCAAGTTAAGTAAATAGAGCACAAAGGTAATTAGTTATGATCCTTCACAGCTTTCCCAGGATATGGGAATAGGAGGCTTGTTGATAGTGCTGAGAAAAATCCAAGAAGGGTATCTTACCATTCCAGTGAATGTTTTATTGCAATGTCAGTAATGTTATATACTCCATTTTTATGGACTGTGTTTTAAAGTTATATTTCTCTGAGGAATGTGTCATTTTGATTACTCTTGACAAGAAATCTTATAATGCAACCAGATGAGCCTTTTCTGATTAAAAGGAAAAATTTGGGTTTGAGAAATGTGAGCAGATTGGACTCTGGTTTTTTACTTTTGCCTTCCTTTTTAACGCTGCATGAAGAGGAATCTCTATGCACCCATATAATTTAACCCATAACACATATAATCTTTGTTAACTGCTTCAATTTTCAAAAACTGACTACAGAAGAATTACAATTTATTTTCTTTTTTTTTTTTTTTGGCCATGCTGACTCTTTAAATGTCAAGATAGTTTTAACAAACAGAAAGAATTTGAGAGAGAGGGAGGGAAAGAAGAGAAATAAAAATTGAATGTGCAGGGTAGGAAGAGACCCAAGACTGCCTTTATTCTTCCAAGTCAATAAAAGCAAATATCCAGGAGTAATTTACAGCTATTAGGGGGGAAAAAAGGGGGTGAAGACCCCCTGGAACAAAAGTAAATGCAGGATTTTAAAATTATTGAGTCATTGGTTATTCACTTTTTATAAGGATATAGAAGGCACATAATGTCAGTATTCATTCTTACCTCTCTGGGGCGTCAACATTTCTTGAGGATACCAAAAAATGTTTGCTGGAAATGGGAAATGCAAGAAATTCCTGCAAAGCCATGGGTAGGATTCTTTTACACTTGGCCCACCTGGCCAATGCAATCCATCCAATTTATTAAGCAAAAATCCTTTAATCTGAGAATTCAGAAGGAGTGACCAGCTATTTTTCAGCAGGAATGCAGTATCCAAGTCCAGAAGTACAGGCCAAGGAGCCAAATGACCTAGATCCTGTCGTTGACTTGGAGCAGGGACAGGAGCCCAGCTCCCTGTGCCTCAGAGGCTACAACTGCTCCAGTACACCATATGCAGAGAGGTGCTGCCCAGCAGGTTGCAAGACAAAGGGAGGAGATGTCTTTCTGCTCCACAAACAAGATGGGAAAATTTAGGCAGACCTAAGGTAATTTTCCAAATAGTTTTTGAGGTGAAAAGCTACTGTCCTCATTTTTTATTTAAAACCAATCTCTTTAAAGCAGATGTGAGAAAACCCACGGTGTGAGCGTGATTCCATTCCAGCTTTATATTGCAGTCTGCTCTGTGCTCTGGTTACAGCTTTGATATTATAATGGTGTTATTTCTTGTAACATGGGGCTACTATGGGACTCATTACTTATAAACCTTACCCTTGGAAAATGTAAAAGTCAACATCAACAATCACTAATAATGTATTTCACCTACTGTTATTGTAAGTATGTGAACACAGTCAGAATCTGCTTGGTGCCTGCTCATATTGTCCCTTGGAAATACCCTTTTGCACAGTCTCTTTCTCTGTTAGGGGCAGGCTCTACTGAACATACATATTCCATGTTATCAAGTATTTTTCTACTTATAGAATGAAGCAAATGATCTAGTTGTTTACTCTAAGGGGTTTTTTCTTAGGAGGGAATAAAATTAGGGTATGTAACTGAGGGGAAATACCCTCTCCACATTTCATCTCAGCCAAACCCACCATTCCTTTCTGTGAATTTTAAAAAAACTCTTTGTGTTTCAAAGTGCAGGTCTGTTAAATGGACCATACTATTTTTAGAGATTTGTATATTTAACAGATTGGCAGGGAAGTAGTCCCAAGCCCATGTTGGTGCTGTTTGTGATGTGTAGTTTGTCAGCTTTGGAAAAGCTCAGCTCTCCCATCATCACCAAGGCTGTCTGATTCAAACTGCAGATGATCCCTTCCTTTCTTCCTCACCTGCATATCAGCTCAGTAAACCAATTTCAGCGTTACACGAATGACCAGGTAAAGCAGCAGTGATTCTGTATGGATTGTTTATGGACTCTCAAAGAGATATAAGGGAAAAGCAAAAGAATACTGTGTTGTACCTCTGAGACTACCCAGAAGCAGAATCCTACAGAACAAAATGATCCCAACCTTGTCCACTCCTGTTAGCAGATGTTCTCAAAATGTGGGTTAGCATTGCCTGCAGGTTTTGGCTGTGACTGTAATCAGCTAGCATTCACTCATTACAAGGAGGGAGGCAGAAGTCTAGATCTGGTTACCATTTACGTGGTCATGGGGACACAAAATCTAGGATGAGTTTCGTTACAAAATTCAATGAATATGAAAATATTCTCTGGCTCCTACATACTGCATCACAGCAAGAGAAAAATACATCTTTCAATCTCATGTCCCTTTGTTACTCATTGTCTAACTTTGGTTTCCTATTTATAGATACATATTTTTAAATCTTCTAGATTGAAATAGTTGTGGGTAGATTGATTGTGAACTGATTTATGATCCGTATTGCACCACAGAAGTAATTTTATGCATATAACTTCTTTTACAATTACCTCCACAATGATTTCAAAGGATTTCACTGCTTGTGGGAGGCCGTCAATAAGTGGCACTTGCATATTCATCCATTTCAATCTGAGATTTTTAAAGACCTAAGGGAATAGAGCAGAGCCACTGGAAATTAATTTTTTCAGCAAGTTTGCTTTTTCTTTTTTTTTTTTCTTTTTTTTTTTTTTTTTTGTAGGGATAACCATGCTTCAGTGAATGCCTTTTTTTTAAATGAAAGTATTCCTAAATTCACAAATGCTAAAAGCAAAAGATTTCTACCAAAATGTAGCAATTCTTTTCAGTATGCTTTGTAATTCAGTTGAAGGTAATCTTGCATCTGGGCTTTTGTAGGTATTTCTTTTCCATCAAATATGCACTATTCCCAAGTGAATGAAACTACTCAGAAATGAGTTTGTTCTTTGACTAGAAGATCAGCTTTCCCAATTTCTTTGGATTATTTAACAGAGCTGTGCTTTTAAAATTGGCAGCTTAAAGCTCTCACTCCTGCAGAAACAGAATATCTGAGAGCTGGTTTCTCATTGTCTTTGTTTCTCTCCTTTGCACTCCACAGGGCCAAATTCTGCTCTCATCCAACAACGAGCGAGCAGAGAAACAAATCTGCTCTCGTTCCTGGGTCAGATGTTAACACCCAGTGCCTGCTGCTAGGCTGCCAGATTGGTGTCACCAAGCTGCAGGCAAACAAGCAGATTTCCAGCAAGTTGTTGTAGGGAACAATTGTCCTGGGAACATTGCAGAAGGGATGTCTGTGCTGTGCAGTCATGTGCATTTATGAGCTCCTCAAGGAGTTAGTACACTGCCACACAGAGATGCTTGCTCAGGTCTCATTAGCAGTGCAATTGCACTAATGTTCATGGTGTTCAGGCTAAAAATTCCTGCCTTTTAGCGAACTGTACTAACTTAGGCATCACACACATATGGTGTGCTTCTCCCAGTTCTGCAGTTGCTGTGGCAAACCAAGTATGTCTCCACTGTACTGCGTTGCTTGATGGCACCTTAGCCATGGGCAGCAACAATAACTGTGGAGCATGCTGGTATTTCATCCAGTCACTGATGCCATAGGAACAAGTTGAAGTAAGCCTCCAGGTTTTTTTGAGTTGTTCACATGAGTCTGACTTCTTCCATAGGTGTTTCTGTTCCCCACTCAAACACAGCAAATGATGCTCAGACATTGATTATCTCACATTTGTTTTAATGTGAGAAAAACAGTGTCTTTGAGAAGTTGTGATATCCACTCCTCTATGCCATTACTAACACTCCAGCCCTTAGGGTTAATCACCAGATGTGGAGAAAGACTGAGGGAGACACACCTTTGTTCAAATATTGACTGCACATCACCACAGTTTTGCAGTCTCAAGCTGTCTTAGTCTGCAAACACTAAAATAAGTTCAAAAAATGTACTTCCGAAATTCCTTTTTAATTTGTAATAAATCCATTATGGAATTTATGAAGGCCAGCACCAGATGGCCTGGAGCATGTTCACATTCATATTTCAAAACAGAAAAACCTTTCTCAGAATCTGCAAGCTACGACTTTTTTATGGGGATGATTTCTGTTGAGCAAGGAAAACTCAGGTTAATTAGGCCAAATAAGCTGATGCAGTGAGAGGCAGAGACGCAGAGGTTGCAAGACTGAAATCCATCAAAGCACCCTGTCAACAGATGCCCTCTTAACTTGTTTGTTATTTGCTAGGGGGCGGTTGGCAACAAAATTATATTGAAATATATTGTTTTTTTGTTATAATAAATGCACCAATGTGAAAGATCATTTGTAGAGTTGCGAGGTGCAGCCAAGCAAAACTGCACCTTATGAAGACTACAAGGAACCTACACTGAGATGATGGGAATAGTGAAAACTTCCATTTCAGTAGACTAGACTGCTGTAAAAATGCCCTTGACTCCATGGAAATGAACACTGTAAGTGCTTTGGGGGGAACTAGAAAGAAGATTTGGAGGAAAGAAGCCCCCAAGGTTCCTCCTCACCTAATCACCTAATTTTATGATGTCAACTCTGAGAGTCAGGGAGATCTGGATACCAAACTGGAAAGAAATACTTTAGGAAGTGAAATGGAACAACATGCTATACCAAGAGGTGAAACCTTAGGCTATGACTTTGACCATCTGAGAGAAAGAGGTGGTGTACACTGGTATCCAACACTGTTATGGGCATGTCCTAACTGTGGGTTTAGCTGAGTCCCCCACACAGGCAGGAGATCTGTCTGAAGATGACCAGATCTCTGGGATGGACGGTGGGTGTCATGGAGCAGCCCACATGGGACCCAAATGAGCAGGGTCTACAGGGACATCTCTGATGAGCTGAGAGTTGGTGCCAGTCTGGTAGTCATCTCTTTCAAGGCAACTAGGCAGGTCAAAGATCCATTTCCAAAATGTTTTTCTGCTACTGGACATGTAAAGTGTTTCCTCCTTTCCCAAAGAATTGAAACCTATTTTTTTCTTTTCTTTCATCTTGACATCCTTTCTGAACTTCTACTCCATTCAGATAGACACTACTCTGTATTACAAAGTCCCCAAAATAAACAAATAAACAAAACTAACTATGGCATGTGACCTTTGCTCCCATGTGATTTGTAGCCACAGTTTGTAAGGAACAGAAAGATGGAACTCAAATAGGGCAACATGTTCATCTCTTGCGCACTGCCCTTTGTGAGCTGCAGCACCAGGGTCCACCCCCAACATGAGCATCTGGAGAAAATGAGAGACTTCTGTAGCCTGCTCTCTCTGGTTAGAGGATGCTTAACAGCTAATGGAAAGCAAGTATTTGCCGGAAGAATAGGCAGATTCCAGTATCTGCGGAGAAAGTGAGAGAGGGATTTAAATCTAGATTCGTCAGGTTATTCGGGTCCAGCTACTTAGGGCTAAAGTCACTTCTCATTGTCCTCACTGTGTCTTCAGGATTCTTCAGCTGTAGGGATGCCTTCTTCAAACCTGGGTGATTTATAACCCCTGAAAGTAAATTGAGAGATAGACAGCTGGAAGTATTCAGAATAGCCTTATATCTAACTATCAATTCATCTTTTCCAGTTTTGCCAGCACCAGATATTTTAAGGAAGAGGTATGACTTGCATCAAATTCTACAGATACACTGTACTGCATATAGGATTTTGCCTGTAATTTTTGTAACTTTGGAGAAATGCCCAGCTGCATGATTCACTGCTATCATCAGGGGCTAGATTCAGACAGCAAATTTTTCTGAACATCATCTTCTATAGCCTGGATGCAAAAAGAGAAGTCTTTGTCCAGGATGTTTCTGTCATTGTGGGATGCAGTGCTGTGACATCATTTTGCTGTCCCATGTCAATGTTCATACAAGTAATTCTGGCTCCACACCCATCCCAGGCCTTTGCAGAAGCACTTGTCATGGGGGTTTGGCTGTGGGTAGAGCAAGGGTGGATATCTGCCTCCCACAGTTCTCTGGGCCCTCACTGCCATCCTTGGTCACTCAGTGTGTCAGCCCCATCAACAGGTTCCATCACTGACATTGTGGCACAGGTCTTCCCCATTTCTGATTGAAGTATCAATCTGCCTTTAGAGAGCATGACCTGGATTTATCCCTACACACCATGCAGGTCTCTGGGCCAGAAAAACTAAAAGGTTAATCAGAGAAGGTTCCAAGTTAGTTTCACAAAATAAACAACATCTACCTAAGATGTAGCACAGGTTTGGGTAGTTCTTTATAAAAGGCATCTTCATGGTGCTCTTGAACTACATTTGGTGCAGTAGTTTCCTGTCTGCCTTCATTTAAAGCTGAGACATATCCAAAATCCAGTACTGCCTCTTTAAAGTAAGTCCAAAATTATGTTTTCTGTTTTGGCTCTGTGGTTGCTCCTTGTTCTTCTCTGTGGAAGGAAACGAGAAGCAGGAGGGTGCTGAGTTGAAGGATGAGACTTAGGAAAGACTCTGGCCGCAGGCTGTTTCATGACTTTGGTCGAGTCAGCAATTTCTTTGTGCCTCTGTGTAGATACACGTGGACATGTCTCAATGTCTCTACACATCTGGATCTTCCTATCTGTGATGCTCAGCCTTTGCTATTTGGAAGGGAAGTGCCTGTGTTCTGCCAAGTAGGTGGACACCCAGCCCCCAGGGAATACTACTGTAACTGGTAATACTATTTTTCACAGAACTACGTAGTAGGATTGTACAAAACATGAATAACTTCTCTGTCTTGTCTAGTCTTTCAGCAAGCAGTGATTTAGCTATATGTTAGAAAGCACCTAACAGAGCTACTTTTGGGTTCTAACAAAAAACCCCTTTACCTTCTTATGCTCAGTGTTTCAAAGGGATTGTAGCCAGAACACTGGAAATCCTGGGGCTTATATTTGGTCTGGCCACAGGCTTGCCAAGTGAGGAGGTGGCTTCATCATGCTGCACTGCTTTCCTGTATTTCTTTTTCTCCCCTTGTGTTTGATTAAGTGGTGGCTCCTTGACACAGAAAGAGATGTCAGAGCCCCAGGCACACTTGGTTCTCCTGCCCAGATGGGTGGGTGGCTTGGGACAGCATTTTCTGCTGCTAAAAATAATAGAAGTAACAAGTTAAGGGTACTCTTCCACTCCAAGCTCACTGCTAAACCTCCTTCCTGTTGCCAATAGTGCACTGACAAGGGAACACACTATGGACAGTGCAGTACACACACACTCGTGTATATGTGCTCTCTCTCTCTGTCCTGTCTATCCGGTGCCAATGGAGTCTCTTGAAGAAGTGCTCATACTGTGTTCTTGTAATGGGGCAGAAAAGCTAAAATGCGAGAGGAACTGATCTTTATTTTTCTTTGGCAATTTTGTGGTGAGTGCTGTGGTTGGCATGTAGACTAAGATGTCACAGAGTGGGAGAAATTTAAATATAATTACAAGTCGCTGCTCTCTGCAGCCAGCTCTGTAACTTAAACATGGGATGGAGAGAGCATTTTTCCCATGGTGTTGGGGGAGCACAGAGGATGCCCTGGTTGCTGAAGGTTTGTACAGACCTGAGAGGCAGGGAGTTGTGTTTGGGAATAGGAAACAGCTTTCGTAGAGAGGGAAGAAAGCAGGAAATCAGCCAAGCTGCAGAACTCCTTGTGCATTACCAAAGAAAATAGGAAATTACTGTTATCCACAAGAGATGGATGTTAGGAAAAGGCCACTCAAACTTCTTAATCGTGAGTCCATTTATTTTCAGTGTTGCATTGTTCAAAAATTCAGGCTTGAGTTGGATACACTTTAATTTTGAGGGGAGTGAAAATACTATGTAAATATTTTCCCTGTTCCTCGTAGCATCTTCCCCAATTTGTTTAAGACCATTGCCCTCTGTCATGTGATCTGCCTTTTTGGCAGGGGTAGCAGAGCAATGTTCAGAGGCTTGAACCTCCTTCTGGCTATTCTGTTCTCTGTGTTGAGAGTTCCTTCTGGTTGTACCATTTACAACCTTTGACACATTGTATGGTACCTTGTACATGTTTCCATCACAATCTCACTGTAGAGAGGAAAACTTCTGGTGGCTGCAGAGCTTGCAGAATTTATTAACATTTTTTGAACAAATATGTAGCTTTGGGACATGCCATGAAAGCACAAAATGCAGTGATGAAACCATTGCTTTGTAACTGAAGTTCAAGATGCTTTGGAAAGGAAGGCAGAAAATGCACAGTAAAATAAGGACTAATAAATTCCAATGCTTCAAAGAAAATATTTGGGTTAGGTAGTAGTTTGGTGTGCACAGTCTTCCAGGCTTGTAAGCCTCTTCCCAGGAAGTCTGTTATGTTTTAGAAAACACAGACAAATTTTCAGGAACAAAAGGTCTTCTTCACCTTACCCTCAAACTTTTTGTGAGAAAATGCTTTTTTTTCTGTTTTATTTGTTTTCCACAAGTTTATCTGTTAGTGTTCCTACAAACCTTGCATTACGTGTATTCAAGCAAGGCAGAGTCATGTCCCAAGTACTCTTATGACTCCCCTGTTATTTACCTACAGGTCTTACATGCATACGAGGAAAAGATATTGCCTCCCTGCAGATGATTTTGTGTTAAGAATGTGTTACAATCAACATTTTTAAAGTTTGGGATATGAAAGATCTGGCTGCTGACACACAGAGTTGCAAACATGTGTTAGACAGTTAGTTCCACCAGAGAGGGAGTACAGAGCCCCACGGTTGCATTCATGTTTTTAAAAACCACCACAAAATCCCATCCAGGTACTAAACAAAGAAACTGGTTTTCCACTGAGCTAAATTATTGAAACTCCTGACAACCAACGGCTATTTAGATTAAATTAAAGTAAATGGGGGTAATTTTCTTTATAGGCTTCATCCTGGCTGGAGTCTCATTTTGGTTATTCATGTAAGAAAATGCTGACCCCAGGTTCCATTTCTGCTCAGGCTTCTCTGTTTCACAGGGGGAAATGAAGATAAATTAGATGGGGTCAAAACTCTCTTCTCACATATGCCTGGTAAATCTGAAATAATTTCACAGTGCTTTCAGTTCAGCTGAGGTAAATCTGGGATCACAAGAGGGAAGCTAGCAGAGTAGTTGTACTCATACTGCTGCTACAAGGTGCTCAGACACTACTGTGCTGAATGTTGCAGAAAATGCTTCAGGTCAATTTTTTTTCTACAAATTGAAAACAGTGAGCATGTCCTGTGATTTAAAACTCCAGTAGTTTCCCTCTGTTCCTAGAGGGAGAGAGAAGCAGTAACTCCAGGTGGAAAGCTGCATTAGAAGTATGGAGTGTCTATCTGAAAAGAGACACCTGGGCAAGTGAAGATACTAATAAATAAGCATCCTGGGCTTTGAGCCTTGTGAGTGCTTGTAAGAGAACAGTTGGAAAGCCTTAAGTGAGGGTGTCTTTCTTGTACACAGCTGACCAAGTGTGTTGCTTACAGTTACCATGTGTCAAGATGTTTTTTGCTCATTAGTTTTACACTGATGGAAAGCAACTTTAAATCACTCTTTAGAGGAATCCACCGTGAGGCATGCCAGCTGTGTGCCAGATGAAGGAGTTGTAAAGTCATGTTGGACAGGCAAGAGTATACCAGAGAGAGAGATTTAAAGTCATGAGAAAGATAATTACTTTGCACTCAGAGATTAGCCATAGGAAAGGAAGAGAAGAATTACACTCTGTATTTGTTAGAAGATTTTCTGCCATCTCTCTGTCCCACTCACACATGCACACACATGCACAGAACTGAATTTACTGTCACAGTGTCAGGTTAGCCAGGACTGCCAGTGTGGGAGAAATCCTTATGGGATATATTTACTTGTTATGAGGGTGTGAAAATATTCCCCCTGTCTTGTGACTATTTCTAAAGGCAGGTCTGGAGTTTAGGCAGGCAGTGGGCAGCATGTCTCTGCTGATAGAGAGGAATGTGATAGTACAGAGCCCTGCTCAGTCCAGAACAAAGCATGATGGAGCAACCAAGAATGGACCGGGTCATCCCAACCATGTGCTCAGGGCAACTTCAATGCCTATACTAACAGCTCTTTGCAATTCTGCAAATGCACCTCTCTACCTTACCAGCTCTGGCAAGGTGGAGGTACTAAGCCATCTTGTTCAGGGGCCTTGAAAAGTCTTGTGACTATTATCACAAATGCTCTGGCCCCTTCAAACCAGAGCTTGGTGCTCTCTCCTTTCACAACTATCTCCTCTTCCTTACTTCTCCTTCCAACTTCTCTGGGTTCTCTTTATCCTTATTTCAGTGCTGTTATCCTGTCTTTCAGACCAAATCATTAGTCTTTTAAGGCACTAGCATTGTGCTTGCAGAGGGGTTTGGAGCATATTGACTGTGTGGGAATTTATGAACTAGTGAGCTGGAGAAGGTTTTTGGCTCCCAGGACAGAGCCCTGGCCTTTCTGATCATGTCTCCCAGTTTGTACAGCTGGAAATTTTGGAATTGCTCAGATGTTGCCCAGGTCAGAGAGCCAACTTGGAGGGTTCTCACCCTTGGTCACTTTTTGTATTAAAGTAGTACCTTTGGGCACTGTCTCAGGCAAAAGCCTGAAATGAATGCTGTCAAAAAAGTTAAAAGAAACAAAATTGCTTTTCATGTCCAAAATATCTATTATACATACCATCTAGTACTTTTTTAAGTGACTCAGGCACCTCAAGTATGTTCACTATAGATATATCAGGAAAATGCTGTCAATTAAATGTTTCTGCTTAAAATAGCAGGGAACTTTTTCCTAATGGAAATCTTTTGAACCCCTTCTAAAAGGCCAACAGCAGATGCCCTAATGTTGACACCCTGCTCCCAGAAAGGCAGCATATGAGATGCAGGGTTTGCATTGCATGTAATTACCTTTAGTGTAATGAAACTTTCCTTTTTGTAATTGATTTGAGTTTGGTGTTTTTAAGTCATTCTGTCTAAATGGAAGTATCTTTATAGGAAATTTCTTTCTGCCCATTTGTCAGAGCCTTAACCACTGCAGCTGCAAACATTGCTGTGGCCTGCCAATGGGAATTATAGCCCTATGAAGTCTCTATAATATGACCCTATTACCTTCCCCCCTTCCTCCCTTTTGTCTAGCTTTGTGCATGGATGGACCTTTAGGAAAGTTATAATTTGGATGTGAAACAATTATCCTAAAACAGTTAGCCAGAGCAGAGTGGACACACAAATTTATCTTCTCTCTCTCTCTTCTGGTGAAGAACATCTATCTTCCATGACCTCTTGATTACTGAAGCCTTCAAAATATATTCTTTGGTCTGTGACACTGTGCTCAGTGCAGGGCTGAGCATTAAATATCACCCTTTGTGATTAATTGGAAGTTAATTAAATCTATCACTGAAACAATGAGAAGGCAATGATCTATGTAATCATTGAAATAGTAAATGAAATGATGTAAGGGCCCTCCATTTCGCTTATTGACAGTGATGGAGGGGTGCCCAGGCCCTGCTGCTCAGCTGTGTTTTCTGCCTGACCACACCAGCCTGCTCAGCCAGACACAAACTTTCCAATGAGCCAAGGGCAAAGCAGAGCTAACAGTGGGGAACTGGACACTGCTTTTCCTTTTCCTTGGCCACTTTCAGATGCTGCTCAAAAGGCCTCTGAGGTAACTCTGGTGTTTTGGGTATGTAGTGCAAGCAGCGTACCTGAAATGGCAGTCCTGAGGGTCTAAGCCTTTCAGTACTCTGTGTGGATCTTGCTGTTTTCAGGATAAATGAAAGTCTTGCTGCTGAAATTGTTTGGTAAGCAATGATGTGACATTTAATATTTTACATTTTAGCAGTGCATCTTACAGGAGTCTGTAGTTTTTCAATAGCTCTGAAACTGGCCGCTTGTCCCCTCCTGGCAAGAGATACTAAGCATGTGATTTTCTTCTCATTAAGAAAATCTCATTCACTTCTTCTCATTAAGAAATTCTTGTTCACCGATTCTTAAAACAGTATAAGCAGCGAAGAATCCTAGAAAATAAGTCTGGAAAGGATGCTGTATATTGTAGATAGTACTCAGTCAATTTATATAGGTGTATTTTGGGGGAGAATAAAGAGATTATTCACTTCCCTCTTAAATGACATAGTGATAGTTTTTCCAATGGGTGCTATCCCACAGCATGAAAATAGGACTGATTTTTAGTGTAATAGGAAATATTTTGTAATATTAAGCTTTTATTTCAAATGCATAATAATAACACGAAGTATACCCTCAGTTACCACTCAATGAATTCTCTCTTGGTCTGGAAAAAAAAGTACAGCAACTTTGAAGGAGATATCAGAAACTCCTGCATTCCCTTTCTTTCCTTCTTGTTTCTGGATACACAGGCATCCTTAGAAGGACATAAGTCTGTGTTTCCTGTTGATAGGATAAGCTCAGTTCTTTGCCTTGACTTCATGGACTCTCAAAGTGGACACAAAAGATCAAAGATTCACATAATTAAAGGGGATTCCCTTATCCTGGCCATCAGTTTAGTTATAAAATGCACTCTTTAACTAGGAAACATAACTTCTCAGGGTGCTGCTTTTCCATGCCTGCTTTTCTGCTCCAGATCTCTAATTCCACTTGTCCTGTAACCTTTGGCTTTACCATGGTAGGCTTCAGCCTTTCAGAAATAGAAAGCAGCTCCCCACAAAGGTTAAGCCACATACTGTAAAACATAGTCCAGAGAATAGCATGTTAGATTACATATTAGGTGAATTTATACACTGAAAAGGTGGTCAAGTATTGGAACAGGCTGCCCAGAGAAGCAGTGGAATCACCATTCCTGGAAGCACTCAAAAGGTGTGTTGATGTGGGATTTGAGGATATGGTTTAGTGGTTGGGCTTGATCCTAGAGGTCCTTTCCAAGTGAAACGATTCTGTGAAATCATCTGCTATCCAAGGAGATGGTGAGTAAAGTAGTGTAAGCTTTTCATCTTCCCAGGAGCAGCTCAAGGCCATCTGTGTCACACTTCGATACCCAGTTCTCACCTCTTGTTGTCAGAATGTTTCATTCCTTCCAACAATGTTTTCTGCAGCAAAAAAACCAATGGCAATGCATCCAATGAGGGAAAAAGCCTCTTGAAGACCCAGAGGTGATGTCCAACTTGTTTGATTAAATGAAAACTAAATCTAACACTAACGAATAGTTACTGACTATTCATCAGAAGGGAACTGTTATTTATCATGAGCTGTAAGAGAGCCCTTTCTATGTGGCCTACTCACTAACAGCAATATATTAGTAACCTCAAGTTATCCTGATAACTAAATGAGGTTCCAGGCACCCACTCAAACCACTGTGATCAGTGGGCAGTTTTTTGTTTGGTTGGTTTTGGTTTGAACTTTGTGTTTTATCTGTGTCTTTCTTCATCCAATACAGGAATTATTTCTGAGATGATCAAAGGGAAGCAGTGTGTGTTCAAGGAATATTCTAAATACTTGGTCCTCACTTGAGAAAGTCTTGGCCTTTTTATCTCCGTAGCTGATTGAGGTATGGGAGAGATCTGTGTTTTACACTGCAAATCAGCTTTACTAATTTTCTTTGCTTGCCAGAACATGTGAGATTGGTTTGGCCTAGGGATCTGAAAGGCATCTTGTGGGAAGCTGCTTTTCCTGCCCCTGGTGAGCTCAGTCATAAGGCACCTGCCATCTGAAATGGGAGAGGGAGACTCTGTAGGTGAAGTGGGCAGTGGTGGACCATTTGAGCTGTCATGTCCTGCCAGCCACTGGGACAGGCTATCCACCTGCTTCTGTCAGAAAAGAGCTGGAACCCCAAATCAGACTTAGCCCAGCCAGAAGACAGTGCTATCTTTGCTTTTTTTTGTCACAGCTGTGCCTCAGTCCCAAGACAAAGCTCCTGGGGAAAATGAACCCGAATTCCTGGATGAAGAATCATTCAGATCACGTATTATATTCAAGGTCAAGTTCCTACCATTTATTATTTATTGAGCTCCGTGAGCTTGCTCAGCAGCACACAATACATAAAGATACAGACTCTATCATAATGGATTTGCAATCTAAATTTCACAGTGTAAGATAGATATTGGTACATATTATACCTGGTGATTAGGTCACAGTCCGGTCTCAGAACAATGCAGAGATTTTTTTAAAAGCTTCTTCCATTAGTAGTCCATTAGAGTGGCATAAACTTTTTAGATTTGAACAATTAATCCCCCTAAAAATATTTAAATGGATACATTGAATATTTTAAATACATTTAGTTCATGTGAAAAATGCTGACCTGACATAACTAGATATCTATGTCCTCCTAGTTACAGAAAAGCAACAGGAGCGAGTCTAAAAATGTGATTTCATGTTTTCTGTGGCGATGCAATCATTGCTACACATGAATCCCAGCTCCTGCTTCAGTGCAGTCAGAGGCAGAGCAAGTGGTAGGATAAGAGGTTGATGCCTCTGGCACAGGGCAAATAGACTTTGTACAGTTTTCTATGAGGTCAGATTTGTGAATGCCTCAGCAACATGTGTTTCCATAGGAAACCTCCAATATCACAGGTTAGCCACTGCTTTCATGAGGGTACCCTAAAAGTAACATCCCCCCAGGCTCTGTAAATCTGACCATTCATCTCCATGGAAAGCAGTGGCAATCCAGCAATACAGGGTGGTGAAGGAAGCTTTCCTGGTAGCTCTCTGCATCTGCTCACTTACTAGGAAGAGGAAGCAAGGAGAAGCTCAGGTTTGCAAAGCAGCTGTCAGTTTAATTCAGGAAACCATGAATGGCAAGAAGTCCCAGAGAGATGAACTGCAGCCCTCATATGAGAAATATGCCATGAGACGTTCGTGAAGAGTAAAATGAAACAACCCAGGTAGGCATGCAAAAGAAAATAATCATCTGAAAAATGAGAGAACAGCAAGAAAATGTTTTTGAATTTGAAGTAAAATCAGTAATGTCACCAGACGTGGTTCCTCTGTATGGGAAACAGTCAGAATAGCACTGTCGCCATGCAAGGGACTCCTCCTAATGCTATGCTGTGCATGTGCAGCCTCAGGGAGCTCCCTCGTATAGCCTTTCAAAGGATGGCAGATGCAAATGTTTCGTTGTACTGTTATTTCTCTGGGCAAATAGAGTGTTATTTGATTTTTGGTTCCAAGAGCAAGCTTTTGACTTTTGCTATTAGTGTCTGTTAGAGCTGCATGTCTGGGAGGAGTGTGTTTCTGCATTTACTTCTGTGCAAGCCTACTTTGAAGGGACAGGTAGGTATGTGTGTCTATGCCAGTGAAGATGTGGTCTGTTTTCCCTTTTTCACCCCCTACAGTGCCTTGAAATTGGCCATGGAAGCTTTTCCTTCTAAGCTGGAACCCGAATCACCAATGCAGAAACATTTTCTGATCTGCACTTTGCACTTTTAGAATGGCAGACTACTCCTTAATTTCCCACCAATCCTGCTGCTTGCAGAGGTTCTTCTGTGCTGTTTCAAGAAGCCAGCACAATTAGAGGCATTGCTGGTAAGCTCACAGAATAGACACGTGGAGGCTGGAGACAGAATAAAGTGAAGGTGTCACTTCTACTCTATGAGGATCTTGGACATAATTTCTCAGCACTTTACAGTGGAACATACAGTGTGTACCCTTCATACTGTGAGTTGAGGTATGGGTTTGGTAGGAGCCATGTTTTCCTTTCCAGTCAGAGCCATAATCTGTTCTCCATTCTGAGCACTGCTCAAGCTGCACTCCTGGTCCCTGGTAAAGGCAGAGTGGTTTCAGTGGGACTTGAGTTTATGGTTAAAGACAAGTTTATCTGAGGCTTTTAGAAATATCAGTGACATTTGGCTGTCCCTTGGAAGACTGCCAGGATGTAACAGGGAAATTTGGAACTCCTGTGCTAATACTAGGAGAGAGCTGGTTACTTTAACACAGCAATAGATGCAGACAGATAATTCTTAATACATAAGATAAATGGGCAAATACACTGAAATGCAGATTTATACTTGGTGGTATTTCTGTTCAAAGCTACATGCCCTCAACTCATCTTCTCAGTTACATATCGCATGAGTGAAAGCCCTTCTATTCTCTAGGGTTTTCTGTGTGTTTGAAGGGCTCTGTGTTTTCTGTGTGTTTCTGTAGAGAGCAACTCTGTGGGGATATTTCCCATCTTGCTAGCTGTGGGAGCTACCACAACTGCTAAGGAACATCTTAGCAGCAGTATCATTCCCTTGACAACAAAACACTATGGTGAGAATTGACTACAATTTAGCTGCTTCTATAGAAGAAACTTGAAGCATTTAAGGAAGAGACAAGAAAGCAGAACACAATTTTCCCCTTTGTGTCTCCCCCACTACCTGGAAATGTTTAGCCCGTTTTTCTGAAGATATATCCATCTCCAGCCCTGCAGATCTACTAAATACTTTGTGGTTTAAAAAAACCCCACAACTTCATGATTCCCATAGGCCCTCCAACCCTTTCTTGTTTCTAATTTCAAAGGCCCTTTTGAGTGGGAAACAAAAGGTTAATTTTCTCCAGCTTGCCCAGGCTGACTTAATGTAACAGAAGGCAGCAAATTGTATTGATTTAGTGACATGCAACTGTCCAGAAAGAGCTATTTATACATTATTCAGGACAAACACTGTCATAATGGACAAACAGCAGCAGCATCTGGGATGTTAATGTCTACAAATAAGATTATTCTTTGAAAGGATTAGGACGAAGCATTTTGTGTAATTAGATTTCTCAGTTTTAGGAATGAATTGCCTTTTAGCAGTAAAAGCTGTCACTGAGGGAGCCATTAGCTCCTTATAACTGAATTAAATGCATAATTAGTGACATGATCGCATTAGGATTTGTTTCATTTTTAACTAATCCGGGGTGCAGGGGGGGTGGTCTTTCCAGGTCACCAGGGCCCACCTCGGTGGGGACTGGCCTCAGCTGGCTGCTGGAGTTGGGCAAAGTCAGGCGCGTGTGAACGGGAGCCGGGGCCTCGCCACGGCGCTCGCGGGGCTATTCATCACTGGGTGCTGGGTGACAGTGACTGATGGGCTCGGCCCGGGCCTGGCACTTTACCAGTGCAAGAATCATACGAGCCAGGGAGCAGAATGACAGCTGGAGCGCCGTGTCAAGTGGTGTAGAGACCAGAGCTATTAATAATCTGTGCCACATGATCTGCGCCGCCAGAAAACAATGATTTAGACATTGGTTAGAATAAAGATTTCACATTTAGTATGGAGGGACTATCCTGGCGCCAGAGGAATAAATCGCTATTCAATCAGCATGTATGAAAATAAGGCAATGAATACATTAAGGGTTAGCAAAAAGGAGGGGAGCACCCCAGCCCTGGCCCAGCATGAAGGCTGTTAATCAGTACTTCCTCAGGCTTCCATGAAACCTTCTAGTGATGGCATTAAGTGGTGCTGGAAGAGCCACTCTTGAAGCTCTCTGGCCTATTACAAGTAAAAGAGAAAGAAGATCATGGAGGTCCCAAAATTTAGTGTCCTGTCCTCCTGGTCCTGATAAGCCCTCACATGTGCTGCAGCTGTGTCTGATCATACCCCTCCCATCTCAAAAAAGCACAGCAGAAGCCTTTTGCCAAGGAAACCCTTCCTGCATCCATTCTCCTGGTGAAACTGGCTGCTCATGGCTTGGATGGGTATATTCTTTGCTGAGTGAAGAACTGGTTGGATGTTGAGGCCCAGAATGTGATGGTGAATGGAGTTATATCCAGCAGGTGGCCAGTCACTAGTGGTGTTCCCCAGGGCTCAGTATTGGGACCTGCCCTGCTTAATACCTTTATGGTTATCTGGATGAGGGGATCGAGTGCACCCACTTTGCAGGTGATTCGCTGTCCAGCAAAGATGCACATATGTCCTTAGCCTCTCCACAGCATGTAGCGTAAGGGTCAGCCATGAAAGTGGGAAGGCTTGGCAAAAGGTTTGTGGCCACCAGATTTTTGTTTCTGTAGTTCTGCTTCACTGGCTTTTCTAATAGTTCGAGCTGCAGCATAAAGCAGAGTTTCTGAGCCACATTTCTGGTGGTTTTGTCCTCAGTTCTACCTCTCCTCCATCACCTAAATATCAACAATGAGGCTGTTTTACCTATTGTACATTTTTACAGAACCTTTTGACATTTCCATGCTTCCTCCATATACTAGGTTTTGCCAGGATGATCCCCATTACTTTATGGATATCCTAGACTGAGAGAATCAGAGCTCAAATTCTCAGAGAAGTTCTGGTGCAGGTACCATCTGAAATGATTCTGCTCCCATCAGAGATGTCTTTTTACAGTTTAACTTAACTGAGTCATTATAGTTTGTCTCAGGTAATCATCATCTGAATGCCTGTGTCACAGCTGTGTTTGTGATGTTATCACTGGTGTCAGATAAGGTCTTACTGAGGACCAGCTTTTGGTTTTCCCAGGCGCTGACTGCTGAAAAAATATGATCCCAGCTGGAAAGAATGCAACAACTTGTTCCCTTGTTTTCCTTATCATTTTTCAGGGAATGTGATTTTAGGGTGTAACACTTAAATGAAAATTGGCATAGAGTAACCAGTATGAAAATGGGAGGTCAGAGTGAGCCTTGGAAGTGGTTGGAGGAGCAGCAGAGGAGGGCTCGGGAAGGGACACCTCAGCTGCTCCTGTTCCCCATATTTGACTGTCAGTAAGAACCTTTCAGTATCCCAAATGCTTTGGCTTCTCCATTTTTCTTTCTTTTTTTTTTTCATTGTTTCTACCAACTGTTTTCACCAGCCCTGAATCAAATGCTTAAGTGAGTGATGATAACTCATCCTCTGGTGGGTAGTTTTCTGCTGTTTGTGTTCTGTACAATTATAAATTGTATAATCTGAGCACTCACAGACAGAGCTTAATATATTTGACTTTATTGCTTTTTGTTTTATGGAAATAAATTACTGCTCACATTCTGACATTTAAATTAAAGGATCTGCACTAAATCTAGTGTGCCATAATAAGAAACTAAGAGACCTCTCCTTTGCTAAACAAGCAGAGCTGGAAGCCCCAGTCTATCAAGGACTCAAGTCCAATTAAACCAGTTTACAGAGGGGACAGCTTGTTTGGTCCATTCTGTGCCTCAGCACCAGTCTGCAGGCATGGCTACACAGGGCAGACTGGGCTCTGGATGCCTGTGGAGATGAGTTTTCCCAGACCAGAGGAGGTCAGCTGTGTCCACTAAGATGTGCCTCACTGATTTCTGAGGAGCTTAAGTTCCCATTCACCACTTGTGGACAGGTTCATGAACAGAAATATTCGCATAACTCATATGTGAAGTGACATGGCAGCGGTTCCCTGCTTGGATCTGCAGCTCCCAGCCTTGCATAAGCAGAGGCAGAAACAGTACATGGCTGGTTTGGAAATGGCAAGCTTTTCAGAAATCACAAGCTGGGAAGTGGAGAAAAGGCCTCTCTATTTGAAAGCTGTTACTCTGCCCAGGGGCAGTGATTTCAAGCTTCTCTGTGCTGCATGAAAGACTGAGATACTCTGTTTTGTTCTTCCATGGAAAACATGAGGCATTTGCCCAGTCCAGCCACTGCTGGAACATTTCATTAACCAGAGTATTTCATGTAACTCACAGTAAAACATTGAAGGACAGCAGGTCCAGTGACATTAAAGGGAACATCTTTTCCCTATTATTTTTCTCTTTTCCTTATGCATTTTAACCTTCTGTATGCTTTATTTTGCAACTGCCAGGGCCTTTTTTACCTAAACAAGATCATCACTGTTAGCCAGTTTGTTCCCAAAAGTGGGTTTTGATGGCTACAGGCAAATCCCAGCTGTTGGAGAGAAATCCTGGAAGGAGCAAGGCCATTGTGAATGCTCACAGGACCAGCTTTTTCTCTGCACCTGCTTGCCCTAAAGCATCTTTTCTGTGTTAGAATCCCAAATATGACGTGAAATTTCAGTCTGTGGAAATTGTACATTTCTAAGGCAATGATGAGTGAAAAATATATTTTTCGGAGTTCATAGAAAATCAGATGTTGTTGTGGTACCTGTCCTTCCTGGGTTTGAGTCACTAAATGTGAACAAAAGTAAAATCAAAGCTTTCCCTTTGCTTGCTATTTCCATCTGGACAGAGCAACCTGGAACAATCCTATGCACTTGGTGCCTTCAGTGCCCCATGACCTGGTGTGAAAGGGACGAGGAAAGCAGGAGACAGAAACAAGAAAAAGAAGAAAAAGAAAAAGGAAAAGGGAAAGGAAATGAAAAAGGAAAATGGAAAAAAGGAAAATAACAAAGGGAAATGAGGCTGAGGTAGGATGTAATGCCTGTGATAGAATTGCCTTACAGTAAGCTGAGTAGTTGAAGTCAACTGGGAACTGTACTTTGAATGTATACAGGACTAAAACTGGACAATTTTAATACCTGCAAAAAGCAAAAAGAAATATTTCAAACTGATAAAAAAGTGAAAGGGTGTGTATTGTTCATCTGAAGATCCCAGTGCCTGATTCCCAGGTATAAAATGAGTGCACACGAGGACATCACAGGAGCAAATTCAGTAGTGCTTGAGAAGAGCTCAGGATGATGGTTAAAAGTTGTACCAGAATTTGTTTGTGTGGCTTTAAAATCAAAATTTCCTCTCTCAGGAATGACAGACTTTGCAGCCTCTACTTTTGTATGAATTATGCAATAAATTGTATTGCAACTTGTTAGAAAACAAGCAGTGCAATGTCCTTAAAGTTTGGTGCCAAGCAACAGCTATAATTTCAGAGTCTCCAGGGAAAGCGGACCTTTGGGTTACACAAGAAGACACAATTAAATGTGCCCCAGAGTGTTCCTGGGCACAGAGGCCAGTGAGGAACAGCTTGCAGCTTTGATTGTAAATCCTCTAAGCTTCCAGGGCAGGGTGAAGCACACACATTGCTTATTGCAAACAATCCCAGGTACAGATGTGCATCCCCTGGAATTCCACCTGGGCATCTTTTAAGACAGTGCTAGTTGGCATGGGTCAAAACAGTGTCAGGTAAAGTTGTATCTGTTTGTTGGGGCAGATGGCTGCATTCTTGTACCCAGGACTGTGTCCTCTCACTGTTTGATGCACTCAGCTTGATGTAACCTTGATGTCTAATTGACCCAGGTCCTGGTCATCTGGCCAGGTAGTCATCTCTTCCTTTGAGTGAGATATTACATTTCTTTTTGACTTAGTATAAAGTTACTGTCTGGAAAGCCCTTTTCATGTGTTTATGTAGCTTCTATTGATGCAAATTAGTGACAGACTTAGGGCAAAATACAAAATAACCATTGCAAGTTATACTGGACCTGAGCTATAGTGTCAGTCAATTAGCACCACCAAATGGCATTGATATGCTTTCATAAGAATAGAAGGTGTTTACATTTACACATTTAAATAATCACATGTAGATATGGGTACTCAGCTGACCTGCTGGTTTTCACCCCACAGTGAATTCTGACTTCTTGAGATAATTTCATGTCCTTCTTCCTAAGGGGAAAAGAAACACCTTTTATGCCTTAATAGTGAATACCTGTGACTGGGGGAAAAAAGTGTGCCTGGAAGAAAACCTTTTCTTCCCTAGCCATTCCTATAAAGTGATCCGAAGAAGACCTTGCTGAACTGCCTGCCTTTCCTACCCCATCCACCCGGGATGCTGGAGCACTCCCTCAGTGTTGCCTCAGGAGGCTGCAGCACACCAGAAAGAAATGAAACATCAAAAATGATCCAGGAGTGACTCAGGTGTCCATGTCTGTGCAGGGCCACAACCAGGCTCTGTGAAGTGCAGTGGACTCTCTACAGGAGGGCTGGCTCTATGATGCCCTACAACTGCTCTAGGCAGGAACAGGATGTCTGCTCATGCCCTTCTAACTGCATTATTGCCTCATGGAAGATTACATATTCCAAATCAAATTCACAGCGTAAATGGATTTTGGTGAGGTAATTCTCTTGTTTTCTAACAGAAAATATATGGAAAAGTGATGAAAGTTTGGATTTGCTTTCAAATGTTAATCCGCTTAACAACAATAAAGTTTAAAATCTGTTATAAAGTGAAAACAGAATCAAAAAGGCAGTGTGCCTCCTCTCCAACAGGATGCTTTTGAACACTTAGAAAAATCTTGTGTTATGAGCTTCTCCTTCAACTGCATTTATAGTTTGAAGCAAATTTCTATGGCTGTGAGACCAAGGAAAGGGATGTGCTGACCTTATCCATGGTGTCCCCACCCCCGAGGGTGACCCCCAAGTGCTGACTGGCTGGGGCACACCCAAAGCTCTGCCTTCCCTCCAGCTGCCAGAGCTGACAATGGGCAGAGTGCAGCCCTTGGCTCTGGTGTCACAGTGGTCACCAGCCCACCTCCCAGAGCAGTGGTGGCCACAGCCAGACCCACACCTTGGGGTGCACACAGGGCCTCCAGAGCAGTGCAAAGCCGAGCGATCAGTAGTGATAATCCCTCGTCGCCGTGGAGAAAGGAGGAGGGTGAAGGGCAGGGTTGAGGATTTTGTGACTTTCTCATACCAGAATGCAACTTTTTTTTTTCTTTCCGAGATTGTAGCAAATTTTTTTTTTTTTTTTTTTAGGAATAAGAAATCTAGTTTTAGTTATTGATGCTGTGTTGAAAAGAATAGAAAGTTGAGGCATGCTACAACTTTTCTTCAGAGTAAGTGATCTAGATCTAATCCTCTCTGTTTCATCTGAAGAAAGCCCACTTACGTATCTGAACATAAGAGTAAATTAGCATGTGCCTATGAATACTAATGCCGCATAAACTCCACTTTAAGCCTTTACAAATGAATAGTACCAGGATAACTAAATGGGAAGAGGCAAATTCAGAAAGAGTGTTAGCATTGTCCTCAGGCACTCTGAAGAAAAACGTTTAACTTTGTATCAAAAATATTAAAATAAGAGGCTTTGCAAGCTGGAAAGTAACTAGAAAACCTTTGTGTCCTGGTTGTTCATTCAAGCTCCATGGTTTTCATGCCAGAGGCACTTGCGTGTGCAAGTCTGTGTGTAAGTCAGTATTTTGTACTATTTAACCCAATCCAGACAGATAAAGTTTTGGTGTTTTTTTGTTTTGTTTTGTTTTGTTTGGGTTTTTTTGGTTTTGTTTTTTGTTTTTTGTTTTTAGTAGGACAGTAGAAAGGAGAAGAGGAAGCTTTCAATATAATGAGTACTTTCACATTTTTTGCAGATTTCTTGTGAGTGGGCTCAGTAGCCATGCAGCAAACAGTATGCATATTGGAAACAAGGTTCAGCTCTACTTTTTTTAAACAGATCTGGAGGTGGGGGAGAAATTGTGAGGGCATCCTAGGGCAGAAGACACTGATTTAGTCATGGAACCACAGTGCTGCATCCAGCTCCTAAATGTGTTGATCCCTGTTTATCCTCTGGAAGTCTGCTTGGGTAGAATTAGAGCAATGTTTTTGTTCTCAATGTGAATCGTGACTACAGAGAAGTTCCCAAGCAACTAAGGAGGTAAAACAGCTTAGGAAATGCCACTATCTCATACTCCTGAAGGGAGGAATACTAGAAATACATGGATCAGGATTGAAGTCTTGTTAAGTGTATGGAATCCATATGCTGATTGCCCTTGCATTTTAAACAAAGAAAGGACATGGAGGGCAAGAGGGAACTGGGGGCACAGAGAAGTGATAGCCCTTGTCACCTAGCAAGTCAATAGCACAGGTAGGAATTAAAGGTGGAGGTTTCATTTGCTGGCTGCAGTCCTTTGCCACATAGCACTGTGACCCCACTGGTGCACATGACACTGCAACAGCAATGCCAGGAGCTGAGTCTGTCCAGAACATGTAAGAGCAAGCAAGATTGTGTCCAACCCATGTGGGCTTATCTTCATGCTTTCCTTCAGTTGTTTGAGATTCAGGACTTTTGTGGTCCAGCATGAGAGAAGGGGACTCTTCTGTTGCCACTCTAGCATGATGCTCCGTGTATTTTCCTTCCCTTCCCTTCTCCTCGTTTTCTATTCCTTACATGATCTATGTTGTTATGTTTACTATTTTGGATAGGGTCATACAAGAAAATTTTCTCATCCTGGGCACTGGTGAGAATATCACCAAATGTTTTGTGGTTCAACAAGAACGGCAGTTCTTTTTGTGAAAGACTGGGGGCCTGGCATTATCAAAGGCTGCTTATGGGCAGGGAGAAAGGCACACTAGCTTTGGGATCAGCCAGCTTGCTGTGCTGCCTGCCCACACCAGGCACTGATCAGGATTTTGCAATTAGTGCCATTTCTCACAGCCGAAAGAGTATTTATGCCTGCTGCCACTTGCTGGTTTGCTCAGGGCTGCAACCGCACTGGAGATGTCCCCAAAGCCACATCCTCTGGCGGTGGCCTTCCTGCAACGTTCACTTTCTTATCCAGTCTGGAAAAAACTATCCTGGGAGTGAGTGAGGCATTGACCTCCACAGGGCTGGCCCAACACACCCTTCCCACACTGACATGCTGGAATCTCCCAGTCCTAAATGTGGCATTTCGTGTCTGGGTGCTTATGTGACTGAGGAAAAATCAACCCCACCAGTCCTGTTAGCTGAATGTGATCGTTAACTGAGGAGGATGGCAGCATCTCTGTTACTGCAGAGGAGAATTGCACATCGCTGAGGTCAGGAGCCATGTGAGTTGAATTTTAATGATCTGTAGTAAATGCTGAAATAGATGAAGAAGCCCATCCAGAAAACTGTAGTGTAAACAACTGGGTTTTCAAACGTAACGTAGGAAAGGAGAAAAAGAACAAATGCATACGGGAGAACAGAGTTGTGACACTGCAAGCAGCCACCTTTTTCTGCTCTGTCGGTACCTGTGACATGAAGCTGCTTTACTGGCAGGGTTTATTACTGGGGTCTGATTGCCTAGACCAAGAAAATCTGTCCTTTTAGAAGGAAGGGAGAAAAGAGATCTCTTTTTCCCTCTCCTCCCTGAGAGCTTCACAAACAAGTCTAACAAGATCAGTCCTCTGCCAATAAAACCAGTCCTGGCTGATACTCCAGCTTGCCTGTCTTAAACCACCCCTGAGACACTTAACCTGCTGGATTGCCTTTCTGCAGACACCTGCCTGAGCAGCAGCAGACTAAACAAACAGGGATTCTCAACTGCACAAAACTTGGCCCCTTTCAGCCGGGCTCCCATCTGTTAAAAAGCCATTGTCTGAGCAAGTGTTCAGCTAGCTGGGGAGGCAACGCTCTTGCATATTGAGCTGCCCCTGTCCCCCATAAAAGTCCTCTTTAGCATTTTCTTTTCTCCCCTGTTTCCATCGCCTGATTTATTCATTGGTTTCACCTCTTCTCCCCTCCCCCTGTGGTTCATAAGGAGGGCCTCGTTGTCTTCTGTACCTCGGGGGTCATGTCTTTTCAGTCACCGGGACAATACCCGCTGCTGGCATCTGCTTCCAGATCCAATCAGCCATATTGTGATCACATCCTGCCAGAGAATTGTTCCTTCTTTTGCTCGGCTTTGTTGCCAATTTCATGCCATGTATTGCTCCATGTTTTGTGCTTCATGAAGCTGTCACTGGCATAAAAGTGGCCTGACCAGGGTCGTAGTAAAAGGGGTGGGAATGAAACATCCACCAAAATGTTGAGCAGGCCACCCAGGGGCCCCACGCAGGCAGGCACACACACGCAGGCAGGGATGCGGGCATGGACACACAGGGACATACACGGCATCCCGCAGTGCGGAATTGCCATCCCTCTGGGATGTTTTATGCTGTGCAGAAGAAGTGAAAACTTTGACAGGGAGCTGTGGCATTTTTTTTTCCTCCTAGCAAAGATCAAAAGCACATCATTTTCTTGACAATGCTGGAGGATCTTGGCTGTCTTGTATCAGATAAGCTTTACTTAGCCCTGAGTATGAATCATGGAACTGGTTACTCAGGGAATTGAAAGTAAGTCTGAGTTGTTAGTGGGTGTCAGAGGGGAAAAAATACCCGTTAAAAAGAAATCTCACGGGAAAATTGCATCAGTGGCACCTGTCACTCCAGCCTCTTGCTTACTATTCTGAAATCCCTTCTAGAAGTTATACCCAGGTTTGCTGTAAATTGTGACCATTCTATTTGGTATGGACCTGGATGTAGTTTACTAAAGACCAAGTGTTATGATGCTTTTAATCTCCACAAGCCAGGGGCACAAGCCCAAAGCAATAAGCAGAAGCTGAGTCACCTCTGTGAAATCATAACTGTGCTTCCATGATGGCAGAGAATTTGGCCCTGTGTACCCTATAGCAGAATTATTGCTTTCCTTTAAAAATACCTTGAATTTAAATAGAAGTGAATTGCATATTTGTTTACATGCAAGTAAATAGAAAGCAGAAACATCTCTGCTTTGTCCTTGGTTTGGTTTTTTGTTTGTTTTTGTTTTTTTTTTCCCCCACTTCCATTTGTTGTGGGTGTTTTTTTGTGAGATGACAAACTTGTCTGATGCTCTCCTGTTTACTCCCAGCCTCCATTTACAGAGCACTGGGAAGGTTTCTCATGTTTATTTCCTGCCTGTCAGAGCCCCCAGTAAACCTTGGGGAAAGGGCTCATCCCTTCCAGAATACAAAGTGAGTCCATGAAGGGTCAGGGGACTTCTCAGCTCTCCTTCTAAAGGGGAACTGATTCCCTGTTTCCTTTCTTTTGGCTCGCTGCTGTCACTTGCATTCACACTGGGTACCACCTTCCCATGCTAATAACCCGATGGCAATCAATAGAGCTGTTCATGGAAGGCAGAGAAAGGAGAGGGATACACTCACCCCCCTCTTGCTTGATGCCACTGTGCCTGACAAGTGGGTTGGGGAGCAGGGACAGACCTCTTCTTCCCAGGAATGGACGCCAGGCACCAGGCAGCTCCCTGCACTCAGCCAGTGTGAACTGCTCTCTGTGTCCGAAACGTCATTCTTTGAGAGTCTGCTTCTCTTGGTCCAGTTTATACAGTCCAATCATACAATAATTCCATCAAGGGCACCCCAAGTTCTCTTCAGCAGAGGAACACCTCGTATGAAGGTTTTGCAGACCCTGTGATCCTAACCCTCTGTCAGGGAAGCCAGTGGGTGCAATGGCAGTAAGATCATGCTCCAGGAGTGTTTCCTCTGGAAGTATTGAGAACTACTATATCTTAGGATCTTCACCCACAAGCTTCTGATCTTCAGAAGAAGTGCTAGGAGGGAGTGTATGGGAAACCAGAGGAAGAGGAGAGAAGAGAAGAGGACCTATCCCTCTCTCAGTGCATCCTGAGAAGGTGGCTTTGTGATTCTCACAGCCTCTCTGCTAAGTTTTCTGGTAGAGCACATAATTCCTGGTCCTCAACATGCACTCATGATTTCTTCTCCAGCACCCAGCTTTTATTTATATTTAAAAGCTGAGACTGAGTGCTCAGTGAGAGAGACACCAAAGAGTAGGAAGGCAAGAGACAGCTTTGTGGGAGTGCGAGTGTGTGTGTGTGTGTGTGTGTGCGCGTGTGTGGTGTGTGCATGCGTGCGTGTGTTAAACAATTTCATGGACATCTGTCATGCACAGTTAACTTTGCATTGCTGCATTTTAAGTTGTAGGCCTAGGCTTGGCCGTCAGTGATAAAGTAGCTGGCAGTTTTCAAAAAGCCGCTGGATAACAGAGCATGAATCATAAAACACACTACTGTGTAGCAATATCCAAGTTCATTCAATGCAATGAAACCATGCAGAGGACCTTTATTCCCAGCTAATTATGTGGAAACGCCTAAGACAATAAAGCATCTGGTGGTCTTTCTTCCCCATTTCAATTTTTCTCAATATTGTGACAGGAGAAAGCATTGTGCCTTTCCCAGGGTAGTTGCTGTGAAGAGGAGTAAAAGCAAGGGTCAGGGAAGAGCAAATAGATGAATTTATAACTTTCTTTTTATTTATTCCTTTCCCATTGTTTCTCTGGAGACTCTTCCTTCAGGGCTGTATTTTCAAACCACTATTCTCACTACACTCTGCCTGAATACTTTTTTTTTTAATACCACCCAAACTGCCAGGGCCCTCTGTATTCTCCGTCTTTTTTCTCTTCTCTTCCCCAGATGCATCCAAGAGTTGAAATCCAAGTCTGTGATCTCTGCTGTGATCTACTAGGTATAAAAAAAAAAAGCAACAAACCAAACAACAACAACAACAAAAACCAAAACAAAAAGTAGAAGCTTAGAAACAAGCAGTATATTGCTGAACAGAGAAGTGGTTTGATTTGGAGATTGTATCGAGTTACTTTAGTGGGTTCTTGTAACAGAGAGTCCATGACTCTGTGAAGTTCATTTTCTGTATAAGAAATGTAAACAAATTTGCTAATTCAACAGTGAACACTCAGAAAACTTGAAATTACCTCATAGTAAATGACTTCTGCATCACTGTTTATTTTTAGGCCATCAAATGACAACACCCTGTAAACTCTCTCTCCCTTCACTCTCAGGCTATGGCTCTCATAAGTGAATATTTTTAAAAATATCTCTTTTATTATGGAACAAATCACACAAGCTTGATTTTCATTGGAACACCCTCCTTGATTAGACTATAGAATATTCTTTTTCTTTCTAGCCCAGGGCTATGAGGACAAAAGGAAACAAATTAACCAGATTCAGAGTATGCTAAAAGAGGGTGTAGATTCTGGGAAAACAATAAAAGACCTATTTCCCTAGTTGCTAATGAAGTGTCTGACTAAAAGTAATACCTTGTAAATGTTAAAATAGGTTTGGTTTGGTTTGAATGATAATAATTACTGTCATCCTGTGACAAAAGACACAGGAAGAATCTTATTTGGATCATTACTTTTCTAACACCTCACCTGCCTTGACCAGATGTAGTGAGGTTACCTGGAGCTCCCTATGTATGGAGTGCCTGGTCTAAAATGTTTAGTAAATGCTAAAAAACAGATGCCCCAGGAGGCAGCTTGTCCCTTTCCAAAAGAAATCTTCTGAACAGGTAGAGTCTAGAAGCCTGAAAACTCAGATCCATCTCTTCCTTTTTTCTTTTTTCTTTCGCATTGCTGTATTATATAGGAATGACAAATCAGTGTTAAACAGGTACAAGTGAAATAAACTATGAAATTGGGAAAAGTGAAAGGTAAACCATTTTCCAGATTGGTTAATATCTGCAGTGGTTCCTCAAGAGTAAATATTTCACATGTTTTCAGACTGTATCCTCTGTTTTGGACACTCTCAGATGCCACCATGGTATTTAAAGATTGTGCAGCAATCAGCAGTTTGGCCTCAAAATACACAGAAGTACTTTTAATCCTCATGCTTTAATTATTTGCAATTTGTACAGCATGGAATGAGAATCAGCTTCTCTGTGAGGAAATGAACACTCAGGAAGGAGTTGTGTTAGGAGAGACCAAAGATACCAAAGGAGGATAATAGGATTAGAAAGATTTGCACATACCATGGATTTGGGGGAAGTAGAAGTGGAAGTGTTAAGGGGGAACTCTTGATAGACCAAATGCATGGCAATGTATGGAGCAAGTAGGAGGAAGCAGGAGTGAGTAAGAGGGAGTGCATCTGATGGGCGCAGCTCAAGGCTGAATTTTGGCCACTGCCATAGTAAGAAAAAAATCCCCATGGTGGTAGTGTATTCTTAACTCCTGAATAGACATGACTACATTAAAATTCCTACCTCTGAGAAATCTTTGAAGCAGTATCTAAATTTTAAATAGGAACCCTGGGTCAGGGAGAGGCTGCAGTGTAGCTAAAATCGCCAATTCATTGAGTACGGCACTCAAATTTCTGCTACTAGATCCCTTGCAGTAAGTGTGGGTCAAACCACTCTGTCCTTTCCTACCTTTAGGTTTTCAGTAAACAAAATAATAATTATGGTCCCAGTTTCGACATCTAACTGTGAATGTTATCATTAATTTGCTTCTAATATTTCAGTTGCTTTGTTCAGTGAAAGAGTTTGTGATTGACAAATACACAGTCCTGTTATTAGCCTGCCTCTCCTTCACACATAGCACTCAACGGAAATGAGACTTGAAACATCAAGCAGAGAGAAACATAAAAAATAAAAAGGGCCAGGAAAACAAAAAACAGAAGCAGGAGAAAATAGGCAGAAATGATCAGGTGAAGCTTAAGGATTTACCAGCTCTGCTAGCAAAGCAGTTTTCTTTTCTTCCTCTCAGGCATCCACATAAACATCAACATTTTTTCCCGCTCCCTTTAGCTCTTCAGAGTGACACTAGTGGACTTTCAATAAAGCCATAGGTTCATGTGACATCTGCCTTTTATTTGCTAGTGAGGGTAAACACTTGCACACGAATGAAGTTCTGCAGTTTGGCAAAAATCAAATATACCGTCTTCAATAAATATTCAGTGTTGCCTCTCACCGTAAGGTTCACAAGCACCTGAAGGTGTGGTGAATGTTTTGCAGCCTTGAGTGCATGTATCACTGTGCAAACCACAGTCTAGGATTTTCTGGGAACAGAAGGCTGGAAAAAGGGAAAAAAAATTACATTTGTCGAGAACTGAGAATATGCAGGTAAGAATGGAAAAGAGGAGAAAGGAAAACAGCTATCTACACAAATAGTCAATTTTAAATTGGCATGGTAATATCCTGGAATTACTAGAATTTCACAGCTGGCTGCAGCATGGTGAAATGTGTGTATCTGAAAAGGTCACATTTCCCAGTTGTGCTGTAGAAAAATATTCACAAATGTCTGTGTTATGTAACTGGAGTTCCAGCATTTCAAGAGTGTGCAACAGAGGCATGCTCAGAAATGCCAGGGTACACTCAGAAATGTTTTTCTGACATGCTAGGATTAGAAATAGCATGTCAGGAGGCTGTGACCGCAGGAGACAATTGTGCACTGACAAATGCAGGTGCCCCAGGTTTTGTATGGTTTCAACAGCATGCTGAGTGGGAGTGCATTTCTGCTAACAAATCCATTGCAGCCTCCCTGGAGAACTGAATCCTAAATGTGTTTCTATTTCTGCTCTTATCCTCCCACTGTTCTCCCTGAACAGTTAGAGGATTCAATTCATTCATCCTCTCTTTTTGTCTCCCAATCCACATGCTTCTCAGCGAGCAATTAATGTGTGTTACTATATAATTTTTTGTCACATAGACTGTTATCCTAATTATAGTCCCTGCCTGAGAGACTCGGGTGTAAGAATCAGTTTGTTTGCTAGAGTTGTCCTCAGGTGATTGTTTCACTGCAATGTATTTATAAACCTTTTTGAAGCTGCTCTGAAGGGAAATGAAAACTCCCCAAACCTGAGCCAAATGATATTATCTTCTTTCAGTGGACTGAAAAAGGCAGCTTAGTCTTAATTATTTAGGACTGAATGTGTAGAATACCTCTCTGGTGATTACACATGTCTCATTTCCACAGGCAACCCAGTGATGGGCAGTATCATGTGGAGTCTCACTTACGGCTACACGGCACTATATTCACTTACACCGTATTACACAGCAAGGACTCTTATTAGATTCAACTCCCTCTTACAATGGGCAAATAAATGGCAAAAGAGTGGTGGGGAACCTGATGAATGTTCACACTTCTTGACATAAACCAGGCTGAGATTTCCTGCAGATGGGGTGGTCCCACTCTCACTTTCACTTGCTTCCAGTTGTGCTGCTGTGTTGGAACAATATTCAGGACGGCCAACACGCTAAGCATCTGCTTCAAAGCTTGTTGCATCCCTTGGAAAGCCTCCTCCAGACCAAAACCACTATGCCTTGCCTTTTGTTGTTTACACTGTGGAATGCTGGGTGGCACTGAAAGGTGACTAACTTAGTATCTTTTGTAGAAGTGGACAGGGATATTTGGCAAAACTGTTATTCTTAAGCAGTGAAAAGTGTAACAACATGACCCACCGTGGAAACACGGAGAAGGTACGCTAGAAATTCAAGTGCCACTTTGTGATCCAGATCCTCCTGCCTGAGGCAGAGGTGCCATGACTGACCATAGAACATGCCATGGCAGACTCAGCTGGAGTAATAGTTCCTGCCTAGGCTGCTTGTGGCAGTACAGTGCAGAAAGCTGACCTGCTCTCCAAGTAAGATCTTCATCCATTCATTTTAAATAACCAATTTAGCTGCAATTCAGAAGAAAACGTTGTCCATAAATTCCGTGAAGGAAAAAGGGGATCATCTAGAGGTAACTGAGAGCCCAAGAATTCAGTTATTGACCATCACTCCTAAGAATACAGTATTAAGATGGTGAAAGGATGCTGAAAAATAGGTTACTTAGCATATGCCAAACTCTGACTTTTACCCCTATTTCACTTCCAGTCTTCAATCTAAAGACATTTACAGAGCTGGTTTGCATTTCAGTAAAATGTGGTAAGTCTTATCAATGTGCTTTCCGTTTACCCCTTGATTGGGAAATGCTTGAATTATTTCCAGTGTTATGAAGTCTGAACAGATGTTCAGTTTTATTGATCACTTTGATTTTGGCACCAGGCACAGACTGAGGACTCTTGCAGTAATCTGCAGAAATCCACTCTGTTCTGGAGGCCAACAAAACTGACTGTCATGTTACTGGAATCACTGTATTTTGGTTTTGAGTAGTTGTTTTGAGTATTTTCTTAACTTCATGTCACAAGCTAAATTTGTAGAAAGATTTGAGATCTGCAAAGTTTATAATGGCACTACCAGATGTCAGCATGTTCTGCGGTCCTACAGACCATGGAGAGTGGGGTTTTATAAATGCAAATTTTTAAAGCAAGTAAAATTTTTAATTGATTATTTTGGATAGCTTACTTAATCCTTCCAGAAGTTTGCCAAAAGGAAACTAGGGCATCTGAAATATCTTTTTCATGGTCCTCTAGTAAATAAGCATATTTTGGTAAAAAAATAAGGTTAAACTGATATAAACTGGACACTGTTTTTGAGACAGATGAATTAAAACTAAAACAGGGTCTTATGCCTTCAGAGAGCTTCCTGGCATGGTTGAAGGACACTGTTATAGTAGTATAATATCCAGATGCTTCATGAATACACGGTAGAAAATAGCACCATGAATTAGAACATGTTTGAAGTTATTTGATGGAGATTTCCCTTGATTTTTTTTAAGGCTATAAAACCCTGGTAGTTCCTTCTCTCTTTGAGGGACTTCAATACAAGTTCCTATGCAAAACCAGCACAGCTGTAGGAGTTTTGAAGGAAGTTTGCTATCATCTCAGCAGACAGGCTGCTGGCATGGATGAATTAGCACAGCTGCTGTCTACAATGTTCACAAGGCCATCAAAAAAGAGCAGTTTCAGTTTGTTAAAAATATTACTTGAGCAAGTAATTAAAAGACACAATGATGTTTAAACATTGAGCATTTTTCCAGATTCTGACTTTTTATTAGAGATTCATTATTTTCATTATTGCTTTTGTATTCTAGTTCTGTGTTAACTTTCTTGATTCCACCTTAATGGTTTGTTTTTATCTAGGCTTCAACAACTCTGCTGGATGCTACTCTTCTGTTTAGAAATGGGATTCCATACTACATCAGCCCTCTGATCCTGCTGCTCATGTGCTACTTGTGAGTGGAGATACAAACATGCTTTCTATGCAGCATTATATTTACAAGGAAATTGGGCCAAATTCCTGTGCTGTGAACTGAAAAAAAAAAAAAAAAAAAATCCCTCCAAACTGTTGGGGGAAAAAAAGAGGGAATAAAGGCTCCATGGTTTTTACATTGTTGAACCTTCTGCTCACAGTTTTTTGGGGGAAAAGGAAAAGCAATCCCTGTGCCAGGAAAGCAAAACTGAGGGGGGAAAGGAAGCCCCCCAGCTTTCCAGCACTGAGAAATTTCCATCCTCACCCACAGGCAGCACGTTGTATGCACAGATGGATGGCGGCATGGCCCAATAGCATGGTCCTTTGTAAAGCAAAACTCTGCCAACTCCTGGGCCAAAAATCCCCCACAGGGTCCCCAATGAGGCAAATTTCCAATGGCAAGCAGTAAGAACTCAGGCAACAAAGACCTTGGCAGGTCTTGGTACTGGCTGCTTCTCATGGCTCTTCCAGGACCGCTCAGGTTGCCAATACGGTGCCAGCAGGGGCAATTGATGTCACCCAGATCTGTGCTGGAGGATGCTGGCAGGCTCTAAGCACCCATCTATGCTGTCCAAACCCCCCAGGTCACAGAATAACAGTGACAGTGACACTGAATGGCAGTGGTGTTTAGCCCTGCTTTTCATCCCAGCTGTGAGAAATGAGGGACTGAGGTGAATATATCTCTGCTACTGCCCACAGCTCTGGCTGCTCCAGGGGTCCAACAGGGGCATTTTTATGGGGCAGCTGAGGAGGGTTCATTTACTGTGCTGTTGGGCAAGGCTGTCCAAATCTAGATAGTCCCTTCCACTAACCATGGAGGGGTGATGGCTGGGGATAGCAAAACAGAACCACTCTAAGAAAGAAAGTAACTGCAGTATCAGGTCTCTGATTGATTCAGATTATCCACATCCACTGTGTCCATGTCACACATCCAGTTTGTATAACAGCTCGGCAAGCAAGGGAATCAGAATTTAGCCAAGAACTTTTGCTTTATCTTATTAGCTGGTGTGAACCCTCTTGTATTAGTAATGCAGCAGAAACAATGCCAATGTCAACAAACCAGGGAAGAGTTTGAATGACCCTTGCCTAGAACTGTGCTTATAATAAACTCCTGGAATCAAGACCCAATTCCTCCTCTCTGACTTACAACTGCAACACCAGAAGCACACAAACCAAAGCCTGATCTGCTGGGAAGGTGTTTAAACATATGGTCTCATCTGTAGTGCTAGACTACCTGTATCATCCAAGTCTGGAATCTCAGATATCCCCAACCAGTGTAAGCAAGATGTTGGCATGGTCCCACACTCCACTGGTGTAGGCTTACAGCAGTGCTGAGTTTTGCCTGCTCTCCTAGAAATTCTTCCTACCCTTTCCTGGGCAGCCTCTTCCACAAAAGTGCTACTTTGGCCTGCAAGTGAAATTTGGGATAGGGCAAATGGCCTGGGCACTTGTCAGAGAAGGCTGGACAGACACCCCAGCTGGGCTGGTGTGCCCTTCACAGTTAGCAGTACCCAGCCAGTGCTTCTGTACATGGAGATGGAGTCATGAGCTGCAGGTGTGCCTTGTGCTGGGGCCAGCACCCCTCTCCCTTGGTCACAGCTGGAGGTCGTTGCTGCCTCACTGACTCATCACAGGCACCTGCTGAGGAAGGGGCTGTGGGCTGGTCATGGAGGTTATTTCAGCAGCACCCCAGTAGCAGAAGGGATTTGGCTAGCAAGCTGAGAGGGGCTGATCTGCCTGCAAGATCTGCTTTCCCCTGGATGTCACCAAACTGTAAGTGGGGGTGACGAGTGGGCAGGGTGGTGAGATCATAACCTGAAGACTTTATTGGAACCACTTTGGTGTGTCTAATGTGCAAGTATGGTTTACTTAAGTGCATACTGTATTGCTCCTGGATTGTTTTTAACACAGTTGTGTTTGCTTTGCCCTTTTGGGCTGGCTTGTCTGCCTTGGGCAGCAGAGCTCTGTTTCTGGTATTTGTGGGTGCCTGCCAGAGTGGCTGCTGACCAAGAGTTTGTGAGGAAGGGGGCTGAAAGAGGCCCTAGATGTGTGCCCTGGCAGATGAGGTCTGGTGAAGGGGTTGATCAGGGTCCCCTGTAGGCACTCTGGGGTGCTGCAGAGATGCCCACTCCACCTGGCCCTGCTCTCCCTAGAGACCTTCAGGACAGGGGCTGTTCTGTGCTTTGTAGGGGTTGCTGCATTGTATCTGTCTTCACTCAAGGGGATGATCCATAGTGAAACAACACAGCGTTGCAGCTTTTTCTCTCTAGACTGTATGCTGGAGGGAAAAGTATCGAGGAGAGGGTGTTTAATCTGGTGGGAAAGTTTTTGGCAGGAGGCTGTAACATTAACGTATTTGTTCATGTTGCTATTGCTGCTAAAATGTAGCTCCCCAAAGTATCTCAGCTGACATAACAATCTTTGTGTAATTGCGAGGCATTGCTCTCGCGTTTCTCTCATGTCTTCATTCTCGGCTGCTTAACCTCTTCACCCTCACCCTCATCCTCGCCTTCTTCAGCCTTGTTTCCTGCTGCGTTGCTGCTAGAAATCACTCTGCTCTCACTCTGTCAGCTACTTACTTATTTCCAAATCACTTCCTTTATTTTACTTCTCAGATTCCTCCACTTGTACAGCAATATATCTGTCTGTGTGTGCTCTCCTACATTTTCCCTCCTGCTGGTTCTTTGACAATATTTCCGTCTGAGGCTCAGGGATTATTTTATGACCCATTCTGTTTAATCTGCTGTAACAGATTTTGCATGGTCCTTTTCAGTCCTAAATACATTGTCTTTGCTGCCTTTCTCTTTTGCAGCCTTCATAAGGCTTGCAAAGAAACAGCACTCAGTCTGAAGAAAATTTCACACAAGCCTTCTGAGTGGAACCGATTTGTTCAATAATGTTTCATATATTCTGTTAACGGCGTATTTAGATAATTAATTCCTGCTGATCTGCAGCCCAGTGTAGAGGCTGCTCCAGGCTCCCATTTTTGGTGGCTGTCTCTGCGTTGCTGGTCCTATGCCTGCGCTAACACTAACACCCACATGGGTGGGGAGGACACCAGCAGTGTTAGGAGAGATGGGGCACAGTACTGAAAGCACTCACTGATAGTGTTGTAAGATTTAGAAGGATTGTATCTGTGCCATTCCTTCTACTAGAAATGTAAAAGAAAATGCCATATGGCTTGCCTAGCCTTCCTCTAGAGTTCTTTTTTCTGCTCAATGCAATGATGTAAATGCAAGTTGGAATCCAGCTATTCTGTTAGTGCCTCACTGTGGCAGATGCTTCAGCATGAGTCAGCTTGACCACAGCAGCAGAAGTGAGCGAGATGTTTCCAGGTGTTTTGGTTTGAATACTTTGGCAAAATGCCAAGTATAAACCAAAGCAATAAAGCTCCCTCCTCCAGCCTAGAAAAGGGAGGGGAAAAAAAACCTCCAAAAGTTAAACTTAACTAGTTGAACAGGTCAAGAGCTTGGACCTCTAGAAAATCCCTGTGCCACTGGATTAGCACCCAGCATTGAGCTGAGGCATGGGAAGTTGCCACCTCCCTCAGAGGAGGGCTGGTTTGAAGGAGTGCCTGATACGCTGCTGCAGGGAGGGATGACCAGCCAGTATCCCACAGCCGACTGCAGCTGGTGCTTCATTTCTTCATTCCTACCTTGTTTTTAGAGGGGAAGGCTCAGAAGTAGATTTGAGCTCTCTACCACTCAAAGATAAAGTTCTCTGTTCACTTTTTTGAAGTGTCTGGATGAGCAGTGCTTTGGTACAGATGGACCCCGAGCTGATTCAGTCAGAGTCTAGTTGTGTTAAATGATAGGAAACCTTCAGTGAGCAGCAGTCTCTGCCCCCAGAAACAGAGTTCTGGGTCTGTGCCTGTGTTTGGACGACTTAGAGCAGGCAGGCCCTTGGGAAAGAGGGCTCTTTCCAGCCGTTTCGAGGGTGCAAGTGTGGCTTTGAATGCCTGAAAGTGCAGGGTTGGCTGCATATGGATGTAATGTAAGTTTGTGCAGGATGGAGCCTGAAAC
>JAWWEV010000134.1:11725488-11785457 GCA_035583235.1 Hafferia zeledoni
GGAGTTGGGGGCAGGAGGAAAGCTGTTCAGGGTGGGGAAGGAAGCTAAGAAATGCAATGAGGCAGGAAGGCTGCACGAGAGTCTTTTATCAGGTACATCTTCGTTTTTCAAGTGCCTATCATATCACGTAAACTGCTCTTGAAGAGCCCTCCATTTACCCTCTCCCCTAATTAAATGTGCGCTTCATTAATGTAAATTGGGGGTTTAATGCTCTTGTTGAAATTCTGAAGAAAGTGCTATGGCCTTGCGAAATGCTTAAGCATCATTGCAAATTAGATTAGGGACCAAGAAAGGCAGTAAAATTAGAATGATAATGGTTGATGTGGCTTCCTGACAGGCGTGACTATTCAGGGATCAATGGGATGGAGAACAGTTTCCCCCAGCCTAAAGCGAAAGGCAGGGACAGACGTCAGCCTACAGATGTGGCTTTTGGAAGCTCTTTCAATTAGTTTAATTTGGTAAATGGTGGGGATTTAGAGGCTCTTAGCCAGTCATACAAGACAAGAATACATTGAAATGTTTTTTCGCTTTTTAACATAAAATAGGATTGGCCGCATTTGCATTTCTTAACGCCGGGGTGGGGAGGTGGAGGGGGCTGGGAGGGGGCGGGGGTGGGTGTTTAACCAACTTGGGGCTTTAAAATGGAAATGCTGGCCCAGGAGCGCGTTTGGGAGCCCTCCCAACAGAATCCTCAGGCAGGGGTCTCGCTCGGAGGGGCCCACGCCGCCTCTCCCGGGGCGCAGGGCAAGGGATGCTGCGGACCACCGGGGAGGGTCCCTCGACACAGCTTGGGAAACGCTGGGGTTGGAGTGGGGGGACAAAACAGGTCCTTAAACACGGATGGTGGGGGTCTGCTCCGGCCTCTGCTGAGCGCAGCCGAATGCCCCCCGTCTGTCTCGGGGCTCCAAACCCCTCTGCACTCCCTTTCTCGAAATCGGTTAATGGCACTCTTTACCTCTGCAAAGTCGGGAGGGAAAAGGCCGCTGAAATCTGCAAACAGCGCACCTTTTTGTGTCTTTGCCGGAGCCAAGAGCTGGCGCTTGTTTTTTAATCCCCTCACTGGATAGGTAATTGTAGTTAATGAGGTGGAAAACAAGTTCGACAGGCAAGTGACGCTGAGGCTTGGCTGGGTTTGCGCGAGGAAGGAGGTAGGAGGAGGGTGCTCCTGACTGAGGACTTCTTTACTATAAATGTGCAAATAAAAAAGTAACCCAAAACAGGAACATCAGCTTTTATGGAAAGCTAACGCCTCAGAAACAAATCAAATGGCGCAGAGCTGTGCAGTGGTGCGTAGGGTGGCTCCGAGCGCACAAACAGCCCAGCGCTGCCTGCGCAGAGCAGCCCCATTTAAGGGAGATCCTCCCTAACCCGCAAAGCTGAGCTTTCGCTGTGAGCCTGGCCAGTTAACTGGTCTCAAATAATATTCCCTAATCTTCTCTTGACAGAAAATAATTCACGTTCTGAGATGGTGTGTGCTTGCCAGAAGGGGAGACTCTGCGTGCTAGGAAAGAGCTGCTTGGGATCCGTGGGGTTTGGCTGGGTCAGTTCTTGGGTAGGGCTAACCGTGCACAGAGCCACAGGAGAAGCGGTAGAGCAGCACCCTGAATGGGGTGGCTTCCCTTGTGACTTCAGGTACTTCTTAACTGCAGGAAAGCAGCCCTGTTGAACCTCAGTGGCTCAAAAGTTAGGTTTTGGATGTCTACTGAGCTGTTGCTGATGGACTCATATCCATCCCTTTTTGGACAGCATTGCAGTAACCCAATATCTGGTGCCAAGAGCTCTAGCTGTCAAACACCAAGTGCCAGGTTAAAGTGCAACACATTTGGTAACTCCTTGTCTGCCGTGACTCCAGCCAGTGCAATGTAACTTTGCTCAATGCTGGGCAGCTTCCCTGAAGCAGCCCGTTGAATGACTGGGTTTCTCTTGCTGTGCGTTCAAAAAGCAACCCCAGCCATCTGCCCCAGCTGGGGTGAGGCCTGGGACTTGAGCAACCAGTTCCATAGAGTTCAGGATCCAGATGCCCTGTGAGCAGCAGATGAGAAGCTCCTGCAGAGCCTGGCAGGCCAGTGCCTTGCACGAGCTATTGCTACTGGTCTTTCAATTTCATTAGCACTAAATTCACCTTTACAAAAATTAAATTTTTAAAAACTGCTTGACTTGGCAAGGGCACCAGCTGAAAGATCAAGTTACTGTTTGTAAATGCCAGACATGAATTAATTTAGCAGTGCACTCGTCCTGACTTTATGAAAACATATCCCAAATATTGACTTTTTCTTCAGTAAAACCTCTTTTCCTATGATGGGTGAGGCCTCTGTCTGGTACAGTGAGCTGGTATTGAGTCACTCTGAAGCTTTTTCAGTGTGCTGCTCATTTGAAAATATGGACATGAAGTTGCTAGGTCTCTGCTGCCTCCTGGAGAGTTGGGTGAGAGAATTTAATGCTGCTTTTGCCATCTGAGTACTTCCAGTTCACTTAGGACAAACCTGCAAAAGTGAGAGCTGTGTTATCTTTTAAAAAGAGAGAGAGTGTAGCATCATCAACTTTGAAAGAAAACTGCTAATCAGGTCTGGCTGCCAGTTAGCCCAAAATTTTTGCTTGGAAAGGTGGAATGGCAGTTGTGTCTTGTTAACGTTAAAAGAGTGGGGGAGGAGGAGAGGTAGTTAAAAAGAGATGTGTCATTTTTAAAACAACAAGGTAGGCAGATGAACTCCTTGCAAGTTAGAGGAAATATCTGAGGGTGCTTTTTCTGTGTACCAGTTCACATCCTGAAAGCTGTAGCTCAAAGCCAGAAAGAAGACCAACAAGCACAAAATAGGTGAAAGACAGCAAAAGAGCAACAAGCAGGCAGAGCTGATGGAAAAATACCAGGGAAGGGACTAGTTAATCTCAAGTCTTCTTTAGGCATTCGGCTTCTGCAGGTCTCCCGGCTCCCCTGTGGACAGCCGGCTGGGAAGGAGAGATCTTCCCTGCTATAAGGGCATGATTAGGTGTGGCCCTGTGGATCACTCTCACTTATTCAGCTGTTAAAGCAGCTTAAACCCTTATAAGAACATTAACATTTGGGTGCCAATACCAGCTTGACCTTTATTCATAAAGTGCAAAGAGTTGGAAGTAGAACAGATTGGTTGCCAGCGATTGCCTTTTATGTGCAGTTTAGAGGCTTTGATTTCTCTCCCCTTTCTTCCTTTAATCTGACATCGCTGCCTTGAATATGTTTGTGCTCTAAGTAAACAGGGCCAGTGCAGGCCTCCCTTTTTGAAGAACTGTGTGTTTGTGTGAGAGTGAGGTGGAGGGTGAGGTGACCTTAAAAAAAAAAAGTTTGCCTTTGGAATTAGAGGGCTTAAGAATAGATGGAGGACACTGGGGTTGAATGGAGCTGTTCACAGATCTCTAAGTTGAGCTCCCCATCAGTCCTCAGGAGCCCCATCTATTGATTCCAAATAGCTGTGTACATGGGGAATGAGAATGTAAGGATTTATATTAACTCTCCTGGACTTTTGACTTCATGACATACACAAGAGAGAAAGTCGGAATGAAGCACAACAAAGGTGAAATGTCTGAAATAGTCACACCATCTTGTCCTCCAGACATCTGTGAGCCTTTTGTGTTCTTGAGCAGAAGAGATGCCCAAGACTGTGTATGGTTTTCTTCTTTCTGGTGACATATTTATGCTGGTTATCTGTGACTTTCTGTTCTTTACCCATCCTGCAAAGTGACAGTCAAATCATGGCTGACCCTTTTCTAGAAGCACAAAGGACAACCCTAGAGGAGAAGGGTAATTGCAGAATAGAGGGAAATTTGGTGTAATGTCTCAACATGCACAACTAACAACATTATTGGCTGACACTGTCAAAGCCATCATACAGTTGGGTCACCCTGGCCATTTCTCAAAGGTATCAGCTTCCTGAAAGCTTTGATAAAGGCAGACCTATGAGTTTCAGTGTTGTTTGGGCACTTGCCTGTCTTTTGGCACTCCTTTTGAGCTTTTAATACTAATTCAAATAGCTTTTTAATATTTTTGTTTATAGGATACCTGACTCCCATAGATCCTGCATCCCCTTTGTCACAATCTGCTTTGTCAGGACAGCAGTTTTCCAACCACATCGTTTATGCATAAATATAGCCTAGAGAACTGCATTAAACAACAACAAAAAAAAGCCACCCTGGCTGTTAGGGGTCATCCAGCTATGACTACAATGAGCTGATGACTTGCCTGTGATGGAAATATCTTTTAAATTCAAGTTATCCTTGCATCCTGATGTGAAAGCACCAAGAGCTGGAGACCTCCTTGGCTTACTACTTAGGCTGAGGCTGCAGAGAAGCAATATTTTTTATTCTATTTCTATCAGCAATAGAGTTAGTCTTGACTTCTCCGGATGTTCGTGTGTCTTGGTCACTGTGTAACTGTCAGCAGACTATTCTGGCCTTGTCCTGCATATCAGCTTATCCTGAGCCTTCTTGCCTTTTGCAGGATTTCAAACTACTACCCAAAGCATTCATTTCACTAAAAGTGCTTTTTGTGTGCTGACAAAATATATCTTTATAGCAGAGGGAAGGCTTGAATGAACTTTTCAAGTCTTACCTGTCACAAGCCATTAGCTGAATTGCTTAAAGAAATCCCCTGACAAGTGTAATTGCTGGTTTTGTGTTACAGAGCTTCATGATATTGCCCACAAGAAGGAATTCTTTTACAAAAGCCCCTTCTGTTTAATAAAGTAATTTGTTCCAGTTACAGTGATAATAAAATTGCTGAAATGAAACAGGATTGTTCAATGAGGACCTGAATCCAATTTGCTGTACTAGTACGATTACACTTTTATCTCTGTGTTTACTCATTTGTAGAATTGCTACCAGACTTTTTATATGCAATTAATAGGATTAATGGTTCCCAGTACAGGCAAGACAGAGCCCAGGAGCATAGCACCTTATTTTGTGTGTCAATGACACATCAGTCTTATGTGGAACATTGCCTTAGGGTGCGATGCAGTGTAACAGGATGGTTCTCTCTCTGCTCTTTGCAACAGGTGAAGGGAATATCATGATATTTGGGTTCTTAGTTACTATATTTTTAACTTCTGTAAGGTCAGAAGAACTGCGCGTTTTTTTTTTTTTTTTTTTTTTTTCTGCTAAGAAAGGCTGATCTGTGTTTCCTGTGGGGAGGTAGTGCATGACACTACCCCTGTCCTTTAAGTTGAAAAAAAACATGAAACAATTGATTATTCATGCTTTCTCCTTCTTTTCAAGACTGGAGATTACTTATTGAAGATTTGTGAGCCTCACAAAAGAATGATTTTCACTTCATAGTGAGTGACAGAGTGCCTATAGAGACAAAGCTTCTAAGAAAGTTTTCCTTTCTTAGAAGTCCATAGAGAGGAAGATGGAGAAGGGCCGTGATGTGCTGATGTGACCCACAACTTGTTACACTGATGCCTCTGAACAAAACATTGCCTGATCTCTCCAACTTCAACTAAGACTAAATCTCCCCTATCTGAGATATGTAGGCTAGTTAGCTTCACTGTCCACAAATGCAAATGACATTTGCCAGCTTTTGTTCATGTTTCCTGGCACTCTTTAGCAATTCCAAAGCTATAAGGCTGATATTTGCCTTATAGCAAATAAACTGGCAGTATTTGAGGCATGAGTAGAGAAAGTGACCAATGATAGAGTACGTGAGCAGAGAAATGGTAGTTTGCTTGCTCCTTAAAGCTTGTCACAAGATGACATTAGGTGCAAGACTCAAATGCTCCATCAGTCACTTCAAGCACAAACATACTTAGCTCCTCAAGAGTGAATGCAGGCGTACTCTGTGTAGTTATTAATGTTCACTTGCGTCCTAGTGGCACCAGTGCTGTGCTCACTCTGCCCACACACGTAGCCACAACCAGCACTGCTCCAAAGAGCAGTAGTTTGCACAGTGTAAGCAAAGGCATATATAGTCTAAGGATTTGCAATCCTGGAGACAAACTGAAAGCCCCTCTGACATATTATTAACTCAGGGATATAAGTGTATTTCACTAAAAGCTGGATAGATTAACTTGCTAGGTTTGACTTAAATGCCAGAGTTGGAGGGGAAGAACTCGCCAGCTTCCTTTGGGGCACCCCAAAGAGGGAATACAGGATTTTTCAAGGGGCAGGAGGCAGCTCCAAGCTCTGGGCCTTTGAAGCTGGTTTCTGAGCTCAGAGTCCACAGCTGGTGGTGACCCAAGTGGGTTTGGTGCATGTAATGGGGTATTTGGAAGATCCTGTTTGTCAGAATAAGGGTGTTCCTTGCTCTAGTTAGATGTTTGTGCATTGAGTGAGGGAGCTGAACCTCAGAGTCAAACACTAGTATATATTTTGTGCTGATGAAAAAAAATGCAGATATCATTAGGCAACTTCTAAAACAGTCATATCTGAACACAGAAACAGCAAATGTAGAAATGGTTTTGTGGTGCAGTAGTGGAAAAATCTAAAGAAGCAGGGAAATAATTTACATGATGTTTATTTTACTGCACATTTATTCAGATGAACTTTTAAAGTCCAAGTTGCTGACATTTTCCCTGGATGGAGATTTGAGGCCATTTAAAAACAGTAGGAGCCTGTAGCTACAGCAGCTGCCCACAATGCCTTTTGATTCCAGAGTCTTATTACAAGAATGTGCTGCAGGAGAAAGATGTTTATATTTAGTTCCAAGGTGAATAAAATGATCCAAAGTCATATCAACCAAATGAAGTTGGGAAAATTCAACAAGTCATTAGAGGTGAGAGAGAGGATAAAAGGAGGGAGGGTAAGAAACTGAAAATCATTCTTACTATTTCAACTCACAATTATTGCATTCTCAAAGACATTCCCTTCTTCCCTTCTAGATGCTGGTTGACCACTCTGACTCTACTGATATAAACAAACTCTTATCACTTGGTCAACCAGTAAGATATGTTTTGCTTACATGAAAGCTAAAAACAAAGGAAAAACAGAGTTTGGAAGTGTTGATGTAATACTCTGAAACAGCCAAAAAGTAATGTATGCCAGTAAATAAAATATATAAGATGTTACTCTACCACTAAGGAAAATAATTTCCTCCATACACTTTCAGTTTAAATAAAACAGGAGAAAATGCAGAGGCTTATGAATATAAGTGTATATCTAGAGGTGTAAGATACTTATGTTCTGTTCAGTACTTGTTCTGTTTAATGTAGAGGTAGTATATGCATGAGGAAATGTGGGACTATATTCAGTGCACAGACCTGCAACTCAGAATATCTATATTAAATTTTCTTTTGTGTTCGTGTGGGACACTGGACAATAATCTCTACATAAAAATGAAAATCTTTTGATGCCAGTTGTGTTTTTCCTCTACTTTTTATCAGCAAAGACCCTCACCTAGAATCCACAGGACTATTAGTGTTATTACCAGGGACTTTGAGTTCAGTGGTTAAGGCCGCTGAATGGTCTGGGGCAGGGAAGGATTATCCTGCCAGTACAGTAACCCAGCTTCCAATCTGTTAATCGTGACTCTGGGATGGAAGCGGTTCAGAGCTGGCTTGTGGCAGGGGATCACTGTCTGCTGGAGTAATGTCTGGGCCTGCCAGGTCAGAGGGCCTGAGGGTGGAGTCTGGAGGTGGCTTGAATAACACCTACACCAGTCCCATAGACTTTTCCCCTTTCCAGTCATTAAATGTGCTGCATTACACTAGGGACAGTCCTGGAACATTTGAGAGTGGACTGCTTGGAGATGTTTGTCAGTTGCCAGATTTCTTGATATGCTACTTTAATCATTTGGCAGCAGTTATCAAATACATCACAGACAGAGATCTCCCTGCTATCAAGGACCTTTTCAGCATCTTATAAAACTTGTCGTGTGGGCACAAATATCTACTTTGTCTTCCTGAAACCTCAAGCTGCCTTTTTCACACAGAGGCAAGCTGAGAAGGGTGAGCACTGACAGCAACTAACTGTGGCTTCTGTTCTTTGCCTCCTCCTGAACCTCCAGGATGCTCCTTAGATGTGTGGAACAATTTTCCAGTGCAGCATGTAGGTACTTCTGAGTCCCTGGGGATTTCCAGTTTCCATGGCATTATGCCTTCTGATCTTTCCATGGGAGCTCTCTATCTCCCCAAAGTCCTTAGCATCTTGCAAAGAGCTTTGGGTACTGACTAAGCTGTTAATAGAATAAATAAAAAATGCTAGCCTGTTTCTCATCTGCCAGCCTTCTTATCAGTTTTTGTTGGACTACATCCAAATTACAAACCTTAGAGCAACAGATTACTCACCATAAACTGTGATATCTTCTGTACTTTGGCACTTTGTAAGGACTCTCACACAGCCTGTCTCAATCACTTTCAGTGTCCCGATCAAAGAAGATTTCTAACTTATCTGAGTTAACTACCAGTATTTTTTCCTTTAGTGCTGTAGCAGTGTCAACTCTGAGTGTTGATACAATGCTGGTCTGTTTACCAGGGTGCTCGTATATCATGCAACTTCACCATTGAAATGGGGTGAATTTAGTCTTAACAGGACTATTGAATTTTATGTATGGTGTAATCCAGAACCCACTAATGTTTTAAAAGAGACAGGGTCAGGGGGAGGAGATGTTTTGTGGACATCTATGTCCTGTGAATTCAGCTGTCTAAAAGGTCGAGCTTGTTAGCAATACTGCTGATAATTCTCTTGCAGTTCCCAGACCTCTGTGCCCTGTGCTGACAGCTTGAAACACCCTCCCAAAACTGAGACATTTCTGGAAGTGGAGCAAGACCCAGCAGAAAGTGTATTGGTAGTCACCACCTTTGGGAGGACCACACAAGGCTTGGGGTTTAGACCAGTCTTTATTAATCTTGGTTTTTACAGATATCACTCTCACAGGTGTTTGAGTCGTATTGTAGATGACATGGGTATGTTAAGATGTACTGACTGAGTCTTCAACCATGATGTGGGTACCTTTATAATACCAGATAGTTTCCTACCCATGCTTTATGTAGTTATAGAATGGGCTACATGCTAAGTATCCTCAAAGTGGTTTGGGAAGCAGGCTTGGCTCCACCACTGGACAAGGATGCCAGGGCTGGGAAAGGACTGCAGACTGAAAAGCTTCTGTAAAGGAGTGTTAGGCCTACTCTTGGCACAAGAGTGTGGTTGGGGTACTAGGCTGACTCTTGCCAACTTGCATATTCTTTCCATGATCAAAATAAGATTGTGCTGAACTCAGTTCTGTTTGCATCAAATGTTCAGAGGCAAAAACAAGCACTGGGGCTCTGCTGTGCTCTGAGCTCTGTTTAAATGTAGTTATATAGTTTTGGGCTTTTTTGAGGAAATTTATGTTCCTTTTTAAAAAGGATCAGACAAGGAGTGAGATGAGAAACAGAGCTGAGGGTACATCCCCTGTCAGGCAACAGCTCAACAGCAGAAATGTGTACAGTTATGAACTCTCTTGTTCTCAGCAGTAGTTTTATACACACTACACTATGCCTCCCTCATGGTGAATTGGATTAAGATACATATAATACCCCTTTTTTACTCATATTTTTGCTTCACTGGTGTATTCACACTGTTAAAATTACTTTGAGGTTAAAAAGAAATGAAAGGTAGAAGTGTCTGGACCTTTGCATGTCAAATCAGGAGGGCTTTGCTTCTGTTGTTAAGCAAGCAGGCTCTGGAATTAGACTGAGTTTCAGCAAGGTTGCATGTTCAGATTTGAGGACAAAACTCCAGTGTCAGGAGTCCCTCTTGCTGGACCCAAACTGGGCCTTCTCTTTCCCTCATGTGAAATGCTCTGTTGCCCTTGGACACTTTGAAGAGCAAGGCACAGTGGTGTCCCCTCTCACCCATGTGAGAGTCATGATCAGTCTAATGCTGAGCTACATTAGAGAGCTAGACCCTGTGGCCAAGAATTAAGAGCATTATTTTGAATATATTGTTGTCTTACTTAGTTTTTCCCCATAAGCTGTTGGGGACCCTCCTCGGCCCCTTTAAGAACCCCCTCACTGTGGAGCTCCTGGTCCCTTTGGCCAGACTTGGCAGGAATGGATGGGCTGTGTGCTGCAGGATCAATTGTAAAAAGTGGAATTAGTCATTCTAAATCATGCAGCTGTGGTCGAAGGGAGCTCTTCTAAAAATCATTAAACAATCATGTATTCCTATTGACTTATTCAAAATACCTTGAGGGAAAGCAGATTAAACACAAGGTAAAAGTAAACTAATGCAGATTAAATGGATGAAGGATGGGCCGATAGTTCCCTAGGCAGTTTTTGTACTAATGAGAGGAAAATTATATGTACACTATTACCAGTATAAAAGGGTCTATTAGAGGTCTTTTGCTTGACATATTTATGTATTTCAAATACTAAGTAGCACAGTGAATTAGGTTTACTCTGGACATTTGTTATTTTTATTGCATCTCCAAGTGATAAACAGGGCTTTCTCTTGAGGGCAGCACACTGCTTTGCTCAGAAGGCACAACCCTATCTGCATAGCAAAATGCTGAGATGACTATTGCATTTTGGATGGCATTTATTAGCAATCCAAGTGCAGTTTTACACTCACTTCTGAGAATCACAACCAGTGTTTAAATTGAGGGGTGCACATGTGTGTGTCAGTGTTTGCAGTCACCATCACCCCACCTTCTTTCCATTTCCATCTTCCTGTGCTACTCCTCTTGAGCAGCATTCATCCAGAAGCCATGTGAGGAGTGGGGTGATCCATTCCCTATGCTGTTCTGCCCTGACTGTCGTGCATTTGCAGCAGTGCCTTGAACAAAGCACTCTGCAGGGAAGATGACGTTGCTAAAATGCAGTGGAGTTGTCATCTCGGATGTGCTTGCTCTGCTTGTTGTGTTCAGGATGTGCAGGTTCAGACCTTGGAGGTGGCCACATCCAACACAGTTGGAAGCAGGGCAGTCATATTTGATGCAGATTCCAGCTTTCATTTAGGCAAGTGTCCTTACTTTTGGTTTGTAAAACTGTCTTAATGTGGTAGAATCAACCAAAGGTATTAAATGCCAGCAGTCACTTTATAATTTTGCAGAAATTCAGAGTAAGAGGCCTTAACACTGTTTTCTCCTGCAGATAAGGACAGGGCTGGTGCCTACAACCTTATTGCATTACACAGACTGTTTCTGGGTTTTCTGCAATGTCTCCATTAAGCAACAGTTTTTTTAAGCGATATATCTAGGAGGAAATTAGTATTCTATAGGAAATAATGTTGCTGTGTAGAAAGATTCATTTGCAAACCCAAATTAACATTATGAGAAAAATAAATTTTTAATTATTAAAAAATTAAAATTATTAAAAATAAAAATATTTTTAAATTTATTACCTTTATTGAAGTGTATAGTAGATTACATTTTTGCCTATATATATGCAGAATGGAATATGAAGCAATCATAATTAAGTGAACTAGTTGCATACCTTGTTTACTCTTGTAATTATTGCTCTTCTCAAATAATGAATCTAAACTCATCTACAAAACCAAACCTTGTCATGACAGCCAGATAAAAAGTACAAAAAACACACTGGTGGGTAATTTTAATATATGTTGTACTTTATTAAAATCTATCTAGCAAGCTGCAGATATTAATTACAGAATTTAAGGTTTAATATGTAATTTGTAACATGCATAAACCACAAGTTATGGTCACTGTTACAGGCTTGTCAGTCACTAAAGGGATATTTGTCCAGCAGTTACTGGAGGAAGGGTATGATACAAGGCCTGAAGAAAGGACACAAACAGATTGACTTGCTTGAGGAGTGGAAATGTTTTAGACAACAAAGATTTCACTAAATGTTAATTACTCATCAGTATTGTTCTGATCATGTGGTGGTACAGACAGTGGCATTGGTGTGTTTGGCAAGGGGCTGTGCCTTGGGCAAACCGGCTACATTGGGTGTGGTGTGCAGGAAAATCCTGGACTATGAAGGTATTCTGCCTTTTTGGCAAGTGATGTTCTGTGTAGTCAGACAACTAGTCTTGGGAGAAAAGAATTTCAGTGAGAGACCTTGTGGTAACCTTTCACAGTTTGAACTAGGTTTGTGCTGACAAGTGATTAGATTTTGTAAGTTTGTCTTCACAGCAAATATCTCTGACTTTGGACAAAGTGTGTCTTGCTTCATAGTAAATAATGTTTTCCTAAATAAAATACAGATGTTGGAGTCAAACATTAATAAGGATACATGGTAAACTGGTGGGTTCCTAGGAGTGAATAGCAATGGAGAAACAAGATGACACTGATTTAATCCAGCGGTAAGAGAGGAGTTGTCTCTGCCCTGCCATAATGGAATCTGCTGCTTCTGCCAATGGGCCCATGTGCACACACAGCAGTGCAGGGTGCTGTGGCTCTTGCTAGTCTCCTTGCTGCTGTGGTTCACATTCCTCCCACATCCAAACTAGTACACCCACAGGTGTTTTGAGTATCACTGTTATGTTCCGTTTGTAGCACATGAGCACCAGGAGGTCTGCTCTGTGCTCAGCCATGTCAGCTGAGGTGCTGGTGCTTCAGTGACCAAGCCCTGTGGGGGCAAAGCCCAGGAGCACAAGCAGAGGGCTCCTTGCAAGTCCTAGTTGGTTACATCAGCTGGGTTTATCTCCACAGCTAAGCTGTGCCTGTGCCTTTGTGGACAAGATGGGTCACTGTATGAAGCTGAATTTCTTTTTTTTTTCCCTGCTCCTCCATGCAGATGAAAGTTTCCCATTCTCCTCCCTGGATCTTCTCAGTGTGCTCTGATCTGGGACTGAGTAAGAAGTGTTGGCTTTTTGCCCTGTTGGTCTGTAGGGGCAAGCAGGGAGGAGGTGCTGTAGGCAAATTAGGTGCTGAGTGGGCAGAGTCCCAGCTTCGACTTAAGATTGCTCCATGATATGGTCTTAGGCATAAGCCATTCCCCAGAGGCATAATGCAGCTTCTTCTGGTCACAGAGCAGAAGGGAGGCAAGGACAGCATGTGATTTGGGGCTCTCATGTGCTTGTGACTCTGGATTAAACTCAAGGGATTTGAGTATTGATATCCACAGGAAAGGGAGAGTTTGCTGCCACATGGCAGGGGTCTGACCTGCTGGAGAAATGAATTCTGAGCTGCTGCAGCTTATGGGCCATTGTGTTGTGCCAAACTCATGATGAACCCTTAAAACTTAAATTTGAAACTGGGCACTTCAGTGTTAGGAGTGTTCAAATTTTTTTTTTTTTTTTGCGTAGGGTGATGCTTTATCAGACAGTCTAACACACGCATGAGTCAACTAATTTTAATCTGAGCAAGTGGTTTATTTGTTCCTTACTTTCTTCCCAGGGCAGCATAGTCAAGTCCTGCCCCTTAGCCTGAAAGATGCATCTCAGTATCTATTTTTATTTTTGTTTTTCATCTGAAAATACTTCAAAATCACGTTGTCCATAAGGGTTATGTGTAACTTGTTAAAAACATGGAAGTGTTGTTTCTGGTAGTTTCCAAGCACAAGGCCTATCTAGTAGTAGTACATAGAAGCACATATTGATAACCAGTTTTTGTTTACATATGCAAATGTTTGGTGTTGCTGGGCATTTAATGGAATGCAAGACATAACAAGTCTCTCTTTTCATGTACTAGGGAGGGCCCATCATGGAACTCCATAGGAGGGAGGGAGCCATGGCAGCAGTGAGATGTAATGCCAAAATACCTCATGATTTAAAGCAAACTTTCAGAGAGCTACACCTATTGCCAGATGACAGAAACAAAAGGATAACAGCATCACTGTGCAACTGCAAGCAGTGAGCTGGCCAGCAGGCTCTAGGCCTACCCTTTTTCACAGGAAAAAACTCCAGTTGAGTGCTTGTGTTTAGGTCCAGGTTTTCAGGCAGGCACAGCCCTCCTTGCTGGGTCAGAGAATCAACCTCATTCACCACTGTTCCTTTTCAGAGCTCTACTGTTCACCTTCCCGTGGAAGATCTTGGAGCTAAAAAATGAACTCTTTCAAATTTCTTTTCTTAGAGTTGATCCAACATCCGCTGGTGGGGAGGAGGTGTGTTGTGTGTATGGGAGATTGTGATTTAACTTTCTTTGCCCCTCTGTTTAGAACAGCAGAATTTAGTTTGAAACATTTTCAGGTTTTGCAAACTGTTGCTTTCCGCCAAGTCCTATCAGTACGATCTTCACCTCTTAAGTTCAACAGTTATCACTTGATGCATTCATTTTTTAATTTAGACCTATGTATTCCCCTAGAGGGAAATTGAGAGAGGAGGCCACAGGAACCCACGAAGAGGGAAGGACAAGCCTTGGTGAGAATGGGCATTGCAATCATCCACAGTAGAGCTCCTCAACATGGTTCAAGAGCAGCCTCAGCCCAGCAAGGAATGAAACGAATAACTTCTCAGAGACATCAGCAGCAAATGAAGTATAGTGGCAGGCGGAAAGAAAGGAGAAATTCAGTGAACAACCCTATCAAATGTGAAAAAATTTGCTTTCCTGGTATAGAGGGAAGAGATGCCTCATGTTGTAACTCACTGTAAGACAACAAGCAATTACACATTGCATGGGAAGGTTTCCTTGTAAGCCAAAGTAAATAGCAACATATTTTAAACTATTGACTTAATTGTCTCCTGAAAAATATTAATATAATCCAATTTTTTAAAAAAATAATTTACTGGTTTGTCAAATTGGAGATTTGTTTCCTTTGGCTATTTCAGGAAGCTGTCTTGACTGCCAGTATCGGTTCAGGCTATTTTTCTAGTTTGCAAGAAGATAAAACTGTAGAATTGTCAGACTTGATCAGAGAAGGCAGTTCATCTGATCAACTATACTGTCACCAGCTGATTTGAAAAATAAAGGAAGGGTTTGTTTGCTTTTCTTTTTTTTTTCTTGATGTTCTTTAGCATCTTCTAATCTTCTCTGCTCCATAGCTCTTGCCTTGCTATTCAAGCTATCTCTAGGCAGAGCAGAGGGACAGAAGTGTTTCCAGAAAACCAGTTCATCCCAGCTTTGTTAAACATCTGTTCTTGGATGGGAATTCAGTCCCAAAACTGGCTTCAGAATCATAACTTAAAATGATAGCTGCATTAGAGGAATTCAGGAGTAAATGTCAACAAGAGCTTGCCAAGTAACACTAAACAGAAAATAAATACCAGCTTGAGAGAGAGGAAGGGAAAAGGCTTGTGCAGTCATAGCTTTATACCTTGTACAGTGGTCTGTCTTGAATGATTTCTGTGTCAGTAATGCATTGATATGATGGAATATAACCTGTCATCATGTTTGACCCACAAACTATCTTTCCATTCACCCTTCCATTTGGGAGGAAACAACCTGCATTTTTTTCCCTCCTCTCATGTATATGGGGCACCATTTCTGGTCTTCGTTTGCAGTGTGGTAATGCAGCCCATAAGCAAAGCCATTTATCAGTCTGTGAAGAGGCAGAAATTCCATCTGCAAGTTAAGATGTTGCAAGCAGTTCCCAACAGGTACATACTGGAAGTAGAGAGGAACTTGAGGAATCACAAGCAGTACAAACATTTCCCTACTTATCTTCACAAAAAAAGGAAGACATGAAAGAGTAGGATGGCTTTTTTAATAAGTTGATATAGTAATTCACTGGGTTTCTGTCATGTGCAGACTTTCACAATGCACCAAAAGAATCATCAACAAAAAACCTACATTATAACAGGCTATGATGATATGCTGCATCATACAGATGTTCTCAGCTCTTGGCTCATTAGTAGGAAAATAATAGGCAGAATTAGTTGGAAATTGACTGTCTGAGTGCCCCTCTAGACCCTTGTTTGCTTGCCAGGTCTGCCATGAATTAAGACCTTAATAACTGTTGGATACCCACATAAGAAACAAAATAGACATTCAAAATTATCAGTACCAGAGGTGTTTTTACAGCATGCAAACAGCACTACTGGCTTCTCTGGCTTAGCATACAGTCATCAGAAGCAAGTTGCTATGTGGTGAATTATTAGGGTACTTGGAAAGTGAGACTTGATTTGTGAGGGTCTATGTTATTCAGCATTTAGGCGAGCAGTAATTCTGAATGCCCATGAGCTGTCAGCCCTGGTCCTTTCCTGGAAAAGTGCCAGGCAAAGCTCATATTCATGTTTTGATGACATGAAATGTTTTGTGCCTTTTTGCCTGAGGCCTGATGTTTGTCACAGCCTAGACAGCAGTGACAAAAACCATGAAGTATGGGATTTTCATAAAGAGTGGTGGTATTTGTCAGTTGCTTGGATCCAGGATATATTTAATGGGTTTAACCCTGTCCAGCTGATGCACTAGTACAGGTTAATTTGATATTTAAAATTATTAACCGTATATGGATGGCTAATTTCAAATATTTTCTTACAAAATATGATAGGTTTATCTGACACAGTTTTTCAAGTCAGGCATCTTGATATTAATTAGAGAAACATAAGTCAGCTTTTTCCCTATTGGATAAAATTGGAATTATTTTTTTTTCAGGCCACAACTTTTTTCTTTTTATGAGAAACAAGCAGACTTGTGTGAGATAAGTATTGTCAATGAACTATGTCATCTGGCAGCATTGAACATACTCAGTGCATTAAAAATAAAAGTCTGTCGTGATTTGCGTGACTGACAATATTTCACTTCCTTCTCTTGGCTCCTCTTAATGTGCAAGAAATCCCAGTACTACTGCTGGATCATTCTTTCAGCTGGGAATGTGTCCTATAACTTGAATGCCTAAGAGCTGCGTTTGGCAGACACTGTTTTTCACTCCACCTTCCTTGGGAGCAAAAAAGGAAAACAAACCAAACATAATGCAAGATCTATTTAACCACAAAATTTCCAAAATGAGACTCACTGACACAAATCATGACCCAGAAACCTTGGGTGTGTGAGGATGTTCTCAAGTGATTTCAATAAATTTTGGAAAAGGTCATCATGAGCTGTATGATTTTTAACGGTCTTAACAGTTATCATATATATTCATGTTTATGTAAGCTTTTCTCCCTTCCAAACAGTCTATTTTTCCATCCTGCTCTGACCCTGTAGCCTCTGTTCCAGTATAATCTTCTGAGGTTTTTGTTCAGTTTTAGCTTAGGAGTGATGCCACATTTGTACAGATAAGGGTCTCACCTGAGTTGTAAACTACAAATTAAATCCAGCCAGCATGAAAAACAAAACTTGCTTTCAGATACAAACACCTTCAACAATGACAAAAGAAATACTGTAAAATTACTGGTGAGGCAAATTGCTTCTTGAATGAAGTGCTCTTGCTTGAGAATTTGTCCTGTCACGAAAATCCTTTTCTGAATTCATCTCATGTCTGAAGGAAAGATGAGCATGCAAGAGGTCTTGCTATTTGACAGAGACAAAATTCTTTATGCTTGCCTTCAGCTCTCATAATATCTTTAATTTTCTGCCTTTCACATTAATTCAACTTGCAAAATTTGTCATGCAGATGCAATACAAACCACTGCAGAGACTGAGCTGAGCAAAAGCTCCAGCCAGAACCACATTCCTGTTTCTGAGTAGAAAAACTGTACAGGAAAACCTGCAAAAACCCCCTCTAACTCTGCCAGGTGAGCTGTGACAGATCTGATCTCACCACCTGAAGATGTTACTGCCCTTTCACCAGGAGCATCTGCCCCAGCTGGGTTACTAGAGGGTAATTTGAGCCTCAGCCTGTGTTCTGGGAAACTCAACTTAGAGTGAGGTGAAGATGGGTGGTGCTGGAATGCCTGACTGTGAAACCAGACTGGACTGTAGCTGAGCCTCCTGCTGCAGGCCCCTCCAGAAGGTAACAACAGGTAGCTGTAGCTCTTTGCCCTGTGGCCGGGCAGAGCAATATTTTTCAAGGCTGACTGTTTCCTGGGTGTGAGCAGATGGTACCAGTTTATTTTACCACATGGATACAGAAAGTTACAACAAGTTTCTTCTATGAAAAAGGCTATTACATTGGGTTGTATCCCTTCCAGTCCTACATCCAAGTCACTTATGAAGATGTTGAAGAGCACAGGTCCCAGGATGGAGCCCTGTGGAACTCCACTAGTGACAGGTCACCATTCAGTGTTACCCCATTCGCTATTATTCTCTGCTCCTGACCTCTGAGGCAATTGCTCACTCATGGCGTGATGTGTTTATCCAGCTCTGTGCTGGACATTTTGTTCAGAAGGATACTGTGAGAGATGGTGTCAAAAGCTTTACTGAAATCCAAAAAGATTACATTAACTGGCTTCATATGACCTAAGTGAGTCATTTGACAAGAGGGGCACCTTGCATCCCCTTGTTTTCCTCTGTATTGTTGTGCTGGCCAGCTCTTCTGAAAAGTCAAGACAAGAAATTGCTATGAGCTGCCACAGGCTGTTCTCCTCATCTGTATTGTATTCAAACAGGGAAAAAGCTTCTGTCATCTTTCCAGCATAGGAACAATAATATGGATATTTGCAAGTGATTAAAAATCAGAAGAGGGAATGCTGAGGTCTGTAGCCAGCTCAAGCAAACTCAGTTCTGTTTAAGCAAGGCTTTATACTTTTATGTTCATTAAGTTTTAACACCTCACAGTCCCATCTCAGCAGATTTCATTTTCTTAGAATAAATTGTTAGCATTTATACAATTTATACATTATTATTTTGGAGACTCTTTGAGAGGCAGTTTTACTTCAAACCTCGAAGAAGACTGCTTGAGAGAAATTTTGGCTTTGAGCATGGATGGGGTTTTTTCTAGTTGAATGTGCCTGTTGAGAGCTCTGGCTTCCTGTACAAAAACAAAATTATGAGATGACACAAGCTTTCCAAATCTTGCAGTATCCTCATCATTATCCGACTGACACTCCTGAGGACGAGCATCTGATTATTGTGCATTCACATGCAGGAAAACGGAGAGAAGCAGGAAACTGGACAAAGCTCAGGTAGTTCTTAACTCAAAATTGCTGTCTTGTTTATGTCTCTACATCTTGCCTTTAGCAACCCTTTTTGTTAGTTGGTCTGGGCATTAGCTTGAATGCTGCATCTGCAACTTTTAGAAAACCCACATGCTACATCAGTATTTCAAGTAAAATCCACTCCTCCTTTGGTCGCAGAAATTAGATGGGAGACAGAGGATGCAGTATAGGAAATATTTTTTTGGTCTGAGAGAAATAGAAGCAATGTTTTTTGCTACCTGTGAATTTAGTCCTTGACTCACTGAAAAAAAAAGTGTATCTTTGAATCTGTACAGTGGTTCATCAAAATATATGGCTCTGTCAGATATTACAGAAAATGAAATCAGCTTTCCATTTCCTACTGGGAGGGGATCAACACCTGCAGGATTTCTCCTAGGGTCATCCTAGAGAGGTTAAAAAGGGGAAGAAAGTGCCAAAATTCACTCCACATCGATACCTGCTTGTTGTCTCCATGAAAAAGAACGGAGGAGAGAGAAGGTGATGTGAACAAACTGTTACCATATATCTGCAGGCACAGCAGATGAGACAAACTGAACACATGGTGAAAAAGACTTGGATCCAGCTGAAAATGCAGCAGTACTGCAGGTGCTCAGGAAGTATCTCAAGAATGGAAGTGCATCCCAAAATGGCTTGTCGAAGTGTTTCTTGAAGGCAGTGCTAAATGTGATGGTTTAGGTATTCTATGTTATCAGGGGATTTGTGGCTCTCCTCGTTCCTACTTACTCTGATTACCTGATCGTGCTTTTCCTTATTCTGCTAATCATGTGTCCAGCCATTACTTACACTGGGAAACACTTCCAGAACTCCTTTTTTCCAGCCAGCCCACAATGCCTTTCCCTGCTTTCTCTCCCAGGCTCAATTCCCTGCAGGACAAACTACCTGAAAACCAAGGAAACAGTATTTCTGTTACAAGGAAACCTCAAAGCTACACATCTGGCTCTCTTCCTTGCCTTTCATTTCTCCTCCTGTTTTACATGTATGCAAAAAGTCTCCTACCTCTTTGTGACAAGGATTAGGCACAATAATAAGTGTTTAATAGTATGCTAGAAGAATGGGGTGCAGTGTTGGGATCCTTTAACTATACAAAGAGGATACTGATTAATAGCAGTGAGCTAATTAACTTAATTTGGGTTTATGTTTCCTGACACTTGCATATTGAAAAATATTTAGGGCACTGCGGTGGTTTAATTAATAATACTAATTTTATTGTATGTCACTAGACTGTTCCCTAGGATTTTTAGATATCTAAACAAAATCTAGCTGTGCTCTCAGTGGAATCCCAGCACCTACAATGAAGTCAGTTTTCAGTATGGGATATTGGCCATTTAAAACTTAAAAAGTCAGTGGCAGTTCAAAGTTGAAATTCTCTTTGTAAACTGATGATCCTGAGCCCTTCTATGTGTGTGACTGTTTAGGGGCCTCAGCCACGTGCAGCAAGTAACTCACTGCCTTATCAGCTGAAATGGCAGCAACTCTGACTTGGGGAGTAGCAAAAGTAGTAGAGTGCAGTTTTGGATGTTGTCTGATGGCTTTTCTAAGCAGCAGCTCTGTTATCCTTGTCTGTGTGTCTAGCTGGAATGGCATCACTACCAGATGGATGCAGCGTGAGGTGAAATAAGTCTCGGTGTGCACTGTGACTCTGTGCATATACAACAAAAGGAAAAGAGCCACATGACAAAAATCTGACTTACTAATACAGTCATAATTTCCTAATGGAAAAATAGATTCTTAAAATTATTTTAATAGAGAAAATTTGAAAATACTGGGCAACTATCCACAGTAGTTAGAAATGTGAATGATTGTTGGAGTAAAAGGAGCTTGACAAACTGCAAAATTCCTGCTCATGCATTCAGTACAGTTACAGTCCTAAGACACACACACACACACACATATCTACAAGCAGGAAAGATGTGATATGTCAGAGAAGCTCTCACTGTTTGCCAGAGGTCTTAAGAGGATCTTCTATTTCATTCGGTAGTAATGCCCTTTTTGTTGACAAAAGTAAATTGATGACAGGCAGGAGGGAAGCATTTGGTGGAAAAATTCTGTTGACCCTTCTCAGATTGAATTTGACCACAGAACAGGATACCAGCAGTTGCAGAAATGATAGATTTTTGTAATGACCGGCACAATGGCCTTTTGGCATGTTTAAATGGCAATAAATTTCACTAGGAGGAGGGCAATTTAACTACTTTAGGGCAGTGAGGATACTCTTTGTTTGAGGTGTAAATAAATTGCGGTTCATTAACAGTGCACATATTACGTTCACGGTGTATCTCTAAAGTAGGGTATGTTAATATTTAATTTAATTTAAGCAGGTATACTTTGCCTGTTTGAGGTTTGGGCTTGTTGTTTGTTTGTTTGGGTTTTTTTACTCCAGACTGATAACTTTCAGTACAATTTTTCAGGGCCTTTTGACCTCCTAGGGCCCATGCATGCACAGCTCCAGTCATCCCAAGTAAACCAGAGTGCACAACAGAGTAAAACTGCCTGACATGACTTTTCCAGACAGTAAAATTAACTATGCCAGTTGGTACCAATTTACACCAACAAAGCCTCCAGCTTTTATTATGTGATGTTAAGTGCTAATTTAGTTCTGAAAAATGTGGGGAGCCAAAGCCTTGCTGGTTATACCAGTGAAAAACCAAAGGAAAGGCACTGAATTAAGCAGGTGATGGCAGAACAGTGACATTATTGCTGGCAGAATTTATCTTTTACCTTGACTCTGAAATTCCCCCTGTCCCTCACTCATTATTTTGGCACAGTTCCTTGCTGAACTCTGCTATTCGGGGAAGTGAAGGGAGGCAGGGAGGAGACGTACCCAATACAGTTTGACATTTCCTCAAAAAGATTGTATTAAAATCCACTTACATTTAGAGCGCACTCTCATTTTGGAATGCTAATAAGCCATCGTTTCATCAAGGTAAAGGGAGCAAAATCTAATCAAGCCAAAGACCAGCTCGCTTTGCTGTTGACTGTGTTCCTGAAACATCATTTTAAAAGGTTGCTTTTAAGCATAGCTAAAAATGACAGACTTATCAAAAGTTTATAAATAACCCTATCACTTGGCTACTTACCTCTGTCTGTAATAAGTGAACCTTATTTCTTTATTAAAGATTTTGGGGCTGGCTATGAGCTCATATACATGCTGCTGTTTACACCAGCAGGCAGCCATTCCCCCAGGGTCACATTCAAGTGTTGGGGAAGGCAAGAAGATTTCTCCAACTCTTGGCCTTTATCTCCAGTAACATAGGCTTGGCCATGATTTCTCTTTTGCCTTTGAAAAATCAAACCTCCATAGAGGAGTCATTTTAAAATCTAGTTGTAATAAAGATTAATCAAGTAGAAGTGGTCACTAATAAACACCATTCCACAAGGCTTGGAAAGCAGAGATAAGTGCTTTAACCCTGACACAGCACAAAAAAGGAATGCAAGAAGGGAAGTGACGAAGATGTATAGAACTCATAGAGCTGGTTGAAGTTCATGCAACTGTGATTCCTGTTCTGCAGAGAATATTTTTTTATCACAGCATCTGCATGTCTTGCAGTTCTGCACGAAAGAGTGTGGCTCCTGGCTGCTTTACCTGCTCCTGGCATGGGATAACCTGCTAGTTAGGAGGGACTGGAATGCCATAGCAAACTTTGCTCCTGAGTTGGCAGTTCTCATTTGAATTCAGTCATGGCTCTGATTAATAGGATTCAAGCAGCTGCTTTAGACAAGGCATCTCCCTGTGAAAGTCTCCATCTGCACTGCAGCCTCTCAACAACCATCCACTGTTCACAAATATGTTCATGTTGGTGGGGGGACTGAAGATTGGCCAAGATAATAAATGAGTTCAAAGACCTAGTTGTAATGGGGTAATTAAGTATGGCCTTTGGGTGAGACAGAGCAGGTTACTTAGATAAATTCAGAAGGCATCATGTAAACAGGGAGTGAATGTGAATTCCTTGATGAGAATATTCCACGTTTTTCTGTGTGCAGGTATTCGCAGTCTTAGGGCAATCATTCAAGCTCTCCAACCTTTTGTGAGCTTCCACTACTGTCCTGCAGGTTGCTTGTCAAGAGGTTTAGTGAATACTGAGCACCAGTTTAAGGAGAGAGCACCTCCAAAAAGTTTCCCAAGAGTGATGTTGATTTCTGGGGTGAAAGAGATTTGGTGGAGTTAGATCAGTCTCATCAGGTTACAATGGTGAAGCTGATTTTTTGCCACTGTGATCCAGCACTGTGCCACTTCTGCTGGGTTTTGTTGTCTTCATCAATGCTAGACTGCTTCTTATTAAAGCTGATAATGTAGAAAGACAAGAGAGGTTACTATACAGTGGGAGAAGATTTGGAGAGTTGGTTGACTTGGTCCTTCTCTTGTGTAAGATGCTAAACAAACCAGAGAGTGCATCTGCACCTCTCATGTCCCCATCCAGCTCAGGCTCTGAACCACAGGAAGGTTTTTATCTCGTCTCCTTTTTGTTTTCTCTTTGGAAGATTTCTCACCCTCCTTGATGTATTTATCATTTTACATGTACAGCCAATCAAACTATTTTACCATTTTCCCCCAGTGATTTAAGTCTGAGGTTGAAGGTTGCATTTAAACAAACTGCAATTACATGGCTCACGCAAGTTCCTTTCAGTTCCAGAGAATAAAATGACATTATTGGCAATACATTCTTCTGGTTTGTTTCTTTTGTGCTCATTTAAGGTTAGTACCATCTAGAAGGTCAAGACTGCTATTTTTTATTACAATAGTATATTGTTGAAATGCTATCAGTGCATGTTGAAAGAGAAAGAAGCACAGCACACTGCATTGTTCTGCTTTTGATAGCAGAGAATAGCAATATCCATTCTGAAAGCTATTTGAGAGACTGAGGAGTAGAAGGGAAAACCATTTAGTAGTTGATGCCTCTCCTGATTCTATCACATCACCCACTTGAGCTTATAGTTTATTATTTATTATTTCTATTAGTGATTATTTATATTCAATATCATTTATATTTATTGTTTATTTATAGTTATAACACACTAATCATACAATATTAACCAGCCTATAGCACTGTCATTGACAGCTGTTTTTTTCATTATCCTTCATTAATATTTCAGTGTAGTCTGCCTAATTCTTCTATTTTAGAAAAGTGTTCAAAAGTGCTTTATTGGGAGGTCCTATGAATACCAAAGTATACATCCAAATGCCATTCATTACATAACCTCAGGCTGATTTAGATTTGTGATACTGCAAATGTGTACTGATAGGAAGAATCAGTTGCACATGTTTAATGGTGGTGTTACTGAATAGTCTGTGGTATAACTATCTCCTGCTTGGGCAATTAAAACCTGAGAGTTGAAGTCTGCCTTTTTTCTTTCCTTTTTTTTTTTTTTTTTTTGGTTTGGTTTTCTTTTTAAATTTTAGGAAAAAGGGAAAGTTTTTATTTTAGAGTTGAATTTTTTTTTTTTAATTTTTGGAAAAGGATGGATCTTTATTTTAGAATTGGATTTCTGGAACAGTTCCATACCTTAAGTTATCTGGTGTTCACTACTACACTTCCTTCACCCTCAGAAACAGAAGGGCTTTGTTGGGTGAAACTTACTGTGTGTAGAATCTTGAGAATACAAGAAGACCAGAAAAAAACTATGCAGTGGGCAGTTTAGAGACAGACTAACTCTTTTCTGTTAGAAGCCAGATATCACCTGAAGCAGGAGACTTTGTCTTTTACAGAACTATTAAACTATTGCCCAGTGTCTGGTGCAGAGTAATTGTTGTTCCCATGCACACCAATATGGCAAAATGGCTGTAGTGACTGGAGTTACTTGCAGCACAATCCTGCTTTGTCAAGCTACATGTTATAAAAATAGCTCATTGACCAAAAGGCTGTTAGTCTCATCAATAATTGGAGGAGTAAAGTTGTTCAGAGGTTTCTCTCTCCCCAGGTCCACTCCTATGCTTGCTGCCGTGTGAGAAACCTCATAAATTACCCAAACTTCTCCCAGCTAGAAACCCTTTTCCCTCCTCCTCCTCACATCAAACTGCCATCCCACAAGTTTTTAGCAGGACAAGACAGGCTCAACTCCTCCTTGGGTGACTCCCAACCCTAAACACAGGGTATCCTTCTCTGATGCTACTTACCCTGCAAGAGGAATTTTCCTTGCTTCTCCTTTGAGAATACCTACTGGGGGCTGTAGCAGTCCCTGTAGTGATTAAGCCTCTCTCCAGTAAAATACTGTGCTTCCTTTAGCATGGCACCATAAGCTAACCACTGGGGATGGGATCTTGTGGGGAGACGGGGCTCTGTCCTCGTAGGATTCACCTCAATGCTCATAGGGACTTCTCTGGGAGGAGACTTTCGGCTGCTGTGGAAATGAGGGGGAGGAGCACAGCACCATTCTCAAGGCCCTTTGAAAACATGCCATGGTCGAAGTGTGCCAGGCAGATCCACACGATGGACCAGATGTGTGTTTTGCAAATTAATGAAATGCCTTTTGAAATGCTTTTAAGTAAATGAGAGTTAAATTCACCCTAATTGCATTAGCCTCTGTGGAGAGCAGTATCCATTCAGGGTCACATCCGTCTGGTTTTCAGACGTGTTCAGCACCTTACAAAACCAGACTCCTGTGTATGGAGGGAAGGGAGGATGGATACAAGGGTGCCTGAGCAGAGTTTAAGTCCCTTCAGGTGGGGAGGGAGAGTTATGAGTACCCACTGGGGTAAATGGGAGGTCATTTTTTGCCTGCCAGCAGATTTGAGTCTTGTGGGAGTAGAGGGGATGACGGGACTGGCCCCACAGGATGCTCAGTGTGCTGTTGGGGGCCCAGCAGTGGGTGAGGACAGGACCCAGGGCCTGCAGAATTCATGGGGATGGAGAGGCAGGCAGGGAGACAGGAAGAGTGAGGGTGAAGTGCTAGACAGCTTCTCCATCACCAGGGCTGCAGCTTTCATCTTCGTCGTGGTCTGCTCTCTTTTTTCAGATGGCACTTTGACAGAAGATTAATTCAAGTCAGCTGCTGAAAATAATTATTGCATTATGGGAGCAGTAATCATTATTTAGAACATGATTAAATATGTCTGCGTCTATTGACTCTGCCTATGATTTATGTATTTGTTTAGTCAATAGTCTAATGTAAATGATGTAATTAATTATAGATGGTGGTGTCAGGTCATTGGTAAAAACAATCTGATGAGAACAAGGGCTCTGTTTTTTCCTGACAGATGCAGAGGGAGGGCGGGAGGGACGGGCAGAGTTGAGGGAATTCCAGGGGAACTTTTTCATGTGTGAATGGCGGCTGGGATCTCAATTTGCATGTTGTCTTTCTCTTGTTCAGCATTCGTTTAGAAATTGAAATAACTTGTTAAGCAAAGGGGAAGGGAACACATGATTGCAAAGAGGACACCTGGGAGTAGTGACGGCGAACAGCTAAAGAGCCAGCTGCTCCCTAACACGAGAGAGCGTGCCACTATCATTTACCGCTTCATAAAATTAAGTGTTTTCCAAATTAAATCAGTAGGCAGCATGCAGGAAGACCTACTATCTCTAATAACAATTTTTCAATCAATATCAGGGGCCCAACTGATCTGGAATCAGAGCAGAGGAGTCTGGGATTGGCTGGGGGGAGCAGGGAGACAAGGAGAGAGGAGGAGATTGGGGGGGATGCTCAAGTACCGCAGCTTTCAATCAAAGCAAAAGTTAAAAAAAATATATATGCATGGTGGATTCTCCATCACTGCGAGTCTATTCCCCATAGATTTTTCTCTTAACTGATAATTCGGTCAGTCACATTCCTCAGAGGGAGGTCACAGGTCACCCCAGCCCCTGTCAGGCCTCGGAGAAACCATTTCCATTTTAATGCCACAGCTATAATCTATCAAAGATGTGATGTACAAGATACAATGAATTTAAGTGGTCTTCATATATCACTGAGCTTTCATGCCTTCACCTGGGTAATAGTCTGAATTACTCTCCCTACCTCACAATCTGTCACCCCCAGTAAAATAACTGCCACATGGGTGTTAATGGCAGGTTTGTCCAAATTGGGGCCGTGGTAGCCCAAGGCATTACACATCATAAACTTTAGCATTCAGTGCTTAGCCTGGCGGTGTCAGCAATTGAAAATTATTCTGTAAATACTTCCTCGGCGCTGTTCCGCTCATGTTTTTATTTATGGCAGCTAAAACAAGCGTAGCTGGACGGCACAGAAGCCCAGCTGCTGGTGCCATTGCACGTCCTACCCGTGCCTGCACACACACACACAGACAGAGCCTGTGACAAAGCTCTGGCCACCCAACACTACTGAAATCCTGCAACTGTGACCGCTAAGCAGGGTTGGACCTGGGTGCAGGTGGGTTGGTAGTTTCCATAGCAATTAGACCACAGCAAAGTCAGGTTATTTATCAGTATCCAGTGGCAGAGCTGACTGTGTCCATATCAGCTAATGCCTGCAGGTTAAATGGAAAGTATCTGATTGTCCTTCCATATGAAAATACTCTGAGGGCAACCCTGGAGCTCCTGGGTTGCTCTGTGTTTTTTGTGACTGTGCACAAAGCAATGAGCCCCAAATACATCCTTGTGTTCTCAGGGAGGTCTCCTGAGTCACAACTGTGGTAATGATTGTAATTGCTGGTGTAATTATGTCTAGGAATATGGATTTCTTGCTTTGCTTTAAATGAGCTCCTGCATGGTTCCAGCTTAGCAAGTTACTTTCCCTACCCCAGGCTGTGTGTGGACCATTTGGTCAAACACCAAGTGACACCCACTCACAGACAGTGAATTATACATATATAAAGAAAATATATCTATCCCATTAAATCATACAAGGCCAACCTAGGCCTATAAATCACAGCAGTTGTGGAGGAAGGAGTGGGAGAGATCTGAAGAAGCACAGTCTTAGGTCTTTTAAAGTTGCTCTGCTGCTAAAGTTGTCCTGAGGTGAAGGCTTAGATGGTGCTTCATTCAGAGGAAACAGAGGAAGAGGCCACCTAAGTGCCCAGGGCTGGGCAGAGGGAAGCACAGGTCACTGACAGCCAGGGAAATGCCTCTGCCATGTCTGCATGAACACCTCACTGAATTCACCTCCATAGTGAAGCCTGGGCCAGACACAAACCCCACAACATTAGAGCATCCACTTTGGAGGATGCAAGTATGACTTTTTTTTTTTTAAATCTTACTTTGTAGCTCTCTTGTATAAAGTACAGAAACCAGAGCAGGGACGATGTTTGTGTTAGAAATGTGAATTAACGCAGTGATGCTCTCATCTATACTATGAATATGGGCTGTTCTCCTCTAATGTGCTGCAGGAGAAGATACAGCCACATGTGATCCTTCTGTGCCAATCTAAGTTTGGTGCAGATATTGCCCCCCATCCTATTCTGCTCCATGCCTTCAAGCAGTGTTAAAGGAAGAGAGTTATTTGATTTGGGTGAGATCCTGCTGTGATAGGGAGATAGTAGCCAATGGCTATATATTGGTCCAGCTTAGCTGAAAAATCGGTGAGCGTGAATCACCCACTTTGCTGCTGCCACAGACGGGGTGAAAAGAATCATAGATTTTAAACTATTTGGGGGATTTTTTATATTGTGAAAAACTTCTGTAAGTCAGTTATTCCATTCTCTTTTACCTGTTCTACTTCATCCACTGACCATGTCCTCCTGGAAAGCAGGACCCCACAGCTCAGTCTTGCCTGACAAGAGATGGCTGCCTGCAATTTGTTTTCTTTTCTTGAAATCCAGTGTCAAATAATGTTCTCTATCCTGGGCTTGGGTACTATGTAGAGATAGAAGAATTATTCCTACTTCTGTTATCTTCATATAGTAAATTAAAATAACTTGCTATGAATTCCCTATCCTGATACAGTTGTATCAAGTTTTAATTATTTCTATGGCAGATGTAGCTGGCCTGGTATATACAGTTAGTAATAGGCTCTCTTTAAATTACATCTCTTGTCTATAAGCTTATGTTTATATTTGTTTACAAATAGCAGGTTAAAAATTACTGTTTTCTCTCAGTAGCTGCTGTCTTTAATTTGAGACTGTCACCAAAGCCTTCCACACCTTTAGTCCCTGGGCAAACATGAAAAACAACTGAAGTGGTACAACACACAGTTTGTGAAGATTGTGCTCTGCAGTAAATACCCAGGTTGACAAAGATGACGTGAGCAGTGATAAAGTGCGAAACTCCCAGGCAAATTTTTTCCTGTGGGAAAAACCCCTTACCTTGTAAAAACTAAAACAATGACCACAGTTCTTCTGTGACCCCGGTGTTTGCTCACTTCAGAAGGCACAAAGCTCTCCTCAACCTTTCAGGGTCAAATCGGGCAATAAAAACCTGACTACATGCTGGGGCTTCAGCCCTGCTCCTTGTGCTTGTTGCAGCCCTACAGCCTGTCTCTTGCTCTCCTGATGTTAATGCAGCACAGAGATATTTGCAAAATTGTATTGTTTCCTAGATGTTTCCAGAATATTTTACAACAGGGATAAAATGCCACACTGTCTCTAATGTAACATGCGTAGCAATAAGTGCAACACCAAAGAAGTATCTAAGTAGAAGGTATTTTTTGTAATATTTTTAATGGAAGAAAATAATTTTATCCTTTAGTTGCAGTAGCTAAAGTATATGCTTGATTTTTAAGCACATCTTGGAGTACTTTCCTAAATCAGGATCTTGATTTCTAGCATTGTGCTTTTTTCTAACTTGGATATAATTTACAATAAATCGAACTCTTTTCTCTTTTGACATATTATGCTGATCTATGGCTTGGCTTTCATTTTGTCCTGTTAACTAGAAACCCACTTCATCATGAAATATATCCCTCATACTTTCTCCTACATAGTGAGAGAAAAACATTGATAAACATCAAGTGCCAGCCGTTTCTCAAAAGCTTCCTACAGGTCTCAGGGAAGGAGAAGGAAATAAATACTATGCAAGCACTTCTTGTTCAACTGTAAGCTGGCTATTGGAAGGGGTAGATGGGAGTGGACATCAGAGGCGACAGATTTTGGCAAGTTGGGTCTCTGTCTGTCTTACATCCAGCAGGTCTTGGAGGCCATGGAAAAAGTCATTAGATGTCTCACATGTCTAACCATATTATGTTGTTTTAAAGTGTGAGGTTTCAGGTGAAATGCTCCTTTCCCCAGCACTCCTCCTGAAGGTGAGCAATGGACTTATTAAAGTAAATAGTCTCATGTTGCACTAATATCAAACTTAAAATTTCCCACAGAATTTCAGGTGAAACTAGTTTCCTTGGAGGCAGGAAATAGAGCTAAGCCAGCTTTAGTTAAGTTATGAGGCAGTACATGATAACATGGGCTAGTAGGAACAGTACAGCAAGCCAGACCTGTCTGTCTGTATAATCTCAAAACCTACTGCAGTTGGCCCCTGTCTAATCCTTTTGTGTCCCAAACACTGGACTTTCAGACACTGAAGTTTGCTGCCCACTGCACAGCAGAGGAGAGCTGTTTGAGCTAAAGAACAATATTGGCAGAAGAACAAATGGCTTTGAACTGACTGTGAATAAATTTGAACAATTGCATTATTTCTAATGAGCAGAGGAGGCAGGCTCTGGAAGAGCCTTCTTATAGAAAAAGAAGGAACTGAATCCTGGCCAGCTTTTTAGGATGAAGCTTGATGGGTTTATGAAGATAATTATAAGACAGAGTCCTCCACATCCCTCTTGATAACTGCAGGCTGGGCTCCTGGGCCTGGCTGCCTCTTGCAGCCTGAAGCACACCCGCAGGGAGAATTGATGGGGTTTGTAGGTAAAGTGTGATATTCCTCTTGGCGCTCCCAAGGGATTTTACAGGAGGGCTGCAGGAAAGCCACACAGTCATCTCTATTTCTCTCAGCACTGCTTTGCTTTTCCCCTTTCTTGCTTAGGAGATGAGCTTCATAGATTCCTTGGAGATATCTTATATGTAGCTGCAGGCATTGGTGGACAAACACAGGGGCATCTGTGGCTTGTGGACATGGTCCTCTTAACCCAGAACCCTCAACTCTGTCTTCCTCAGCAGGTAGGGGCACACATACTACTCTGGCCATGCAAAGTGATTCTGACACTGTGATTTGTGACAGAAGGGGCAAAAGCATCTGAAATCCCTTCTCACAGCAACTGTAAAACCCTGGCACAGGAGGAGGCACCTGGATAGGGATGCCAGAGGTCCTCGCTCAGGTTCCTGCTCCAGGCAGGGCCAGATGGTGTACAGCTGAAGTACGGTTTGCTTCTCTGGGACTCTAGCTTCAAGTCGAGGTAGAACTATTCCCTTCTGTTTCCTTCATCCCAGCCTTTTTTATGGGGTGAGCAAGGTCATCCGTACTTTCTGAAAGAACAACAGCCACACTTGAAACAGGAGTTTGCAGTTTCCACTTGCAATTCAGTGCCTAGAGACTGATGGGCCCTTGCTGCCATCACCGGCCAAAATCATGAAGGATCTGATGATGCTTTCCTTTTCATCCCTAATTATAGGAAGTTTGGTAACTTGAGAGAGATTCATGGGACAGCATCAATACAGGGTAGTGTAGTAGTATAATAGGCTGTAGCAGGAATGTGATCCGCAAATTCCAGGTTTCAGCATTAAATCTCAGCTAGGAAGGATGCTGCCTGTGTATATACCTTGCAGGTGCTACAATTCCTGCTTCTCATCACTAAATGTATTTTACAGTGTGTGCAGAGAACTGGGGGGCTCCAAGGCCCTGTGCTTTATAAAAGATCAATGCACAGTGGGAGTGGCAGAAATTTCCCCGAGCCTGGCTCTGCCTAAATACATGTCAGCACCACAGAGGAAGCTGGGCAGAGATCAGGAACGATGAGGCAGCAAAAACATAAGCATGGAAAAATTAGACCAAGCTATTGATAAAGAAACAAATTTAGTTTTTCTCAAGTCAAAGACATTTTTATTAGGAGTTTAGTACTTCAATAGGGTACAGATATACAGCATATATGCTCCTTCCCAGAATTTCAACCTCAGCTCAGATGAGAATTTGCCCATAAAGCTCCAGTAATGTTTTTCTTTTAGTAGTGACACTTAACAAAATAATTAGGCAATTAATTGCCTAACTCCACAAGGAGCGGCAATTATTTCTTTTACTTAAAACATATAAAAAGCTGTGTCATTTATTGATAGAGAGTCTCATAATATTCTATGACAGAACAGCCCTCTGGAGACATTACTCTATATGCTGCAAACGCATTTTGAGAATAATAAACAAAACTCGGCTAAATCTTAAATGGGCTCACTCCTGTATTTAAAAAATACTGCCATTCATTACAATTATTTATTGTTTATCAGTGCACAGACGACTACAGCCCAGCAAGAATGACTCGGCCTGTACTGCCAGGAATTTACAGCCACGAACTCTGTTCTCATACCAATACCTGCACAGCTGAACTCACATGAGCTCTGATCCTGCAAAGGGTCAGAGCATGTCCCTGGCTTTTGGGAGGGCAGCACCCCCCCAGAAGCCTAAGCATGAATTTCAAGAAGCCTGCTTAGTCCAAGCCCTCTTCCTTGGATACAGATGAGAAAATATGTGGACAGCAGTCCTTCCAGACAGCAAAAGTTGTCACAGGTTCCTCACTATTTTAATACAGAGATTTAGTTACAGTATTAATGTTCATTTTCAGATTAAGAGTTTGGCAAAGGTGAAAATGAAGGTGATGACACCACCATTCTCTTGCTTATCTTCAAGTACTACTTCTGACTTCTGTGTAAAGTCAGGTGTGAGGTTTTCATTTATACAGGCCTTCATTTATTCATTATACAGAAGGTGCTCTCCTGGTTTTGTTGTTGCAAGTAGACGGACATAAATTCCTTGTAAACTGCATACACCAATTTAAAACCCTTGTAAAATTTAATGTATGTTTCATTGGTAGCTTCTCTGGGTTTTGCTGCTTAATTTAGTCTCTGTTGACTTCACCATATCAGCAGCTGAGCATCAACCTTTGAGGTTAAGCTGGTGTTGTTATGGGTACATTCAAGATACTGACTGTATTCATGTGCAAACCAATCTAGGATCAAACAAAAAAAGATCCACAACCTGAAAAAGTCGGATCTACCCCTTCCTGTAAAGGGAGAAATGGGCCTGTCTGTGTTCCTGCAGTGTCAGATGCACATGTAAGAGAGACATAAAGTCCCAAAGCTCTGGCTGATGGCAAATCTGAGACTGGGGCTGGGTGGAAGAGGCACTAAGTGGAAGTGTTGGTGCTGAGCTGTGTGGCTTGGAAGCAATTTAATTATAGGCTGATTTTTGCTTTGCAAGAAAACCACCAGAAAGCCCAGTGTTGTCATAACATGCTGCTGCAATGCTCTTGCATTTTCATTTTTGCATACTTCATTTTCATATGTAATTTTGAAATTAAACACTTGAGGTTTTTTCATTTTATTTTAACAAGCTTTACAATAAGATACTGAGCTTTTAAAATGGAAGTTGGAATGTTACTCATCAGGCTGATCGAAATGTCAGTTTGTCAGAAATGAAAGATTTTGATTAGATCATCCTAAAAATCATTATTCTAGAGCTTTAGTTTGCAAAGAATTTGGCAGTGCTTCTTCCTATGTGAAGCTAAACCAAATATTGAAACCACCGAGCTTTTGCAAACTGCACATCTGTCTCTGTACAACTCCGACAGATACACGGCTATTCTTTTCCCTTTCTTCCCAGATAAAGAGGAATTTTATTTTAAATGTGGGGGGTTTAATGCCTGAGAAAATAGGGCAGTCACAGAGTCATGGCTTTAAACAAACTTTATTTGGGCGCTTGACTGACTGGCAATTGTGGGCAATCATTTTAGCTGTCACAAGGCCCAGAGAAATGTGGGAGAGCTCTTCCATGAAATGTTTATATTTCATAAACAAAATGATGTGCTTAACAGTCAGAGTGATGGGAGGGTTCCGGCTAATGCATTTTCCAATGTGTGAGGCAGATTATTAATGCGCTCCAGTAGCTGTTAATTTCAGTTTGCCGGAATGATTTATGGGGAGGTAAAGGAGAGAGACATAATCTAATTGAGATCAGAATCACTGTTCTAGTAGAGGAGCACCAGCATGGACCCCGGCCACAGCAGAATGATTAATATCTAATAAGCAAATAATCCGTTAAATTATTATAAACATTACTTTTGACAACTCTTTTGTTGCTGGAGGAGAAAGCAAAACAAGCAAGCAAGACTAACAAAACCATGCGTAAATTTTTCAGGTATTTCTCTTCAGATACACAAAGATAAAGGTTGGATGCTGAGGAAAAAGAAAACACTGGGTTAGGAGGGAGTGTATTCCCTGATCAATTGTAAATCAGTAGGGGAAACATTGATGCTGTAATATGAACAACAATTGAACGATCAGAAGAAAATCTATCTTGAAAAGGAAGAGAGAGACAGGGAAAACTCCCACGTTGTCGGCATGATCCACAGATCAGTTCACAGCCAGCAGCTCCCTGGTCATTACTGTCCTCATTAGTATGTCCTGCCTGTGGCCCTGCCTGGGCTGCCCTTGGTCTCAGTGACCGGGAACTGAGCACTCAGTGTCTCTCTATGGCATGATCCCAAAAGGGGCTGATGACCGTGCTAATCTCTCTTCTTTCTGATGCTCTGCTATCATTTTTGCATTTGTCAGGTTTTCTGCATTTAGTTTTCTTTAGACAGCAGGTGACTTAGATTTAGTCCTTTACTAGAAGCACAGAGGGAGGCAGCAAAAATAGCGTTTGCCAAGTGAAGGGCTTTGGTGATGTATCTGTAGGTATGTGTGGGTACCTCTGCAAGCAGTTTGAATTCATGTTAAAAGATAATTCAAGGAAGCCCAAAAAATCTAACAAAGTTCTGAGCAAAATACTTTTCTCTTGAGTCTTTCTTCCAGAAGGGGTGTTTGCAGGAATAAATATTTCAAGTAAACTGTGCATCTGTCCTTTCTTCAATTCCCCTGCACTGTAGGGTATTAAAAGCGTATTTTGAATTAGTCAAAACCAAAGGTACTTTATTTTTAAGCAGATGAGAAAAGATCCATCAAAAGTCTTGTGGGATTGAACATAATGTTTTTCTTGATCAAAAATTGAGTATTCATTCATTATCAGGGTTTTTTTTAATCAAATGAAATATGTTTTAAATAAATAAATGTTTCCAATAAAAAAAGGAATGTGACCACATTGAAAAATATTAACCAAACGTAGACCAATGGATTCAGGAAATATTTGGCTGGAATCAGGGACCAATTTAGCCAAAGGGATTTTTAGGCGTCATTGAATCAAGCCCTGGGCTAAGAGCGGGGCTACCACCAAAGTCAGGCTGAGCTGCTCAGGGCCTCATCCTGCCCAGTGCCTTTCCATGCATGGAGGTCCCACAGACTCTACAGCCCTCTATTCCCATGTTTGACCCCAGACATCATGAAGCATTTTCACTTTATACCTAAGGGGTTGGCCTTGATGCTACAAGTGTCAGTCCACTCTCATCTGTTCGCAGGGACTCTCCAGAAGCTGCTGTGGTCTAGTGAAGGAAATTCCTGTTGAATATCTGTCTGGCTCCAGATTAGGAACTGCTCTGTCTGTGGGAGCCCTTGTGTCACTTTCACTTCTCCCTGTGCCAGGGGTTGGGTTCCCAGTCCACATCCTAGACCAGGTTCGCCACTGGTGAGGTGAATCAGTTGCTTGCTTTTCACACTTAGAGAATTCTTTGAGTTCCTTTGAGGATGTACATTGATTTTGATAAGGTTTGGCTTTACTTGGATATCTTTGCTTTTTCTTCTTCACCTCACCCCTCTTTCCTATGGTCTGGTCAAGAGAAAGTAGGTCTGGAGAACATGTGAGTGAAGCTGGCAAGCCTGTGGGTAGGGCTGTGGGCTCTGCTCTCCAACATAAGAGGAAAAAGCCCTGGAAGGAGTGGAGGAGGATGTAGCATGTGGGTAGTTGAAAAGAGCAGAGTTGAAATGTATGAAGTGCTTCCCCTTTCACCATACTGTGAGATGATGTTGACAAATCAGATATCCCATCCCAACAAGTGCTTTGCGTGGAGTCCTTCAGAGTCCTTGTGCAACTCCACTGGTCGCATCCAGATGAAATCACACAGGGCTTGCCACGAGGGTTAGCAAGCCCAGTATAGAAGCAAATACTGTTTGTGCCTAATACGGTCAGGAAAACTATTTAGTGCATAGACAAACTGTTCTAATTCTCCTGTTGGATGGAAGGTCCTTGCAGTGCTGCCAAGATCAGGGATTGCTAGGAGATGATCACACAACTGCCTGAGTAACAGCCACGGAAATTAAAATTTCTTTGAGGCTGGTAAAGTTGATCCACTGGAATCAAGCAGCCACTAACAGCCACTAGTGTATGCCTGTCCTCAGTATAGAAAACAGGATAACTGGAGCGATTTTACCTCATTATGTCAACATTGTGTACCTGGGAGGCTTGCAGCAATGGGCCTTGTGCTGGTGTGAATTTTCTTTGACTCTCTACAGAAAAATGGCACTTTTATTATTGTAGGCCTTATCCAAAAGAACCATGCATCCTACCTGAGGCTGGGCTTCTGAGAGGAAGCCATCTTACTTCATTTTTTTGTTTGTTTGTTTAAATTGTGCAAAATCCCAAAAGCAGGGTCTGGAGAAAGACCAGTAAAGAACCTAAAGCACTGAAAGAGGAAGCAGCATAATTCCAGCACCATGAAAAAGACCTAGACCCCAAATAAAGGATAGCAACATAAGAATCAAAACACTGATTTTTGGCTCATACTTTTCTAAAAAAATCTGCTTTACATTAGCCAGATGAATATATCCAAAGAATGAGCCATGGGCTTTGAACTTGAGTGTAGGAATTCTTGATTTGAGTTGACATTATTAATCTCATTTGCAAGGAACTTCCTTTCTTTTGTTAATCCACTCATTCTCACTGTTAATGATTATAAAATAATCATGATTATAGTGATTAATGATTATAAAGTAATCCTTCCTATTATAAATCAGTCTTTCAGCTGGCTTGGAGAGACAAAACCACAGCATCTCTCATTTTCTTGCTCAAAGGACATTCAGCTGTAGTCAGGCACTGGAAAAGTTATTTAAAATCCTACCCCATTCTTTCTGGGTTAATTCAGCCTGTGACCCAGTGTTCTGTTCATCCTAATATTAACTCTGAGAAACTTTTCTTTTAATCATGTGGACTCTCTGTTTGTTATTCTGACTGTTGCACTTGGCTCTGTTGGCTATCCCACAGCCTCCCTGGATCCAGGCAGTTAGCAGCAGAGTACCCGTGTAAACACCCAGCCACCCCTCCCCAGAGCCAAAAGGGATTTGCCCAGCTTGTTATCCTTTGGCTTTTAAACTCCTTCCTGATCTGTACTGAAGGCTAAAGCCAATGGAGGGATTTCTCAGTCCTGTACAGAAACAGGAAGCACAGTAGAGAGAAGCCATTCTGACAAAGTGTTTCCCTCTGCTCTGCATCACTGATGCGGTTCAGGCTGCTGCCAATACTCAGCACTGCTTGGTAACATGGCAAAGGAGTTGGGTGATTTGGGCTGGGTGCTGTGTGAAGAGTGATCTGTGTTTGTAAAAACAAAACCTGAACAACAGACAAGGACAAAATAACCACCACTGTTACTAGTTTTGTATTTTCTAGTGCATAAATTGTGAGGCTGGGTTGCCTTCCCAGACCCAAGTTAGTCACCCCAAAGCTCAGTGCTGCTGCACGTTCAGAGCCTCATGTTCAGGCTTCTGGGTGAGCCTTGCTGAAGACAAGGGAACTGTTGGCATCTACAATTTCACTCCGACCCTAAAGGTTTGGATGTCACAAATCTTGGCACCACCTATCATAAATCCTGTATAAGTGATGTTAAGCTGGAATTTTCCTTAATGAGTTCATAATTCTCCTGTGCAAACCATGGGGCATTAGTGAGTGCCCTTATCATGTCTCTGTGTACCTGGTCAGAACTATCTGAACTGATGGAAAATGCTGCCATCCATTTAGTACTGAAAAGAGCTGATGGTAAGAGCAGACAAACGGGAACAAACATCTCCCCCAACACTGATAATCAATGCTGTCCTTGAAGGCAGCCTGCCCCTGGACAAGCGAGGCAATGTCTTCTGCGTCCAAACCTAGACAGGGTGAGACATGAAGCACAGACACTGATTGAAATGTCCTGCAAAACTTTTTGAATCTACCACATGAAGGCTAAAAATCTTGTGGTGCTCCTTCAATCCTCCTTGGCAGGACTTCAGCTTCTTCCCAAGCCCACCCTCAGAAACAGCTATGTGAAGAAGTTGTTTAATCCACTAGCTGCTTCAGGGAACACCAAAACTTGGCCTTGATTCACTGCTGTGCATCACAGATCCTTCAGGAAGATGCAGTCATCTCATCTTTTATGTCAAAAATCACGGAATGCAAAGTTGCATAGGGAACAGGGTTGTATGTTAGGTCTCTTGTGGTCATTACGGGTTTTTTTGCCAATCCCTGAAACTCTGCTATATTTCGTTTCCTAGTTGTAGGGTGTTGGCATTTGGTCCTGTAAAAGGTGCATTCTTCTCTTATCTATTCCGTATTCCCCACAGTGTATTTGACACCAGGAAAAAGAATGTGTGAAGTAATGGCCACCTTTTAGGTTATCAGACCTGGGAACAGAGGCCAGTTTATTTGCAGTGTAGAGCATTTTATTTCCTAGTGCTTATGTTCACAGAGGCTGAGAAAAGCATGCTCAAAACATACGGAAAGTACTAGTATGTAATCATCTAGGGTGAATTCCTGATATGACAACATATGGAATAATGTTTTACCTTCAAGGGCATCTGCAAATTAAATGCTGTTTAGTATCTGACCCAATACATTGAGGAAGGCTCTGTCAATAAATTAATTAGTTGTGAAGCTAAGTTCTGTTGCATGGATTTATTTCATGGTACATGCACACAAACTATAAACAGAAGCAATAGAAACTGTGCATGGTTTTGGCTTAGTATCCCAGAAATGGACCAATCAACACAGTTTGGTTTAATAGTTGGGAAATTAATGTTTGTTTACATTGTGCAGGCAACAGAGGAATACCCAATATTTCCAGCAAGGCCTCTGACTTGCCTCCTTCTGCAAGCAGAGCTTGAAGAGAGGGCTGGAAGAGCGTGCCTTCACATCCTCACCTTTGGAAACATAGTGTTTAATCTCTTTTCATCCAGCTGCATAATATAATACTGTTTACCTGTTGCAATAGGTTACAGTTAACAGCTGATATTTACAAAGTGCTTTGGAGTCTGAGTCTGACCTTGTGTCCTGGTTTGGGATTAGCATGGCAATGTTCACATGGCATTATTCTTTGTTCACCTAGGTATTTCTACTGTGCTTGCTAATAATTTACTGGTTTTTCACTTTGTTTCTTACACATATGAGTAGGTAGGTATGTGTATGTGAATGTAAATATCTTTGTTAGCATACAAATGCACATGTGTGCAAGGACATGCCTCAGGCTTCTGCTGTACATAAAACGTATTTCATTATTTCATTTGCATATATGGGAAAATGCATGTAAGATTAGTGAAAGTCAGTGATTAGTACTATGTTTCTTCACAGAAGTACAGTACTCATATCATATCTGAGTGGAATTTCAGTTGCATCCAAAAATAGATAACTGAGAGATAGCTGAAAAATTGCTATGCTGCTTTTACAGGGCAGAATAGTTCTGGGCAAAAAACTCTCTGCATTGAGGTCTGAATGGACTCCCAATGAGCACCCTTCCAGTCCATATGTCCTGTTCCCTGCTATGGAAGCAGCTGTGCAGGGAGCAGCGCTGCCTCCCAAACCCTCACACCTTGGCTTGGAGTCCAGACCTGGAGAGAGGGCATTCGGCTGTGCTGAAGAACTGGGGAAGGCTGTGGCTTACATCAAGACCTGAGTATTCTTAAAAATATTTCCCTTAGATCCTGTAAAAGCAAAAGTTAAAAGATTTGCTTGTTTGCAGTTGGTCATTGTCTCTGAACAGAACAGCATTGTGTTGGGTTGAGCTGGCAAAGCGCCAACCACCTAACACAGAGGGCCAGAGCCTCCCTCCCCCCACCAAGAAAAGGGAGGAAGGAACATATAGACACTTAAACTTGAACTTAACTAGTTATATATTTACACAAAAAAGGGAAAATTAAAAGTAGACTACAATATAACACACACACCCCTACACAAGTTAGATATAACAAATAATTCCTTCACCTTCCCACCCAACAGAAAACTGAACCCCTCCAAACACAAATCTCACTATTCCGGCTACCAAAATCATCCAAGAGAACTCAACCTCCCCAAGGGACAGACCCAAGCAAAAAGAAAACTAAGATTAAACATTTTACTTTCTTAAGATACCATAGTAGCAAGCAGTGGTGCTGTGGCCTAACAAGCAGAGGATTAGCAGCATCCTGTCTCCACCTCAGCCATGATCAGAAAAAAAAAGAAACTCCTCCTACTCTACTCTAGTTACACTTGAGGTGATACCAGAATATGGTATGGAATACCACTGGCCTGCAGAAGTCAGCTGTCAGCTGGCCTGTCCCAGCATGAATCAGCTGATAATCCAACGCCTACTGTAAAAACCAAAGCCTAAATTTAGACCTAGCTAAACCCATAAGACTCTATCCCTTATTCCATGTCATATTACATCACTTATATCCCAAATCTATTTATTTCCTGCACTTAAACAGTTCTTGCTCTTTTCACAGCCGTCTTCCACTCCTCCATATTATAGGCATTAGTCCATTAGGATGGGGTATTTCAGTCAAGAAAAAACAGTTCATCGATTGGACCCCAACACCAACTTAGCTCAGGTCTTCTTCACTCAATGGTTCATGTCCTGCAAAGCACAACTTAGAATACAAGTCATTTTGTTTTCCCAAGGTTAAATGTCCTTGAGGCACACACTGGGATTGTCCCATCCCCTTTTCAGGGGTCTCCAACCCACCATACCACATGGGCTTCACTTGGCTTGTTTAATCACAACACATGTTTTGACAGTTGTGGATAACCTTAGAAATAGTGTCCACGGTTAAATCTACCCCTTGGTCTCAGGCCCACCCATAGGTGGCATCTCTGCCTTGATGGCCAGAGGCATCACGGGCCCATCGAGCCAGGAACAACTCTCCCTTATATTACTAGTCCAGGTGTGATGTTCCTCATTAGCTCAGCTTTTGAGCACATGAGCATCCACATGACGAACCTCCACAGATTCTACTCAAGCGGCAATGTCCTGCTACATATCAGCAGCCCACATGGGCCACTCTCCACGCTTTCAATTAGTCTTCCATCGGTATAGCCATCCCCACAGGGCATTGGTTATCATCCACAAGTCAGTGTAGAGGTAAAGCTTTGGCTATGTCTCTGGTTCAGCAATGTCCAATAGTCTCAGTTGTCTTCCTCCTCCTCCTGGCTGGAGGAAGGGGGAGCATTATTGCTGTTCTTGACTCTTTTCTGGGTCTCTGCTTCAACCATGAGGACAGCCTTTTTACCAGCTTTCTTCCACTGTAATACTCATACCCAGACTTCAAGGATAGAACTAGATTCTCTGTCCCACCTCCTCATGTCGTCCCCCTGGTCACACAGGAAGGACCACAGTTCACCACATGACCCACACTTGGGGTTTGCTCTCCATTGGGGTGGAGCAGGAGAGAAAGACAGGTCTCTTGGGCTGTAAGGCCTCTCCCTGGAGTGGCTACATTCACAGCAGATACATTTGGAGCTGTCTGAACTCACAAAGACAGTCAAAAGAAGGGTTAACACAAGCTTCCAGTGAGAAACCATTGTCTATGTTTTTATATTCTACATGTACCAAAACAATGCAGATAGTAAGGTATGATTATATAACAAAGATCTCAGGAAGCCTGCCAAGCTCCTGAGACACTTGCCAAGGTCTACTGGTCCTTGGTTCTTCCCCATATGGGACACCAATTTAAATTTATTTAAGTCTCTTCAATTTTATTCTTGCAAAAAGAGGCATGTTTGATACTCAGGTTGGGTAGAGGCTGGCACTGCTGAGTTTCCTATTACCATTCCTCTGGTGTGCTCCTGAATGCCATCCTTGCAGGAAAGCAGAAGCAGCTGAGCAGGTGCTGAACTCTGGTAGATTTTAGACTTAGGCATCAGTGGTTCTTTTAAAAGAAAGCTTTGTTGGATTCAACCTATCTCAGGAACAAAGCTGGAGAGAGATGTACAGATTTTACAGTACCATTTCTGATTTGGCACGGGGGAAATACCTGTTCCTATGATAAGGGCCATGTGTCCCATAAAAGTCATTCTTGCTCTAAGATGTGAAACTCATGGCTGCATGTGTCAGCACGTAGCATCATTTTCAGATCATTAGGGTCTCTATGAACCTTAGTGGAAGCTGGATTTGACCTTTAAAACCTAGAAATACAGTTTCTACAAGTATAATTATTCTTTTTCTGAAACTGTTCCCATTGTAAATTATGGGGCTAACAGCTGGCCTCCAATGAAGTCAACTATTAATTAATTGTATGTTCACTACCCTGCCTTGTATAAATCAATATGAGAAATAAGCAGTCTCCTACTATACAGCACAGACACTCTATACAGGAAAGTAATTTAAGAGTGGATGTCAGGTTGCTTGGAAAGGCTTCTTTACTGCAAACAAGACAATGAAAAAACCTTACTCTAGGGAAAGCTCCCCTTAGTCCCTTTAGGAGCCAACAGAAACATCCTGTGGCTGTAGCAGTGAAACACAACCAGTGCCATCATTCTTGCACAAATATCTGTATAAATTATTGTCTAAACAAGCTGACTTGACACTACAGATTATATTCTTTATGACCAGATTATACTCTTGAATAAAGACCATATATTTCCAAGGATTCTATATCCTGGAGTTTTTAGTTGTCATTTAGAATCACTTCACAATTCATGTTATGCTGGTAAAGTTAGTGAGGTTTCTCAGTTTTCACCCCGTGTGCCTGAAATGGGGATGTAATGTGCTTTGTGCTAGAAAACTGAGATAATTACCTGAATATGAGGAAGAACTTCTTTACTGTGTGAGTGACCAAGTACTGGAACAGATTGTCCAGAGAGGCTGTGGAGTCTCTCTCACTGGAGATATTCACGAACCATCTGTGTAATGTGCTGTAGGATGACCCTCCTTGAGCCAGGAGGTTTGGAGCAAGCGACTGGCTGTGATCCCTTCCAACCTGACCCATTCTGTGATTCTGAGTGGATCCAGGCTGTCAGACTCCTGACCCATTCCTGTCCCACTGTGAGATCTGCTGCCCTGCCCTCAGGGACATGTGGTGATCTGACCCCCTGTTTTCCCTAAATTGAATTCACAGCTGCCTTGTATACTCTCAGAGAGCTAGTGCTCAGGAGGCAACTGCTATTTCTGTCAACTAGGACCTGCCCAATCCACTTTGTCAGTTCAAGGAGAAAGAAAATATGAGAAAACTATCAAGTTTTAAGTGAAGCATTGTGAAGTAGTGGAGCATAACTGCACAAACCTTGTTTTCAGCAGTAGATTGGATTATCTGTATATTGTACCATAAATGGGTTAGAAATACAAGCAGGAGGCGCCCTGATGTTTTTTTCTATCTTTCTTTCTCTGCCTTTTTTTTTTTTTTTTTGCTTGAATTCATGTGTCAGGAAATCTTTGACAAACATTATTTCCATACTTAAATTGAGCAATGAATTGAAACTAGCAAAAGAAAAAGGGAAGAGGATTTATTATATAGCTGTGTCTTTTAAATTGCTTTATCTATTGATAGCTTTGTCCCATGCTAAATGCAATTTCAACAATATAGAAAGCACAGACTGAAAAACTGAGCTCTAATTAAATCAGTAACGTTTCATTATTTCATGTGAACAATGCAAGTCTAAAGTGATCTTTCCACAGAAAAATTAAATCAAGTTCCATGTGAAAGTCTGCCATTTCAAATGTATTTCAAGTCCTGTGTTCCTAAGAGGTTTGAGTTGCACAGAAGAGGACTGTTAGCTGTGAGAAACTCCCCAGAGGCAGCATCCCCAGCTCCCCTTCTCACCAGCGCCCACTGTGGAGCCAGGGAGCTCTTTGTGATTTCCAAATGCAGCAACAGAGTAATATTGGATACAAAAGTGATTTCCCTGTAAGAGATGTAATTACAGCCTATTCTATGTTAATGAATAGGTCTCTTTGGATGCTTAGTTAAAGTGGAACATATTTTAAAGCTACTGGATTGTTGTGAAATTCAGCTGCAGGTGCATGTGCATAGGGAGTGGATGTTCACTCCACTGTGCTTCAGTGACTGCACTCAGCACAAGGCAGGGGCTGGGGTGTCATCTGCAAACAGTTTCCCCTCTCTAAGCCACAGGATTTAGCTTAGAGCATCCAAACCTAGTGCCAAGCCTCAGGGAGAGCCCTACCTGAAGCACTGCTGCAGTTTGTGAATGGACCATCCCATGAGCTGGGACCTGCAAGTGACTCCTGTAAGTATCAGGGACCTTGCTGGTGAGTGAGAGAAGACCCCAGCTATCCTAGAGGGAAGTAGAATAAGGTGGAATATTGCTTCAGGTAACTGATTTCAGATCACAACTCCCTCCTGGCATTCTGCCACCCATGTAGTGAGTGAGTGAGTGACCAGTACAGATATCTACACCTGCCGACATAGTGGCTGTTCTTTAGTACCTTTCATCTGAAAACTGGAACTGACTGTGCCTGTTGCACTTAATTCTTTTTTTGCAAGTAATGTGCCTATTCCTGGTTTTGGTGAGGAAATGGAGCTGTGGTAGTGAAGCAGGTTGGCCAGGATGGCAGATCTAGGAACCTCTCAGCTTCTCACCCCTCCAATAACAGAGAACATGCACACCGATATGCAAGGGGAAAACTTCAGTGAAAAACAGAGAGGTACATTAACAAACTTCGATAGTTGAGTCCCAAAGTCACCCAAACACACTTGCCTTGCTAATCCACAATTTGTGATTCTGAAGAAAAAGACGATGATGACGGCAAAGAAGGGGGAGTTCACAATTCACAAACCAATTTGTGTTGTTTCTGCAACACTGCAAAAGTGCGACTCATGAATATGCTAATGAAATTGCAATGAGAGTTTTGGCACCATTTCATCACCTCAACTAGATTAGGGAGCAATCACACTGTGGGTTTACATGTCTTTGGGAACTGATGGGGTGGGGAGGAAATAGATCTTCAATATTTGTAATTCAACAAAAATTGCACTGCCTCTATCATAAAATAACAATAATGGCTGTGAATTGCTAAGAAATAGCTTTTGGGTGAGCCAAAGGGCTTGTTGGCAAGACCACTCTAGAAGCTGCTACACTGGTACAAAGGTCTGCTCTCACAGTGGAGCATGGTGCTGTACTCCTGTGTTGAGGAGTACACATGGAAGAGTGCAGAGAGAGCAGGACCAAGGGACAGTCCAGCTCTACTCATCTTTCTTGCAGATAAGGCAACAGCAAAACAGCAAGCAAGGGAAGGTTTGTATCCCCTTCATCAGGGGCAGCAGGGAAGCAGCCAGGAAGGAGTGAGGAATAAGGTCTAGTGCAGGGTTTCAAACATTGCTTCCACAATTTCCTCTATTGCCCCTAAGCTTCATAGCGCAGTATGAGATCTCTAGACTCGGAGAAATCTGACAAGTTGGCCACTGTGATTTTTTTCAGGAAACAGAATATAGTAATAAGCAAAAATTACTAATCTCACAGTCCAGTTTTGTACATGATGCATCCCTAAAGAGAAGCACATATTTTAAGTTCTTCCAGGAGGTAAAAGCTCTGTTTCAGGAAAATAGTCATCTCTCAATAAACTATCTGTTTGGAAGAGTACAACTTCTGCCCTGTTATTTCACAGCCTTTTTAGGCATCAGTATTTGTATTTGGATTCCACAGTTAAATCCATAAATAAACACTGCAGGTATTGTAATTTATCTCTGACACATCACATCCACATGTAATGTCTGTTTAGTAACTGAAGTAGTAACAATCCTATGGCTGGCCTAAGTAGGAGCAAAAGTAATACCAAAAGGAGGCATGGGCATAAAAACCAGCCTGCAGGTCAGATGCTTATTCTTTGCTCCTGTGAGTAATCCCACTGTGATGAAATCTTTGTTTTGCCATTCCAGGTGAAATGGGAAATGCAAAAAGCACATTTCCAACAGCAACCTTCTGGAGTTTTATGCTAGCCTCTTCTCACCCCCTCTTCTCACTTTTTTATGGGCAGTCATAAACTCTCAGTGGGGCTGATCCCATAATGAGCTTAAGTCTTTTATTTCTGAGGCATCATGAGCCAGGTAAGAAAGGCTTGGACTTTGGGCCACCTTTTTAAAATCTTAGTGCCTGTACCTGTTGCCATGATTAGGGAATGTCAGAATGGGATGGTGTTGCTTTATACCCAATGAGGATTTTTTTTCCCAGAGAATTCTGCAGTGCCACTTTCAGAAGTGATGGCTAGTTGAAAAGAAACTTTAGAAACAGGGAGACACAGAACCCATTATCTCTGATTGAAATATGCATCCAGTTTTTAAGGTTCTCCATGCACTGATTTGTTCAGGGTTTTACACATGCAGCCGAGCACTATAAAAACAAATTACATTGCATCGAACACACTGATGTCATATGGGAAGAGGGGGAAGATACCTCAAACCTGATACAGAAGAACATAAAAATGCATGCAAAGAGGTGTAAGGTGCCATAATCCACTCTGAGAGTCATTTACCTGTTTGATACCTGGTGGGTGTCTGGTACATCTAATAGTATCACCCTTGCTGGTTTATTTACTAACCATCATAGTTATTCTTTTCATTACCTCCACAGTGTAATGGTTATTTTATGAAGGCTCATTAAATTTAATGAGACACCACCAGATTTTATTGCCTTCTAATAAAATGGGTAGGGGGAGCTGTTTTCTTTCTGATTCATGCAGCTCCAGAGTACCTTAAAATAGTCAGGTATTCAGCTGGGTTATGAGCAGGGCCCCTGACATTCTTTCTGGTGGCCTCCTTGGGGAATGTCAGCGATTAACAGCTATTCAAATAAAGATGCATACAGGGATATGCCTAGATAGGTAAAGGTTTATTTTATATACACATCTATTCTATATATGTTAGACCTGGGCATTTTTTTTCTGATGGAAGACACAGTTCTATGAAATCAAGAAGGTATTGTTAGAGTATCTGGTCTGGAGCTTGTCAGCCCAGAGAAAAGACACTACAAGGTCCTCAAAGGGTCATCTGACAAAGCAAGGTTAGTTTCTCCTAGTAGAGAATCAAGTTTGTGATTGCTTGGATTATTCATTTATTTATTGCACAATTGCCCATTGCAAGTATTAATTTTAAATTTTTTAAAGTGTGGGAATTAAATTTTGGAAAATTTTGTAATGTGAGAAAAATCCTTAAACCCAATAAAGAAAAGCAACAGTCTTCTGTAAATACCTCCTTAGGGCATGAGCAAGAAGATGGATCCTAGAGCTCCTCTTCCAGCAGGCCATTGACTGTGGGCATCATATCATTTAAATAAAATTTTAAAAACAAACAAACAAACCCCAACAAAACTGAAATGGGCTTCTTGATAAGCTAAGGTGATGGAAGGGAAAGTCCAGTTGAGGGTGCAATCTTGTATCTGAATCACCTGCACTATAGGGAGAACTAAAGGTAGGGAAAGTGCTTGTTTCAATCAGTCACAGTGGAAGTATTGAGGAAGAATTTGGCTGGCCCAGACCTGCTCTGTAAAGTGTCTGCACACAGAGAGTTGCAGGCTGTGCGGGCAGTCTCGGAGTGGGATGAAAGTCTCAGAGTGGTTGTGGGAGGAGAGCACAAGGAAACAATCGTGTAGCATGAAGTGGTGGCAGGAGAAAGCAACATATATGGAGAATAACACTATTTGAATAAAGCAATGCATTTAAAAATATGAGGCAGACCCCAAATATGGTACAAGAGCAGTTCTCTCTCCTATTGATGTTTTATGTTGTGATCTGGAATATATGAGTGTCTGAAATCACTATATGAAGACAAAAACACAAACAAAAAGAAGAAGAGATGAAATAGCTTTGAATTTGGTGATTGTGCTGTAACTTAAGTAACAGAACAAATTTAGGAAGCAAAAAATGTGAAGTAATTCAGCCAGCCCAAGCAAATGAAACTCTTTCATATAAAACTAGCTGAATTATTCATTATAAATAAATTATCCAATAAATGTAGCCCTTTCACTGGTCATAAATAACAAACAACTGATCCTAATTTCAGTATATGTCTTTGGCACCCAGAAGAATGTGGAAAAGGGGTTGTTTTCAGGCCTTCTTTTGTGAGTACCTCACTAAGTATTATTGTACCACTCACACTCCCTACTTTTAAGATGAAAATAGCATTAGTGATCAGGTGCTCTGAACTGGTAATTCATGTTTTTCATTGTTCTGTCTGGCACATAAGCTCTCATAGCTTGATCTTCTTCACTTCTTTCCCTCTAGTGACTTGCCTGGTTCTCCAACACCTTGTTGTGTCTCTGTATCTTTCAGCCCTGGGATGACTTGTCATTCCTGGTGACTCCAGTCATGCTCCCATGGCAAGTCAGAGTGGGAGATTTAGAGTATGTCCAACCCTAGTGGTCTTGAGCAATTTTTCTGGTGGACTGATCATATTGGGAATGTAAGTCAGATCATTATCCCCGCCTGTTAGTGAATCATCCAACACCTGCAGTATAATAATCTATACAAACCCTTCCTCATTTCTAGCCTGATGTTATGGTTAGATTTTAAACGTTGTACTGATTAGGAATTTTAATTACAATACAGGTCTTTGCTGGGGGAAAAAAACATCTGTCAAGCCACAGTTTTCCTCTAGAAACTGTAATTTGGGTTACATTCTCCCCTAGAATATTTCTCTGAAGGAGATTGGAATTATATATCCGCTTCGGGAAGAGATGAGAGATAAGAGTTGTGATTAGCTAGAGGCCCAGCAGCAAGAGTATTTCCCTAAAAAGAAGGATTGTCTGACCTCATTTCTCAGCTTTGATGTTGTTACTAACTCAAAGCTGAACAGCTCCATCCAGAGAAAAGTCCAAACCAGAGCAACCTGCAGCCCCGTGGCAGGAGGTTGCATGGGAGGAGGGAGACATAGGTAGAGGTCTTTGCTTTTCCTCAGGAGGGATAATGAGGTTTGAACCAAAGTCTCTCACTTCCACGATCTCTTTTATCCACATATATTTTTAAAATAAACTCTTCAAAAAAATTTGGATTTGTCGCAGTGCAGAGTGCAAAGTACTATGAAAGCTCAGTAACACTTCCCAGGTTGGAAACTACCTTCCCATTTGGTTCAGTGCTCATAAGCACAGTAGTGTGAATTTTTTTCAAATGAGGCTTGCTGGCTCTGTGAGCTGGAAATATTCCCAGGAAAGTGCTTCACCTTCCATGAGTTCTAGTGGCCTCAGTGATCACACCTCCACCATGCACACTAGGACCTTGAGGCTAGTGTTCCTCAAAGTGGAACACAGCAATCCTGGATTCACTGTGAGTCCAGGGAAAAGAGTAGCAGGAAATCCAGACATCCAATTTCACAAACAAAAAGAAGAATTAAAATGGACCAAGTGCTGTATTTATGCCTTACCAGTGTAAAGCCAGAGGAGCTCCTGTAACTTGATTTGTGGATCTGACAGCAAGATTTCTTCTCTGATACACACCCTATATCCTTATCATAAAGGGAGCAGTTAAGAGGTATATAAAAAAACCTGTCTGTCCTCATTAATGTTGAGTATAGTCTATTTTTGCTTTAATGCAGTGATCTAATTAACCTTTAGCCAGAATTAAAATGACCTTGAATTGGCCTCGTGACCTTCAATGCTTAATGTTGTTAACTTTAAACAAGCTTTTTGGGGTGGTCAGGAGCAGCATCTGTTAAAATGGGCAAAAGGTCGAATCCATTTACTTAAATACACCTACTGCACACATTGCTGGTGGATGTGCTGCCTGCATTTATAAAAGAAGTAGAAGATGTAGCTTTGAAGATAAAGGGCAGCCTGCCTGCGAGAAACAGTGTAAGGAGAGTGAAAACCTGCTCTGAACATGTGTTTGCAACATCTCGTTTTACTTTCTCAAGCAGTGAAAGTCTTCGACTTTTAATTATGAGTTCTGCTATGGGCAAAATTTCACAGTGTGGCAAGTGATGGTGCTTGGTGGGCTCTGTATCTGGGGTCACTGTTTTCAGAGGAAGGTGTGAGACAGGTGGCTGCTCACCCAGGGACCGGTGACCGGTTGTATCAGAAGTGTCACGTTTAGGGCTGAGATTCACATTCCGCTGGGGTCCAAGAAATACATATCCAATGTTTAAGAAACAGTGGATGCCCAGCTGAATTCCCGGAACACAAGGTCGCTGATGGAAATTGCTTTTTATAAAACCAACAACCACAAAAAAAAAAAAACCCAGACAAAAAAAAAAGAACAAACAAACAAACGCTACTATAAGGGCGAAGAATTTCAAAGGCAACATACAAGAATTTAGACGAAAACAATCTGTTCAGGCGCCTCCTCTGATGGATATTAAGGCTCTGGGACGTTCTGTATAGGAGTCGTTTTGGCTCTCGGCGTTTTGCGCTGCCCCGCGTGTGGCTCGAGTGGCTGCATCGCCCGCAGCAGCAGCACTGCCGCCCGGCCGGCCCCGGTGATCCCGGCTGGGCATGAGGACCTCGATAGGGAGTGGGGGTCCTGGCTAGGCGTAGGGGTCCCGGCTGGGCGTGGAGGCCTCGCCCCTCCCGTGGGTGCCCCGCGTGGGGCCGCGGCGGGGGCGTCGCTCTCCCCATCACTATAACGATATTACTGTCATTAACTTTGTCGATATTTGTCGCGTCCCGGTTCCCGAAGCGTTTCTCGAGGCTGCTTCTTCCATCCCCTGCGCTAAAGCCGGCCCTCAACACGCCGGCTCTTTGCAGTACATTACCATAGTACATTAACATTTGTAATGCGGCGATTATTCTACATAATCGATACCATCAAGTTCCTTTTCTTGGGGACCCTCGTGTTTATTTACACTTATTCCACACACGTCAGTTTCCATCAGGAGCAAAACCGATTTTCTTGTCCTACATCTGCTCTCGGGATAACCTTAATTCACCGTAAACCTATCGGCGCTCCCGCCGCCGTGAGCCCGGGCTGATGGGGGGGCGGCGGGAGAGCTCCGGCTCCTCCACCCCGAAGCCGGCCCGGAGCGCAGCCGGACGAGAGGGAACAGGGAGGTTGAGATATTAATTGTTGTTATTATTGTTTATTATTATTTATATTGCGGCAGTTTCTGTTTATGGCGTGATGCATTTGAGCCCAAACACATTAGGTGCATTATTCATTGGGTACATTTGTCAGAACATGCATGTGTATAAAGAACTAATGATCCATATTAAATTAATGACGCTATAAAAAAGAAAAATACCCCATACATGCAGTTTATGACGGCAACTCCCGACTTTGATAAACCATAGAAAAGACTTAATCAGATGAAGCATTGGACTGTTCCGTCTCCAAAATTACATTTCTCGAAATGTGCTTGTACACAATGTTGGTTTTATTAAAACAAATTAATTCAGTCATTAAGGAATCATACGGCAAGTGTCTCATAAGTCAGGACCTCCAGTGTAACAAATTGATTAAATGACTGTGTAATAGTCTCTTTAAACAAATCTAGTGTAACAAGTTAATAGATCTGCTCAATTACCATGCTGGGGTGATGAGGATGTGGGCAACTCTCTCATTAAATCCGGGATAGAGTTGGGGGGGGCGGGGGGACGGCGCGGAGGTGCGTGTCGGTGGGGCAGGGCTGCGCTCCTGCAGCCCCGGCGAGGAAGGGATCGGGAAAGGGGCTGGATGGGGATGGCTCCGGGCTCTGGACAGGGCCGTCCCACGATCGCGCCGGCGGGCTCCTCCTGACACCCCAGCGCCGGGGGCGCGAGTGGAAAATCTATTACCCCGCTGCCATTTTGTTAAGTGTTTGCTCCCTGTTGTGACCCTGCCACTTTATCTGTTGATTTTTATTTTCTGAGTGCATGTTGCCCATATGTTACTCTAATAGTTGCTATAATTCTTGAGCAATGGGGCTCGTATTTTACCGAGCTGAATTAAAAAGAATGCACTTTAATAAAAAACCCGAGCAATACACTAATGGCTTGACATTGATGTATTTGCATAAAGATGAATTATATGGGCTCGCTTGACACGACTTTTAATAAATGATCGAGGGCGTTATTACAGGGATGCACTTGGGTGTACGGAAGCGGGTTATTGCCGTCAGGGCCAGTGCCAGGCGCTCCCCGCAGCCCGCCGGCCCTGGAGGGCAGCGCGGACACCGACCGGCCCCGCCAAGCTCCTCCGGCAGCCCCGGGCCTCCGGGCAGGGGTTAAACCCCCGGGGGATGCGGAGCGGCGCGCTGCTGCCTGCTTGTGTCGTTGTGTCAATATCTTTATTCTTATCCATCACGTTTGCTGGAGAGCGGGGCCGCTGCTGGTACCCCGGTGGGTGCGATGCGGGTGAGGTGCGGGGTGCCCGCTGTCCCCCGCGCCAGCGCCACCCGCCCGCCTCCCGCTCCCCGGCAGATGTTTGCGTCCCTCACGGAGACTTGTAACCGCTGTTCGAGACAGCTGGTAGAGGCTGCCAGAAACATGTATCTGTCCGGGAAATACCTACCGGTGCAGAAGGTAAAGGCGGGGCTGCAATTAGGAGCGAGCAGTTCATCTTACTTTTTAATTTGAGGGCAGCGCCGCCGGGTCTGAACGCGGGATCCCGCAGCAGGCGCTGGTGCCTCTTTCCCAGCGGCCTCGATACGAGGAGGAGCTCGGGGGAGCCAGCCCGCGGTGAAGGCCCATCACCGGCATTTTAAATAAACCCCGGGTTCTATGACCTGCGGGACGCCCCGTGTCCCAAGGGCAGGGATGCCGAAAGCAAAGCCTCGGGGCGGCTGACAGGAATACAACGAAGGTCTTGCAGGAAAGAACATCAGGGCGGCAAACAGAGGGAGAGCGATGGGGAAACATTGTGTGCGTGATACGAGAAGTATTACAAATTATTAGCGCTGGGAAGTGATAAGTGATAACGAGATTTCAGGAGACCATGCGTGAGGGAAGGATTGGGGAAGTCATTGATAACTGAAATTGTCGCTCTGTCCCGGCGTGACCGTCGCTCCGAGCATCCCTCTGGCAGGGTGCAGGCATTGCCTTGCCTGCTGCCTGCTCGGAGGGCTCTGGGTGGGAGTTGCGGTCGGGATGAGAGAGCCCGAAGGCCTCGGGGTTGTGACAACGCTGGTGTAGGGCCAGTCAGGGGCCGAGTGACAGTGGCGTACGGACTGGCATCCCCCCCAGCGCACATGCCCCGGGTCTAGCGGCCGCTTTGTTATCCTACGGGGGAGCGGCGGCTCCCGCCCGCCGGCCGGCCGCGGCCTTCCCCTTGTAACCCGTATCCCCCGGGGCGAAGCTCGGGCTGGCGGCCTTGGGGCCCTGTGGCACGGCAGTGCGGATCGTACCCGCGTCCACAAGTCCTGCATCCATATGCATGTCTCCCGCACGCAGCAACTGCTGGCCGGGAGCGGGGTACGGGAAGCAGGGTGGCCTATGAACCCCTGTTTCTTCCCCGTGCCTTCCCTCTCTCCCTCCCTCAATCCCTTCCCACAGCTCCCCGGTGCCCATGGCTGTTGTAGGGCGTGAAGCGGGTCCTGTTACTGCGGCGCTTCTGCGAGGGGGATAAAAGGTTTTTCCTCCGCCCGCGGTGATGCTCACTAGGGCTGGAGAGGGACCGCAGCGGGTTCCCCTTGCAAAGTAGCTCGGCAAAGCAGTGGCGCTGGAAAAGTAGGGGAGATGCTTTGAGGACCCTGGGATTGCACATCCACGAACGTCTCCCGCAGTATCTTCTGCACCCCAGAGAAGACACATGGCAGTGACTGAGGCAAAGTAAACCCAGAAACAGCAGCCTCTATTTGCCCTGCACAGGGAAATCCCAGAAACAGCCGCCTTTATTTCCGCTGAGCCTGGAAATCCCGCACACACGCGCCGAAGGGAGTGGGGTTTAAACCCAAGGGATCTGTGACAGAAAGAAGGGATAGCCAAAAGCTATTTGTGAAGGGAGCTGTTGGGACTGGCCTGCGGTGGTCTCTCACCACTTAGGCAGGGACCGCCCGCATCGCTCCGCGGCCGCGCAGCCGGAACCCGCCTCCGCTCACGCGTGTGCGCGGCCGCTTTCTCCCCGCAGGGGTTTCGGCCCGACCCCGAGTGCGAGGCGGCTGCCGGGGAGGGTCTCTGATGGCCCCCCTTCCCTTCAGACATGGTTGTGCAGTACTTTTTTAATGTCGTTATGAGCGAGTTTATGTTGTCACGCAACAAATCCCTGCCTGTTTGAATGACTGAACCGAAATCGCGGCTGCTCTCCGCCAGGCCCCCGCTCACGGGGGGAACCTCACGCTCCGTGAAACCCGCTGACATTTTGTCTTCTAATTGTTTACCGCGATGTCCGTGGCAGCGATCCCTAGGTTAGCTATTGAATCTCTTCCTAAAAAGTCCTTTCCTGAAGAAGAGGGAGCCCAGCCGGTTTTGGCTTCCAAAACATGCCCCGAAAAGGGGGGCCATGAGCTCATGTGAATCCCCTGCTCTTTCCTCCAACGCCCCAGACAAAACCAGCCTAACCAAGCGGGTAGGGTTGGGCTCTTTTCCCTGCGATTCCACTTTGACAGTGCCAACTGCAACTGGTGGCCAGCTGGGTCTCTGTGCAGAAGTAAATTAACTGGAAAGCCTCAGTTGGTGCAGCAGTCAACTGGAAAAGGGGACGGGGAGCGCCGGGGCGGGCGGCACTCGGGGCAGCCTGGGGGCACACGGGAGGGCAGGGCCAGGGCCGGGCTGCGGCGGAGCGGGGGCGGTGGGGTGGCCGCCGTGGACGTGCGGGGGACCCCAGCCCGGCGGAGACCCCCCAGTCGGGCTCCAACCGGCAGCGGCCGGTCCCCCCTCCTCTGAGATCGGGTATTTTGATTTCTTTCCGGCGGGCCCGCAAAACCCGCCGGGAAAATCGTAACGGTGAGACCCGAAAGGGACCGATCAGCACTGCTGAAAACGCCCTGCCTTTCCCTTTTTGCCTTTACGATGAGTCGGGAAAAGGGGTGGGGTGGGGGTGGGAGCGTCGATGGGCAGACCCTGACATCTCGGCCCAGGAGAGCCCGGGCAGCAGCGCCGAGGCAGCCGCATAGCGCCGGGTTCGCTCCCTCCTCCCGGCCTCGGCATTGTCTAAGTCGAAAGAGGAATCAAATCCTGCTCCACTTTTGTTTGTTTGTTTGTTTTCCCCCACTAAGAAAATGATTCTCAAATAGAATATTTATTTATTTATTTGTTTCGTCCAGAATAGTTAGCCCTTTTCTCTCTCATGTCACCGATTGTTTGCTCTTGCTGGTCCCTGGGAGAAGAAAAAAAAAAAGGTTCTGACTGTTTAGATATGGAAATGATCTGGTCAGATAATGAGTTTCAATTTAAACCAGTTGTTCTGATATTCGGTCTAACTATTTATTCTAGACACTTAGCCGGGCTCTTATGTTGTTCACTGTTTTCTTCTTGGAAAGTGGTTACTTTCCCATAATAAGGGTTACGCTCTGCTGTTAATAAAAGCCTGCGACAGCTGCCCCTGAAAAAGTTTGAACAGTCTAATTCAGGCTGAGCTGAACGGCTCCAGTGGCCGGGTGGAAAGTGCCTGCCCACTCACATCCCCAAAGAAGCCGGGGCTTATTTTATTTGTATCTTCTTGAACATCCATAGCAAGGTGGACAATTTCCATGCTAAAATAATTTTAAAAATCACACCCAAAACAAACAAAAAAAAGCCCTCTCCCAAAAAAGCTCCAAACTGCAAAAAAACCCTCACCCAAGAACCCCTTCCAAAAAAAAAAAAAAACCAACAAAAAAACACAACAGAAAATCAAACAAAAAAAGGAAACAACAAAACAAAAAAAATCCTCATCAGCCTACTAAGATTGAACAAAAGATCTTAAAAATTATCTCTTTCTTTTCCTCCCCCTATACCGTGGCGTCCTTTTTTAATCTCTACTGAGATGAGATTATCTGTACCCTTTAGTGAATGCAGCAGACGTCTTTAAACTGGTTTAATTGATTTATCGTTTTGTTGTTTGTTTGTTGTTTTTGTTTTTTTTTTTTAACAGAAAGTGCATTACATTTCACTGGTCTTGCAAAGGGCTTTTCTTCTCTTTACAAACCGAATTAATTTTAATATAAATTAATAAATGTTAAGATGCCATATCACGATATATCATCGTTATTAGCTTTAAAAAAAGAAAACAATTTACATTCTATAGTATTCCATATGATACAAAAGAAAACACACTTTAAATTCAAATACAGCAACTAAATGAATTTTATATTTTGACTGACAGTGGTTGTGACAATTCCCACCAGCTACTTTTTCAACACGCGGTTGATTGGAAACGGTGTAAATGAAAGCAAACTCTGTCCCTCCGCCCTCCCTCCCCCTCCCCCGCACGACGACCGCAACAGAAAGTGTTTCAAAAATACTAATAAATAGCACAGGGGGCCGCTGCAGTTTCGGCCCGAGGGAGGGACCGGCGGCTCTTTCCTCGGCGGCCCCGCTGCCGCCGTCCCGGGGCTCTGGGGGTGCCCCCGGGGCCGGGGAGCGCGGGGCGGGCGGGACGGCGGCGCCCCCGGCCCCAGCTGTACAAAAAAAAGAAGGTATTTTACATTTTAAATATTCACAGTAAGGAACGCCTATGGTCGCGGTGACTCACGGGTTATTTACAAAGGGGAGGCAAGACGCGGCCGCCGCACCCCCGGGAGCGGGACCGGGCTCGGGGCGGCCCCTGCCGCCCTACAACAACGCGCGGCGCCGGGGGACGGGCGCGCCCGCTGGGGCCCGCTTCCCGCAGTCCTCTCTGCTGCCCCACCGGCTTCTACTCCTCCCTGGCGCGTAGAGTCTAGAAAAATAGATCTGTACATCTCCGAAAGCGGCGGCGGGCGGAGCGGGCTAGACGGAGGCCTCCCCCTCTGGGGGGTGCAGTAGCAGCCCGCCGCCCCCCGGCTTGTGTTTCTTGAGCAGCTGCGTTATCTTCTCGTCGTCCGAATTTGGGTCCAGGGGTTTGTTGTAGTCGTCGTCCTCCTCCTCGTTCTCCGAGGCGCCCTTCAGCCGCTCCGTCTCCGAGTCCTGCTTCTTTTTTGCCGTCGCCATCTCCGCCGCGTGCTTCTTCCGCCACTTGGTCCGTCGGTTCTGGAACCAGACCTGCCCCCGCCGCCACCATCAACATCACCATCACGGCCACCCGGGCCGGGTCGGACCGGGCCGCTCCCACCCCCCTGCCCCGCGCGTCCCCATCCCCAGCGTGCGGTAGCGACTCCCGCTTCGCCGCCGATCATGCAATTTCCCCACCAAGGAAAAACAGCCGAGTTCCACCACACCGCGTTCCCGGCACACGGAGACACCCGTCCCGTTCCGGACCAACAGCCGTCCACAGCTTACCCTGAGGCCCGTAACGGGCCCGGGGAGCTCCCTGCCATCCCGCCTAGGGCGGGAAAACACACTTGGGGCTGATTCCTTCCGCAGCCTCCCTGCCTTGCCAGGTGTATTTACTCTTGGGCAGGGCGCTGCCAGAGAAGGGAGGTATATTCACTGTAGAAGCTGCAATAATTTATTCGCAGCCATTGGGACGTATTTGCAGTGACAAAGGAGAATCTGCGGATCAGACTGAAAGCGTGAGCACCGCCGAGGGGCCCCTCTGGCCGAGTCCGCAGAGCAAACGTCTCCCCGCACGTTCCTGAGGATCTCAGCCCGGTCCCCGAACCCCTTATACCTTTACTTTGCCCGCAGCCCGGAGTTTAACCAAAACGTAGAATGCGGCTGTGACAGCGCGACACCCCAACATCAACCCTTCCCCCGGCTTTTCCAGCACTCTGGCCACCCCGCATGGCCTTCAGACTACACGCACCGGGCTTCTCAGTCTTGCTTGGGTTTATTTGGTTCATTTTTTTGTTTTGTTTTTAATACGTTTTAAAATAATCTCCTCGGCCCCGCCGTAAGGCAGTAAGGGCCGAAGTGCCGGTAGCTGCGGGGGAAGCCCTTGCTGTATTCCCTCGGGCTCGGCCGGCCCGGCCCGCAGCATCTCTGTCCGACCCAGACGGACTCCGTCTCCGTGGCGGGGCCCTTATATTACCCTCTCCCTCAGCCCCTCTCCGCTCCGTGCGTGAGCCGCTGCTCTCACCTTGACTTGGCTCTCCGTCATCCCCAGGGAATAGGCCAGCCGGGCTCGCTCCGGGCCCGCCAGGTATTTCGTCTGCTCAAAAGTCTTTTCCAGAGCGAAAATCTGCTGGCCAGAAAAAGTGGGTCTGGTATGTTTTCTCTTTCCGTCCTTATCCAGCAAAATTGAGCCTTGATCTGGCGAAGGGAGGGGGGAGAGAAAGGGAAGGCAGGGACAGACACGTTAATCTACGGATTTAGGAAAGCGCTTCGCTCTCAAATGGTCCCAGGGGACAGGGAAGGGGGGAGGGGGTGTCTTTACACCGGGGAGGATCTGTAACGAAACTGCTGCCTCGGCAAGGCGGCCGCTCTGGCCTCCCGGCTCCCCCTTATTATTTCTCCTTTAAGGATCCAAAATCCGAGCGGGCAAACGATATTGTTTTCTAAAGCAGCCGCAGCCGGTGCGAGCGGGCGGTAACGGAAAGTCCAGCACGGGAAAAGTTTGTGCGCCCCCTTAAAACCACTCCCGGCCCCAGAGTACCCCGCAGGGACGACGGCAGCCTCCCTTCCCCCGGAGGGCTCCGCTTTTCGCCGGCGATAACCGACATATTACAGGGTTTCGCGCCGACCGAGGGGACAGAGAAAGCAGAAGGAACTTAAGAAACGAAAAGAAAAGAGAGCGAGGCAAAGCTCAGCCCACTCGGCCACAGCTGAGCCCGGCACGGAGAGCCGGGTTGGTCTCGCCGCGATGCCGGGGCGCGGATCCTCCCTAGCACCGGGACTGGACTCCCGATGTGGCTCTCTAGGCCCGCTCCCCGCACTGCCCCGCGATACTGGGTACTCACGGGGGGCGCAGGCAAGGCGGGCGTCCCTCCAGGGCGGGCTCTGCATCACCCCCGGCCAGAAGATTGGCGTCCTGCCGGGCAGCTCGGCCAGCGGCTTGGGGTAGCGCCCGGCGGCCACGGCGGCGGCGGCGGCGGCAGCCCCAGGGCTGAAGTAGAGGGCGGGCGGCGGCGGCGGCGGGGGGCTGAGGCTGCCGAAGCGGGGCAGCCCGGCCAGCAGCCCGGCGGGCGCCGCCGAGGAAGCGGAGGGCGAGGGAGAGGCGAGCGCGGCGCCCGGCAGGGGCATGGAGGGCCGGCTGAGGATGTCGTTGATGCCGTGCGGGGTGGCGGCCGAGAGCTGCGGCGGGGCCGTGCCCAGCGCCGAGAGCCCGCCCGCGGCGGCGGAGGCAGCGGCGGGCGCCTTGAGGCCGGGAGAGCCGAGCGGCGGCGAGGGCGAGGCGGAGGCGGGCGAGGCGGAGGCGGAGGAGGAGGAGGCGGGTCCGGCGGGCAGGGGGTACGCGGGGTACAGCGGCGCCTTCATCTCGGCCATGCTGTGCAGGGCGGCCAGCGGCGGGCTGCCCAGCAGGAAGGCGCCCTGCCGGGGCGCGCCGTCCATCTGCCCCAGCGCCAGCATCCCCGCGCCGCCGCCGCCGGGCCGGGGCGGGGGGCCCGGCCGGCCCCTAGAGCCGCGGGGCCCCGGAGGCCGGCCCAGGGGTGCCGCCCGCACCGGCGACGCGCATCCAGCCCGCGGGGGCCGCCGCCTCTAGCGGGGAGCTACGCGCCCGAGCGGCGGCCCCGCCGTCCCGCCGGGCATCAGGGTGCGCCTCGGCGGACGCTCCCGGGGCGCAAAGCGGTGCTGCTGCCGACCGGTGTGTAAATACGTGTGTGCGCGCAGTGTCCGTGCGCATACACGTATATACCGCCGCTCCCGGAGCCCGCCAGCAGCCGGGGGCTCACAGCGGCGCGGGGGCCGCGCTGGCCGCCCCTGCCTCCTCCCCGGCGCTCCGCATCCCTCCCGGCGCGGTTCCCGCTGGCTGACTGTCGGGGCTGCGGGCGCTGCTCGGGGCGCACTGCCGCGCCGCCCCGCTCCCTGCCTCCTTTCGCGGGGGCACGGCCGGCAGCGGGCGCGGCGGCGGCGGCGGCGGCGGGGCGGGGGCGGGGCGGCGGCCGGCCCTGCCCACCCGCGCCCTGCCCGCCCTGCCGGCCACTTCGGGGTCGCCCCGCTCCCCGCTCCTCTCCTGGCTTT
>JAWWEV010000134.1:11785710-11806775 GCA_035583235.1 Hafferia zeledoni
CGGGGCGGCGGCCGGCCCTGCCCACCCGCGCCATGCCCGCCCGGCCGCCAACTTCGGGGTCGCCCGGCTCCCCTCTCCTCTCCTGGCTTTTCTGTTGTTTTCCCCTCTTCTCTCTTCTCCTCGATTTTTTCTTCTCCTGTTTTTTCGCTTTCCTTCCCCTTGTCCCTTCTTTTTTCCCTTCTGTTTTTCTTTTCCCTTTTCTTTACCCTTTTTCCTTTCTCCCTTTTCTTTTCCTTTCCCTTATTTCCTCTGCTTTTTCATTTTCCTTCTTGCTTTCCCTTTTCCTTTGCTTTTTTTCTTTCCCCTTTCCTTTCATGTTTTAGTTTTATTTTTCAAAATTTATTTCTATTTCTCTACTTTTTATTGCTTTTATTACTTTTCCCTTTTCTTTCTCGTTTTGTTTTCCTTTTCCCCTTTCTCATTTTCTTTTTCTTTCCCGTCTATCATTTATTTTTTTCGCTCCATAGTCCTCTGCCTTTCCCTCTTTTTATCTGTTCATATCACTCCTTCCTTCCTGCCTTCCTTCCTGCCTTCCTGCCTGCCTTCCTTCATTCCTGCCTGCCTTCTTCCCTGCCTACCTTCCTCACTTCTTTTTCGTTCTTTTCTTACTCCCTTTTTCCTTTCTCTCTCAGTGTCTCTGCCCTGGGAACGACTCCAGGGAGCAGAACTGCTCGAGTCCGGGCCGGGGCGGGCCTGCCCAGGCGTCTCCCTGGGATGGGGATGGTGCGGGCCGACCTGACTCTTACCGAACGTTTCTGGACCCGCGGGGGTGCTCTCTGGACCCGCTGCACGGCTGAACCGTGTGTTCGTCCCGCCGGGCCCCGGCCGCACCTGCCCGGCCACTGCTCGGTGTTCTGCACCCGAGGCCAGCTGTAACGAGACCCCTAGACACTTGTCCCCACTGTCCCCGGCTGCTCACGGTTATTCCCGTCTCCACAGGCTAGAAGGGGAAAAAAGTCTTTTGTGGCCCCTAAAGAGCGTCCGCGGAAAGAAGAGTGATGCAATATCACCCTAAACAGTTTTTACTCTGTGCTGTCTGCACCTCAGTGTTTGTACCTGTGGGGAACTCTGTATCCTCTACCGTGGAAAGAGGGGACCGTGTGGAAATTCAATTAAAAAAAAATCTTAGCTGAAATAGAAGCATGTTGATCCTCTGCCTGCGACGGTTTTCCCTTCTATTTCTAAATGATCCCTTGTTGCTCAGAATTCTTTTAGGCTGATTTACAAAGGTGCGAAAGAAGGACACCTGGAGAAAGGGCGCATAGGGCAGGATCTTGCCTCGCCTTAACTTTGGCACAGCCACGCGAAGGGCACCTCCGGGAAGCTCGAGTTAAGCCTCTGAGTTTTAATTTTTTTAATTCCGGTGGGGTTTTTCGGGTTTTTTTTTTTTTTTTTTTTTTTTTTGTCCTTGGGTCACTTCTCAATTATTCTAAAAATAAAACCAAACAACGTCCTTTCCTGCCGGTTTCAGTGGAGCCAACGAGCTCTCGGCCAAGGCAGCGCCGGGTGCGCCGAGGATCGGCTCCGGCAGCGGCGTGGGGAGCGGGGAGCCTGCCTCTGAAAGCGACCGATTTGCATTTGAATAAGGGAGAGGGGAGAAACACTAAACCGGGTTTGGAAGTGCTGAGCCAGGCGTGGGGCGGTCCCGCTATGAGTCCTGCACTCAGGGGAGCCGCTTTTCCTCCCTCCTGCAGAGAACAGTGCGCGGACGGGGACCCCCCGCCGCCACGGACCCGTTGCCTCCTTCCTCGGAGCGTCCGAGGGAGCTGTGCCAGGGGCAGGCGAAGGCAGCTTCGGCCGCGGGTCCGCGCTGGCGGCGGGGGGAACCGGGCCCTGAGCCCGGCGTGAGGTCCTGCGGGGGCTGAGGGGCCAGCCCCGACCTCGGCCGTGGGCAGCGGCACCGCCCGTTCCACTCGCTCCGTGCCTCCTTCCCGCCCCGGGCGGGAGTTCGTCGCCCGGTAACTCTGGGCTTATTCTCTAGGGGAACAAAAACAAAACGATCACTCCCTCACAAACGCTTCTCTCTTCCTACTGTAAGGAACGGATGGCATCTTGAAGAAACGAGTGTTTATTTGGGGGTCGTGTCGTGCGCATTTTTTTTTTAATAGCATTATATGTTGGGTGGTGCCCATAGGGCTGTCCGTGCATGAGGAACGTATCCAAAAGCAGCCGTCAGCATTACCTCCTCTCTGTCTTTCATAACTGTCACACAGAAATGTTCGAAAATATCAATATTTAGTTCATTTTCCATCCTCAGTTTCTATTTTCCCTGAGCTGTAGCCAGGCAAAGTTACTCAGAGGGCAGCCAGGGGCTGTGCTGTGGCGCTCAGCATCTGAGCGGCGGGTGGGGGGCACCGTGAGCACCCCAGGCAGCGCTGGCGGTGAAACCCACCCCGGCAACAAACTTTATTAACGGGATGAGCAAACAGCAGCCTGAAAGCGCCGCAGCCAAACTACTCCTGGAGCAGACAAGGTTACTGGCCAGATCCTCTGCTCACCAATGCCCGGCTGCCCTTCGCCAGTTTCACAGGGGCTCATGGCAAGCGCTTCACCGCTGCAGATAAAGCAACTACCAGGTCATATAATGAGGGTGAGAAAAGCTGCTGGGCGAGTGGAGGGAGGTGCGGGCGGAGAGGAGGAGCGAGCAGCCGGGCCAGGACAGCGAGGAGAAGGGGCGAGCAGCTGCCCGGAGAACGCAAAGCCGCGAGAGGAGGGCAGCTCCCGCCCAAAGCCCGCAGGGCCTCGGGGAGGCAGCCTGCGGAGCCCCCAGGGGGCAGCAGGGGCGGTGGGGTCCCGGTCAGCGAGGGGCGATGGCGGAGGCAGGGAGGGGCTAAGGTGCAGTGTGGATCTCGGTTACTCGGGACGGAAGCGAAGAGGAGGTTGAATGATGTCAGAAGAGTTGTCAGAAAAAGCTGTAGTTATCTGTTTGCTCTTTCGAGGCGTAGGAAGTACGAGCGCTGGAGCAGCTGTGCCTCAGAAATTCGCCTTGGCCGGAATGGTCCCACCATATCTGAACGGAATTTAAAAAAAAATAAACAAAAAACCCCAAACCATGAGAACACTTAAAATTAGAAGATCCAAAGTGCTTTGTATTGCAGGGGCAGATGTTCTTTAAGGTGATGAGACAGGACCCGCACTGCAGCTCAGTGCACCGCACCGCCCGTGGGGTCCAGCTGTGCGCGGGGTGCTGCCTCCGAGGGAGAGCTGGCTCTCCCCTACACAGGGTTCTTCCAGTCCTCTAGTAGCGGGGACAGCGACCCCAACACTGCCCAACTTTTGCCATGATAAGTCATCGGGACTGGGAGAGGGTTCTGTCTGAACTAAATCAAGTAGTCGCTTTATTTAACAAGTAAAATATTTTGCCATTACCGTGCGTTCCTCATTGTAAGGAAGCGGTCGGTTACTTTCCTAAAGTGATGGATACAACTTTTTTTGTTGTAGCAGTACTGTAAAGCCACTGAATCATTTGTTGCCTGTCCTACATGGTGGAAAGGAACTGAGCCAGGAAAGCCTAATGTTCTTCTGGTGCTAATTCCAACTCTTAATCAAGATCTGATTACCAAAAAAGAAGACAGAGCATAAAAACGCTATAAAGATTTAAATTCTTTCTATCTTGACCATAATTCACTCCACAAATGTGTCCATTATGGCATTCACTCTAGCAGGAAAATTGTGATGTTGTTGCAAGATTCTCTACATCAGAGCTGCTGCCAATGATGATGAGCAATCTCGGTCCATATGTTAGCTCTATACATCTCTGTAGTACTGCTCTCATTCTCTTTCTGCTTCCTCAAAAACATGGAATATCTGAAGGACACTAAAAGCTAATTAAAAATTGTTAATAGATTAATCAGACGTGGTCTTATATTTATCTAATACAGAGCGCTGATTCTTTAGTGATATAGCTTGAGGCATTACCACGAGCCAAGAAAATGAATCAGACATTTAATGGAGATGTGGAAACGGAAATTTCTTGTAAGACTACAAAATCACACGCCAGTAATATACTAAAATATAATAAAGTTATCATTAAAATTCCACACATGAAATGCCATCCTCTGTGTCCTCTCCCTAGACAATAAACTGAGACAAAGCTGGCCAGAAAAATTTTCAGGAGCCAGGCCTTCGGGTACATCTCACCTGCTTTTTGGCATTCTTGTCCCAGAGTGTCTGCCTGCAGGTCTCTGGTGACAGCTAAAGTCAGAGGCATCACTTCACAGGCGACCCCACTGCAGCTCCCTGTTTTGCTCTTCAGAGTGCCAAGGGCCATGAAACGCTGCCAGCTCTAGCTGGGGGTGTACCGGAGACGTCGTCCTAGGACTGGTATCGCTCTGCGCTACTTGTTCTGACCGCGCAGGAATTGTCTCTGCGGTTAACAGCTTTCCCGTTTCAGCCGGTGGCGGATGTTGTGAGCTCTACCTTTCCCGAGGGCTTCCAGTCACTGCTGAGGACACGCTCCTGTTACTTTGCTGCGCTAACGCTGTGGCCCCACATCCTACCCGAATTTCTCATTCCATTTACACTGAAGTGTATCCAGAATAACTGGGAACAGAGGCTGAGACTGAGTGGAAACAGGACCTGGTCATTGCCTTTTCGTAACAGCTGCAAAGAGGAGGATGTTGCAGACTGCTGCTTGCAGTGAGCTCTGTTCCCATTTCAATATTTTTTCCGTTTTTCTTAAATGAAATGTTTTAAGTATTTTCCATATCCTCAGTAAGGCAAAATATTTTTCTCCTTTCCGGAGCATTGAAAATATTTGCTGCTGAAACAGAGTAGTTATTTTTGCTTTTGATTTGTGATCGTTGGTTCAGCCTGACCCCTGCTGGGGGAAAGCCACGAAGAGAGGATTACAAGTGCTGAGTACCTCTGTGGGATTCACAGGTTCACCAGAGACCATTCCTGGCGTAGTCCTGCTTTGAGCAGGAGCAGCCCCCCACATCTGTGCCCTGCTCAGGCTCTGCCCTCACTGTATGCTCCCGTCTTGACAGGACAACCCTTACCTGGAGTTTGTCCTGCTTACATCTCCAAACTCTGCCACCACCTCTGCTGTTACACTACGGTATGGGAACATCATAAAACTATTTAATGTGTCTGCAGACGTCTGCTGCAGGTGAACTCAGGACTCTGCTGGCCTCCTAGCTTCAAAGCCCTGCTAGCAGTAGCCCTGTGGCATTACTGATTACTAGCTCTCCTTTTATCCTAACAAAATTAGGATAAACTGACTTTTACCCTAACAGATTTCTTAGCATTGCCATGTTTGTCTGTTCTTATGTGGTGCTACTGAGAGCTGCAGACAGCACAAATGTGCCTGTAATGTGACACAGCATTCAGACAAGACATTTCCCTCTAACCACGTAGTTGCTAAAGGCTGAAATCCTCGTGGCAGGTATGGCCCTTCTTTCCACTGCAAATGGGAGCAGCAGTGATGGGGACTGATGCCTATGCACACCACAGTCTTCAACATGACTGATTCTGAGTGTCCTGCTCCATTTCAAAGTGTGCCTAAGGAACTCTGTGAAGACTTGGTGCATGTGGCTAATTAGACACAGACAAGGAAACTATTTTAGAAACCTGCTATTAACAGTCATGCCAAAGTGTACGTGTCAGTCAGATGTGTAACAGCAGGGACAAGAAGCACTGGTGCTCCATGTCCCTCTTTGATCTTTGCCTAAGGGCTGTGAAAGGGCCATCCTTCCAAAGTTACCTCTCATTTTCCTTCCGTTGTGCATTGCTGCACAGAAATTTCCCACTGTGCAGAATATATGCATATGAGGTGTGGATAACAATACCAATTTAGGTCCAAAAGAAGGTCACCCATCATCCCCCAGCCCCAGTTGGCCAGTTGACCCTCCCAAGCGTGTGTAGGGCAGTGACTGTCCCACAGCTGCAATTGTTGGGTGTGGGTCCAGGCACTACCCTGACATCCATGTGAGCATTTTCTTGATGTGGATAGACACGTATGCTGTATGGCTAAAAATAATGTCTGGCTTTACTTGAGTTTCACAGCAAAAATGTATGGAAATTTAACTGGCATAGCTGGAGCTTTTATATCACTTCTCTCACTCTGTATTTCACAAATATATGTACAGTAGGCCATTGCTGCTATCGATCTTTCAGCAGCCCCCCATGGAAATCAGCAGAGAGAGCTTAGAAATTGTTGGCATAGGGTGGTCCAGTGTCAGGGAACTGGAAATCGTTAAATTGATTATCTAAGTGGGGGTGGGAGGCAGAAAACGGCGGCAGTGACTATCATTATGTGCATATTTTTATGACTTTTTAGAAAATCATATTTCAGCATTTTTCCTCACAGCGAAGGCTGAAAGAGACACATTGATTAGCAGATTCAGACCAAATGAAGGAGAAGTGTACTTCGTAGCACGATTTCGTTTAAGAAAAGGCCTTGCTTGCTCCGTTTCAGTTTCAGTGTAACGCGGGACATCAGCGTTGCCAGAGCACTAAGAGCTCCAGGAGCAGGGCTGGGGCGCTGGGTGATCCCGGGGCTGGGTGCCGGGGCCGGTTCCCGGGGCTGCCGTGCTCGCTCCGGCAGCTCCACCTAGCGAGGGGCGCTCCCCGACTGGCGGCTGGAAACCACAGCGCTGTGTCCGCAGGGCAAGGCGGGTCCTCCGTGTCTTCCCTAGCAGAGGGAAGGACCATCTCAAGCACTCGGCTCTCCTGGGAAGGGCAATGCGGAAAGTTTATGCTTTCAGCTTCCCCCTTACAGCCCGCCGAATAATACACCTGGACTTGTCTGCAGGGCTTTTATCACAACAGTGGGCACTATCTGAATTGTTACCCCTAAGCTCTGTGCTTGCCAGTCTCTGTAATGCACTAGGGTCACACTGAGCTTCCCTTACTCCAAGCCTCTTGTCTCAGTTCTTCTCTGAACCCAGGTGGGCTCAGCAAGGCCCTGTTGCCGTGTCCATGCCTGTTCTGGCCTGGCACAACCAGTGACAAGAGAACAAGTGGATGCTTATTCTCAGTGCACAGGTAAATACTGAGGGGAGTCACTGCGTGCTGCCAGGGCCAGTCCCCTGCCTCAGCAGAGCAGCTGGGCAGACCCTGTGCTCTCCTTCCCACCACCACAAAACCTTAACACCTCATGACCTGCGCAGAGGTCGGCTGTTTCCTTTGTAATTTTATCAGAATATAGTAAAGGAAGACACAGATCTATTTGTATAATCATGAAGGACATGATGCTTCTGCCTGCCCTGTGCCAGCAGAGGCTGCTGTGCTGTAATGGAAGGGGTAAGAGCAGCTCCCGGTATGGGGCCAGGGCTGGAGCCTTCCCTATCTCTTTTGGTGTGAACCATGCCTTTCTGTGGGACTTTCTGGAGCAAAGCAGCTTGGCAGCACATTGAGCATCAGGAAGAAATTAGTAACCTCTATCCCACTGATCCATGGCACCTTCCACCCCTGCAAATTCCAGGTCACCCTACTGGCCTCAGCAATAGCATGGGTTTTGTTATGGGGATTGCAAACACTGTGCCATAGACTTGAGTGGCACCTTCAGAGGCCTCAGGGATGTGGTGGCTCCTGCGAGGCTCAACTCCATTCTCCAGGCAAGAGGATGAAGTGCCTCACATGCTGGCCCTGTGCAGGGAAGCAGAGGGTAGCTGGACGTGATCTCCAGAGGTGTGAGGAAGAAGGCAGGGAGAATGTTGAGGAGTCTGGGAGCTGCTGTGGAAGCAGGAAGGCTGAGGGGCAGATTTTTCTGTAATAAGCTGAATCCTTAGAAGAGGACTGTTCAAGGTTTTGGCTTCTGTCCCATGCTTTCCTCTCTCTACTGAAGGATAGGAGATGCAGATCATCAAAACACCAGCATCCAGAAGGGACAATTTCCTACTGTGGCAGTTTGAACCCCAGTTCTCACCTCACTTAGCAGTGGCAAAGTGGGATAAAGCATACTGTCATTTCTTGCCCCACAGAGGAAACTGTAATTTTTCTACAGCTTTCTCAGTCACCTCTACCAACTCCTGCTCTGTTCACATTCAGGTTTTTCTTTTCATCTCTCATAACCAGTGAAGTCAAGTCATGTTCTGCAGCTTGCATGAAACTCTAGTGGCAGCAGAGACAGGGCAGCATGGAATGCTTGGCTGCAGTAAGATATCCAGGTAATTTCTTCCAGTAGTAACTTTGGTTAGCTGTCATAAGGGCATGAAGGATGCTGTTCTGAAAACACCATGTTAGTACAGCAGCTGGCTGAAAGTGGGTCTTCTTGTATTGCAAACAAAGAATTTCTTTAGTTTGCAATTACATGTAAAAAACCGTGGATGAAAGAGCGACTGAGATTGAAGATACAGTTCTGCACTTCTTTCTCTTGTTTTGGCTTTGAACTCTAGGCTCCAGGTAAGCAGGCACCTGTCTGGCACTACAGCAGAAGCAGCAGAAAACCACTTGCTGTGGCTGCTTTCCATTCCCATTTTGGCTCCTGTTTTTCTGGCAGTACCCATTTGAGAACCAACCGGTTTGGTCAGAGCCCTAGAGAGAGCTAAAAATGCTAAGAAGCAGAAGTGGTGCCTCTTCCAAGCAACCAGAACCCAGTCCTTCTGGTATTGCAGATCTTTCCTTCACCATGATCGAGGCAGGCAGCCAGCTGAGGGGTTTGGGGGTTGGGGAACAGTCTAATTGACCCCAGATTCTTTGGCCCTTTTAGCACACAGAGCAAGTCTCTAAAAAAAACTGTCTAGGATCAAGTGCTTTCCCAATAAATCTGGCACCTTCAGGTAAGAAAAAGAGGCACAAGTAGAATTTGCTGAGAGCTGCCCCAGCATGTGCTGGTGACTTAGAGAGGAGAAAAGTGAGATCTGGAACAGGAATGCACATACATCTAGAAGTCTCTAGTTGAGATTTGCTGAGAGGCTTTCAATGATAACCCTGGAATCTTAAAAAAAAGAGTAGAGACCACAAGTCTCTGTCTTTTGAAGTTCACATTTTCTTAGCTCTTTAGGTAAGGAAAAGGCATTTCTCTCAATATGCATTCCCCTAGTAAAGAGCTCAGGATCTTGTGAACAAAGTTCCAGTCCACAGCATTTGGAGAAAGATGGCAAAGATGCCAAGGGTATAACCAGTAATTTCTAGTATATCTTTATGACTATACCCCAGGGAAGATAACTTTCAGAGAATTAAGTGAATATGCAGGAACACCTTTTTAAAGTACAGGATGTACTTCAATCTGAAGACGACCACAACAAAATGGCAGCAAACCAAGACTTTACAGGGCAACCTTTCCAGATCGTGACTGCAATACTTGGCTTAATTGCATCCTGTCGGCTGCTCACCACTTATAAAATACACTCCAAGTGTGCCATAATGCTCCTCCTTTCCTTGAGATAAGACAGTAAGATGGCATTGCTGGCAAAACAGAGTGATATTTCATAAACTGCTAAAAATCAATGGTGATATGCCTGCTCATACCTTAGATGAACTTTTCCTATGAACTCAAATGTAATAGGGTGGGTAATACTAGAGTTCGATTAAATGGAATGGCATAAAACTTCTTGAAAGGAGCATAAAAAGGGGGGAGGGAGGAAGCAAATCCAGTGACAGAAAGCAGAGACAAGTGCAAGCTGTGCTCTGTGCACCACAAATCAAGTAAACAGTAAATACTTCACATGGAAACGTTGCTCTGGCCTGAGAATGGGAGATGTTGCTGAAACCACCAAGCAGTTTTGTCTCAGCATAAGAAGATGGTAAAATACCCACTGATGGCACCAGGGCTCAGTCTCATATTTGGCATGTGGGGGAGCACATGTCAGTTGCCAAGGTACAAAATGGGGATTGCTTGTAGTGTGGTAGGAAAGCCCATTCCCTGAGAGCCTAGTTGCCAGAGAGCTTTGTGGTCTACTCAGTTACATAGAAAGAACCAGAATGATCTGATACTGAAGAAGGAAGTAAAGTTTGGGCACAAGCACAGTTCCCTTGACATCATACAGAAGGGATTCTCTTACAGCTGGCACTTGCAGTGTTAAAACTGGTGCCAGCTATACATATGTTAGCATAAATGGTCTCCACCTCCAGGGAAACTGCTGGGAAGTGAACTGGGCACAATGAGTTTGTTTGGGCAAATTTCTCCTGTTGAGGAAGTTTTGCAAGAGAGAGTGATGAAAGCTGTGTAGGAGGCAACTGGTTTCCTCTTCTCCCCTCCTGCCCTGCCTGCTGCAGCCTGGGCTCCCAACCTTGTCCTGTGAGGGGGCAGGTGTCCCAGCATCCCCTGAGTCTCCACCTGGCTGAAGGTGTTGGTGAGCTACTGTGCAGCAGTCCCAGCTGTGGGTGGCATCACCTGAAGAAACTATTGTGTATTTACCGAGGTCTTTGTAAAAGCATCCTATAAACCTTTCATTTGTTCTTCAGTCCTACCCAAAGCACACACAGAGTAATTTAATTTTTCCAAATACTTTAGACTGAATTTGTAGGAGAACAGCTGATTTTGTCAGTGCTGCATTTCATGGGACTTGTCTAGAATGGAACCAGCTCCTCTTTTCTCTCTGGAAGTGACTTGTGTTTTGACAGAGTGGTGCAAGTAGTCCCTTTAAACAATCCAGTGATCACTCCTTCACCCTTTCCCAGCTGGAGTTGCAAATATATAGTCTCTAGCCCTGACATCAGTCAGTCTGTTTCCTCATCAGGCTTGTCCCCACCTTTTTTCATGCCCACAGCTCCTTTCAGAAGACACCCTGGCCAGCAGTGAAGAGTTACAAGCTGGTAAATTACAGTATGCCAAACAGAGGTTTGTATGAAAAGAAAGGATCTGCATGGATAATATAACATACAGTGCATGTGAAATCACACAGGAAGGGTGTGTTGCAAATTCATGGCAAGTTCAGGCAGCCTCAACAAGTTCAAGAATTAATTTCACATCTAATATGAAAACAGCAGCAGCTTGCCAAGCAACCATTGCACACGAACCCTTTCTTTTTTATTCTTGGAAAAAGCAGGAGCATCCTTGGGATTGTAGTAGGAAGGGAGAATCAAGAATAACTCAGTAGCAGTGCAATATTCAGTCACTTGGACCCAACAGAAGGTGACAGCAGCCTGGGGCAAAGGTTTCTGCTGCCAGAGCTTTCACAGTGGTCACTAGATTATGTTCCTCAGACTTCATGCATAACTTGGAAATAATGAGGCCAGTTTGTTTTGTTGTTTTGTTTTCCTGGCATAAAAGCAGCCTATTTTATGAAGTTCAAATGTGCAACTAATAAGCAGATAATTGACCACAAATACCACAGACTATGATATTTTTATGGCAGACCAGCAAACATAAACAGATTACATGACATAGTAACTAAACATAAAAGAACAACTCAGTGCTGTTAGTGGAATTAAATTACTAAAATATAGATATGTATACTCTATTCAGGATGCCTTGCCAAAGCATCACTGGCTTTTGACCTGTGTTAAACCCACCAAGACAGCATTAGAGCTCATGCTGTTTTAGAAGGGGAAAAGCAGCCTCTTTATTTACTTATACAAGCCTATATTCCAGTGCAGCTTTCTTTTTTTTCAGAAACTGAATCTAGTGCTTAAAACTGGAGGAGGATTCATCTCAGAGTGCACAAGTTGTGTAACAATGAGCTTCTGACCTGGAATTTCAGCTTTGAGCATATCCCGAGCACCTGGGGTCCCATGGCCTGCTCCCATGTGCCATCTCAAGGCAGCACCAGGCAGTGTTTTGCAGCTCTTTGTTTTGTCAGGGGAGCACAGGGTATTAATAGCTAGTCTTGTGCTTTGGAGAACAAATACACAGCCTGAACTGAGGCTGTTGTATCACTGTTCCCTCTGCTTCTTTCTGGCTTGGGGTTATCCTCTTTATAATGATCTACAGATGCAAAAAGATTATAAATATATTAAATGCAGCACATTACAATGTCCTTCATAATTAATATTTTCTGAACTGTTGTTGATATGGCCTGACACTGCTGTCTATGCTGACCAGTCAGTATTGACGTTTTCCACTTGTCTCACTTCTGTGCACTAGTAGTAATCCATTTTAAAAAGCCCCCTAACTTGCAAACCACTTCTGTTTCTGAGACTGCCAGCAATAGGGATCCTCAGTCTTACAACTGCAGATGTGCCATTCTTTCCAACACATTTTGAGTTGGATATTTTCTGTTCCTCAGGATTTGAGCAGACAAGGAACCTATCCTTTACATTCCCTTCTGCTGCAGCAGCTATGAAGCAGCTCTGCTCTGCTTCCCTCCCATGCAAAGGCTTTTCTGTTGGTCAGTGAGACAGCAGCAGCCCCATACCGGCTGCCTTTCTGTCTGGAGGCTGTATGCAGCTTGTGTAAGGGCTTATATAACTGTTTTAATGTCAGGGCTCTAGTTTTGCATCTGCCTGCAGAGAACTCCTCCTCCTGTACGTAGGTTGAGGCGCAGAGCAGAGAGGCAGCTCCTGGCTAAGCAGGCAGCAGGCAAGGCAGATCTGCCTGCTGTGGATAACTGGAGTGCAGGGCAGGGATGGCCAGGGCAGGTGATGTGTCTTGACTTTGGGCAGATGGGGGAAGTGCAGGCAGTGCTTGTTAGGGCCTTTCCTGTGCAGATAATGTTGTGTAGGTAGCTGAGGTTTGGGTCGTTTACTGGTAGCTTTGAGACACTAAATTCATGTGGGAATACAAGAGAAAGCAAAGGCAAGACAGAGCAGCAAAAACCTCTGAGGTCTCACATCAAGATACTGAAATCCATCCAAGAGAGGTGATAATATTTGCATATCAGAAAAGTCAGTGACTGACATGCTGATACCTTTGTCCACAGAGACTGTGGAGGTTTCTGCCACATGTTGTGAAACTACACACAGTCACAACATTTGGAGAAGCGATGTTGCATTCCAGACAGCGTAGTTACTTGCCCCAAAGGAACCTGAGTAACAGGGTGTTGACTTGGAAAATTCCCATCCAACCAGTTTGACCAGCTGCAACTCAAGAGATGTACTGGGCTCCCGTGACTGCAAGGTGCTACAACTGAGATGTGCAACAACCACACTCCCACCACTTGCTTGATCCCTGAGCCCCCTGCCCCACAGCTCTTCTGGGAGCCTGTTGTCTCTTTTTTTGGACTTTGAGAGGCTTGAAAAACTTTGCTATGATACAGCTACTTTTGCTGTCCCTCCTTGCCTTTCTCAGCACTTCGTGGGTGAAAAGGTGCACAATCACACCAGAAACATCCATTCAGGAGAGAAAAGGAGTGAAGCTAGGCCTGGATTGCCATCTGATCCTACTGGGGCCTGGTCCTTGTTTTTAATTCTCTCTCACACAGTGGCCCTGCCCATAAAATTACTTATTCCCTCATGCCACTGTCACCAGTTGTTCATTGCTTGCTGCCTTGATTATTCCCTAAGTGCAGTGACTCATCTTGAACTTGGCTTGCTTCTGCTCATTAACATGTTTTGGGTACTTCATCTTTTCCTTCTTTGCCATTAGTGTTCCTTTCTTCCATCACACCATTTGCTAAACAATTATTTTTTCCTCTGAGCTTTTCTAGATGAATTATTTCCCCCTTCAATGTTTAGGTTAAGGATGGAGCAAAGATGTAGGAGAAATGGAGACTCTTACTCTTCTCCTGTATGGAATGTAAAGATACGTTTAATGATCTTTAGGCAGGTATTGAAGCATTGTCTCTGTTCTGTCAGCCACAGTAAAGTCTTTTCTGTGGCAAAAGCATAGCATCTAGTCATTCTCAGCCCTGTATTTTTCAGGCCAGGTTTACCAGGAAGGGCTATAACAAGGCATGTACTTCTTCATCCAGACTCAGCTGCTCCATGGTGGATGTAGATTGGTTGGTGTCCACCCTAACCCAGACTACTGACCCATCCATGGGACCTGCATGCCGGGGGAAACAGCCTGGATGTCTGCACCACATGCTGCAGCCACCATGGGTGGCAAAGGTGCAGAGACCAGACAAACCACTTCTTATTTAATCTGTGCAGAGAAAATAAACGTTTATGCTTTCCCTTAGCTCCTCCCATTTGCAGGACCAACAGGGTAAACCCACACCTTGCACTTGAAGTAAGAGAAACTGGTTTCTTCTGAGAGCTTTGCTGGAGAAACCTTCACAAGGGAAAACTTGATTGGAGAAATATCCTGAAAGAAGAGAGAGTGGAAATGATGCCTTATTATACACTGGGGTCCACTCTGCTCACTTTGGTTTAGGTTTCTTACCTGCTGGAGAACTGTTTCCCATCCTCTCATATTCAGAGGAAGAAAAGTTGAGTTTTTCCAACAAAATTTTCCCCCAATACTATTTAACTTATGAAGAAATACATTAAATTTATACTTAGCAAGAGTCAGGTGCTGGAGGGTCCAGACCATATGGACATATCTTTGAACTGCAGTGGGATTGTGCTGTCACCACGGTCCATGAGAGACCCAATGTCAAAAGCTGTGCCTCTGTGGCCTGTCTGGCCTGGCATTGGGTTTCTGCTTTGCCTTGTGCTGGAGCAGCCCTCCTCTCAGCACACCAGCTTTTTGCCCATGCTTGGGGATGTTGCAGGCATGTTACCTCCTGGCACTGTGTCAGGTAAAACCTTTCACAGAAGTGGCTGTTCTTCAGAGGGTCCACGCTTTCCAGCAGCAAGATTGGAGTTGATTTACCAACGCTGTAATCTGTGTCCACTCACAGGATCTCACTCCAACTTCCCGAACCATGGCATTTACACTAAAAACATGCCAAGCATAGTTTTAGAAGGACATAAAAATAATGTTGTTTACATAATAAAATTAAATAATGAAATAAAACCAATCAAGCGTGGTGAAACCAGTCACCATATGGATAATGTAACTGACAGCAGGAGTGGCTAGACAATGCCTTGCAAGAGGTGCTGGCCCTGTGTTTGCAGGCCCAGTAAACCAGTATGTGGACACTGAAGTGACATCTAGACTGAGTGTCTTTATAGGAATGCTCAGGGGCAGCCAGCTGTTGCCATGGCCAGGCTGAGAGTAAGTGCAAGCACTGTAACAGGGCGGCTGCAGGAATTCAGCACGTGTAACAGGCCTTGAAGGGCATTTTTCTTGACTGCGAGCTCATAGGCAGGTGTGTTCAGTTGCTGTACAGGCTGGTGGCACCATACCCAGCAAGGGCGCATGACATAGTGGGGCAAGGACGAGCCAGGCACTGCACCTGCCTTTATAAATGGACACAGAGTAGGTGGGCACGAGCACCCCAAAAGGAAGCAAAAGCACTCCCCAGACACCCAGCCATGCCCCGTGGGCTGCAGCACGGGCGTCCACGGGTGCTGACAAGGAGCTGCTACCAGGGCTGCGTGGAGATGCCAGCCCTGCTCTCCCAGAGGATATCACCGACGTGCCTGATTGCAGGCACGCTCTGTGACCTCGGCCGTTCTGCCACCCGGGAGGGAACAACCTGGAGGTCTGCGGCCGCGTTGCGGGGATTTGCGGTGCCCACCGTCGCAGAAGCGCCCCCGCTGCCCCACGGCACACACGGGCGGGCACCGGGCTGGGAGCACAGCGGTGCCCCCGCTCCCCCCGCCCCGGGGCGGTGCCAGCGGCGGGGGCGGAGCGACGAGCGCACCTGGGCGACACCGGCCCGCCCGCTCCGCCCCCGCGGGAACGCGGCGCTGCTCCGCTCCCGGGGCGCCGGGTCCGGCCGCGCCCCACGAGCCGCGGCGGCGTCCGCAGCCGGAGCGCCGCCTCCCCGGTGGCGGAGATAGCGCCGGGCTCCGAGGAGAAGGAGGAGAAAGAGGCGGCGGGCGGGCTCCGCGGTGCGGCCTCCGCGCCCTCCCCGTCCCGATCGCGGCCCCGGCTGCTCCCGCTCCCCGCCGGGTGGGCGTTGCGCTCCCGCGGCGCGATGTCGGCGCGGCGGCGGCGGAGAGCGGCTGCCGAGCGGGAGGACGAGGAGGAGGAAGAGGAGGAGGACGCAAGTAGCGACAAGGTGAGGACGCGCGGCGGGGGCGGCTCTGGCGGGTTTTGGGGCGGGGGGCCGGCGGTGCCTCCCCCCGCGGGCCCGGAGCGCGCAGCGCCCCGGCCTCGGCACAGGGGACGCTGCCCGGTCCCTGCCCGGCGGCAGCGCTGCCGCGCTCCGCTCCGGGCGGCGCAGTGGGGAGGGGGTGGCGTGCCAAGTGGCCGCAGGTTTGGGGCCCACGCGTGTTCTGCCCCACTGCCACCCCCCCGCAGAAATGGCAGCGTCCGGGTTTCTCTCTGGGCCCGCAGCGAAAGCTCAACGCCGCTGAGCTGCCGGGCTGCGTGTCGTAGTTCACCCCTTGGAAAAGGAGCTGATGTCGCGGTGTAACCCCAGCCGGCAGACGAGCACCACCCGAACCACTTGCTCACACACCCACACTGCCCCCCGCCCGGTGAGGTGGAGAGGAGAGTCGGGGAAAAAGATAAAACCCGTGGGTTGAGATAAGAACGTTATTATTTTTATTTATTTATTTGTTTGTTTAACAAGGGAGACAACAAAAGACATATAGACCACAAGAAAGCAGAAGTGATGCACAACGCAATTGCTCACCACCTGCAGTGATCAGCCCCTCAGCCAATTCTCCACAGTTTATATACTGGGCATGACACTTTCTGGTAAAGCCTTTGGGCAATTCAGATCAGCTGTTCAGCTGCTCTCTCTTGGCTTCTTATACACCTCATCACTAACAGAGCATGGGAAACTGAAAAGTCCTTGACTTGGGGTAGGCACTGCTCAGCTGCAGCCAACACATGAGTGTGTTATCAATTGTTCTTCTGTTAAATCCAAAACACAGCATTGTACCAGCTAGTAGGAAGAAAATTAACTCTATCCCGGATGAAACCAGGACACTGGGCCGGGCTGCATTATGGCTGGGCCAGTATAGTAGCACAGAAACTAACACAGAATGGTGATCTACTGAAGTTAAAGGCTGTGTCAGCATTTCCCCAGCAACTGTTTCTGGTTTATAGCCTTTTAAGTGATAGGCATTCACCTCTGGCCTGGAAAGGACTTACAGTATGACATTTCTGCTAAGGCAAGAGGTTTTCGAAATACTAAGTCTATGGATCAGGTTCATTACAGTGGCAAAACAGCCACAGTGCTGTTCTTTTGTTTGCTGTGGAATTAAGGCTTATCTCTACAAAAGCTAAGCACATCACCACAGCACAGTTGGGAATTGTCTGAACAAAATGAAAGAGAAGGTCTCAATTTGGTAACTGGAATTAAAGACAAAAAAAAAAAGCTTTCTGATTACTAAATTGAGGTAGCAATACATGGTGTGTTTACTTCAATCAGTAACTGTTTAAACTTGCATGGATGTTGATGTTGCAGAGTGTGCAGTCTGCCTTAGGCATTGTGGCAAGGAACTGGAAAGTGAAACTCCAATAGTTTTATTCTTACTCTTTATTTAGCTTTAACTGAAAGCCAGTCAACTTGGAAATTTGTAGTGCTGTGTTGCATTGAGGGCTGTGATCACGTAAGGTAGTGTTTGGACTATAGTTATGCAGAGAGTATTTCTCTGTAGATGAGAGTTAACTTTTACACATTGTTTCTTTCAGCAGCGTGCTCAAAAAGCTGTTTTCCTGTGGAGTTGTTCAGGTTTGCTTTATTTTGCAGACTAAGTTCATTGCTGAGGCGCTCAGTGAGCTGCCTTCAAATTCTCCCTGTTCAAAACCTCTGCTCTCTGGATCTCAAAAGGGTGCCCCTAAAACTTGCTAATATTATTCTTGGTTTACTTGTGTGATTTTCAGAGAGGAAAATGCGTTCTTGTCTACAGGCCTACTATGCTTTGACTTTAGCTGCTTAACAGTCTAGTATTTCATCCAGTTTCAGATGATGTTGAACAGAAAGGCCTCTGGTGCTGTGCATGCAGCTGTTTGATACAGGAGTTGAACTTTAATGTGCATGCATTTGTGTTGGTTTCCTGAATAAAAATTATGGAAATACTTTTCCACTGCACAGAAAACCTTGTGTGATGGATTATCTGGGGGACTCTCCATGTACCCTCTATAGCTGTTCACCAGTGACCATTGTCATGGCTTGCAAGGGACAGTAAGGATTGATTTTACATTTTAAACTGTCTTTAGTGCCATTGGTAACTGTAGGGATAAACCAGTATTTTGTACTGAGTTTTCCATCTGTGGGTCACAGTTTGTGACTCTGTTTTAAGTATAAGCACACAGGTAATGTCTGCTGTAGGTGATTTGATGAGAGGCATCTGGCCATCTGAATTCACAGATGTCACATTATACAGTTTCTTAGATGGTTATCATTCTGCTCTATCTATTTCCTGGCCTTTACAACAAGTGGGTAGCTTACTGTCCTGTGGCTATTTTGAGATGACCTATTTGGTAATTGCATATTTGGACTCAAAACTGGTTCTTTGGTTCATAACTACTCAGGATGGCCATGATGCAGTAGGTTTACACTGCTTTCTTGTATGCACCTCAGAAACATCACCCTTTTCCTCACTTGTGCTGAAGAAGAAAACTTCTTGGTCTCCATTCATATGGTGTCTACTTTGTGCTGCTTCTGCTCATTATGCCAGTTCAGAATTCCAGGTATATAAAAGCCACATGCTTTAAAGCACCTTGTTTGCCCAAGTAGAGAGAAGCCCTCCCTGTTTGCTGAAGAACTCCAGAAACACTAAATATTTCTGGAGGAGTTTCTGTATTCTACTTTTAGTCCTGTTTTCAGTACTTTTCATGTTACACTTACTGTCATAGATGCTCTTTTCCTACTGAATTTAGGTGAAGCTGTTTTGTTGTTTTGGTTTTTTACTCATTTTTATGTCTTTTTTTAGCATTATCCCGAAGCAACTGATAGCTATTTCTATATCCACATAATTTTGAAGGAATGTTAACTTCCTTGGTTTTGTAGGAAGGAATATAAAATGCTCCTTGTGATATTTCTTCTTGAAGTCCCCAAGCTCTGTGAGTCTCCATGTTTCCAGTTGCTCGCTAGCTCGTTGTGCTAATGACATTTTTCAAAATTCCCATGAACATGCCTTTGCCTTGTAGGGCTTTGCAATTTCACAGGTTTGTTGTTTCTTTGTATTGTCCTGTGGCAGAAGTGACTTTTTTTTTTTTTTTTTTGGTTGTCACTTTCTTACTTCCTGCTGCTTGCCCTGGGTGCTCTTTACCTAAGAATATCTGGTCAAAGTGCCTTCATAAATACTTTACAGCCCCTGGGAGCAAGAGGAATGACTTGGCATTCAAGTACTTAATATGTATAAATCAGTTAAAGTTTTACAGATTGATCTGCATGCATTCAGGCCTCTTTTCTAATTTCAGTTATTTGCATTCTTTACTAGAAAGCAAATGACACAACTTCCAAATGCTTCCAAAAAAATTAGTGTATCTGGGTGGTAATCACACAGTTTTTCCTCTTTGTACTGTACAGAGTTGTCGGAGCAGAACAGGGAGGGGGAAGTGGAGTCATATTGCATTGCTGGCTGTGAGAACAAGTGCCTGTTTGCCTAGGGTAGCTGTTAATTATTTGTAACTTCAACAAGACTGGAATCCCTGACCACTGTTTCTCCTATGATATTAAAAGAGCTGTTTCTGTTGCATGGGCTTTCCAGGGAATAGGTTGCTAGATAAGTTGCTCAGATCTGTGAAGCTTAGTTTGGGACTTGGATCTTTGATATCCAAAATGTTGTAAACCTGCTGGGAGATAAATGAAATTCCTGATGGCAGTGTGGATTATGGTGGATCTGTCTGTCATGGATCACTTAGTCACTTCATTTGACTTACCTCTTTTGGAATATCCAGAAAATGGATCAGTTTAATTTTTACAGAGAAGTTGATCTCCATGCTGTCTGCTACCATCATGGCAGTAATAATAAGGGGAGACTACTTCCAAACCTCTGTTTTCTTAGAAATGGTGTTGAATTAGTACTGATGCAGAGAGTAAAGGGTCTGTAGGTTTTAGTCTTTGATTCAGTACGTGCAGGTCTCTCATGTGTGTTTCTGCATGGCTTTCACAGTTTGGGAAAAAAGGTTCCATTATTCAGGATCTTCTGATACTTTGGTGTCATGAATTTAGAGGAGAGTATCAAGCTACATCTAATTAAATACACCACAACATGTTCTACCCGAACTTTTGGCTTCACTGTAAAACCAGAGAGAGATTGCAGAAAAGTCAAAGATGGAGGAGAAAACTTTACTTTTAGTAACAGTTAAACAGACTTATAAAATGACAGTAACTAATTCTTTTGCTTACTAACTTTTTCATGTAAGTTGTACAACATCTTAATTTTCTCAGTTAATCTTCATGGAGATGTTGTATTCTCCAAGAAAATTTTATTTATTGTCTTCTTGAGAGTTCCTTATTGTATCCTGGGAACAAAGCAGTACCAGGGAAATGTTCCAAGTTGCCTTTGTAACTAGAATAATCCTGGTGCGTGGTTCCCTTGGCATCTGTTAATTGTAGTGGAGGGCATGTGGTACAAAACAGTAATTCAGGAGCATATGGCCTTTTAGGTGATGAAAGATTGACATGTCTATTTTTTTATACGTGACACACAGCTGTATTTTGTGAGCTGTTGTGAAATAGCCAATCCACATGGAAGCTTAATTTATGGCGAGATGTCACATGTTTTGAATTCTTGTTATGGAGGCTCAGGCTCTTGGCTTGTTGAGTTCCTCCTTTGTATGGCCAAGTACTTGTGGTTTGTATGGAAGATTTAGCATAGGGAAGAAAGTCTTGTCTTTTAAGAATACAAAAATGGAAACAAATCAAACCCCTACAACTAAATAAGCCTTTGTTTCAGAGCGCTTCGGAAATGATGAAAACTAATGAGTGTCATAATGTGTCAGGCGTGTTTGTTATGCACTAAGCTCTTTGTAGCATGTCAATAACTTTTATGTTGGCCTCTTTCCCTGTTCTTGTTAGTCCTGCATCATCTCAGTCTTACTGGGCTTGTATTCTGTGAACTGATCAGATAGGTTCTCTTGAAGGAACATGTGCCTTCAAATGAAGAGAAGCAAGGCAATGGTCTATAACTACCTGAAGGGGAGTTCTAGCCAGGTGGGGATTGATCTCTTCTCCCAGGCACTCAGCAATAGGACAAGGGGGCACAGGCTCAAGCTCTGCCAGGGGAAATTGAAGGTGGAGATCAGAAAAAAATTCTTTCCAGAGAGAGTAATCAGGCATTGG
>JAWWEV010000134.1:11808597-11841093 GCA_035583235.1 Hafferia zeledoni
TTTCCGTCCTTCCTTCCTTTCCGTCCTTCCTTCCTTTCCGTCCTTCCTTCCTTTCCGTCCTTCCTTCCTTTCCGTCCGTCCTTCCTTTCCGTCCGTCCTTCCTTTCCGTCCTTTCTTTCCTTTCCTTTCTTTCTTTCTTTTCTTTCTTTCTTTCCTTTTTCAGGCTTTTTTAACTGACATTCTGAAGTCTGGACCGTGGCTTATTTGCTCTTCTTACTTATAGTAATTATAGACAGTGTCTGTCTAATAGTTATTAAGCTGTGGGGTTTCAAGGAATAGAGAAGCACTGATCATGTTTTTTTAAGAAGTAAATGGTGTAAAATCAAGGCTTTTATCTTGGGCACATACGTAAAGTGAATGAGAAAAACCCAGACCTAACATTAAAAAAAGGATATTCTTCCTGTTGTTACCCTTTTTCCTGCTGCATGTGTATGGTGCCAGCTCACTGCCTCGGGCTGTGAAAGGTTAAAGCCAGTTTTTGAGTGGACAGGGTGGTGTGTCCCTGGGGAGGGTCGGAGGTCGGGGCCCGCCTGCAGCACCCTGGTCAGCGCTCGGCCCCTCCGTGCCGCCTCTGCCCAGCCCCTGGGGCTGGGCTCGGCCTTTGGCTCTGGGTGGCCAGTTTCGAAAAGCCTTATCTTCTCCCATGTGTTGTTTGCAGGGCCAGGCACTGAGGCAGAGGTTACACTGAAGTGTAGCCTCCTGGAAAACAGAATAACCGTGCGATCCGTGGCTGGGGTTGTTGGCAACTTAATTCTGTCATGTTTTGTAGAGGGAGGATATACCTCTGCTGGCCTCCAAAGGGACAAAATTTTGCAGAACAAGGGAAGAAAATTGTATTACTAAGGAAAAATGGAAACGAAAAGCAGAAGTTTCTAATTTGTGAAAATAGATTAGGAAGAACTGAGACAGGAAGTTGGAAAGAGAGGGAGACAGAGATATAGCATAGAGTGGTGAAGGAAGGTTTCAGGCACAGTTACTTAAGAGTCCCCAGAATTGTTAAGCACTGAACCTGCGGCAGCAGGGCAGGCTGGAAGCTGCTTGGGATTGTAAGGAGGTGAAGCAAGTCAAGGAGGTCAGGAGGAAGTTCAGGTCTCACGAGAGCCAGACACTGTACTAGACACTGCCCTCTGCATTACTGTGGTGCCATGGCTGAGTGCAGCTTTCCAGCTCTCTGGAGCTGTGGTGTTTGCAACAGCATAACAAGTCAAGTCACCCTCAGTGTTGGCTTTAGGTGAGGAAAAAATAGTCCTGACAGTCTGCGCTGAGCATTGATGACAATTTGTTACTTTGTCACCAAAATATGAACTGCCTGTTTTGCATTTGGGTTAGACACACAGCCTGTAGAGGTGATGTCTTTCCTGGAGAAACAACTGCAGTGCTGCAGTCATACAGGAAATTATTTTGAGTAATACAGTGTCCATGAGGCACTTGGTCACTTCAAAGGTTGTGTTTGGATTGTTCTGTTCAAGTCCTAACATGTATGAGACTGTACCAGCAACCTCTTCTCATTGCACAAAGGAGCTGTTTTTTCATGCATTACATTCCTCCCCCCCCCTCCTTTTTTTTAAATGTGACATTAAAAGACTAGAAGACCCTTCTCCTTATTCCATAAAAGGCTAGTTTGGGGTGTAGGTGAGGGATGGGGATTTCTGTTCAACTCATGTGTTGTATGTCAGCTGTAGTATTTCTAGAAACATACATCCTTGAAAAAGTAAAGTTGTAAAGTTTTGTAAACTTGTAACTTTCTTGAGCACATCAGGCAATGTAACAACATTTGAGTATAGACCTTCTTATAAAGACTTATTGACATACATTTGCCTCCTACATCATCTACAGTTTTGCTAGTACACCATTGTTGTCTTTCAGAAGGGAATGCAGATATTATCAGTTCCTAAAGCAATGTTTATGACTCTGGATACTGTTTTCTGACACAATAGCTAGTAAATAATTTTTTGTGTCATGTTGGGATTTTGGCTTTATTTATTTATTTATTTATTGTGATAGGAAGTGGATTTGGAAGAAAGACTGTGCGAGTTGGATCTTAGAAGTGATTCGGATGTTCCTGATGTTCCTCCACCAACAGACAGCACTCCAGAAATCCTCAAGAAGGCTTTGTCAGGTTTATCTGCCAGGTACAGTAAAACAAAAAGCTCTCAAATTTAATAGCTGGTGGTTAAAATTGTTACAAATTGTACGTAGTTATAAATTTCATATGATAGGCATGAAAATTCAAGGATCATTTTTTACTGGATATGATTGATTTATTTAATCTTTGACAGTATCTTCAGTGTAATATTTTTTGCTTATACTTCTAGATTGCCCATTGTGTGCATTACTAAGTAAACACAGTTTACATAAATATTTGCCATTGTTCAGGCTGAACATTGCAATAAAATGGGCTAAAGAATAGACATTGGGTTTGAATTACAGAATAACTATTTCTGGGGGTTATAATAAACTGATTTCCTACATCCAAGGTGAAAAGATGGGGTTGGATTTGTATGTGTAAATTCTCAAGGTGAGGTTTGCTAGATTTTTGTAAGGTTTTCCACTTCTAAATAACTTTCTTTATGGTTGAATGCAACACAGCTTCTATTTCCATACTTTTTAAAGCAAGGTTTAATTTTTTTTCTGCTGTTCCATTTAAAACCTAGTTTCCACCTCCAACCTCCCAGAAGCCTAATGGCTAGGGAATGTGGGGGGATGTGTGTGGGTATAGACAGACAGATAATGGACCTGCATATTCATGAAGGCAGACAGATAAAGTTCCTCATAAAATTTTTTTATACGGTCACTTTACAACACTTAATCAGTCAAACCCTTTTGGAGCTGGCAAGTTACCTTTTTTCACTAATAAGTGAAAAAAATAATAGATCACATGCCAAAATACTACCTAGTAAAATGAATGTGTGTATCATGTATACCTTATGCTCAACATAACAAAGTATACAGTGTATATTTCAGGTACAACTTAGGTCTTGCAAGAGTCAGAACAAGTATCTCCAATCCACACTATGATGAAAAATTTCCAAGTCCTTGTAAAAACGTTGATATTCAGTAGATATCTCCAATGTGTGAAAGGATAGGATTTTTGCTTTGCTCCTTTCCTAATCTGTTGTCTGTTTCTGTTGTGACGTCTGAGCTATAAACACATGTAATGTTTCAGGTTTCAAAAACCAGCTTTCTAAACTGCACCAGTTCTGAGCAGAATGGGATGTTCTCTATTGCCATCACACTGCAAGGAGTGTCTAGTTTCAGATTTCTCTCATCATGTTAAATGTTGTGGAAGTCTTAGGTCTCCAAATCAGACTTGTTCCAAAGGGCATGGTGATACCTGAAAGCCTGCAACTAAGAGGGGCACGTGAAACCTTTTCTGTTTCACAAGCTTGAAAGTCTTTATTGGAGTGTTTGCACAAAGGTCTACCAAGGTGCTTTGAGTGAAAAATTAAATTCTTGGTGCTTTATGAATGTGAGATTCAAAATTACCTGCTAGTTTAGTAGCTGGCAGTCCCACCAGAGCTGTTGGCAACATGGTGTTTCTTTGTATTTGAACCTTAAACAAAATATATCTGTAACTTTCTTGCAGAGAGTTAGGATAAAATAAACTTGTCAGGTGGCTTCCTAGATTCTAGAACTTGTTGTCTTTCCAGTGCTGTATTTGCCAATATCCTCAAGATACCAAGTGGTATTTTAACATTATTGTTAAAGGAAGCTGAATTCTTCTAAAGGAGTTTTGCTCATTATGGATATATCCCTGGGAGGAAGCTGTTACTGTGTAGCCCACATCACAGAGGAACATAAAACATGTTATGATGAAACCTGTTGTGCCTCTGTTCTGATACTTAAGGCAAATCCAGTCAGTGGCTGCAGCTGACATTATCCTATCACTAACACCCTTGAAAATCAATTTAATAAAGTTTACATTGGACTGTACTGTCATGCAAAACTAACATTATCCTCTGTATCAGATGTATCTCCTGATGCAGCAATGAAACAAACACAAGACTGATACAAAGCAAAATATTAGAAAGAATTTCTTAAGGCCATAGTAGGGGACTTTGTATTTAACAGTAACTTGGGATTAGTTGGTTCAATGTACATTTGGAGGAAATGGCCTCAAGCTGTGTCAGGGGAGGTTTAGGTTGGATATTAGGAAAGTTTTCTTTTGGGAAAGGGTTTGTCAAGCATTGGAACAAGCTGCCTAGGGAAGTGGTGGAAACATGGAGGTATTTAAAAGATGTATAGATGTGACAGTTGGGGACACAGTTTAGTGATGGACTTGGCAATGCTGGGTTAGTGTTTGGACTCCACAATCTTAGTTTTTTCCAACCTAAACGATTCTATGGTTCTGAGGTAACAGAAATTTTTATTCTGTTTTCCTGAAGTAGCCACAAACATCTGCCAAGCTCTACAAGGGCAAAAGAGTACAGATAGTTCGATCCATCATCCACCACTGTCACATAATCTCCTGTACTGGTTCCAGTGCTCACAAAAGCATCGGACTGTTTTCAGTAGATAACCCTCTGCCTGGCAAAAGAGCTACTTTGCCTCTATGGAAAATGCGTGATCACCTGTTTGGGGTTTCTTTTGTGTCTCTTACTCCTCAAAGAATCATATGCTTTTTACCTGGCAGCCCTTTTTCATACACAAGCCTTTACATGGCTGAACTCCCATTAGTCTTGCAGATTATGTGATGGCTTTTGATGGTCCTGATGTATTTTCACAGCAGCTTCAACAGGGGGTTGTGCCATTTAATTGCAAGTGACATTTGGCACGGTGGGGGCAGCGTGGGGGAGGTAGCTAATTTTATTTTCTTTTACTGTGTGTCCTAGTTGGATAGTTATTTGATTCTGCATTTCTTGCTGTGTGTTTGATTAAGCACAAAGATTTCTGCTACTCTCACTGTTTCTAATACACTTTAATCTCTAGTTAGCAAAAGGAAGTCACCTTTATTTTAATTTATAACTGCTTGCTTTTTTTTTTTTTTAAATAGATGGAAAAATTGGTGGATTCGTGGAATTCTCACTCTAGCTATGATTTCTGGATTTTTTCTGATCATATATCTGGGATCGTTTATGCTGATGCTTCTGGTAAGTTTGTTTAAATACATTTTTCTGTGCAAGAGCTACTTGATCTCTTCAACATGCCTGAGACAGCTGGAAGCAAACTGCACATGCAATTAAGAGCAATTTGTCTCTTATTTGTGTAAGTGTAAATACTTTGGAAAAACACTGGACAGATTGAGAAATGGACCTTGCATATTAAGGAGTTCTTATATACTGTACTTTTTTTTTTTAAGTAGGAATTAAAGTAACTCTAAGAAGGTGAATTACTGTTTCCTTACCAAACTACTATTGTCCATTTCACATTTTCTATCACCTACTATTTCTTACTTTGAGATTTGTTTTAAAAAACAAACAAAAATCAAACCAAAACCAAGCCCCCCAAAAACCCCACACCCAACAACAAAAACAACAACAAATGAGGAGACAGTTTTTAATTTGAGCCTAAGGAAAACAAACAACTTTGGTCTGCTGTCCTTGTCCAACACTGAAATGCTCCATTAATTCCATATTTCTCTGTGGGGCTTTCTTGTGGCCTTGGGTTTATCTATAGATTGGAGCAAGATCCCTTTCCAAGGTACAGAGATAAAGTGCATTTTATTTCACTGCATTTCTTGAAGTAAAGTACTCATGATGATAAGAATAACAATAATTATAATATTCTTCATGCATGCTGCATAGCAGGTCAGCCTTTACTGCTTCATCATTTTTATTGCTGGTATTTATATTGAATAATGGTTTAATTATCTTTCCCAATCATGGCAAGTAACGGGCAGGAATGTGGCTTTTAAAACACTGAAATTGGCGCTTCTGGGTAACTGCTTTGATTTTTGACTCTAGGATTGTTTGTATGTCAAAATGTGCTTTTACTTTTTTCATGTCCTGCTGTGAAACTATTTCTAGAATCATTTAGGTTGGGAAAGACCTTTAAGATCACTGAGTCCAACCATTAACCCAGCACTGCCAAGCTACCACTAAACATGTCCCTGGGTGCCACTCTACAAGTCATAAATACCTGCAGGGATGATGACTCAACCGCTGCCCTGAACAGCATCTTTCAATGCTTGACAGCCATGTTGGTGAAACCTTTTTTCCTAATATCCAATCTAAACCTCCCATGGCACCAATTGAGGCCATTTTCTCTCAGTTGTTACTTAAAGACACTGACCCCCATCTCTCTACAACCTCCTTTCATGTAGTTGTAGGGAGTGATAAGGGTCCCCCTGAGCCTCCTTTTCTCCAGGTTGAACACCCCCAGGTCCCTCAACTGCTCAACAGACTTGTGCTCCAGTCCCTTCACCAGCTCTGTTGCCCTTCTCTGGACATGCTCCAGCACCTCAATGCCCTTCTTATAGCAAAAGGCCCAGAACTGGACACACACTCGAGATGCATCCTCACCAGTGCGGAGTACAGGGGGGACAATCACTGCCCTGGTCCTGCTGGCCACACCCTTGCTGATAAAAGCCAGGATGCCATTGGCCTTCTTGGTCACGTGGGCACACTGCTGGCTCATGTTCTTCAGCTGCTGTTCATGAGCAGGATCCTCAGGTCCTTTTCTGCTGGGCAGATTTCCAGCCACTCCTGCCCCAGCCTGTAGCACTGCATGGGGTTGTTGTGACTAAAGTGCAGGACTTGGCACTTCATCTTCTTGAATCTGTATTTACAACCTGGGCCCAGCCATCCAGCCAGTTTCTAACCCACCAAAGAACACAATCACCCAAGCTGTGCACAGCCAGTTTCTCCAGGAGAGTGCTGAGGGCAATTGTCAGAGGTTTAACTGATGTCCAGGTGGACAAAATGCACAGCCTTTCCCTCACTAACTAAGTGGGTCACCATGTCAGAGGAGGAGATCAGATTAGACAAGCAGGATTTTCTTTTCATAAATCCATGCTGTCTGGGTCTGATCCCCTGGTTGTCCTGTATGTGGCAAAGGATGGCACTGAAGGTGATCTGCTCCATGACCTTCCCTGGTATCAAGGTCAGACTGATAGGCCTGTAGTTCCTTGGATCCTCTTTCCAGTTCCTCTTGTAGATGGGCATCACACTGGCTAATCTCCAGGCAACTGGGACCTCCCTGATTATCCAGGATTGCTGACAAGTGATGGGAAGTGATTCAGTGAGCACCTACACCAGCTCCCTCAGTACCTTTGGGTGCATCCCGTCCGGCACCATAGACATGTGTGATGTAGCAGGTCGCTGGTCATTTCCCCTTGGATTATGGGTGGTTTATTCTTCTCCCTGTCCCTGCCTTCTAGATCAGGAGAGTGAATACCCAGAAAAGAACTTGAAAATAACTTTAATGGTTTCACCATTAAAGACTAAGGCAAAGCAGGCATGAAGCACCTCAGCCTTTTCCTCCTTCTTTGTCATTGTTTCCCCTCAAATCCAACAAAGAATGGAGATTCTCCTTAGCCCTTCCTTTGCTTCTGATGTATTTATAGAGGTGTTTTTTGTTGTCTTTTATGGCAGTGGCCAGATTAAGTGCTTGTTGGGCTTTGGCCCTTCTAATTTTCTCCCTGTATAATCTCACAACATCCTTGTAGTCATTCTGAGTCACCTCCTGCTTCTTCCAAAGGTCATAAAATCTATTGTCTTGAGAGAGAGACTGGAATGCTGTTTCACCAGCATTATGGTCTGCATTACAGTCTCTACACCTGAATTAGTCTGGTTTACATTTCCTGTTTTCAGATGAAGGACATAACATTTGTTGTTTCATTAGTGGGGTATTTTCTTTTTTGTTGTGTGAAGAAACAACAACAACAAAAAAAAGCCTTTTTAAAGTGTAGGTCACTGTAAAGAGAGGTTTTTTTCACAATCCTTCCTTTAGTAGTCTGTTACGTTTGAGAATGTTGATTATGAACAAAAACGAACTAATCATTTTGCAGGTGATTTGGTGTATTCGTGGTGTACTCTGAGATTGCAGTCATAGGCAAAGCTGTCAAGACAAAGTAATTTGTTTTTGTTAGTCAATAAGTACTAAAGTTAGTATAGAACTGGAATAGAATTATTCCTCTGTTATACCATAAAGCAAAAACCCTGTCTTCTGATAAAATGAACTGATCATAAAGTTGATATTTGAGACTACATGAAAAGGATAATGGAGGAAAAAACCTGTTTTGTTCATGAAATATTTAATTCACTTCAATAATAGAATATTTTTTAATAAGAGTTGTCATGCTAAAACTGAATCTTAAAACTGGGACTGAAAATGGCCAGAGACTTGTAGGAAGAGTAATCCAGTAATGTTTGGAGGACAAATCCTGAGACTGCTCTAAATAGTTGGGTGGTGTGTCGGGTAGCTGGCACAAGCTTCCATGCCTTTGGATCCCAGTGCCCTTTCCCACTGTAAAGTGCAATCCTTTCATGTTGCTCTTGCATGTAGCATTTAAATTTTATAACATAAGCCAAGTAGAAGAAAGAGCAAGCATGAGATAGGGGAGCTTGAAAATTAACTCACTGAGGTGGTGTGAGACTGTTTCAATCTGTGCTCACACAATGAGCAAGATGACAGGTACTGGTGAGTGCAGGTGGTGAGAGAGCTCTGCGGAGCCCTGCGTGCCGACACGCGCCACCAGTGTGGGAAGGTTCTTGCTCCTGCCCTGCACGGGATTACCGACAGCCTGTGTTTGGCAATACCATGGATGTGGGTAGGGTGATCTGCCTGGAGACTGTGGGTTGGACAAAACTGGCAGAGTCCTCTGAAGCCCAAAGACGTGACAGGACATACTGCCAGAGCCACGCTGGCAAAGCAGGGAAGTAGCGAGGTCAGCAAAACAAAATGAGGGCCATGGAGATGTGACATTCAGACCTCGGTTACGTGAGCTTTGCCTCTAATCATAAATGCTAATTGCCCCTAATAAGATGCTTGCAAGTGAAAGACTTGGCTGCCCAAGGTGTGTTGCACAGCTAGTTTTTTCCATTGGGCCCAGAAAATATTTCTCTAATTAAATGTAAAGATAAAACTTAGCCAAAAGAAACAGGAGAGCCTTCTTTACCAGCACCACTTCTGCCCTGCTACTGTCAAACTGCTTTACTGCATAAAAGTCAGGAGCCTTCCCTTGTTTCATAAATATATTCTTGCAGCTAGCCCAGTGTGGTTTTTTTTCTCATCATGTATAGTTGTTGTGAGATTTTTAAAAAATTTTAAACAGCTTTAATTTTTCTTAGATTTGCTTTGAAGCTGTTTCTGAGTGGAATCTGAATTCAGAATGTCTCTCCTTTATGCAGTCTGCAGTGTTACTCACTGCCTGTAAGAAACAACTGCAGCATATTTATATAACTTTTTATTTCTCTTATCTTAGGTCTTAAGCATCCAAGTGAAGTGTTACCATGAAATCATTACTATTGGTTACAGAGTCTACCACTCGTATGATTTACCATGGTTTAGATCCCTCAGCTGGTGAGTAGCAAACCAGAACATCAGTAAGTTGGGATGTGAAACTTAAATCTTCTTCATGTCCTGTCGTGGTGGAATGATAGCTTTGTGGGTCATGTGTGGACATAAAACTTGACATCTGTCTCTAATACAGAATTCTGTAGTTGTGTTCCACCTGTGAACTTGGACAAGTCAGTTGGACTTTTATTACTACTGATTATTTCCTGGATTAAATATGTATATATGTGCATATATATGTTTGCATGCATATATCCTTTAAGTCAGAATTAGGCTTGTGTAAACTATCTAAAATCCAAAAAAGGCCTGATGTGTATTACCTGAACTGCTTTAAATCTTTTTTTTTCTGACTGCTAACCCTGCACAAGAAATTAATAGAACAGGTATCTTAAAGGCTCCTCTTCACACATGCAGAGAATTAAAATAATTGCACACAAGTTCTAAATCCTTTCCAGTCATGCACTTAATGACAGGACCACATAAATATAGTGTTGGAGGAATCTTCTGAAAGCTAGAAGATGAGATTAATTTTTCTGGGAAATCCTGAATACCTTTTAAATATCCAGCTTGTATAGAACTGGATAGAAATGGGGAAATGAACTCTTCTTCTGAGTTCTGGGAGGAAAAATAAAGTCTTCTTTTAGTCAGTGTTATGGGAACATGTTGGGCACATCCAGTCTTTAAAGTGCTTAAGGAGATAATTCCTTAGACATGACCTATGTTGTGTAGTTGGGGTTTGTGTCTATTTTTTTAAGGAATTGGAATATCTAAGTTATTCCCTGTCTCTTACCATGTTGCTCCTTCACTTCTAGAAGCAACTTTACTTTGCAATCGTATGTGAATGATTCTGCAGTGTTGCTAAAACTTTTAGAGGAGGAGATGTGCACTCTACCACTTATTCTACTCTGGCACTTGGCCAATGCCACTTTTGTATGTGGAGCACAAAATCAACTCCTGTGCATTGCCCCACAAGTTAACATCAAAGCTCCTTTCAGTCCAACATCTTGCCACTGATACTAAACGCTGAGACACTGCAATGATACAAGAGAATCCTCATCCCAGTAGTTTGAGCATCAACTGCTTTTGCTAGTTAGTTGATGGATTTAATATTGTCAGATTATTGCTCCATCAAGAAAACTGAAAGGCAGAGTGCATGTGGAGTGGAGAAGGAGACGCATCAGTAGCTCTTTCAGATGACACTCCTCAGGCCAGATGGCAGAAGCATAGCTACATTCAGATCCTCAAGGCCCATGTCAGATTTGCTGTCATATAACCTCAGAGCCTTCATTATGTGAGTGCCTTTTTTCCAATTTCCAAGGCAGAAATCGCAAACTGCCATTATCAGGGTACAGGAAAAGAGTACACAGAACTGCTTGTGTTAATATTGATGATAGCAGATAGTTGTTCTTTACTTTCAGGCTATTGGAAAAGGACTAGCATGCAGGTGGAGTATTCAATGCTATAGTTTAGGATGAAAAGAATTTTCCAACTGCATTCTGCAAAATGTGTTTGTTTTTCTAGTGTGCTTGCTTTAGAAGGAAATTCCAAAAATTGGCTTGTCAGAGGAGACACCAACCCCTAACACTGAATTTATACTTGAATTTTTTTTTTTTTATCACATGTCTTTTTTACCCTTCTAATTTTCATTTTGTGTAATCTTTTTTGTTGTGGGTTTTTTGTTTGTTTTGCTTTTAAAAATTGCATTTAATACGTATTATTAAAATAACTGTTAGCTGTTGCATATCGTAGGTACTTTTTGCTGTGTGTGAACTACTTCTTTTATGGAGAGACAGTGGCTGATTACTTTGCTACATTTGTGCAAAGAAGAGAACAGCTTCAGTTCCTCATTCGTTACCACAGGTTTATATCTTTTGCACTGTATTTAACAGGTAAGTATAGGAAATCATAAAAATGAAGGAAATTAGTGCTGTGCTTGTTTCTGTACTTATTTAATTTAAAAATACGTATAGTTGCTTCCCATCTTTATGAACTTTCAGTTTCTTTTTCCTGTTAATGTCCAAGGAAATTATGTGTTTGTGGTTCCATTTTTTTCTGTGAAAAGATGAATACAAGTTTTATGTTCACCAAGAAGAAGAAAGCAGCCTAAACAAGTAGAGGATCTTGAGAAAGTTGAGCTAATAGTGCTCAAGAGAAGTTGGCAAGGAGTAATTTTTATCATTGAAGTACTGGGGCTCAGTATCTGAGTAAATGAACACTGTTTTGGCAGTCTGTGGAGATGACTTGTGTTTATCATTGCTGTGCTGGGTTGGTGCTTTATTGTGCAAGTGTTCTGCTAGGCCTACAGTAATAAGATTTACTAATATGTTTTAAACTGATTAGTCAAAATGCCCAAGTCTTCATTTTGTCTGCAATGTATTCAGATACTTGCCTTATGGATAGGTTTCCTACCTGTCCAAAGAAAGACTTTTTAAAAGCCTTTTATCTAGGAAGAAGAGACACAAGCTGGCACTCTTGTGGAGTATTGGTTTGTGAACATGTCAATATAGTCCACAGGGTTTTCAGCAATGCAGTTGCTATTACTTTAGCATAAAATTAAATTAATTGAAGACTCAGATTGACTTAAGGAACAGGACACTGCTATGGTACAAATACTTGTAAAGTGTACTGAGAAACCTGATCTTTGTGATGAACTGTCAGTCCATCTACTGTTTTGTTTTGGTTTGTTTTTTTTTTTTAATTAACGAAATGCTCTACTCAGTACTTAGATCACAAACTTGAAACCAGATTTGCCTGACCTGACTTTTTTCAGCTGGTTTTTGCTTGAGGAAACTGATTTAAGTAATGCCTTGTGACCCAGTGAGGGGAGAGGAGAGGCAAGCCAGTCATGAGCAAAAGGGGGAGGCAGAGTGTATCAAGCCCCATGGCACATTGGGATTTTGGGGCCAGTGAGGGGCTGTCCCCAGGGTTTAGGGTCTTTCGAGGGCCTTCAATCCCCACAGGTGCAGGAAGATGACATAGGAGAGAAGAGGTCCTCTGTTAGCACCGAGAAAGTTTCTTTTGATCAGCTGAATTCTCCCACACCTGCACTTCACACTTGTGTTGCATGTGGCCATATGCCTGTCTGGGGAAAGGAACAAGTTGATTCTTTTCCTTTCATTTATTTTTGTTAATTATTCAAAATCAGTTTGTTTACCTGGTTTTGAGTGGTTTTTAAAAGTGATGACCTTCTCCGCTAAAAATTGGTGTCCATGGTGAGACCTTATATGTACTGAGATGGATGTTCTTTACTGATGTTAACTAAATCATAATCTCATATGAGAGTAATTCTATATGTACACTTAACTGAATATAAGTAAATGCTCCTAGCAGCAGAGGGATTAAAAACTGCTTCAAAGGAAGAGAATTACTGGTATATCACAGGTCAGTATCATTGAATGTAAGATGGTACAAACTCCACTTGCTTTGTTTTACAGGGTTCTGCATGTTTGTTTTGAGTTTAGTGAAGAAACATTATCGTCTGCAGTTTTACATGGTGTGTATTACTCACTTTGCTGTGGTCATTCACGTTATGAATGTCACTAGAAACAGTCATGTCCCTGTGTTCATAAACTAGTTTGGAAGAGAGGTGTGGAAAACGTGCTTAAACTGACAATACCATGAAATCAAGTGGTATTGGAATGTTTGGTGTCTGTTCACCTTGCAGATTGTTATTATTGTATAATGGATGTGGCCTTTCAGTCAGTACAAGCTGTCCTTGGTGAGACCTTGTACATGTACAACATGATAAGCTTCCCTTAGTGAGAGGCTGATACAAAAGACTCCTGGAGAAAGGGGTGTGCATCTTCCTCCCAGGTCTGAAGCCAAAGAGTTCAGGGCAGTGTGGGAAGTGGTTCTTGTGACCCAAGTGTTACTTTGTAGAAGCCCTGCTGAAGTACTATGAAGGGAAGTTGATCTCTACCCCTATGTGGAAGATCTATTCTGTGACACTTCACAGCTCTTCTGGTCTTCGGCTCTGCTGTATCTCAATAGATCATTGATCTGTTAAAACAGCATTCTCATCTCTTGTATTTGCCCACCTAATAGACAGCATAGTAGCTAATTAAGAGCATGAGTCTTATATGTACCTTATATGTCAAAAATTAATTTTATAACATTAATTTTAAAAACAAACAGGCAAACAAAACCAAGGCAAAATAAACTTGAAACACCCCACTGACACCACCCCCACTCCCAATCTCTATTAGAAGGACTGGGAGCTACAGTGAAACAGTAATGCAGTACAGCTCCTGTCTTTAAAGAACTTGAGCAATCAGGGCATTGCACAATCTTAAAGATTTCCTGAAACTCTGGGGATGCAGTTAACCCCTCTGTTTCTTTACTGCTTTAGGTAGTACTTTACCACTGAGGACTCATAATTCTAAACTAGGACTTAACTGAGCCCTGTATGAACATGTAAAAAAAAATATTTTACGCAAAATAATGTACTCTGTTTGTGAGAGAACTTACCTGACAGGGAGATGCAGCTTTTCTAGGAGAGGTAGTCCTTATCTTCTAATTAAAAAAAAAAAAAAATTAAAAAATCCTCATCTTCAGATTGACACAAATATTGATTTTTCTCTTCTGGAAAGAAGGTGGAAAAAAAGTGTTGTGTCAGTCATATGACTTGGTGCCCGCCCAGAAAACATTCAAGTGTGATTACTGAAGAATTGCAATAAAACAGAGGGAAGCCAGATATCTGTGATGTGGCAACACAGTGTTTGGACAGACAAGGAGAGTCTATCCCACCCCTGGAAATGTTCAAGGCAGGCCGGATGGAACCCTGAGCAACCTGCTTTAGTGGAGAGTGTCCCTGCCCATAGTGGGGGTTGGAACCAGGTGATTTTTAAGGTCCCTTCAAACTCAAATCATTCTGTGATTCTCAAAGAGCAGCCATTTGGTTTTATGTGGTGTTTCAATATCATTGTACAAATACTAAAAATTTTGCTGCAGAGCTGCTTTAATTAGCCAGCAGGTAGTAGTCTCAGAAACCTTTAGTCATTTCTTGTACCCTCCCTTTCAGCCTTCTCAAGTTGTCTTATCTGGAAGTGAAGTCTGGCTGCCATAGGAAAACACGTGTGATAAGAGAATTAAAGAAGTAGGACATTTTGAGTCTTAAATGGTTCAGACACTGAGAGTGCTTAAATTTGGTGTATCACAGAAAAACTACTGGTTCTTGATTTAAGTGTTTGGAAAATAAAATCTATTGTAGAACCTTTAATGGCAAACTGTTTGGAAACTACTTTGTTGTATACTGGTGCTATAGATGAAATACCAAATACGTTCAGTAATACTGAGGAAAATGACTGTTTAAATGACCATGCACTTAAAAACTAACACTTCATTTTCACTAATCTTGAGAATTTTCATGTTTTGTAAGAGTATTCTGTTATGAGAGATATCCACATCTGTGTAACATGACTCTTCCATGAGTAATTCATTGCCATTTTATTGTTACAGTTCTAACATGTCTGTTATATGTATATACAGAATATCACACTGCTTACATTTCTTTGCTGCTTTCATGCTGAAGGTGTGTGTCTTATTAAATCAGGTGTTAAACCACACGTTAAAAAATTCTGGGTGGAGGTAAGTGATGGGGAAACCTGGTCAAGTTTCAGTACTTGCTTCCGAAAGCCAGCTAACTTGTGATATACTGTATGCACACATCTCTTGCATTATCACTAGAACAGGTCTTCCCTGTGAGCTCCTAAATAGCTCCTCTAGCTGACACACCAGTATTTATCCAGGTGGACGGGTCGGTGTTCTCACTAACTGTTGTGTTGTTGCATTGTTAACAGTTCGCATGGACTCATGTCACTTTGCTGATCACTGTAACTCAATCTCATCTTGTCATCCAAAATCTCTTTGAAGGCATGATCTGGTAAGGGGACAGCAATAAACTGATTTATAACTCTATTGCACTGGAAGGTTGGTTCTTTTACACAGATCTGGTTAGGGAGTAATAGTGGGAACAGTTAAAGCAGTACAAATTAAAGGAGCATTAATGTCTGCTTGGGAGTTGGAGGAATTGGGAGTGATGAGGTAAAGGGTACCGGAGAGGAAGCAGAAACCTCTTTAACTAGATTGACAGACACAAGTGTGATAATTTTGAACAACCATTTCATTTACTTCCAAGGAATAGTATTGATTGCATGCTTTGTTTCCTTAGCATTTTGCTGAATGGATGAATATCCAGCAATTCTTTTTCAATTACTTGGGAGTGTCAGGTTGCTCAGAGCTATTGAAGATGGACCATTTAAGTTGAAAGCCCCAGTCTGGCCACTGTCCCTGCAGCCTTCCCTTTTCAAATAAATTCAGAGTACTTAAAGTATTTTAAGAGTTTTAAACCTGGTTATTGCTGGGTCATCTTAGTGTCCCATTTCCAGAGATACCTTAAATTCTGGCGATGCAGTTAAACTTTATTACTTAAAACCACTCCTCAAAGAGAGGGTATGTATTCCTACCCCTCACTTCTTCAGGGACAGGGTAAATTTCAAGTTGAGAAACAAGGAAGGTGGTCATGGAAGATGGTTTGTGTTCTTCCAAGTGCATATGTTCTCCTTCTTCTTTTCCTCGTATGTATGTCTGGTGAGATACACAAGGCATACTTGTAGTTACAAAGAAAGCCCAAAGCCTTTGACAAAGTTTGTATGTAGAAATTCTTTGCAGAGTGATCATGTTCATGTTTGCTAGCCTACTATTTCTTATTGCTACTCTTGCTAGGTAGTTTTGCAGATGATCACAAAATCTGACTTTTAGCTTATTAATACATCTGTGCTTTAAAAAGGGAAAAAAGAGAGCATAACAGGCTTGAATAAGAAATCCAGATACAATCTGCATGCAAAGAACACTTAAAAAGCTAACACAGGCTGCTCCAAACTGACAAGGGGGGAGGAGGAGAAAGGAAAACTCTGGTTTTTAAAATTTAGCTATCATTTAAACTTTTCAAGGAATTTGCTTGTTTTGATGTTACCAAAAATATTAATATGTTTTTATCTGTTTATTTCTTCTTAACTTTGGTACCAGTCTTCAAGCCTGACAAGAAAAAGCCAGCCTGTTCATGTTTTAACTCATGCACCAAAATAATATTTTAACTCAAACTAACATGGATCTGTAATGATCTCTTTTGGCTGAAGACTAAAACCAGTATAGCTAAATATGCTGCTCATGGGGGAACAAGGTGAACACATTATGAAACATAATTCCTTCTAAATACTACTGAAAGATTTCCCAGAAAACAATTCTGCTGTTTCAATTTCTGTTCTGTGTTTAGGCTCAGGCAGCTTTTCTTTTTCTCCATGAAACTTTTAATGTCTTTCTCTAGGTTTCTGGTTCCAATTTCAAGTGTTATTTGCAATGATATTACTGCTTACATTTTTGGATTCTTCTTTGGCAGAACTCCATTAATTAAGGTAGGTACTTAGGCACTTCCTCACTAACAAGTTTTTGCAATTTATAGCAATTTTGTTACTGGTTCAAATACATGTTAATACTTTATAGTGTACTGCATGATGCAAATCTTTGCTAGAAAAGCCCAAATTGACTACTCTCTTCCTGAAAATTTTTAAATGAAAACTTGGATTAATGTGAATGTAATATTGGCACTATAAGGAGTACAGTTCTAGTCTGTTGCATCATCATTTATAATCACATTCTTTTTGGATTTCATATGCAGGTTTAACTGCATGCTTACTGCACAGAAACTGTAATTTGAAATAAGCCACTAGGTCATGTACACCTGGTCCTCATTTGGTCTCACTGACATAGCAATGAGAAGGGTCAAGCATTAATCTTCCTAACCTGGCAGAATATGCAAGACCTCACAGAAAGCCATGAATTATTATTTTGATGATGTTGCCATGTTAAGTTTAGGGTATTTAGTTAGTTCTGATATTAAGCTGCTCCTAAACTGAAAATGTAATAGAATTCAGTAAAGAATAGCTTGCTACACTGGTCTCTCTAGTTATTTGCTGTATTCATTAGCCAGTCTGTATGCAGGAAGCTGGGGTGTCCTGAGGAGTGTCCCCAGCAGTAGTTGTGTCAGGTTTCTGGCACTATCTAAATGGGCACTTGGTTGCAGAGGTCTCCAGCAGAGCCAAGGTGTGCTCCTGCAGGATTCCCAGGCTCCTGCTTGAAAGGAGCTCAGCTGCTTAATCTGGGTCAGGCAGAGCCAGGGGCAGGCAGCAGCCTCCAGACGGCAGCAGCAGATGGGATGGGAGCTCTCCCTTCTCACAAGCTGCCCAGTGGCACCAGCCAAACTGTGGCTCTTTCCCTCCTTTCCTGAGACAGATCCTAACTGTACTCCTCTATTTACTACATTCAGTGGCTGCAGCTGCTGACATTCAGTATTTTATGTATACCTTTTGAAATAACCAAGTAGAAGTGTAATTTTCACAAGCAAGGTCAAAAAATAGAGTAAAAAAGTGTTCAGTGATGCAACTGATGCACTAATTCTATCTCTTTTGTGCCTAGCTGTCCCCCAAGAAGACCTGGGAAGGCTTCATTGGAGGCTTCTTTTCCACTGTTGTATTTGGATTTATTGTGAGTAACCACAGGACTTTAATAGAACCATAGAATAGTTGTGGTTGGAAGGGACCTTAAAGATCATCTTGTTCCAACACCCCTGGCATGTGCAGGGGCACCTTCCACTACCTCGGGTTGCTCAGATGCCTGTCCAACCTCGTCTTGAACACTTCTGGGGATGGGAATTTCCTTGTACAGATTCAGTCTTCATATTTGTACTTGAAGTAAAATTAGTCATAAATTCAGTCATCTCAAACTGCTGAAAGCCTAAGAGTTAGAGGTTTTTTTGACTAGAGAATTTTGCCTGTTCAGAACTAGCTGGAAAGTGTAGGCAAGGCTTGCACCTCTCCTAAACAGATTATATTGACCAATTTTTGCCATTACTCTTACTATATCTGGAATGGTTTTATATATTAGTGGCATTCCTATTTTGAAATTGAAGTTTATTGGTAGTATTATTTATGCTTTGCAAAGCAGTACTTTTGTGTTACATACTCTATGAAGACATCTCTCCTGGAAAACAGTTTACACTGATGATATGCATAGAAAATAATAACAGCGAAAGTAACTGTTGTGATAAGTAATTTGTCACCAAGTTCAGCAGAACCCATAACAGCCAAACGGTAGAAGAGGATTGTTCAAGTTTTAATGGAGAAGTGAACTGCAAAAAATTATGCGTGGCTGACAATTTGGGATTTTATAATGCAGAAACGTCCAGTAGATGAATCTGAGACATATAAAAAGGAAAACAATTTGGGAAGTCATCACTAAGCTCATTGAACATCTGCCTTGTTGAGGGATTCTCCAGTTTAAACAGGCTGATTTTTACTCCATTCTGGGTATTTTTCATCTTAGAAAGATTTTTATTACCCTGATCTTGTGGTGACAAAGCAATTCATTAAAGTATGATTTTTGAGCTTAACAACACTAATTCAGGAGTCCTTATTTTGCTTTTCAGTTTTCCTACTTTTTGGCTCAACATCAGTACTTTGTCTGCCCCGTGGAATATAACAGTGAAACCAACAGATTTGTGACAGAGTGTGAACCTTCAGAGCTGTTTCAAATGAAGAAGTACTCTGTGCCACCATTGCTTCAGGCTGTATTAGGATGGGTAAGGAAAAAAACAAGGCTTTGGTTAAAATTGAAATCAAACTTCCCAGCTTAAATGGGTTTTTAAACCATTTTAGAAGGGTATCTGAATGTAAGACTTGAAGGGTATCTGAATGTAAGACTTGAAGGGTAAGAACTGAATGGATACCATGAGCCTCACTGTTGGGCATATGGGCGAGCTGGTCACCCAAGTGGAATTGGGATGCACTGCTGGAGTCACTTGAGAGAACCCTCCTGTGCTTTTGTGGCCTGTATTGTCTTCGTGCTGAAAGTGGAAAAAATTTTGCAGACAAACCTTATTTTTGAAGAGCAGCTTTTGAATTTTTGTGAAAGTGGGCAAAGGCTTGTTAAGGCCCAAATTAGTGGCAGTGCTTTAGTAAGCTTGCAGAACTTCATTCTGTTTTCAGCTAGCTTAGGGTTGGACCTTTACTCGCTTTACCACACAGCATCTTGTGTGTTAGTGCCATTCCTTTCATGCTGAGTTTAGAAGGACTAGCAGTAATAGTTCCACATAATGTACTCACCAAGCCTTTAAATGTGTAAGATTAAAATGCCTACAATCAAACATACTGAAATACATTGTTCATTATTTTTCTTGTAGGAAACAGTGAATATGTACCCATTTCAGATGCACAGCTTTGCACTGTCAACTTTTGCTTCATTAATTGGGCCATTTGGAGGATTCTTTGCCAGTGGATTTAAAAGAGCTTTCAAAATCAAGGTGTGTAATGAATCCTGTAAGATGGTTTTATTTTGGTTTTCTCTTTGAATTAGATAAATTGGTGGGATAGGGTTTGGTTGGTTGGGATGTTTTTTAATCATTCCTTGTCGTACTTAGTGTTTCTACTAAGTTGCAATTATGTTTGAGGTGATTTTTAGCATCAAGAGGAGGACTTAGTTTTATCATATATATATATGTGTGTCTGTGTGTGTTATTCTTCAACTTTGCATGATCAGCATATGACTATAATGATGGAAATCTAAGAATAATGTGGTTTTGTAGTTTGGTTGATAATTACTGTTTCAAGTCACATTGCAGAAGTGGTTTAGACAAGCAAGATGTGAGATACACTTGACATGAAAGGCAATGTGTAGAGGCTTAAGAAGTGCCAACAGTGTTGTACCCTTCAGATTGTGGCTGGCTGTGTTTTACCAGTGGTATTTGTGTTGTATGCAGATGCTGGTGTGTCAGGTTCACCAAAGCATGAGATGTTTGGCTGCCTTTGCCAATACGATGCTGCCTTGTAAGAGGAGTGTGTATTGGCAAATTACATGATGTGCTAAGCTCTGTTTATTGCAAGGTGTGTGCTGTCACTTGTGGCAGTGTTGTCCCTGGCTGGTATTAAGTGGCAGCGAAAGTATGGGTAGAGGGCAGCCCAAAATTTTCTCCCGACCTTCTTTATGTCTTGGTAGGACCGCTGTAATTCTTGTCCTATTGCTTGTTATTGTTCTTGTTGTTCCATATGCCCACAAAACTGGCATGTGCTTTGCACAGAGGCATATAAACCTCTCTGTTTGTGCTGAATTCCTGTACTTGTGCTTGTACTTATCCCTCCTTTCTTCTGCTGGTCTGAGCAGCTTGCCTGGCACTCTGTGAGGCACAGCCTCATGTGCTGTCATACTTGTACACTGAGGGAGCAAAAGATGTGTGTGAAGAAGGGGCTTGGAGGTAAAATAATTCTGCTGAAAAGCAGCATGTATTCTTAAAAGTAGAACATTAAAAAGTAGATTGTTTTCAAACTTCTGGGCCCCGAGGGGATGACCCAAGGACTGTTGGGAAGTCAGGATTATTGTGGAATTGCTGCTGAGGGCAGTGTGTAGGTGAGGTTTGACACTCCATGCCTGCCCAGCACTGGAAGGCTGGCGTGGCACCAGCACAGCATCAGTTTAACTTGCTGGCAGTCACCCCCCATGACTAAGGTCAGGGGTTTCACCCAGCATGTACACAAGCGAGTGTGGATGACAGAAAGGATGTATGAGGGTATTTTGATTGATAAAGCTGTTCTACAGACAAGATCAGGTAACACAACAGTAGTGCATTGTGCTTTGTTTGCACCAGAAATACATTTTTTTAGGTAGCAATAATTTATTTGCAACTAGGTTTTTTGATTCTGTTAAATCCATTTATATTGTATGCACACATTGTTTTTTAAGTATAGTTACCAAGAACTCAGTGAGAAAAAGGGCAGGTGACTGGGCAGGGCTGGAGAGTCCTCAAGTTACTGCTTCTCTTGCAGCAAGTATACGTTACCTGGTAACAAGTACTTCAGCATTATCTACCGGTAGAAGATAAAGAAATAAAGGTGTTAAAGAGGAGAATTAGATTCTGTAGAGGAAAGAAACAACAGCCATTACCTTAAGAGGGTCGCCACAAAGTGAAGTGTGTATAGGCACACAAGTGTTCTCAGTACTGCCACACCTGCACCTGACCTACTGCTGTCCTCTTGTGCGATACTGTGGACAAGTTGCTTCATCTTTTTTTTTTTTTTTTTTTTTCCTCACACCTTGACTCACCCTTGCAGTTAAAATCTCGTTTAGGAAAGTAGGCTCTTGCTAACTTTTGGCTCAGTGCCATGAAATCATTGCTTACTTGCAGCCTTACGGTGCTGCTTTCAAGTGATACATCATTAGCCTGTTTTGTCAGAACCACTGACCATCTTTTTTTTCTTTTTTTTCCCCCCTATTCTTTACACCGAAAAGGATTTTGCAGACACAATCCCTGGACATGGTGGGATAATGGATCGCTTTGATTGTCAGTACTTGATGGCCACTTTTGTTCATGTCTATATCACCAGTTTCATAAGGTATGGGGTTTTTACAATATTAACTCCTTAAGCATGGGTAGGAGCTGTACCATATTGAATTCATAGGAGTTATGTTAGCGTAGCAGAGATTGAAGGTTTCTAAATCTGATCTACACAATGACTTCAAATGCAGAACTGTTAAGAAAACATGTCCCTGCCTAGAATTTGTGTCAGGTTTGAGCTATGTCCTAATGTTTCTGTGGCTGTTAAAGGTAACCTGTACACCTGAAATATTAGAAAGTTTTATTTAGCATCTTATTAGAAGTTTTATTAGAATTTACTGATTACAGCAAGGTTATAGGATAGAGTTTCAGGTAGGAAGGTTGTGCAGCACCTGCTCGCCCTGTGTGGTTCCTGAAGAACCTGCAAGTTGCAAGACTGCAGTTCTTCCTCTAAGTTGCAGCATTTCTCAGTTGCTTGGCTTGTGATGTTTAAGATGAAAATGCAATGGCTAAAGAAAGGAGATAACTTCTTAAAAATCCTGCTCATCTTTCTTGAACCACACCAAGAAGAAATCAGGGGAATGACAATTGTCTTACAGTAGTAATTTTAGTTTCTAGGGCAGGGGTGGATCAAGGGGTCAAACCCATACCTGCCCTTAGTTTTGTAAGTGCATAGGGCAACATGTAAATGCATATCAGCAACAGATTTTTGCCTTATATTTGGTTTATCTTAGAAGCAGACTGTAACTAGGTGGCTAGCTAAAAATAAGGCTGATATTTAGAAAAGCCTGCTATAATTTGCAGTTTTCTTTACTGATATGGCCAAATTCCCATTTAGTTCAGTAGTCTACAGCTTATCTGGCAGGGAACAGATACTAAATGAAAAAGATCTGTTGATGAAAAACATTGATTACAGTGATTAAGGATGAGTCAGTGAATCTTATTTGTCATAAGCCTTATTTGACAGCAAATAGAAATGCCTTTTAGTTTCTGTTCACCTTGAGCTCAGAGTATGCTTTACTAGAAATGCTGGCCCATGCATCCTGAGGAGATAGACTGGGAGAAATGCATAACTTGATGTCCTCAAAAAAGGGAAGATGTTTCTTGTGCAGCAAGAAGAAAATGGAAAGCTATCTGAGAAGATTCTTTAGAGCCGTGGTCACAAAAAAAAATTCTTTTTTTTTTTTTTAATTGACAGGGGTCCAAATCCCAGCAAGTTACTGAAACAGCTGTTGATACTTCAGCCTGAGCAACAATTAAGTGTTTATAAAACCCTGAAATCTCACCTTGTTGAAAAAGGAATTCTTCAGCCATCTCTGAGAGGGTAGTTTGTCAAAACAGAGGGATAGAAGAAAATGCCATTTACAAGCAGCCTGTGGAAAAGCATTGCAAATGTGCACATAAATAATAGCTATAGGAAGAGTAGTTTGTGGTCTGGAAAAGGTAAAGGTTTCCTGAAACAAATGTGAATGCTATGACTTCCTACTAGGACACTAAAGATCTCTTACTCCTAAAATAATTCAAATGCTTACAGAGTATTAGCTGTGCATTTTAGTTCCTGAGGTGGATGGCACCAGTCTCCCTTCAGCACCCAGCCTGACAGTCTTTGTATTTAAGGAAAAAATAACAAAATAAGTTTTTAACGAGTTATTTAAAACTGTCTATCTTAGCAATATCTTTTTGGTCTCCAGTGGTTGCTGAAGTGTAAACACATGAGTTTGGCAGTAACTTCTATGTAGCCTGGTGCTGAAAAGACTATCAGCCAGAAAACACTTGTTGGCCTGGCCAAAGATGGACTTCCAGCCTGCTCTATCGGACTACCTGTGTTTTCTAAACTGTTATGAAGGTTAAACCTAGCTCTGCTTTTAATCTGACACCTTGCTTATGAAACCATTTCATGCTCTCAAGAGAACAGTATATTCATTGAAATACAGCTGGGCAGTTTGGGCAGTGGAGCTGCTATTTTTTTTTTGTTGTTCTTGTTAATGTTTCAAATGATAAATGTGTACATCCAGGAGTAGAGATTGCCTGAGGAAATGGAATTCTCCTACACAGTAAACAGATCAGGGAGAATCTGGAGTTTAAGTCCTTGGTTTCCACAGCCTGGTGAGTGTCTGAAGACAGTAATTCAAGCCTTATTCCTTGTGCCTCTTAACTGCTGTGTAGAATCGCGGTATTTCCTTTTTTTTAAAAGCACTTTGAGGTCCTGAGTAAAAAGTGAAGTTTAAGTGCTGTGTATTAGTGTGTTTCTCAGTGAAGGCAGAAACTTTTATCTCATGAATGTGCACAGTGCAAGACAGGATGCATGGTTCTTCTGCTGTGTGTTATTATTTACTGAGAAGATCCTCAAGCAAGCTTGGGTAACCAGAGAGGTGTTTGAATGGAGAATTTTTATAGAAAGCAGCTATTATGTAGACTTAGTGGGGTATATGAGGAGAATTAATGCTCTATAATTCTCAATCCTAGTTGTTTTATAATTTTTTTCATCATGTGACATGTCTTGATGCAAATAAAAATATGAACTTTTTTGGAAACTACAGAAATTACGCCTGTACAAACAGAAAGCACAAATGCCAATTTTGTTTTCATATACTGTAACTTCATACAATTTCATGTTTCCAACTAACTGTAAATAAGTTTCTCTGGTGAACATACGGAGGCCACATCTGTGTGTGTGTATATAAATTATTAAAGATGTATGTATATATATATATTAAAGATTAACATTTTAAATGGTTGGTGCTACTTGAGGATACAACCATGGAGAAAATTACTTCGGGGGCGGATCATAAACTGTATCTATAAAATTCAAACTGCTTTATCTTGAACACCATGTAGCTGAGACGCTGGTGCACTTTGTTTTGCACTTGGGCCATGTGCACTCCGACCGTATGTACAGCCTGTGTATGGAAAAGCACCCCTGTACATTAAACAAAACCCAAGTCTAAAGTAATTCCTGTTGATGTCAGGTATTTGACAGAATTAAATGATGTCTGGCCTGGAGATTGCAGTACTGTATTGAAGGAACACTCCAAAAGGTGAAAAATGTCACCTGCAGCTTGTCCATCAATGGCTGTGCAACTTGGCTTGTTAATTGGAGTGGGCTGAAGTTCAGCCCTTACTCTGGAGAGGGCATAACCTGAAGTTAAAAGGTAGCACAGCTACCTTTGGAAAGGTGCTTTTAAAAGAAGGGAAGGGAAAATGAGATGGTGACCAAAGTAGAATACCTGCAAAACTAGCTTTTAGATGAGGCTTTGGTTATGTATGGAACTTTGGTAGGTGTTATGGTAAAACGCAGCCATATTGGAGCTAGTGTATCTTTATCCTGGATATTAAAAAAAAGTCTAAATATTTAAAAACTATAAAGAGAATATATATCTAGGAGGGTAATTGTTACTTCAGAAACTTGAAATTTTTAGTGTAATTTTATAGCATGTATAATAAGGAAGTTAAAATATATTTTAGTATTTAATACAACAGAGCATTTGAAATTAATTGCTGTCTATGTGCACAATAGAAAATTCAACACTGCAATTCAGCTTTTCAGCATTAAAATGAAGAAGGGATCACTTGTGAAGTCACTCATCAATTTTCTAGGTAGAGTACTGTTTCCTGCTGGCTTAGACTTGGTGTAAATAAAGCTGAGCAGGACCTGTCACTGTGAAGTGACAACTACACTAGGTTACTGTAAAGAGCATTTACCCCACTTGCCTCTTCTGTTAATTTAAGCATTGCAACATGATCAACAGAAAAGTTTAACTTTTTATACCAGTGATTCTTTTCACTTGCACTTTTGTCCCAAGTTGCTATAATTACCCATTGAGCAAAAAAGAAAAATGTATATTATGTAAATATTGTAAATGGTATGAGCATACAATGTGTGTTTTAGTTTGACTGTTTCAATCTTTCATTGAAGCAGGCATTGTAAAAAAATTAAATAAATAAAATTGGGACAGAAATCCTCCAGTCTTGTATTTCCTATAACATGTACAGTGGGTGGAGATTTCTTAACAAGAATTTATAGTCCTTTATATTATTCCTTAAATTTGTATTCTTAGTAGCAAAGCCTGCTAATTATTTCCTACCCTTTGCCTCTCAAGGCTTCAGGCCATCCTTGTTTGTTGTCTCAACTTGTACCATATGTCTCATGTCCCAAGATATGCAAGCTTTTCCATCTTTTCCACAAGGTGCTCACTTCAGTATGACACAGGTGAGTATTGACCATGTGTGGTGATGATGAGGTGGCAGCTGGCAGCTACCTCTCCCCTGCTTTCCTGCTCCTTCCTTTTAAGTCTTGGATCTGAGGCCATTCACCTCCTGCAGCATCAAACAAGTCAGGTAAGAAATGAATCTCCTTTCTACATTACAAAGAAGACTGTAATGTACGTTAAACACTCACCATCTGCAAATCCTGTGTGTGCTGTGCATCTCTTTGGATTTTAGAAAACTTACGGAGAAGCACAGAGGTTTCCTATAGTCTGCAGCCCCTTCCTAATGGTCTTCTGAGGAAAGGAACTGGAAAGTTAGCAGTAAGTTTTCTAATGCTAGACAGGTAACATTTTGTACTGTTACTTTTGTAGAGTCCCTTTGTCCAGCTTGCATTAGTACCTGCATGTAGCTAAGTTACCATTGCTCTTTCTCTTGCAAATAGTTTCCCAATTATAAAGTGGATATTCAGTTCCTTGTTTAGCAATTTCAAGTTGCATGAACTTAGGTGTAAGTCCTGTATCTGACAGGATTTGAGAAACAGGTATGTTCACCTATAAAGAATCATTTAGGTTGGAAAATACCTTTGAGATAGAGAAGTCTAGCCATAAACCCAGCACTCCAAGTCCTCCATTAATGTACCACCAAATACTAAAAACACTGATTTGGTCATTGCATACATATTGCACCCTGACTTCCCAATACTGAGGCTTGTTCTATGAATTACAGGTACATGTTGTGCTCTCTAAAGGAAGCAGTGAGAAAAACTGGTTAGCACAAGCATATCCTGTACAAGTGAGTGTGAAAAGACAACATATTTTCATAGGGAAGCCAAGGAATAAGGCTTCAGTCCTGTTTAATTGCCATCAGGTGATTTGCACTTGCCTATGTAGAGATGCAATAGCAGCAGTTGCTTCCTCAAGCAGTTGCTGCTCCTGTGAGAAGTGACTGGGCCAGCTGCCCCCAGGGTCAGCAGAGACTTGAGTTTTGAGCTGATCTCACACACAGCTTTCAGAGCAAGAGGCTGGGTTTTCACTTCTGCTGTTAGGACCCTCCTCTTTGATTGCAGGACATTAAATACTTGTGCTATCTGGCAGAAATCTTGCACACCTCTAAAGAAAACATACCAAGAGTCCTAATTGCCCAATAGTGGCTTTTATTACCTACCGAACTGTGGCTTATCACTGGGGGTTGTGTGTACTTGAAGGGTGTGTTTGGGTCTGTAAACTTTGACCTTGTTTCTGATGTGACAAAGTATGATCCAGGCATAGCCTGTCCCAAACAGTGAGAAGCAAGCTCTGCCAGATGCCATGCTGTGCCAGGTGCAGCTGCACCAAAACAAGTTTCTGACATCAAAAAAACCTCTGTAAAATTACAAGCCAGGTCCTTCCTTCCTGCAGTAACTGAGATAGTGGCAAGCCTCTGGACAATTGACTCATATTTGTTTTGAGAAGCATTTACTCTAATTGTGCACAAACTTTTATTTGTGTGGCATTGCTCAGGCTAACTTTCAACAACTGCATGACTGGCACTAGTGACCACCACATTTCAATCCACCTGAGTTATACCTGAGCCCAGCAGTGTCCTACCTGCTGCCTGGTTTTATCAGACATCTGCCTCAAAACATTTAAAATGTGGTCGGGGAGACAGGATCCTTCTCATGGCCTGTCTTGCAGGAGCCTTGTGTCAACATGAGCCTGGCTGTGAGCAGCTGCCACTGCTGGGTCACAGGTGAAGGCAGGGCTTTCCTTTGGTATGTGTCTTCCTAAGACCCTACCTAAGTCACCAGGGTCTAAGCCTGGTTGGACCTCAGTCAAGGAGTATAAACTACTTTTACTAGTGGAACTGTTACACTTGGGGAGCTTGTAGCAAACATCAGGTAAATTAACCTGATTTTTATGTGCTGGAGGAGAAGAACATGTTTATTTTGAGCACAGCCAGAGATAGACATAAGCAGAAAGTGGAGGTGAGGTGCTGCCATTCCTGAGCAAGTCCTTGGCCAGGACAGGGGTGAAACCCTAAAAACTGAGTTCACTTAGAGAAACACCAGAGCAGTGCAGAGGACACTTGAGAGGAGGTGGCCTGACCTGAGAGGATGTGTACCAGGGTCTCCATGCCATGTGGTCAGGCAGCAACTTCCTCAAGGCATCAGCCAAATGAAAGAAAACCAGGATTTCTCACAAAAGGACCACCTGGAAGGATAATATTTCACAGAATCACAAAGAGTCACGGAGTCATTAGGGTTGAAAGGCAAGTCTGGAGATCACCTAGTCCAACACACCTGTCAAGGCAGGGTCAGCTGGAGCAGGACACACAGGAAGGCATCAAGGTTGTTTTGGAATGTCTCCAGATAGGGCCACTCCACAACTTCCCTGGACAGTCTGTTGCAGTGCTCTGCTATGTTCACTATAAAGAAGTTCTGCATTCTCTCACTTAGAGAGGGATGCAGGATTTAAGTCTTTGAGGGTATTTTTATTACCTTTAAGTAAGTAAAAGCTTCTGCTAGAAAAGAGCCATCTTTCTTACAATCCTTATATTTATTTCATATATACGCATTATAAAATGCAATGATTTCCTATAGTTTCTTTTATCTGCTGTGAAACACCTATGTGATAAAGTGCAACAATTTTCATCCTTCCATTGAGGGAGATGTCCTCCAAAAATGCCCTTCTCTCTCTTTCTCATCTGCTGGGGAGACACGATTGTGGACATTGGGAAGCCAGAGCACGGAGGGACTGGAGGCCATCCCAAGGCAGCAGAAGGTGATGGAGTGGCTTGAAGCCCATTGGCCCAGTGAGACAGGATCTGTGGTGAAGAAGGAGAATGGCTTTTTTGTGGATACATTCTTTTCCCTTCAGGCTTGTGTACTTCTCTTTAGACCTGAGATATTTGGACACTTTTGTCTTAATTTCCCGTGAAGTGGCTTAACTCACAGTCCAGTTTCCTTCAGGAGGCATATTCGGGAGGGGTGGGCCTCGGTGGTCACAGATGAGCAGTTGTTTCTTTGCATAGTTTGCTACAGTGGACAAAAGTCCTTTGGTGGTTTTAACAGTGTGTAAGCCATTAACCATAACATTTCAGTCTCTCACACCACCCAGTGGCTTAAGCATTGCAACAAACTGTTTCTTTCCCAGGAATGCTTCCTCAGTGTACAGGTTGTCCACAAAGGTGACGAAGATAGATACAGATAGAAAAGATAGAAACAAAAGAAGGAATAAAATGAGTAATCATACAACATACAATAACTATCCTAATCATTAAAAATGCAAATAAAATTTCAGCTATTAACCCAATTCTCATTTATCACTGCTCCTGCCCAAGGATCAGAATGTTCTTTAATAGGTAGTGGGTGTGAGGGATTCCACAATGCTGTGTTGTTGAATGTGGGCCCAAAGTATTTTGAAATAAGCCATAGAATCGCACATCGAATGCTGATTTTTAAATCCCACAGAGGGGCATCAATCAATCAGCCAAATCCCCAGAGGATCTTCAGGTCCCATAGTAAAATTGATTACTTTTGCACACTGGAACAAGTGTTGAATGGGTTTGTTGAGGAGGTGTGTTCATAGGGTTCTTTTTCAACCCCATCCACATACAGTTGGAAGAATTTCATAAGTAATGCTCCCACTCCGCTGGGTAATTCCATATACCGAAAAGAAATAATTCTTAGTGTACAAAATTTGCATACAAAATACAAAAGTGTTTTCATGCAAAAAGTCCTTATGCAAACACATCCTTACATCAGGCCATATTTATTCTCTAGGAGACAGAGTATAGCTCCATTGTAATTTAATCTTGACACAGAAACTGTGGCTTTATTATTGGTGGGATCATAAACGATATTATTATCCTCTTCAAATTTAGTTGTATTATCCCAGGCTGCTTTTAGTGGGAAAATTGCCCTTATCACATTCCTCCACAACTGCTGCCACAGCAAACTGCACCCAAAACTGAGAAGCATGTGTGGTGCAGAGTGCACTATAGTTATCACATTGATTAGCATAAATAAAAGAAGTGAGGGAAGGTTTGAATATCTTCTTAGGACACATGGTAGGAAACCTAATAGTTCATTAAACAAGTTTAGGGGGAAATACTAGAATTTCCAAAAATGGTTACAGGTGTTCAGATTATGTTCCTTTGCAGGAATTGTAATTTCATCTGCCACTGCTTGTGCATTATGCCCATTATGAACACAGACCGTAGCAGGAGGAGAAAAACTACCTTTACAATTCCCTCACGAGAGGACAGGTATCAATGACTTACCACGACACACCCAGGCAGGTGAGCACCAAGGACTGATTAGGATGGGATGGAACAGGATGGGATGGGACAGGAGGATGAGCCTGGGGTCAGCTGCTGTGCTGCACTGCTGCAGCCCTGTGGGTATAACCATGCCTTGTCATACCCTGAGATGTCTTAAATAGACAACACCAATACATGGCCTAGGATGAGCTGAAAATTATGAGGCCAGAGGAGTATTTGGAGTGTTTTAAGTAAGGTTCTGGTCTTGTGCTTTTGTTGGCAACTGCTTAATGTCAGTATCAGGCAGAGGACACCCAGGTGAGGGTTTTGTCAGAGGGAATGCATCATGTTTCTTCATTTACCTTTTTCTCTCTAACTGTTGGTCTCCCTTTTTGGTCTCAGTTTGTAAGACTCAAAGAGGATCGGGCTAAATAACAAGTGTGTGCCACCTGCAAACAAGTTCGCTTTGTAAAATAGCCTGATTTTTGGCTATTACTCCCACTGAACTGGTTTTTTCCCTCTTTTGAACAAAGCAGATCGCGTGCTCCAAAGAAATAGACGTTTCTTTCTTCACAAGCTTTTCTTTCACCAGGTACCGACGCCGAGCAGCGGGACATCAAACCTCCCCCGGCCGGGCCGCGATGCCACTAGAGGGTCCCCGCTGCCCGCACATCCCGCCGCATCCCTGCGCATCCCACCGTCCCGCCAGGCGAGGCGGGATGCGCTGCGGGAGGTCGGGCCTGGAGCTTCCCCGGCGGCGGGCGGAGAGCAGGACCGGTCCCTGCATCTGCAGGGAACACAAAGCCGAGCATGGCGCAACAGGGTTTGGAGACACTCCGGCCAGAAAAAGGAGCCGCGATAAAGCTGGTCGAATGTCCCTGTACTCGGCATTAGTAAGGCCACACCTCAAATCCTGTGTTCAGTTTTGGCCACTCACTACAGAAAGATATTCATAGAATCATAGAATTGATTGGGTTGGAAAAGACCTCCGAGATCATCAAGTCCAACCCTTGGTCCAACTCCAGTCCATTCCAACGCCTGATTACTCTCTCTGCAAAGAACTTTCTTCTGATCTCCAACTTCAATTTCCCCTGGTAGAGCTTGAGCCCATGTCCCCTTGTCCTATTGCTGAGTGCCTGGGAGAAGAGACCAACCCCCACCTGGCTACAACTTCCCTTCAGATATTGAGGTGCTGGGGCGAGTCCAGAGAAGAGCAACAGAGGTGGGAAAGGGTCTGGAGCACAAATGTGATGAGAAGCGACTGAGGGAGCTGGGGATTTTTAGCCTGGAGAAAAGGAGGCTCAGGGGAGATCAACTGCCTGTAAGGAGGCTGTAGGAAGGAAGGAGTCAGCCTCTTTTTCCCCAGCATCAAGCAACAGGATGAGTTACACCAGGGAAGATACAGAGTGGATATTAGGAAACTTTCTTCAACAAATGGATTGTTAAGCACTGGGATAGAGTGCCCAGGGAAGTGGTTGAGTCACCATCCTTGGAGGCACTTAAAAGACATGCAGATGTGACACTTAGGGACAAGGTTTAGTGCTGGACTTGGCAGTGCTGGGTTAAACTCAATGATTTTAAAGGTCTTTTCCAACCTAAATGATTCTATGAAATGAAGCCTGATGAAGTTCACCATCTCCTGGTGTTTGTTTGTCCAGGAGACCAGCCTTCCCTGGGACAGATGAGGCCCTGCAGTGGGCTGTCCTTGGCAAGAATAGCAAGGACAGCCACTTGTCACAAGCAGAAAAGACAGCTTCAACTGGGCAGAGCTGTGTCTCAGCAGACTTCCAGTTTCACTGGGGATGCACCATTTTGAGTCTGGAAAGCTGGATGTCCAGTTGTGTTTGGGGACTTCAGGATAATCTTGGCAACAGGTAATTTTCAAAATGTTTATAAGAATTAGGTGTTTCAGAATGGGGAGCTGGCAGAGTCAGCTGCAGAAAACTTCCAGTACATCCTAGAACCCCTTAAGTTTCTGATCAGAATACAGTTGCTTTTGGTATTGTGATTTATAGCAAGGTACCTCAGGGAGGGAACAAATTCTTCTCTCTTGAGACCCAAGCAAGGACCGTCATTCCTATCACACCCAGGACAGGTGCAGAGGTGCAGCCACCACCCCTCCTTGTCTACTCCAGCGTACAACAGTGGCCAGCTCAGTTTCGGTCTCCTGCCTGTCTCTGAGAGCACCTCTGTACTATGTCAGGAATGAGACT
>JAWWEV010000134.1:11842431-11856631 GCA_035583235.1 Hafferia zeledoni
AAACAGGCTGAGAAAGCTGGAGTTGTTTAGTCTGGAGAAGTGAAGGCTCTGAGGAGACCTTCTAGCAGCCTTCCAGCACCTAAGAGGGATACAGGGGAGGTGGAGAGGGACATTTTACAAGGGCATATAGTGATAGGAGAGAGGGAATGGCTTTAACCTTCCCACACCTGGAAGTGTTCAAGGCCAGGTTGGGCAGGGCTTTGAGCAACCTGGTCTGGGGAAGGTTCCCTGCCCATTGCAGGGGGTTTGGAACAATATAATAATTAAGGCTCTTTCCAGCCCCAGTCATACTGATCATTCTAGCAGCAGTTAAGGTCAAAAATGTCACTGAGTGGGGACCAAGCCTCCACCCTACCAAACAATAAACCAAATTATCTTTGGTAATCTGATAAATCACTGTAAGACTTGGTAGATAACCCTGCTAGGGTGGCATTGAAAGGAGTGATAGTCTGTAGGTGTTGATGTATTTGACCTCACTTTAAGCCAAGGACCAAGTCCTCTGAAGCTTTGGCTAGAAGACAACATGTTATTTGCACTGTATGTTCTCCTAAATAATTCCTCAGCACTGAGGTTATCATGTTTATTCATCTGGTATGCAGTAAATGTAATGCCACCCTTTTTGAACCAAAGCTATAAGTCAGAAAAAAATAGCTTGCAGATTTCTGCTACTTTTAAGCTTTTTTTTTCTGTGAAGACCCATGTGCAGCAGGACAAAAACCTGGCCTTTCTGCTGTGGGTGGCATCATCTCTAGCCACCAGATCACACACTGTGAGTCTCTAGGAGAAAGCTTTAAATTATTTTTGTTTATTTACAGTTTGTACCACAAAAGGTCAGAAGAAAGCATTTGGCAGAATTAGACAAAGACCCTTTGTGTACTTCATGGTTGCTTTTTAATTTGTGTAGAGGTTTGGCATGTCTTTAACACAAGGATGGCTTATTCACAGTGGCTTGATAACGCTAATTACAAACAAATTCTTCTGGTTCATGGTTGTTTGGTTTGGTTTTGTGGCCAGAGCATCTGCACACTCACAGTATGTGAAAAAGGTCCCTTTTGCCTGATAACTTGAATGTTCTTGGCTAAAAACTTCAAAAACTTGTTGTAAAATAGATTTAATTGAGGGCAATTTCATCCAGTCATTTCTACTCCTGCCCCTTTCCTGTTTGAAGGGCTCATTTAAAAACAAGCAAAAGATAATGCTGCTTTAGAAACACAGCATTTTTCTTAACTGCCTCACCGAGAAGTTATTGGTCTTTAGCTGTGCTTTAAGACAGATATTGCTTCCAATTTACACACTCCTATGCTTGAAAACTTGCACAGGTGAGCATTTATGGTCAGCAATTTCTGTTTTCATGCTGTTGCCAGACAAAGACATTTGGAAGGTGAGAACTTTGAAAACCTCCATGGAAGAATCTGAAGAGATAGAAAGCCAAGGATTGTCACTAAGTAATGATTTTTTTAAAATGATTTAGTCTTTCAGTGTTAAAATTTAAGGCAGGCAAACCACCACGAGGGTGCAGTGGTAAGGCAGGCTTTGCTGCAAGTGGCTTTAATTCGCTGCTCCTGCTCTGAGGGGTCAGATGATGATCTTTACATTCGCACACCAAAGGAAATAATTTAAACATAATTAACTTGAGCTAACACTGAAACTCTTGGGAGCCTGATGGTGTTCAATGTAAGGGGAAATTCAACTTGCTCTTTATCAGGAATGTGATATTACTGTTTGAATTAAGACAAGTCTTAATTAAACTTGACCTAAGTAAGAATACAGTTGGGTGAATAATATTATGTTTGCTCAGACTTTTAGAGTGGAGAAAACTAAACTGAAGATTAATGTAGTCTTTTTTTTTTTAATTTTTTTTTTTTTTTAGTAAATGGTGTGCAACTTCTACATTGCTTAAACCTGGTTCTCACATTCTTGTTTCAATAATTGGTTTTTGGGAAATTGTATTCTACCTAGTCAGCATTGAGCTTTGTTCTCCATCTAACCATTAGTAAATGAGTTATTTTATACTGGCATGCCTTTTTTAGATAGGCTGTAAAGATAGACGTCTGTTGGGTTTTTTAAATTATTTTTATTAAAAACAAACACAAAACACTAAATCAAAAATCCCTACAGCAAGATTTTTGAGAGGCCAGTTGAGGAGAAACTTGGAAATCAAGTGCTTTCACGTGGATTCTGAGAGAACAACAGCTAAATGCAGTATGTTGAAAAACATTACTTCTGCCCTGGGGTAAAAAGTTAGAATGTATTTTGGTAATTTAAATGAAACCTGTTCTCTTTAGACTGACTAGAAGCACCGAGCTGGATGCTACATCTCCCTGCAATGTCTTTAGAGAACAGCCCTTTATTCCACAAAAGCAGCCTAGTTTTTTTGAACACTAATCACTGATTTGTCAAGTGCAATGAGGAAGAAGTTTGGTTGTGCACCTTACCCCAGGAGAAGCTACTTGCAGTTCCAAGCAGATACCAATTCCCTCCTGTCTGCAACCTACAGCCCTCCCGCTGGATCCACCTGTTCAGCTGTGAAACACAGATTGTGCCACACATCTCCTCTGCAAGGCATTGTAAAAGACCTCAAAGCAGAGACAGAAGCTTGGAAATGCCTTTAATTTTTATTTCTTTATTTTAGGGTGTTAGGTGCTGGAGGTGCCATTCTCAGGTTTCAGCCACACTGAAGGCAAGACTGTAGTCCTTGGCACTGAGGATGCAGAGTGCACCCAGCTGGTGGTCCCACAGCACCATGAACACCTGATCCAACACCCACTCGGTCCAGAGAATGCAGTATAATGCCTAAATTAGCTGCATTCACAGACCAAACTCCCCAAACTTATGGGAAAGATGATACTTTCCCAGAATGAGCTATTTAAAACACCAAGTGAGTTTGTAACTTGTGACTTGTCTAGGCGCAAGAACTTGAAAATCAAGTAATCTGTTGAGGTGCCACATCTTTTTCACAATAGCATGCAAATGTCTCCTGCAATGTGGGGGCAGACTATCTTTCTGAACTGGCCACTTCTGCTTCTCATCTGCTCATTGAGCAAAAAAAAACCAAACCAAAAACCCCAAATCAAAACTCACCCACCCACCCGCAAAAAGCCTTTTCTGTATTTTGGAAAGGGGATCATAGAAGAAGCAAATGAAGGTTTTCTATATGGACTAAGATGACCCAAAATTAACATAATTGTGCGAAATAGCCAACTCAAAGCTCTGTTCCCCTTTTTGATGCTGCTGAAGCTGTCCAGCCCAGTTGGACCTGCTCAAGAACACAAATTATACTCTTCAGATCATCTCCATTTTTTTTCTCAACTCTCATTCCCCAAAAGCTCAGTCCTCTTCCTGACATCTCACTCTTCCAAGCAGCTTTCTCCCTCTCCATACCACCTTCAAAAAATCCCCTCTTCAGCCTGTTAGACACAATTCCTTTTGCTCTGAATCACTGCTTCCATGCGGAAAGAAACAAGCTGGCACGTGTGTGCAGCAATAGGGCACTGCCACCCCTATAGCACTGCAGGAAGGCACTTAGGGAAAGCCTCTCTGGGTGTGGTGTGTGTGAGTGTCTGTTGCTGCCAGGGGCAGGCAGGGCAGCCTCAGATTTGAAGATCCTGGTGGGGCACCAGGAAAGGCCACATTTGCCAAGTGGACTGGCAAAAGGCAGAAAAGCAGGGTGTGATTGCAAATCCAAAACCAAGCTGCTTTGTGTATTTAAAGCAAGGTGAGTCTGGCCTGAGTTTAGCCTTCTGGCTGCTGGTGAGAAGGTGCTGGGATGCTGCAGTGGCTGGAGATGGTGTTTTGGGGACCTGGGACCACATTGCATTGCCCTGGAAACAGTGAGAAAGCCCTTCTCTGGAGGCTGCTTTCCAAGCGGCTGCTGGTGGCAATAGGACATCTGGAAACCACGCGAGAGCTGCAGATGGTGGAAATGTGGTACGTGGGAAGCATGTGAATTGCTCAGTAAGCCTCGAGGAACAGTGATGGGAACTCCTACGTGGTAGAGATCTTCCTTGAGTGTCTCAGGAAGGATTTTATCATCACAGTGCAAGATAGAGCTGACACTCATGCAAAAAATATCAATGTTATTTCTGGATAGAGAGATTGAGTCACCTTTCAGTTTTAGGAAATCTGATGGGCAGTTTGTGTGACAGAGAAATAGGAACAGAATGGCAATCATAGGTCATGTAATACAATCCCCTACAGCAGGTACAACTACACCAGCAAGTCCTGATGACAGAGCAATCTCACTTTGAATTCAGAAACTATTTTACCACTGGAAAATTGTCACAGAAATGTGATTCCTTTCTCAGAGTATTAGGAGGCACGTGAGACAATGTAATTTGAGGATTTAGGTTTTTTTCTTGTCTTCACTCAGTCTTTAGACAGACATGGAGGAAAAGACAAATCGTGTAACTTAAATTTATATTGATTTTCTTCCCAATTAATATTTCCTATTTAAGATTGCATATAAAGGTTAAAGTCTCCTAAATTAATCCAATACTGTGAGTCTACCACAAATCCTGTTCTTAGCATGAATTCTGCTGTGAACTCAGGATGTTCTCTGCTTTAGTCCTTGAATTTGTTTAAATTTGCTTAATTTTTCCTTTGCAGTCATTGTGCTAGTAGAATCTGAAGACTACTTCCATGGGAGTCTTATCCTCAAACTGGCAATAGGTATGTTTGAGAACCAGCTGTGATTCCCAGGTGAGGGGAATGAGAAGACAAGCATGTGTAACTGGTGAGTCTGTATCACAGAGGCTGAAGGCCAGCATGTTTCCCCCTGCAGTCCTTATCTCTGACTGAAGGTGGGTCATTTTGGCAATAATTCAATATTGTGTCACAAGTAATAGAAATTACTAGATCAAAGACTTCCTTAGGAGGGATAACTGAGGCTTAGGGTGGCCAAAAGATTGGCATCCCTTGAAGTTGCTGGAGAAGGCAATTACTGCAAGGACTGTTTCTACAAGCATTACCTTGTACCATTTTGGCTTTAACAAGAAGAACTAAGCAGATTAGTAGTCTTCTCCTAAAAATGTGGTTTGTGGCTTTCTTTCAAAAAAGAAAGAAAAATCTCTTGATTTCTCATTAGGTAACACAGAGAAGTTCAGAGAAGCTGAACTGTGGTCTGCACAGGTCCATCTCTGAAGTACTTAAAAGCAATTGAATATGATGTTCTTTGTTTTCCTTATAGATACCAATTCTTTACCTTGATTTGCTTCCTGTAGCCTCTGATGGAAAATGTAATGTTTCAGACATACTAGTGGATATTCCCACTAACCAGCTCAGAGAGGTTATTCAAGCTCTGTTGGCCACTTCCCAGAACACAGATTTGCAGGAACTGCTGTCTCTTTTCTCAGTTGTGACAGTCAGCATTTTCTGCTGATGACTCAACAAGAGTATATCCCTGTGCCTTTCTGATCAGTGCCTGAATGAGGAAATAAAAGCCAGTTGCAGGGTTTGCAGTTTATCTCTTCAGAGGGCAAAAGAGGAAATGATGAGGAGAGAAATCTAATCTGTTGAGAGGAAAGATTTGCACTCCAAATGGAGCAACACCCTCAGGAAGAGCTTGTGGGGAAGGGACTGTTTTCCAGGAGCCTTCATTGGATGTTTTGAGAGAGGACAGTGCCTCATGCAGAGATAGCAAGTGTGCAATAACACTCAGAACTGTCTTCTGTCATCAAATTCCGGAGGGTCCTGCACTTGTTTCTTACTGCTGACAATGTAAGAAGCTGTTGGATGTTTTGAGGAAGAAAGGATCACATGATGGTGGGGAACAGATAGGAGAATTAAAATGGATATGCAAGCAAGTATGTGTGCTTTTTGGTCAGCTGATTTAAGGGGGTGACAAAAGTAAGTTTAAAATCAAGGAGAAGAATCAGTTAAAAGCAGGGAAATTGCTGCCTTTCAAACCCAAGTCTTATTTTCACACATGTGAAAATAAAATAAATCAGCAGTAAAATAAATCCACATGTTGGCTACAAACGTTGTTGGGGTGAATGTACATCCCACAAGACAGTGCTCAAACCCTGTGCAGTGTGTGATCAACTCATATGGCTGGCTTGAACTTACACCAAGCTGCAACCTTGTCTTCTGCCTCAGAAGGTAAAGTTACAGAATCTGCAGCTGGGAGTCTGTTCCATTTTCAGAAGCTACATTTTACATTTGACAGTAGCAACTGGATGTTGAGAGAAGAACATATTCTTTTAGGTAGTATTTATGTATGAAAAATTTAAATAAAAACATTAAGGAAGCTGATGCCCAAGTACCAAGCTGATGGTAGTTTTGCCATGGGACATTCATACGTGGCTTCTTCTGGAACTGGTTAAGCACTCATTTTGCCTGTCAAAACCCCCTTTTTTTGCAAAAGCTGGTTGGCTAAAGTGATGAAAAAAAGCCAGGAGTCACTTCTTTCCTGTTGTGACTCAAGACAAAGGGTCATTTTTACACACTCAAAGTAGCATATGCTAATGTACAGATGGACAGTGTTGCTGACAGATAATTATCTGTACCTATCTGCATAAATCAAGGAAAAGCTTAAATCTTTCTCTTAACTCTGTAATGGACATTTTGCAGTGCATGAGTGCACAGTGATGATAGTAGACCGATCACTAGAAAATTCTGAGAAACTCATTGGGTTTGTAAGGAAATAGCATGTTATCACAGTAACATGAGCCCAGAGACTAACATCTAGGCATTTGAAAAACATTGGGTAAGTTATCATGGATAGCATGAACTGTGTTTTGTTATCCTCAAGACCACCAAACACAGAAGGGCTGTAGCTTATCTCTACTACGGTTTTGCTTCTCTGCATACTGAATTGTTATGCTTATCTTAAACTGATGTTTTGCCATTTTTCTCAACAGGCAGACGTCTAATGCTTGATCCAGGGGAGATGTTAACACTCTATACTGGGTTACCATAACCCTTCTGACAAAGCACAGGCTCTTTCCAGCCATGTTTCACATGGCTTACTCAGAGGTACCCTCCCAGCCACCTGGAAATCTACTGCTGAAAATTCCCATCATCTCCTTTGGGAATAGTCAAAAGTTTAGCTAGTAAGAAATCTCTTTGAATTATCTGGCTGATGTGATACAGTTACTGTACTTGGAGATGGAGGATGCACCAAAAATACTTTTATGTGGAAGTGAAATGAAATGCCCTTCCCAAACTGTAACTGGAAGGGAGGTTGGCCATGGAAGTTGCTGTTAACAAAGCTGCCACAGACACTGAAATTTTTTTTGTTGTTTCCCAAAACTAGTTTTATATGACATTGGTAATAATGTTAGAAGGGCTCCAAGTTGCTTGATTTATTCAGGGGCAAGTGACTGTCCAAGAAATTACTCCTCTACCATAAGTTAGTACACATCTAAAAGCTCCAGAATCCCTCTGTGTACTCACAAGCAAATCTAATGCTGTTGGAGAGGAAGAAACTCAAAGTTCTTCCAGTGCAACATTAGTCATATGAGGATCTAGCTCTGTTTTGAATGGAAATGTGGGGGGCTTTAGGAACAAATGTGTATGAAATGGCTGTCAATACATTAAGGCTAAGAACTAAATGAAAGAAATATGGTACCATGGAAAGAGTAAGTTTTTGGAACAGCCTTTCTGAAGTGACATTAAGCTTCATATGACTTGTCTAGTAACTCTTCTTTTTTTTTTCAGAGAACTGTGGGAATTTCGTCAAAGGGTTAACCTGGCTTATTGTTTTCAAAGGGCATGATAAATAATAACAAAGAGTAAGAAGTAATAAATATTTTTTAACTAACATGTTCCTTGATAGTTACCTGTCCACTCTTTGAAAGCTGGAATAAAAGCAGTCCCCTAGTAATGGAGGCAATGAGGGTGTTCTCAATGTATTTGGTCTCACAATTTTCCATACTTACTGAAGTCTGTGCCATGACAGCCTCATGTTTTCTGCAGGTATGCACGACAGAAACCTGTGGTGGCAAAGACTTTGCCTGGCTACATCAGTCCCTCACTGAAAGAGAGGAAGTAAGCACTGAATTTACATCTTGATAAATCAAATATTAAGGCTGAAGTGGGAACGTACATGTAAAGGCAGTTACAAGAAAGCCCTTTTAGTTATAACTTTACAAATCTCCTTGCTGGCAAACATGTTCCTTCTCTTTTCTCTGCAAAGTTTTACAATAAATCTTTTGGAAGACTCTCTGGTCCTTGGATTACTCCATGACTTTGAAGCTGTTCTTGGATTAGAGTATCTTCCTGGGAAATCGATGGTGCAGTGGGAGTTAGTTTATCTGCAAGAGTGGATTTCATGCCTGAGGTTTTGTGACCACTTTGTTACAGAAATGATGTGTCTAAAAATAAATAAGGTACATAACCCACTTTACTCAGTTTTCTTCCAGTGGGAAGCTGACCTGTGGCCCTCAGATTTTCCCTTGGTCAAGGGATAAACAAATCCAAGTTCCCAGAAAGAGCTATCTTTATTACTGGTACATCTGAAATAGAGCAATGTATGGGTTTTTATTTGATCAGTCATTTCAATCTCTCCAAGCTACCATTATGGCTTTCTGTGAAAGCCTGTAAAAATAAAAATATCTTAGATAAAAATAACACTCCCTCATTCTAACACTGTGGAGTGTCTCAGTACATATTTGGCACATCCTCTGAGGCTGTATCAACAACAATCCAAAATAGGCTGAGGCAAAAAGCAAATCATAAAAATAAGTGGTGCTCAGTGTCTGGTCCTGTATCCTCTGAGGCTTCTGACATGCACTAAGTATAATCTGCAATGCTGAAAGTATAAAATAGTAGCCATTAGAGGTTGTGCAGTGATGGCCAAGGTCAAAGTCAGTTTTACAAAAGAATTGCATTGAATTTTGTTAAACTTTTTCACAAAACCTAATAGCAAAGAGCAGCTTCTTCATTCTTTTTCAGATGTTACACAGTAGTAAAATAAGTACATACAGAATTTGTGATAGGAGAGCATTTTGTAATCTCTTAGTGTGAATATGCATAACTTCACCAAATAAACTCTGTTATTCCCAGAAAAAAAAAGTGGCTTTGTTTAAAACAATCTTTCCTAAAATTGCCTTAAAGACTGCATTAACTAATACTTGCAGATACTCCTCTTCTGGGCAAACCACTGTAAAATTCACTTTTTCAGCCTATTTGTTTTGAGATTTAACATAAGCCTTCACCAGCTAGTTTTCATATGCCATGTAGAACGGTAACACCTCCAAACAACAAAAAGAGCTGGAGGTCTGTAGGACTGAACCAGCACCACTGACATCGCTGCAGGTGAAGCAAACCATCAACATAATATCCCCCCTTTTTTTTTCTTTTTTTTTCTTTTCTTTTTTTTTTTTTTTTTCCTCCAGAGGCACCAGATGGCAGCATTTTTCCCTCACTCCGAGTGTGATCTCATCCTCTCGGATTCGCTCCTGGGATCATCAGGCTTTGAGGCTGCGTAAGCCACCGTGACCTCAAGTGAACTGCACCTTCTCTGTTGCCACCTGCTCTTTTTTCCTACATTCATTGGACACGTGGAGTCACATTCCAGTGGCCTGAATGCAATCCAGGCTCTTGAAATTGTGGTTGTCTTCTGCCTGTGCAGATCTGAGAGTCCATGAGAATCCTTAGCATACAGGCACATAAAAATTTAGACCCAGTGAATACGGCTCTGACCTCTCAATTTTTAACATCCTCTAAATATTAAGTAGCATGCAGTTTATTTGACATTCTTTTTATCTACATGCTCTTTCCCATACCCACACAGGCACAATGTAATACTTGTTTACAAGCAAGTTTGGCATGTGTCCTTTTCTATCAATGCTTTATTCTTTGAATCTTCTAAAAATATTTCATTGTACATGAGTTATGTATGACGAGTAACCTCTGTAGCAAGGACTCTGCTCTGCACAAATAATCAGAGACAGGGCAGGGATTTTTGAGAACTTAACTGCAAGGTTTGCTTTCTTTTACAGTTACAGATGTGGCCTAAAGCTTTGTGGGCTGGGAATTCTGTTGTCGCACTCTCCTCTGTTCTGCTTCTTCCCCTAATCCTCATGTCTTGCTTTCAACGCTGCTTCATCAGTGGTTTTTTTCATAGAAGAAAAAAACCCCACACAGTATGACCAGCTGTAACCAACTACTCATAAATCATCCACCTTTGAACTTCGATTTCGCAGCACTGGGATGCAAATGTTTATTTCTTTGTTTGAACTGTGTGACTAACATTGACAGACAGCTGTTTATCCAAAGTGGGGCTGGATTCCTGGGCCCCAGAGGGTGAAGGAGGAGCAGTCCCAGCAGCTGCTTTCTTTGACTGTTCCTCCATCAGGTTGCTGGTGTTTCTGCTGTGGTGACTAGTTTAATGCTTTACAAATGCTATGAGCTCAACAGTAGACTATTTGGGGATTGTTTAATTTATTAACTTCTGACAAGCAGGCCATTATTTTTCTGAGGAACATATGTGGCAAGGGAGTTTACTTTTTTTTAATTTTTCAAATTTCAGCCAAATTCAACATGACCGTCACAGGACAGAGGCAGTAGACCCTCCACAGCTCCACCCTTCCTGTTATTTAATACCAAAAGTTATCTGTAAACAAGAAAGAAGGAGGGAGGGAAGAGTATTTCTCAAAGGAAGTTGTAAGAATCTCATATGATGAGAATGTTAGGCTGTGCAAATTCAGAAAATTGTGCTATTTTCTTCTGTTGAAACAATTTTAAAGAAAAAAAAAGGCTAAAATACCCTCAATCTTATTTCACTTTCTTGTAGCAATTTCTTTCCAGTTCTGGATTGACCTGTACTTTGGTATTAGCTAATACATGTAAACAGGACAGATGTAGTTTTACTGGCCAAGGTGTGTGAAATAAATGCAGTGGAACTATGTGAGCATCTCGTCTGAAAGCTGAGTGGCATTGCACCACTCAATTGTGTTGGTTTCACCTTGTCTTCTAATAAAAGAGGCAAAGAAATTTCAATACATCTCCACAGTTTTTAATGAATGATACAATCCCTCGTGCACAGTTGCTTTGCAAAGTGGAAGCAAGATTAATTGTAAATACTTTTTTTTGTCTAACTATAGCACTGTAATTACTATCTTGCATCTTTTCTGAGAAAGACAGGCAGGTACCTGTGATGAGCTTTGCAGGAGGAGAGATGTTGAGAACATAAAACCAGTGTCTGGTGTCACTCAGTATGGAACATTACAGCTCATCATTATTTATTTTGGAACTGTGACAACTGCCCAAAAGATGGGAACTATAAATAGGAATGCAATAAGCATTAGCTATGCAAGAAGTAAAAAGCCATGTAAGTTGGCACACAGCAAAACGTGTATCTGGCATACAGCTGGAGTGCAACTCCCATCCTGGGGGATTTTTCTGATTTCCCACTGCCGATAAGGAATAAGGAACAGCACCATCTCTGTTAGCTTTGGTTCTTACTCAGTAGAGCTGGCTAAGAGAGGTCTTGTTAATCCTTTACATATGAAAGATGCAAGTACCCTCCTACACATAAATTACAGAGGGAAGATTGTTTGTTTTGTGAAGTGTTGCTGCCATGTACCATTCACAGACTGCATCTTGCACAGTAAGTGAAATAACTGTTGGAACAAGCTGATGAAATCTGTGCTTCCCTTTGCTGCAGTCCAGAATGAAAATAGACCACGCAGGGCCAAATTCCATCTAGTGGAGTGCATTGCATTCATACCCCTAGATTGGCATGGCTTACAGGCTAAGGGGAATGCACCTGTAAAAATACAATGCATGTTAGCTCTAAATGGGCTGAGATACAGATACTCTCCACAGACTCTGAGCTTAGCATTCACTCCAGAGGCAAATAGTTTCATTCTGGTATGTGATAGTACGTAACTCAACACACATACTTTTCCTTCTGTGTATACTTTACTTCAAGATGCATAGAAGACACAGTGAGTGCCCTCAAAAAGGCATCCCCCTGAAAGCAAATCTGTAGTTTCATGTTTTGACCATCCTTATTTTCCGTTCCTATTGTTGTAATACTTCTTGTATGGCCTTAGCCATAGAAAACCATATTATTTTTATCTTAGCAGACAGTGGCAATTACTTGTGTTAGGATGTGATGGGGAAGAGGAGGCTGCAAAAGGGTGGTTGTGAAGAAGCTGTTAAAATGCTCTCTGTCCAAAAAGTAGGCATTTCATTAGGGGGGGCAACACAAGATGCACATGACATAAAATTTAAGTTTTTCTCCAGGGCACAACAATACCAACTGTCTAAGAGCTTCTGCCACAGATCATATTACAATTGCTGTGACAGGACTATGGCTGACATACTGCACGTGATTTCTCTCTCAGTGCCTTTTTTTCACTGATTATCCTGCACAGGAAAAAATACAGGTATTGTAAAGGGACAGTCAGTCCCATTCTAACCCAAACTATAGCCTGGGCTGTTCTTCTGAGTTGGGGTCGATGTTGCTTCTGTTAGTACAGTGAATTTAGGATGTCTGGAGATGCCTTTAACAAGAAAAGGTGGTGTTGAATTATGTAGGCAAGGAGGTTATACACTTGGCCTTGCTTACTTTGTTTTCCAGTTCAGAGAAGCAGGCTTTGTTTGTTTGGAGTTACACTTCTGACTTCAGTGAGTGCTCCTTAGTAGCTGAATTAAAGTCAGCCTCATTCAAAACACCTGTAAGTCTTAAGCAGAGAATTTTCACCAGCTGAATGGAACCAGGATGATTTCCACTGCCAGCTGAACAGCAGCACAACCAGCCAGTAAAAACATTAAGTGGATTTACATGTTTGGCGCTAAGGGCCAGAAAAGGAAGAATGGATAAATGGTGTTTACTTCATTTGTCCTCAAGCACAACAGAGTACACAGCTTTGTTTAATAAACCCCTGTAGCAGAGGCAATGGTCCTGGTTCTTGGTGCTTGTGATAATTTGCCAATGAAACACAGAGGTCTTGGATGGTTTGTGCATTGTTTATTGCAGTTTTTACCCCTGCAGCCAGATTCTCCCAACTGCTATTTTGTTTTTTTCAATGACGACTTCAGAAGGGATTTTGTAAATGAAAAAATACTCCAAACAACACTGCTAAGGGGTGACTGGCTGTTAGCAGCTGATTTCTTGGAGAAGGTAAGTTTATAAGTGACTGGAAAAAAGGCAGAAGGGCATCTGGTCACACACGTGTGGACACACCTTTGCACTGTTCCCCGGGTCTATTCCAAGGGATGAAGCTTGCCTTGGGATTGCAGTGACTCCATGTGATGTGTGCCAAGCCTGTGGCTGAATTGAGCTTTGTCCTGCTGGCAAAAATGAGTCCTTTGCTGTTAGAATTTAACTGAACTTCTGGATGAAATAGGAAAAAGGCAATTTCTGTGTTTAGACATCGGGACTGTACGGATGATCTTAGTCGGCCAGCACAGGTCGTCACTAAGGATATCCAGTGGACTTTCCCTAAATGTACACCTGACTAAAAGCGAAGGGAAAGCACCTCAACCCCAACCCGAGCGTGGCTTATTTGCGCTGACACTGACCCGCATTTCCTTTCCCATCCCACATCCAGGCTCCTGCCGGGGCTTCTCCCGGCGAGGCGGCCGCTCGGGCCTGGCTGCGGGGGATGGCGGCGGGGCCGCGGGGAGCGCGCACCGGCGGGCAGCGCTAGCGGAGCGGCATCGCTGTCGGACCACCGGGACACGCCAGACCCCCCGCGCGAGCAGGTGAGATAACAGTGAAAAGCCCAACAACCGAGAGGGCGACCCGAGGCCTGCCAGGACGGGACATCTCTGCTCGGGCGGCCTCGCCGGGCCGCGGGAGCGACCGCAGCCAGCCGGGAGCAGGAGGAGGAGGAGCGGAGGGAGGAGGCAGCGCTGGCAGCCGGGCGGGGAGGGGGCATCGGCGCCGAGGAGGAGGAGGAGGACTAAGATGGCCACCAGCCGCCGCGGGGAGCGGCCCCGCTCCCTCCGCGGCCCCCTCGGCCCGGCCCGGCCTTGATGGGGCCGGGGCGACCCCGGCGCCCGGACGGAGCAGCAGCAGCGGCGGCGGTCGCGGCGCGTCCCGCCGGAGCCCGCCCGGGGGGGGCCGCGCTCCCTGCCCGGCCCGCACCGCCCGGCCGCGGCCGCCGCGCCTCGTAGCCCCCGCCGAGCCGAGCGCTGCCCGAGGGAAGGAGCGGGGACAGCGAGCGAAGCAGAGCGAGGAGGAGCCGCCCGCCGCCCCCTCCCCGGGCCGGGCACAGCGGCACGGCCGGGACCTCGCGGTGAGTGC
>JAWWEV010000134.1:11877751-11888508 GCA_035583235.1 Hafferia zeledoni
TTATTATTATTATTATTATTATTATTATTATTATTATTATTATTATTATTATTATTATTATTATTATTATTATTATCCTGAGTTTGTGTTGTGATCCTCCAGAAGCATTTAACCACTTTTTAGCAGTTCCAATGAATACCTGCATAAATTAGAATGTGACTGACTACTGGTTGTAGTGGTGTGTTTGGCAAGGTCAGGTAAAGTCTGGTAACATGAAAGACTTTTTTTTTACTATTGTTTTCCAAAATAGTCAGAGTTTGAGTTAGAAGTCTTAGGAACTGAACAATTTAGGCAGAAGATGTTACTTCGGAAAAAAGGTTACTTTTTTCTTCTATGTTTAAAATCTGGTGGTTTCCTTTCTAAGTTGCAGTTGCTTCAATCTCCCCTCAGTGCACTGTTGAGTTTGGTTATTGAAGAGTTTATTTTCTGTTGAAGGCACTGGAAAATGATAATTCTGTGTGTGCTTCTGTTGAATTGCAGGTGAATGTCGATACCAGTGGTTTTAGGAGCACACTGGAAATGAACAGCAGCTCAACTCTAGTAATATTCTTGAAGAATTTCAGTCTGTGCTCTCTCCTGTGAAGTGCTGATTGGATTTTCTAATTAACTGCTAAGGGCATATTCATGCAATGTTAATTCTCCTAAAAGAGAGTTCAAAGTAATCTGTCTATTGCGTCTTTCCTCTTACAGGAGATAAATTTCAGTTGTGTTACCTGGTAAGAAGAGGCTTGAGAAGACTTTTGATCGAGTGGTACTTGATCACATAATTTAGAGGCTGTTTACACTTCAAATATTGATCAGGAAGAGAGCTGAGGTGGCAACTTTTCATTGCAGAGACAGCAAAATATTATTGCCTAAATTGGTCCCTTTAAAGACACTAATTCCAGCTTGACATCTCCTGCCAGCTGTGGGTTGCAGTATGAAAGTCTGTGTTGTTTGGAAGTTGAAAAGCACAAGGGTCTAGTATTTTACCTTGGTTAAGCTTTTTTTTTTTAAAAAAAAAAAAGAATGAAGTGCCTATAAATTAGGAAGGTGATGACATTGCTAAGCTTAATGACTTGTGTCATACAAGACAAGCACTAATGTTGTTTCCTGGTTCTGCGATACCTTCTTTGAGCTCTGTTTGAATAAATCTGTTTGTGAATGTGATTGTTCTGGTACCTTGCAGTGCTCAACAGTGTTCCTGTCAGAGCAAACCAAAATATTCTGATTGTGTCAGGAGAAGCCAGATTTGTTCAAAATAATACCAGGTGAACTTTGTTTTGTTATTTAATGATGTGGACAACAAGCCAGAAGTGACATCTCTTTACAAAAATGGTAGGAATCCACAGTCAACAAATTATGATTAGCTGGTGTCTTTAATGGTATTTTTCAAAGTAACTGCAAGGACACTTCCTTTCCCCTGGAAAAATAAACTCAAATAAACAACAGTTTAAATGGTGCTAACAGCCTTTATACCTTACCCGTTTTTAACTTTCTTTTTACTTCATATTCACTTATTTCTTATGCAGTAGAATGGTAATGGAACTTTATGGTATTAGGCCGTGTGTTTGTTTATTTTTTTCTCCATTGTGAACATATTTTTTTATGGCACAAATCATTTTAGCCTGTCATGTTTTTCTGGTTTACTCTGACAATTCTAGTGCAGAATTTTCAAATAGTTTTACCTTTGCAATAGGAAAACATAACTGTGACCAACTTAAATTGCATTTAGTAGGAGCAGCAGGATTTTTTCCTTTGTTAAATCCTGTGAGTGCATAGTAGTGGAAGAAATTGTAGAGGAATGGTGTTGTTGGTGGCTCACAGACAGAGGGAGAATAAGTCCTTCCATTATATTTGCAGCAAGTTGAGTAAGAATGTGTTAAGGGTGACAAGGAAGGATCAAGACTTATCATCAAGTAGCTGTTCTAGTCCTTGTCCTAAATATTGTCCCTTTTCCCTCCCTCGGCAAAAAAACCCAAACCAAACACACTCCCCCCCAAAATAACCCTGAGACAAAAATCCAGAAACATAAATATGGAAACATAAAAGTCATGCATGCACAAACTCATTAACTGTGAATCTGTTGGATGTATTTACTAATGAAGATATGATTCTGTGCCTGTGCAAGAGGGAGAGCTGCGTAACTGTGGGAAATGAGTTAAAATTCTGCTCTGATGGTGCTTCTCTTCATGGTTGGCCATGCAGACCACTCAAATAAGGAGGTAACTGGATGACTGAAGAGACATGGTAATTTCACATCCACAAGTGGCATGTCCTTAAGTCACTCACTGTCTTTAACTTTTTTCCTTTGCGTATTAAAATTTACCCATTGGAAATTGTTTGGTTCTTAAATTTGCATCCATGTATTTTTACAGATCTTTGAACATTCACTCCTGTTCTTCTGTGCAGACATCAAGTCTGAAGCCTTAGTAGGACACTTTTTGTCATGCTTGGACAGAAAGAAAGCACAGAAAACTAAATCTGTTTTCTGCATTCTTACACTTTTCAAGTTCTTAGGATTGCTAGGCAATACATCATTACACTGTTAATTGGAGGATAAAAATGGGTATTACCGAGTGATTGGAATCTGATTTAAGTTAATGATGCTCAGGAGTGTGGATTATGAGATATCTTTGGCCTGTGATCTCTCTCTTTCTCAAATGTACCATCTCAGGAAAAATGAATGAATGAACTGAGGAACGAAGGGATTGTCTAGGGAGACACTTTCGAGAAACAAACTAACATGTTTTAAGTGCTGAGTGCTGCTTTCTGAAAGAAGAGAAAGAAGTACATGGTCATAATTTTTGCAGATGATTTTCTGAGTGACTCCATTAGACACTTTCTCTTTTTTTTTTTTTTGGTAGGACTTTTTTCACTTTGGTTCAAGAAAAAGGAAAATCAATTAGTTTATTAAGTGCCAGTGATGAGCCCCGTGGGGAGGTGTGTGCGAGGGGGTCTGTCTAACTTGGGGGTCACTAAATGAAAAGATGAGTTTTGATTTTGGGCACTCTGATTTCACATTGCAGACTGAAGCAGTTGTTTGGATCTTCAGTGTCACTTTAGTCTGCTGGTGTTTGTTGGAAATTAAAAAAAAAAAAAAAAAATTTCTAACACTTGTATTAGCTGGTCAAAACAGAAAGAGTTTGACTGAAAATGAGATCCCTCTCAGATGCCAAGAAGGCAGAACCCAAAGCTGTGAGGACTTTGCAGGCAGCCTGCAGAACAAGCTCTCCCAAGAACAGAATGAATAATCTTGGACAGTGTTCAGAAGGTCTCTCTGCTGTCAGGATCGTGGTAATAGTTCCGTGGGTAGCTACTGGAATAAGGCATCATCTCATTTACCATCAGATGCTGGTAAACTGTGCAGTAAAAAGGCATTTATGGAAATTGTTGTCTTAATGTTCCTTTCCTAACATGACTTGTTACTTCATTTAAGTTAGAAATTAGTTGGATTTGGTGAGAGCTGTCTGGATATGTACTAGTCTTGCAAACTCACAGAATACAAAAAACTGGCTACATATGGGAATTCAAGGAGCTGAATAAAAAGACTCTTCTGAGAGATGAGAATCAGAGTTCTGCAAGAGTCTCTGAGAGGTGAATGTTGGCAAATTTTGGTGAGATGACCAGCACCATGATAGCTACAAAACCTTTTATAGCTGTATATGTGCTTTGGAAACAGACTCTGGCAGATGAAGATTCCTGCTGTAGTGTGTGACAGAATAAGTAAATCTTTATTATTAGAATTTATATATATCATCAACTTTGACTTGTTCGGTTGCAGTGTTGAAGATCCTTTGGTGGTCAGGATCCCTATTGCCTCATCTCTGTCTGAGCTGGCAGAATTCTGTAGCAAAATGAGATGTGACCCAGAGACCTTCTCAGAACAGTAACATTTAATTTAACAGCAAGGAAACAGTTTCTTGAAATATGTACAGTTCAAGGCTTGGAATCTTAAGGTCACTGACCAGAAAAGGAGTTCTCGTAGAACAGAAATAGGTGGCTGGAAACCTAAAAATGAAAGCTCCTCTGCAAATTGTTTCTTCTGACCCCTGGATATACCGGGACACCAGCTGTGCAGCCCAGGAACAGTGTGCTTGGCCCGGGGCAGGAGGACTGGTGGGGAGTGTGTGCAGCCTGTCTGGCCATGTCCCTGGAATTTTGCTTCCTCCTTGCCTGGTGCCCTGTTTTTCCTTTGCCTCAACACACACACACCGAGCAAGAGGCTCAGTGCTCTCCTGCTGTGGAGCTTGTCCAAGGCATTTGGGGGAGGACGCTGTTGAGCAGATGCACGTAGGCTAAAGCTGCTGTCTGAGAAACACAGCCATTATCTCTGGAACAATTTCTCTGTGTTGGAGATGGACAAAAGCAGAGATTCACAGATGCAGGAGTTAAGTTGCAGATCAGCTCTTTCCTTTATGAACATGTTCCCTGTAGTACAGCACCATGCAATAGCTCTGCTGTTGTCCAAGGCATCTCGCTAGGACAGCTGCCTCTGGGTAGTACCCTGGTCTCGACTTGACTCCAGGTAGGACCACCAAAATGTTGCCATGCCAGGATTCTCTGTGATCCTTGTTAAGGAAAGGTTTTTAGCCCAGGTCAAAATGTTGCCCCTGCCCTGTTGGTGCTGGAGAAAAACTTGTCATGGGCCTTGAGTGCTGTTGGAGGTGGCTGGTAGAGCTCTTGAGGAACTGGCTTGGAATTTGTAGGGCTGTGTGTGAGTCAAATACAGAAGACTCTGCTAGTCAATGGTGAGGAGGTTTGTTTGCTTGGGAGAGCCTCAGCCCACCGTGGTCTACAGTATGTCTGCTTTCCATTCTTTTCTTGCTATTTCTCCTTTACTGCAGACTTAATGACTGGTTTTCTGGTGTCCAGGCAGGTGCCTGGTGGCAACATTATATCCACTGGTGAAAGGTTGCCCCTCCTGTTGTAAAGTAACAGAATAGGCAGGAAGCTGAAGGCTTTAGAGGGAGAAGATTCCACACAATTGGGAGATTTGGGAAAGCAGAGCAGTAGTAAGTCAAGTGACTTTGCACATCAAATGTTAGATTGGGACACTGGGGTTAAGGCTGAGTATTATACATGACAGTGGGGAAAAGAACCTCTCGGGGTGCCTCAGGCTGGAAGAAACCTTGGCTGACCTGGAGTCCAACCTCCTGCTTGCAGCTGGACAAGCTGTAAGGTGGGACAAAGTTGCACTGGGCTTGGTCCTCTTGTGTCTTGAAAACTTCTAAGGTTGGAGATGGCACAACCTCTCTGAGCCCCATTCTGGTGCCTCTCTGTCCTCAGTGGGTGGAAAAAAGCTTCTCTTTATATGCAGTCTGAACCTCTCATGCATCAATTTATGTCTGTTGTCCCCTTGTCCTCCCACCATGCAGTGCTGGGAAAAGCCTGGCTTCGTCTTTGGTTGGCCAATAGCCTGTGGCACCTTTTAATATAGGTCAGCCTTCAGTCTTTGTTAGGAAATTGTAACTTTGTGATTAATTAAAGGAAATAAAAATGAGTATGAGCTTGGAATTAATGGCAGGGATAGCGTAGTGGTCCATCGATTACATTATGCAATAAAGCATCAGTGAGTGTAGCTATATTGAGCAAGCCAGCATGTAAACACTAATTGAGAGGGAAAAATCTTTATTTTCTTTTGAATGTATTGTTTGGAGGCACTTACACACTTCTCTTTGTAAAAGAAACAAATAACCACCCCCCACCACTGAGACAATGGAATATAATACTTGAAATTGTGTTGCAAGCCTCTAAATATCATCAGGGTAGCTGATCAGTTCTGTGGAATGCCAGAGCATCTGTCCTCCAGGCAGGTATCTGACCTTTGGATTTCAGAATTTTAGATACCAGTGATTTAGATAATCGGGATTTGTCTCTGTATCCGGAGGGTTTTATGCATTCCTGTGGAAAGCTAAAGGGCTAGCCAGGCATTAGCTTTCTGAAATAACCAGAGAATCCCCCTCTATTATTCTGGTTTTTGTCTCCGATTTGATGAAGCGAAATGTTATGTGTGTTCAGTAATGTTTATTTATTCCTTCATAAATAAAATAATAGCTTATATTAAAAAATACACTCACTATTTGAATGTGTGTCTGACTGATATGATTAAGAGCCCTGTCTTTTGATATTTGATCAACTTATAAAGTATTTATATGGTCACTAATCTTTATTTTGGAAGAGGTGACTTCTGTAGAAATTTTGCCTGTCCTTATCCTCTTGGAGATGCTCAGGGATAAGATGAGAGGCACTGGACACAAGCAGCACAAGGGCACTTACAAGTAGGGTAAAAATTTATACCATGAAGGTAATCAGTGGAGTTGGTTTCTCAAAGGGACAGTGGGATTTCTGCCCTTAGAGATGCAGAGCTCACTTGGACCTCTGAGCAGCCTGATCGAAGGGGATCCTGTGCTGGGCAGAGGTTGGGCCATGTGACCTTCATAGATGCTTTCCATCCTGTATCATTCTGTACTTGCATGTAGACAGCATCCACTATTTCACTGACAGAAATCCTGGTGCTAGAACAGTAAGACCCAGTTAATGAATTTGAAAACCTCTATGTAAAAAGATAATGCTCCTTATCAGGCAATATAATTGATGACATTTTATGTCACAGGTGACCTGCAAGTCATTTCAGTGTATCTGCATAGGGAGCATCTGGAGTTTAACACTGACACATTGTGATTTACTTCTACAAGAAGTGCTTTTGTTTGCTGTGAAGAGCAGAATACTGTTTATGGGTGACTGTGGATTAATGTATCTTGGCAAAGACTTGGGAATTGAGGGTTGAGTACAGTAGATGAGATTATTCTGAAGACAACTTGAAATAAATTTTACTAATCTATTTAAATGCACATGGGTTTGATAGTTCATTTGGAGGGGGAATTAGCATTTATTTCCATTTGGAGCATCAACTTATAGTAGTAGATATTATCAAAGCTTGCAAATTTAATTAGGGAGTAATTAAAAGGTGAAGGAACATGAAGTGTGTATGACAATTTTCTTGTTCCTTTTTCAGACTAATTTTGGTTCACACTTTATGAAACGTTTCTTCTTTTCAGTGGTATAGAAATCAGGGGTTGTTTGAGTCTTTCTGACTGTTCCAAATGACTGCAGTTACACTGAAGCAAGACTTGGGCTGTCCAACACAGTTTGCCTGCAGTAAATGAGCCTGAATTTATTTCCTTGACTTTCACTGTGTTGCTTTAACAACGCTTGAGTTTTTTGTGTTAACCTTCCTTTGCTTTTAAATTCTACCTGCTGCCAAATTGTTGAAGTTCTTGTTCTGTGTTCTGCTCTCTGTGCATAGGATGCTTCTGGAGGAGATGTGAGTGCAGTTCCAGCAGTTTCTTTGGGATGATTACTCCTTCTATTGTATCTGGTTGACACTTTGCATATATATCTTATCAGGCTTTGCGGTGTTGGAAAGAATCTGGCTGAAATGCAAGACTAGAAATCTTTAGGTAAGGAGGAGCCATTGTGTGAAAGATGAAGGAGTGCCTGGTGCTTGACGTGTCTGCCAAGGGGTCTGTGGTTTGATTGTGTTGAGCTCTTGGATGACTTTAGCAAAGAGCAGCAACATTTAAGAGTTCTATGTAGTAGGGTAGGTGTGATGGTCTGTCATTGACCCCTTTCATGAGGGTCCTGCCCTTTGGTGTTGAGTTGGAAAGTGTTTGTGTTTTGGGGTTGGCATGGGACTTGGCACGTTGTTGCACACAGTGGGATATCTTAATTTTTTTTTTCAAATGTATTTTTTCCTTCCTCTCTAAACATGATCAGTTGTTTGGGTTTTATGTTCCCCCTCCAAAATGTTGCATTTTAGGTGTGGTGGTGTTTCCTCGCTGGTCACCACTGTTACCACCTTTCTGGTGTTTCCAAGCTGTGTTACACTGGGGCTTGGGGACAGCAAGAACAGCGATTTATGGGTGATCATATTCTAAGCTGGATATTCTAAGAAGATGGATGGAGTAATAGTTGGTGAAAAATTTTGACTGATCTGCAGTGACAAGTGTCTAGACTTCTTTGCGTCATTTTTGATGGGTTTTACTGTGAACCTCTGGGGTTTATCTATGATAAGGTGAAATGTTGCCTTAATGCATTTCTTCTGTCTTTCTTGAGCATGAGGAGGTTAATGGAGTCTTCAGTAGGAAGTTGCATTCGTTTGGAAGTATGACAAGAATGCCCAGAGTCGGATTTAAAAACAGCAAAAGAATCCAGTAATACCTGTGAGAAGAAAGTACCCAGGTTGCTGGTGGTGTGAACTTTACTGAAAACAGATGTGGTTTCTTTACTTGTTCCTGCATGCAGTTTTACAGTGCTAAATTTTGTTTTAGCAGAATCAGTGGATTAGAAACTGTAAGGAAAGAGGGTCCTGGATGGAGCCAGGCACTGAAGTTCTCTGCCTGTTTGGGATTTTTATTTATTCGTTTTTTACAAATGAACCTGACCCTTCTGTTGGCTTTTTAAGTCTCGTCTTTGTCAGAGGGAAACATCTGGCTCTTTCATCCTGATCCTACTGTTAAAACAGCTGGATATACTTAGACAACACATTGCCCACATTTGTAATTCTTGTCTTGAATTTCACGTTATAGCAGAAATACATTGTTACTGAAGTTATTTCTCATCGTTGTAGGCAGGATGAATTCAGATATTGGCTCCTGCTGGTATCTGGTCCTGACCTCTCACCTCATCTGGCTAAAGATGGGCTTTGTCATCATGTCCCTTTGTAGTGCATCTGAAAGTGCCCCAGTGGGCCAGAGAATGCAGGCTAAGCACACATTTCTACTAGAAAAGGCAGAAAACGTACTTGGATCACACAATGTTTATGATCTCTTTGAATTCTTTCAGTTAGAGGCAGGATTTTATCTCTGTCAGATGTGAGTAAGTGCCAGCACTCAGTTCCTGTAATTCCTAGCAACAACATCATTTTGGGCTTCGACATCAGTGCCTTGTTCAGCTCTCACTGATGTGTGCTTAGTTCCTATGTAATGTCTTCCTTGATTTCCCTTATATAAAACATGTAGGTGAGTTTTGCAACTTTCCAAACATGGAAGCAGGTGGGGAAGTGGCTGGTTAGGTCTGAATAGGTTTCTGTTGGATACCTGTGGAGTGTGGCATGGAGGAAACTTGATGCTGTTTTGGGGCTTTCATTTTTAAATATGACACCAGTTCAGGATGCATAAACCTGATAGAGTATCCACAGATGAATGCTTGCAAATATATTAAAGGTAAAGCAGCTAAGATGGAAGTCTGCAAAACACTTGTATTTCTTTTTCAGATATGAGATGTACATAAAAGCAGATTTTTATGGTGTTACTTTACCAGTTTTATTTGCAGTAACCAAGGGGTTTGCAATGGCTGAGATTTGTTATTCAGCACCTTTTGTCTGATGTCTGGTGAGGGCAGTGATCAACTTGTATTTGACCTGTTTAGTTCTATTCAGTCAAAAATAGAGACCTAACTGAACTTCTGGTTGAACACCTAGTGGGATGCAGGGCTGCAAATGTTTGTTACAGCAAGCAAATTATTTCAGTGACAAGGACAAAGAAGTAATGGCAGCTAAGAGAAATTATTCAAGTCATACATGCATGTTATTAGAAATTGATTTAACAGCATCGGTTCTGAAGAAGGATGTTTGGATAAGCACTAGTCAAAGTTCAGTTGACTATATCCTTTGTCTTAAAAACAGATGTTTATAATTAAAAAATGCATTTAGTATGAAATACATGTTGACTCAATGTATTTTGCAGTTAAAAGAGCCAAAAAGCTTTTGTTCATGTGATGGAAAAATATTTTTTATAATCTTATGTAATTATACAAACTACATAAATAAGCACTTCAAGGAATGCCTGTAGATTGGGACTTGTCTGGAAAAGCAAATGTCTCGCTTGTGTTTTCACTGGTCATGCTCAAGCCGGCCAACCCTAATATTGTGTTTGAGCAGATAGTTGCAAATGACATGTTCCAACTCTTTGAAGTGAAGGAAAGCCCTTCAGTTCAGCAGGGAGCTTTATGTAAGCCATGGGTGGGGGATGTTTTTGGTGAGTGAAACTTGTTTCTGAATGACACTTGATTTCTGGAAAATAATAGCTGTGGCTGCTGCCAGGGGTCAGTGGTGGGTCAGGGCGGTGAGGGGACGCAGAGCTGGGAGCGGGCGGAGTGGCTGCTCCGCTGCTGCCTCTGCTGCATCACACACCGCCTGTGTGTGCAGCCTTGCAGAGTTCTGGGCAGGAGAAATCACGGGGGCATTTGTTCTGCACTGCAAGGGGAACCACAGTAGCTCTCTGTTATATTTGTTGCTGATGGTTTATTTTTTCATGAGGTAATTGCCACTTGATAGGCTTTTGAAATAGACAGAAGACAGGGGATATGAAATGGGCAGTTGGTCCTTTGCTGTGCTGCTCTTCCATTAAAGGTTTCAGCAGCCTCTGCATAGTGTGCTAATGGGAAAGCCATTAGCCAGAGAGCAAGGTGCTGTGTGTCTGGAAAGGTGCAGTCTCATTCAGAGGGAACTGGGGTTTCTTTCTGCACACTTTGAATGGACAGAGATGGGTAAGGAAGCCTGTAGGCAGTGCAGCCTTGGAGTACCCTGTGTGCCTGCGTGCCACATTTTTCCTTTGGAGAGCCAGGAGAGAGGGTGAATGCCACAAGAAACCTTCCAAGAAAAGTAAATTTAAGTCTTGATTATTTGGAAAACAGGGTGGTCCTGTGGTGTAAAGGAGAGCACTCTGGACTCTGAATCCCAAGGTCCTGAGTTCGAGTCTCAGTGGGGACCGTCC
>JAWWEV010000134.1:11888608-11899774 GCA_035583235.1 Hafferia zeledoni
CTGCCAGGGGAAATTGAAGTTGGAGATCAGAAGAAAATTCTTTGCAGAGAGAGTAATCAGGCATTGGAATGGGCTGCCCAGAGAGGTGGTGCATTCACCATCCCTGGAGATTTTTAAACTGAGATTGGACGTGGCACTGAGTGCCATGATCTGGTAAAGGGACTGGGGTTGGACCAAGGGTTGGACTTGATGGTCTCAGAGGTCTTTTCCAACCCAATCGATTCTATGATTCTAACTGCCCGTTTTCTCCTTGCCTGCAGTGTAGGTGGGGTGTGCTGTTGGCTTTGCAGTCACACAGCTGATGGCCATAGGGAGAATTAAAGCTTGGGCAATACTAAAGACTGGTTGATGTAGGTAAAGTAGGACTGCTTTACTTTTGGCACAAAGGAAGGCACATGTTTAAACAGAACCTCGTGCTCCCCCCTGTGCTTATTAGTTTTGAGACTGAAAGTCAAAACAACTCATTTTGTGCAGATGCTTTTGATGAAGTATTTCTCCAGCTATTGTGACCCTGACAAAATGTGGAAGTAGGTTGAATGTAAGGGAATGAAGACTTAAGGAGACAAGGCATTCCAAGTGTACTGTGGGAATATAGATAAACTAAACTTTTGGTTCAGGACCAAATAAATAACACATATGAAAGAGAGTTGCAAGCTGTCTTCAGGGTTGTACTTCCTAATGTTGTTTTTTACAGTTTTAGCTGGCAAAGATGCTGATACTACCCTTTAGTTTCTGATCAAGTAAGCTTGTAGGGTTTGAGTTCTTGTAGTGTAACTGGTTGTTTGAGCTTTGCAAATATAGTAAGTGTTAATTAAGTTTGCCACATTCACAGTCTGATCTGATTTGGAGCCTATACCCAAGACCTCCACTGTCTGTATTTAAAAATAAAAATCTATTATTTTGAACCTGAGAGGTGGTTGGTTATATAATAAAGTTCTTAATAAAGTAAAATGTAGTTGAAAGTAGCCGAGACTGCAGTTCCCTATTTGTGTTAAGGTTTACTGCCAAGCTCGTCCCAGTAACTGTTTCTATGACAAAAGGCCCGTTTGTTTATCCTCTTAGTTTAAATATTTATTTGCTTCTGTAGAGATAAAATAAAAGTGCTCACCTAGTTCTTGTATTTCTGAGTTCCATAGTCCAGTTTCTACTGTTTCACACCCTGTGCACACACGCAGTGTTTGATACTGATTGGTGACTCGGTATTTTTCCCCATCGTGAGGGGAGACAAGACAGGTGGGAGCAGAATATAAAAGCTTTCCAGGGACAGATTGTGTTGAATAGAGTGAGGATACTGTAGGGTGGTTCTCTGGGCTTGATGGCTCTGTGTGGCAGCCTGGGCCTGGTGTGAGCCTGGATCTTCACACTGGCAGAGGAGGATCCACAATACTGCCCAGCTCATGGGGGTTGGGGCAGTGACACTGTGGCTGGATTCTGGGACATCTGCTGGTCTAGTTTATTTTCTCTGTGCTGACCACTGCAGGTGGGTTTCTGGAGCTAATCTCCTGAGAAGATTGCAAGTAGGTGCTGTGTGAGTAGGAGAGGTAGGTGAGCTGATGGAGCAAAAATACTTGAGAATGCTGGTGGGGGCAACACATTAAGTGCCTGAGTGGATGGATCCTTCTGGAAATTGAATTGTTAGCCCATCATCCTGTGTGCTGGTGGGCATTAGTGTATTTTTCCTGTTTGTTGCTGAGATGTTTCTACCAATTTCCTAGACCAAAATATGAGTATTCTTTCTAAAAAGAGGCTTCACTCAAAAAACAAGGGCCCTTAGCTTTACAACAAAATAAACAATTTACAAACTCCTGAGAGTCTCAAATGGCATATTTTGGTAATTGATTTCCCATCCCTGTACAAGGAGTAGCAGAAGGTCATGGAGGATGGAGTTAGGAGAGAACCTGAAGAGAACTTCTGCTTTACTTGTTTTACATGCTGAACTCTTGCACTTGCCAGCAAGTGTTTATTGCAGACAACATAGTAATAAAATGTTTTATTGTTTTAAGCTCTGCAACACCTCTCTGAGCAAGATTTTCATATTAGTGCCATCTCTCTCACAAAGCCTTTCAAAGGTACCTGATGATGGGCTGCCTTTTTCACCCGAGTCAATTCCCCCACCACTCACACAGTATCTTCCCTGCTCCCTTTAATGTACAAAATAATAAAACAATAAATGATGGGGATTGTATTATAAAGTTTCCCCAGATACTTCAGGCCTGTACTGTGTAGTGCACCACACTGCAGGAACACCTGTACTACTGGTGCCAAATGGGGCTGACTGGGAATCAGAGCTAAAATAATCAGAGGGCTGCCATCTCATGGCTAATTAACCAAGGTGCAGCATTTCATGTAGTTGTTTACCAGGTCCTACAGTGAATAGTGCTGGTTTTCCTGCCTCTGCCACCTGCCCTGGGTTACCTGGAGAATGTCACCATGATGGATTCATAGAATCATGCCCAACTGAGGTCAGACTTAGTGCCCCTTATTGGCTTGTGTGTCCACTTGCAAATTCTAAGAGGAATATTTTGAATATATGAAATTAAAAAAAAATTCTTTAGAGAGAGAGTAATCAGGCATTGGAATGGGCTGCCCAGAGAGGTGGTGGATTCACCATTCCTGGAGGTTTTTAAACTGAGATTGGCCGTGGCACTGAGTGCCATGATCTGGTAAATGGACTGGAGTTGGACCAAGGGTTGGACTTGATGATCTCAGAGGTCTTTTCCAACCCAATCCATTCTATGATTCTACGATATGAATATTTGAATATATGAAAAAAGAGTCAGACAGAGTAGGGAAGAGACCAGGGAAAGCCAGGCCCATTCAAGAACTTCACAGTTGCTCAGCTGGGTTTGGGTCAATGCAGCTTAGTTCTTATTCTCCTGCTGTAATAATGAGAAATCACTTAGCTCCTCTGAGGGATGCTCTTGCTGATCACGAGCTGTCAGTGCATTAATTACCGGGCTTGCACTTTGTATTAACTCTTTTAGCAGTTCGTGTGCTCTCAGTGAGTACCATTTAAGCAGGGAGATAATGCTTATTTAAGCTCACTGCTGTGTGTCGGTTTCTAGTTTGTTACAGTTCCTTTTCTAGGAGCTATTTAAAAGACCTCTTAGGTTTGTGAAAGTCCAGTTGTCATAGGAATCACTGCTCTTCCATTTCAGAGCAGCAAAGCGCTGTGGTTTTATTGTCACATTTATATTCTAACCTTTTTCTCTTTTCCCTAGTGGGAGAGCGGCTTTGGTGTTGAAGAGAAACCTCGGAAAGGAATGGGCCCTGTTCTCTTGAAGCTGTTTGCCCTGATCCCAGGAATGCTGTAGAGGTTAGTGACGTGAATGCTGAAGAGCTTTTGTGGAAATTGCCTTTTGATTTGTAATTGGCACACTCTTCAATAAATTCTGTGTGAAGCAGTTCATTTGCCTGTCGCAGAAAGAGAGTTAATTCAGGCACTGTCAGAATGCAGTCAGCTTAAAATTGCTCTACCCAAACAAAATTTAGGATTCTGTTTATCTGTGTAGATGCTGTAGAAACACATAGCTGGGTGGTCACAGATAGTTGTGTGGGTGCAATGCATGCTCAGAGACAAGCTGCGTTAAACTTGGAGGTTTTAATTGATAGGTTAAAAAAGCAGGGTGAGAATGATCATAATGCTGAGATGATAATGCATGATTCCTTTTTGAGTTTGTAAAGTCTCTCATCTTCACTTTTGAGAGAAGCATGCTGCTGCTCTTCACTAGAATTGACAGGCTAGGAAAGGTCCATTCTGTATCCACACAAAGGTCATGTTATCTCTGCTTCTGCCTCAAGTGACTTGATTGTGGTATTATATCCTGGTTTCCTTGGATTATGTGCAACTGTATAGACTGATTGCTGTGAGTGTTTTTCCCAATAGCTGTATAGTCCTGCTACAAATCCTATGGCCTACAAGAGGCTTCCTCTTGCAAGCAGAATATTCAATCTAGTTTGCTTTCACGTTTTTTGGGAAGCTAAAGGGGATTAAGTGGATTTATCACCCAGTGGATTTCTTCTTAACTAGTGAAGTCAAAAAAAGCTTGTATAAACTATCAAATCCAGTAATGCTTGGTTTTGCTGATGAAAAATAAATGTAGCAAGAAAAATTTATTGAAGTAGTGGGAGGGGGGGTGGAGGGGGTAAGCCTGTTGAAGTGCTTCTAAGCAAAGAGGTAAATTTCCACAGGAACAGTTGAGGTAAAATCTATTAAATGTCTGGTTACTTTAAAGGATTCTTATCTTTGTGAGCTTACTTTAAAAGCATAGATGTGTGTGGTGTCGCTACTGAAGAGTAATGTCAAAGCTTTGCTAGGACACCCTTTGCTAGGAGACCCTTCTGGAGCAAAAAGAGAAACAACACAGTAGGAAAAGGGCTGCATCATGTCACAGACACAGAAAGTGAAGAGGTGACTCCAGTGGGAAAAGACATTAGAGAAGGAAATTCTAGTTGGCAGTGCTCTTTGAGGTGTGTAGAGCGCAACAACTACTCTTGTAGGTGGTGCCATTTCTTATCAAAAGCTTTAGTTATTCATATGTTCTCACCATCCTTATTTCGTATAAAATTGAGAGTTGTTGAGTGTTCAAGGGGAGTTATCTCTTCTAACAAAAGCATACAGAAAGACAGAAATCCCAAAACACATCCTTCCATCTGAAATCCTGCATTCCAACATCAATGCTTTCATTCTAGCTCTGTGCTGCTGCTTTTGTTTCAATGTTTTATTTATTAACAAAAAACCAAAATCAAAATCAAAAAACCTGTCCACAAGGGGGACTCTGATAGAAGTATGCCTTTTTTTTTACTTTCATAGAAAATACCTTACTCTCTTCAACCTATTGTGTTTAGATTCTTTTTTATATGTATATATTCTACTTTAGGGAGAATAAAAAAGATGAAAGGCTCATCTCCTTTCTTGTTAGTCTTCATCTTAACTTAGGAAAAATTTCAAGCAGACTGTTGAATGCAGACTATTTTGTGAATCTGTTAAGATTCTCTTATTAGTATCATGGTGTGCTGTTCAGATACTTACGTAGGAAATACTTCCTTGGAACTTAATGCATCCTGTTCTTCCAGTTCCAAGGATATCCAAGATCTGACAGAACTTAACGGCTTGGGGATAGCACTGTTGTGGTTTTATCCCTTTCAGGGCTGAGCCTGCTCCATTTGATTTGGCTGAGCTCTCCATGGGGCTGTGTTGAGTTTCTTTCCAGCTGTTGCATGACTTTCCTGCAGCTAATGGATAATAGTAAAACTTTTGATGTAGTTTATGTGCACATAGAAGATAATGAGACAGGGGAAGACAGCCAACCAACATGAATTTGCCAGGGAGAAAATTGTGTCAAACTGATTAGTTTGCTTACTTGGCAGATGAATTATATTAATGTATAAGGAAGGGAAGGGGTAGAAGTGATACAAATAGAAGTGTATATGGTTTTGAAGGATGTTCTTTGAATGTAGTGTGTGTAGTGTTGTAATGTGATCTTCCTTAATTTACTATATTGCAAGAGGAAAGTACATTAAAAATGATCCATTGAAGCAGTTAACAGGGATTCAGGATCACTTGGAAAGGCATTTGAAGTAGGCTTCCATAGCAGCTTGCCATGCATGGATTTGTCAATAATGGCATCCATGAGTAGAGATCCATGGAGGAGAGTCTACTTACAAAACAAGCAGATGATGTCAGTTTGGGAGTAGAAGGTATGGGCACCACAAAGGATTTATATGAAGGTGTTTGTAATTGGGGTAGGCCAAGTGTTTGTGTGTGCTTGTTTGGCCTGGCTCACCAAATGTCTATTTGTTATAATACAGTAGCTCAGTCAGTGTATATAACCTAACTAATTTGAGTTTGCTGAGTTGGATGGCATCTTTCAACACTCAGCACAGTTTGTTGTACTTTTCTATCCTTTAGTAAAATTACAGCACTGAAACCTAGAACTTGAGTGGAAGTGGTTGTTGCCATAAAAAATGGTGTATCTGGGTGTGGGGGTCCTGGCTCATCACCGAATTACACATGTGGAAGGTAAGCAACACTCTTGGGAAGTCCCAGGATTTTTCTCATGCCAGGGGGAAGCAGAAGGTTGGGCACTGTCAGGTACAACCTTGCAGGCTTCTAACAGAGCCACCCCCCTGCCTTTCCACCCACAGCACAGCAACAAACCCAGCTGGGAACCCAGCACCGGGGCTGCCTCCCTCCGCTTGGTCTGCATACTATGGCTAAAGCAGCTGCTCACACTAAAAGTCGGTGCTCCTGCAGCCCCTCTTCCCTTCCTGCATTGCTGTGTGCACCATCCAGGACACACACTGCTGGCCCAGTGGTTGGCTGAGATTCAGGAAGGGTGGAAGGGCAGGGGTGGAGAGGGGTGGGGCCCCGCTAGATCTGCTGTTTACAAACAGAGAGAGGCTGGTGGGAGATGTTGTAGTCAGAGGCTGTCTGGGGCACAGTGACCATGGAGTTTTCAATACTCAGGGATGTGAGGAGAGCCATCAATAAAACTTCTATGCTGGACTTCTGGAGGGCGGATTTTGGCCTATTCAGAAGACTGGTTCGAAGCATACCCTGGAAAGCAATCCTTGAAAATATGGGGGTACAGGAGGGATGGATGTACTTCAAGAAGAAAGTCTTGAGTGCATAGGAACAGGCTGTCCCACTGTGCCGAAAGTCAAGCTGGGGGGGAGGACAACCACCTTGGTTGAACAGGGAGATTCTGAAGGAAATCAAGGCAAAAAGGAGAGCTTACCAACTGTTGAAGAAAGGGCTGGTTACTCGTGAAGAGTTTAGGGACTTAGGTCTTGAAGGAAAAAAATTAGAGAGACAAAAGTGTAATTTGAAATCAATTTGGCTATGATTCTGTGATTCTAAGCACTGTCTGAGGTGTTCATGCTGTGGATTATTGTTTGGCTTGCTGAAGACATACATGAGGGAAAAATAACTTCTTTATTGTTTTTGCTATGTTGCTTGAGGAGTTACTAGAGCTTCCCTCAGTACCTCAAGCCTTTTTCCATGCAGAACTTTGCACTAATATTTGTTTATTTATAGGAGTTTCTCTAGTCTGCCACAAAGAGAAAATGCATGGGTAGGGAGGAGTGACCATATATTTTAAGAGCTTTTGTAGAATAAGGTAGGAAATGTGAAAATAATTATCATCTGGGATGGTGTGAGGGAAGTCTGACATACTGCTTTGTTTGAAATTCCCTGTGATAGAAAGGGATGTTTGTGTGCCATGCTTTTGTATACAGTGTGCACTTCCCATAGTTGTCAGGTTATCATGAAAGATTAATTTCCTGGCTCTTTCAGAGGTAAACACCAATATTTCACACTGGGTCAGTAATTTTTGCTAGTGATAGATTAATGCCTGAAACTCCCTTTGACATGTTCCCATCTGTTGTTGATGCCACAGTCTCTGAAGGATGTGAAGCATCACAAGGGGAGATGCTGCTCTCTGTTTCTTTATCCCTGCTGCTGTTTTCCTGACTTCTTGCAGTATGGCTTTTTCTCTTTGGCATCCTAGTAAATGTTTTTCTAGCAAAACCACAAATGAAGTTGATAGTAGATGCACCTTAGCAGCAGAGACCTGGTGCACCGGTGGTGTAATTGGAATAACAGGAATGCTGTGAATATTTCATGCCCCATCTTCTGTCCCAAATTGAGGGTGTTGGAAGAGCCACTACTGATAAGTGATAGCCTGAGACAGGCAAGCCTTAGGCAATCCCTTGGAAAGACTCTTTAGTCTCATGAATTGAAACAAACTGGAGGCACAGTAAACCTGGTTTTAGAGCTTTCTCTTCTTTGATTTTAACTTTAAAAAGCTGCCTGGGAGAAGTCTCAAAGGCAAGGTCCTGTAGATGCAGGGAGATGAAACTGATGTGCAGCAATTTTTATAAATGAGGAAATAATAGTGGAGAAGTGGGCTGTGCCACCTGGCTGTATTGCAGTGAGAGTATGTTAGAACTGCTGTTTCCTCCTCAGTGTTGGCAACAGGTCACCTTAGGGGAGACAAAAAAGTCACCCCTGTAACACTTGCATGAGAAAACTGCTAGCAAGAGACTACTACTCCCTGCTTTGCTCCACAGTTCCAGATGATGGAACTTTTTCCTGTGACAGACCTGGATGTCTTACTTACACTTCCTGTTGAGGGGATGTTCAGGTTCTTTTCTGGGATAAATTTACTTAAAAGCAGTGTCCACTGTAGTCACTTGAGCAGCCTCCTGTGAGAATTCTTTTCAGAAACAACAACTTCAGTCCAAATTTTTTTTTCTGTACCTTTGGTTATTACTGGGGAAAGGGGTTAAGCAAAGTGGCATGTGCCCATAGTTATTGATAATGGATCTTCTTGGAAAATACTACCACTTCCAAATAGTTGTTTTTATTAAAACAAAACACCTGGCAATTCTAGATCGTATGGTGCTGTGCGTGAAAACAACATTGCAAGCTAGAATAGTAAACACTGTGAAGGAAAAGAAAAAACCCCCACAACAAACACCCAAAAGGCAGAAAAGTTAAAAAAAATCTGTATCTGATACAGATTCTGGTAAGGAGTGTGTCTTCTACTTTTTTTTCCTAGAATATTTAGTTCTATTTTAATGGGAATTGAAACATATTTACTTTTCTATGAGATAAGTAAAGCAGGAAAATGTCACCTTACAAATTCATTTGTAAGCTGAGATACATCACTGTCACTTGCAGTGTCTGTGTTGCAGACCAGATGTCTTCTTACTGGAGTATACAGTTTTTCCTCTTGTTGTGCCGCTTGTGTGATTTTTGATTTATTCTTTGTAAAGCAGCTGCATCAGTTACTGTGGCCGGGGCATTGCAGGGCAGGAGGAGGGATCCCTTCCCTTCATCCCCTGGGAGGGACCAGCTGCTCCTTGCTGACAGTCACACCCGCCTGGGCACTGGTACAGTCGGCGCTGGGGGATGGCGGCGCAAAGCTCGGGAGGTCCAGCTGACTGCCAGGAGGATGTTTACTAACGAAGGGCTGGCACTGGCTTGTGGGCAGAGGAACTTGCTCACTCCTATTAGTAATATCTTGCAAGGAGAGGATTTGAAAACTAAGATGCTTGCTCTGAACTTCAAAAATTCAAGGTAGGATGACCTAAATGAATCCAACTACTCTTATTTCTTTGTGTGCTACTTTTTCTCTCCCTAGACTAGCATTTAATTACATGACTGGCTTGTGTGAGGTTGTAGTTTTTCTTCTCAGGCTCTTCTGGAGTTGTACTTGATGTTATAGGAGAAACAACAAAATGACAAGCTGAGATTTAGTTAAAATACAGGGATATTTTGAATAATGTAAGTAACAGTGCACAATTTTCTGTGTTGGCTGCACAGGAAGAAGTCAAAAATAGGTAAATTGCATCTGCCATTCCACCTAAGGAAGAAAATAAGTGATTTCAGTGTGACACGTACATAGTTTTTGAAATACAGCCATGAGCCTGTTCTCAAGTGCAATAGTTCTGCTGTGAAGCAAATGTGTTATCCAGTTACGTTAGACAATATTCTTAGAAATTTATCAAAGTTGGAGAAGAACTGATCAGATTAAAATAGTATTTTCCCCATCTCTGAGTGTTATAGGCTTCAATTTTAATTTGAATAAAAGAAGCTAATTTTTTTGGAGGATTTCTAACTATCCTATTTAATCTTGTAATATATTGCAAACTTCTGCTGAGAAGGTGTATATTCACTATTTTGGCATTTTTACCAATCAGGAGTAGAACATGAGTAGTGAAGGGAAAAACAAAAATAGTTTTGCAAGTCGTTATGGTAAATAATAAATACACCAACCCCTTTACTGGCTATAAAAAGTAAGTTAAATAAGCATGGATTTTTTTAAAATGTTGCAGCTTTGTCCCTGTATGAGACACACCAACTTTAATGTCCAAGAATATCTACACCCACTTCAATCATATTATAAGTATGCCAGTGAACATCAGAAAAAAAATTTGACCAGAATGCATTCATTTGAGCAATTAATATTGCTTTAAAAGTTTACAGTTTTATTTTGCTTTCTAGGTTTGTATTTGTGGTGTTTGGTTTTTTGTTTGTTTAGGGTGATCCTGACCTCCCTGGGCAGTCTGTTCTAGTGCTCTGCCACCTTGGCATAAAGTTCTTTCTCATGTTGAGATGGAATTTCTTGTGTTTGACCTTAAGGCTATTGCTCCTCATCCTGGTATTGGGCAACACTGACAAAGGTCTGGCACCATCCTCTTAGCACTCACCTTTAAGATATTTATATGCATTAATGAGATCCCCTCTCAGTCTTTTCTTCTTCAGACTAAACAGGCCCAGCTTCCTCAGTCTCTCCTCATAACAGGGATGCTCCAGACCCCTTATCATCTTTGTGGCTTCTGCTAGACCCTCTCCAGTAGCTCCTCATCTTTCTTGTAGTCCAGAAATGGACACAGCACTCCCGATGTGGCCTCACTAGGGCTGAGTAGAGGATCATCTCCCTCAGCCTCCTGGTTGTGCTCTTCCCAGTGCACCCCAGGATCTCATTGGCTGCAAGGGCACACTGCCAGCTCATTGTCACACACCAAGGCTTCTCGGTAGAGCTGCTCTCCAGCACATCAGACCCCAACCTGTCCTCGTGCTTGGGGTTACTCCTCCCCAGCTGCAGCACCTACACTTGCCCTTGCTGAACCTCATTAGGTTTCTCTACACCCAACTCTGCAGCCTATGAAGGTCCCACTTAATGGCAGCACAGCCCTCAGGTGTTTCAGCCACTCTTCCCAGTTTTCTATCATTAGCCATCAAATGGACTCAGGTTGTGCCAGGGAAGGTTTAGATTGGATATTAGGAAAAATTTCTTCACAGAGAAGGTTGTCAAGCACTGGAAGAGGCAGCCTGGGGAAGTGACCAGTCACCAGATGGTGACCTTCAATCACTATTCCTGGAGGTATTTAAAAGATGAGTAGGTGTGGCACTTGGGGATATGGTTAGTGGTGGGCTTGGCAGTGCTGGGTTAGTGGTTGGACTTGGTGATCTTAAAGGTCTTATTACAACTTCAATGGTTCTGTGATTCTCTGCTGTATGGTGTGCAGCAGTTGATTCCAGTGGAGCTCTGTGGATGTCTTTGGACTATCTTAGTTTTGGGGCGGTCCCGTGGTGTAAAGGAGAGCACTCTGGACTCTGAATCCCAAGGACCTGAGTTCGAGTCTCAGTGGGAC
>JAWWEV010000134.1:11904416-11916441 GCA_035583235.1 Hafferia zeledoni
CTGGAGTTGGACCAAGGGTTGGACTTGATGATCTTGGAGGTCTTTTCCAACCCAATCGATTCTATGATTCTATGAAGTTAGGAGTTTTGAACACCATTCCCAGCTATCTGTGAACAGTGATTGTAATCACATTCTCTGCCTCCACATGTGCATCAGGAGACCTTCATGCTGGGGAACTGTTGATGTTCTGTGCTATTGCACTAAAATGTGATGTCCAAGTAGGCTCTTCAGTCACAAGGGCAAAATGGATGGGAAGTCTGCACTGGGGGTATTGGAGTTGTCTGTGCTTTTTGGGCATGGAAATAGAAACAAAGAAAATCCATGCAACTTGAACAGTGGTTTGGAGAAGCACTACATGTTATTTTCTGCTGTAGTAGGATTCAGTATTTTGGTTTATAGGCTGTAATTTTTGGAGATGGCAGAAGAAATGTTTGTAGCTTGGAAATACTTTGTTACAGTACTGCAAGTAATTTGGGGAAATTTTGAGGTTATTAATTAAAGCATTAGAAAATTCACAAGGGTTATCTTCTAGGTATAAGCTCTACACTAGTAAGTCAGGAACAGAATAGGCTATTTGGAGAAGTCAAAAGCAGTACTTTATTTCCTTATTTGAAGAAAATGAAGTTCAAGAAGTTGATGTAACTAAAGGTAATTTTCATTTAAGTTAATACTCATTAAGAAATATGTGCATTATTAGTCTTTAGCAGATAGCTTTCCTCCATCCCTGCAGCATAGGTCAAAAGTATCACTGTTATTTAATTGTTGTCCTTTTACACTGAATATAAAACATTAACCTTCAGGAGGATACAAACCACAGGAAATCTACTCTATCAGCACTTGCTAGTGTGTGTCATTATCATGAATAATTTGTGGGAAATGGACCTGCAAAGAAGACTGATAGTCCATGTTCTATATCTTTATCTTTCTCACTAACCAGTTACTGAAGTTCTTCATATTTATTGAAGCATAAAGGATTTTTGTTTGCAGCAATTTCAAGGCATTAAGGTCAGGTTGAGCATAAGAATAGCATTTCTAATGTTGCAAATAACAAAGGAATTGTATCTGTAACTGTCATCTGATTTGAGTTGAGAGAACAGGAAAAACCATGTCCTGAATTAGGATAGCAAGCTTTTTTTTTCTTTCTTTCTTTTTCTTTTATTCTTGGAGGCATTAAAGCAAAAAAATAACTGCATTGAATTCCCAGGTTTGGACCTACCTGTGAACTGAGACACCTCTGTAAGCATCTCTTCAACCTGTAGAAACAAACCAGTATTTCACTAAATTGGCCTCTGCACTCTGATATTCATTTGGAAAAGGGAAGTTTAAGCATTTAGGTGATAACATAAGGTTCCTTGAGATAAGTTTTAAATTATTGCAGTGCAAAAGAAAAGCACACACATAAAAGTAATGACCCTGAAATAATAGTGTGACCTTGCAAATCTTTCCCTGCACACCTTCCTTAGTTAATAATGCTTTGCAATACAGAAGTTGGAGTGAGAGCTGATGGTGTTTTCCTGTTGGGAGGATTTCTCAATGAAAGAGTTCCTGTTTTTGCCAGATGCCCAACTGTTCAGCAAGAGGGAAACACAGTATGGGAACAGGCACTTTTATAACTAGGGCAACACACTGGATTTGTTCAGGCCCTGTCTTACAGGGACCAGATGATATTCCCCAAACGAGGGTGTGCTAGTTCAGTCTGTCAGGGAGAGCTCATGGCATCCTTTTCAGCCACACAGCTTCCTTGTGCATGATTTTCTTTGTGTGTAAGTAGCTGTTTTGTGTTTGGTGGTGGTGGAATGGCAGGAAGTAGTTGTGTTCTTTGCCTCCCCTCCTGCTGATGTTTTTGTCTACAAAGAGAATATTTTATTCCTGCTCGGTTCTAAGCACAAATGGATGTGTATCTAGCCAGTAACAGCTCTTTGTTGTTTCCTCTGAAGGCCAGACAATGTCCTTTTGAATTGTGCCTGTCGATGATCATCTTCAGAATGTTGGTATTAACTACATGTGTAGGGAATCTGCAATTAAGGAAAGAAATAACAGAATTAATGTGAAGGGTAATAGCAGGTGTGGAATTTACTGATAGTAATGGACTTCTGTGATTCATTATAACAAGAAGACTTTAATTCCATTTTTCTGAGATAGTTGGGGTGGAGGTGTGTGCTGGTGTCCCATTATAATCTGCAAAGAAAGAAGCTGAGTCCTGTTCCACTGCTAAGCTGCTGATGCAATACCAGTCTAGAGCCTGGAGAGACACTTGTGACTGTAATTACAAAGCAGATAATTCCCTAGCTGCTTATTTAAATAACACCCTTTTGGAACTAGATGCACAGCTTGGACTTGTAATGGTTATTGTGAAAATGAGTGTGTCAGGCAGCTTCTGCCTGTCTGCTTCTGGTTTTTTCTTCACAACTGTTTGGATAGCTCTAGTAGTACTACCTATACATTATTATATTCTAACCTGTGCTAGTGATTAGTGTACGTGTGGTGTTTTTCATGCAGTCTGTTTTTGAACTTTGTAAGTTGTTGGTATTTTCTGTAATGTAATTTATATTCATTTTTCCACTAACAGTCACTAACTAAAAATACTTTGAGGGGTAGAAGTTACCGCTTTGCACTAACCCCAGTGAAGTTTCTTCAGACTCTCTTGGGTTCATCTTGCGGGTTACTCATATAAATTTAACAGAAAATGAAGAACTTGGGGAATGGCTTTATATCAGAGATGCTGAAATAGGTCAGCTTCACTTATGCTCATGGGGAAATGTGCAGCCATCTGACAGCCAGTGGAAGAAAACAAAGGGTTTTTAAGTAAGGATACTTGTGCCTTGCCTTCACTGCTTGCTTCATTGCTCTTCCCTTGGAGATACTGCTGCTTTTACCACTAAGAGAAAACAATAATGTTTGTTACAAGAGCAGTAGTTATATTGTTATTGCCTTTGTGCATGTCTGAAATCTATTCATCGAGTGTCTTGTTTTAGTTCATAGAAAGCACAACTACCATTAATTCACGTTTATCTCCAGTAGCAGAAGGTAAAGTGCAGGAGGTTGGACTGCTTCAACCCTCCTGATAAACCATGTGCCTGTCACAGTAAGACTGTGTTATAGAGCTTCCACTTGCTTAGTCTGAGCTTTCAAAATAACTTCTGACTTCTTCCACAGCTTAAAAAAGCCAAAGACTCAACAGCTGGGATGTCCAGCTCACAGGTTCACTATGAAGAGTGGACCTGCTGGGGGAAGTAACTCATCAGGGCCATGTTGTAAGGAATGTGTGGCTGCAGCAGCTGAACACACCACACTGGATGAGGGAACACGAGTCAGGGAAGAGAGAACCAGTTTCTGGCCTTGTATCTTCCATAAAACTCCTCCTGAGGTTTTTGGGGTTGTCCTCTAATTGCATCCTTTGTGTACTGGGCGTTTGGCTTTGAGATCACAAGCTGAGAGAAGAAGGACATCAGCTGGTCTCTAAGGGGCACAAGGCCAGGAAGCAGAAAGATTTAAGCATTGCAAAACACCACATAGGATGAGCTGCTCCCCAAAGTATCCTCAACTAGATATCCAGATTATTAAACATCACTGATTTTAGCATAAGGGGTGTGTGTGTTCACTGTGTGTGCTGTGGGGCAGGTTTGTGAAAATAAACTGGTTTATTAGTTGTGATTCATTCTGATCTGGCAGTGATGAGTGGGACAGAAGAATCCATGAGGAAACGCATTGCTGGGTGTGCAGAGCAGCCTTTCAGTCCTTGTGGCAGTAACCAAGGTGTATCAGAGGGATGAGGTAACAAAATACTGGATGGCTGCTTATGAAGCATCTGCTCAGAGAGGCAGGAGGCCCTTCAGGGACTGTAGGAAGTGAGTGTGCAATTTAAGACTGTCCTGTAATGCATGTGCAGGGCCAGGCCAAATTCAAGCTCTACGAAGAATAACAAGATAGGTGTTTCTTAACCTGTGAGTTAACTTCTCTTAATTGCTGTGCAAGGTGCTTGATTGTCATGTGCTCTAAACAAGCAGTTGTGAACAGGTGACTTGGCTATTACTGAAAACACTGGAATCCTTTCATTTTTGGCATTAAGGAGACTGCCAGGCCTTAATGCTGAATTCAAATCATATCTGGTGGTTGTAACTGCCTGTGAAGACGCTGCAGATGCCTTCACAGTAGAATAGGAATGCCCTTTGTTCTTCATCTTTTTTGTTTGTAGGAAAGGTTTAGATGTTCTGCTTCCTCTTTTGCAAGCCTAAGGCTAAAAAAGAAAACCTCAGTCAGAATATGTATACAGGACAAAGTAGCAACATGGTGCCATTCTTTCATTATTCACTTTCACATATCTGAGATTTGGCCCTAACACTGGAGCTCCCAGAGCCCACAGCTCTCTTCCTTCTATTTCCATAGGAAATCTGCTGTCATAATCAGAGCAAATATCACTGTATTTGGACTGGCAAAATTAAATCACAGAAATTCTTTCAGCTTTCGTGAACAATATATTTCAGATGTCAATGCATGGAGCCCACACTTGCCTTTTTCTAATAGGACAGAAACAGAGTAGGATTCAACTCTGGAATAATTCCACAAGCAGTGTCTACTCTGAAATTTATGTATTGTGTACATTTGAGTTGATCTGCAGTGGAACTGAGGTCAGACTTTCCATGACTCTGAAGACTGAGCAGAAAATACTGCCAGATAAAGCAGGTCCTGAGGGCAGGTAACATTGTTAAAGAAAAGCATCATATATTGTAAAGATCTCCATGTGTAAATATCAATGTTACTATCCCTGTCTTCACTTCGTACAGTGCAACATCAAAAACATCAAGGAAATGAATATTTTATAGTAAAGGATGTTCCCAAAGCAGTGCCTTCTAGGAATATTTTCTTGAGCATTGCAGGGGTGTCTTTGGGTCAGAAATCTGAAATTCCTTTGCATTGTGGTGCTTTGGTGTAGTGTTTGGTTTTTGGGTTGACTTTTTTTGGAATGGGTGGGCGATGGAGTTCCAGCTGAACTAAATACACACATGGAATACACTGATTTTTGTAGTGTTTGTTCCTTCTGGGAAAAAAAAAATGAAGTGAAATTATTGTGGGTGTTATTTGTACTATGCTATGACCATTCTCCTCTCCTCTCTGCCCCATCTTTTACATTGAGGTTTAATACATGATCATATTGGGGAATAAACAGGAAGGGACTGTGTTAAGAAGTGGAGGAGGAATTTCATTACTCTCTGCATTTGCCATCCCTCTGGGTTTAAACTGCCCCAGAGGGGGTACATAGATCTCATCTTGGAGATGCTGTCTCAGTAGGCTCCTGTTACATGAGGAAAATAATGTGTAACTTAATGTGTGATTTATTTGGACTTCTCTGACTGTAAGAAAATCGCCTGATCTATAACTGCAACTACGTGGCTCAACCAGTGCAGATTCCTGTTCTCGGTGTGTGCTTAGGCTGAAGAAAGCAATAGGATTTAAAAGAAAAATTGTCCACACTAGTGAAGGTCTAGAGCAGTGGTGGATTCAGTGACAACATTGTTTTGGGTGGTGGATTTAGAGTTCTTAGCATTTTGTGAATCATAAGAAGAAATATAAAATATTCTCTTTAAAAGATTCTGTGAAAAAGAAATTACAACCTTTTTTCCTGCTGCTTAGGCAGTGAAGTTTTGGCTCTTTGAGTTTACATGTGGTGTTCTGTTAGTTTACGTGTTGTTACAGCAACAGTTCCCAAACTGAAGAGTTGGGGAAAAGCTGTGGGTTTCTGGAGGAAATACATGTGCAGTTTCATTTTTAGCTGTGTGATTCATGCTGATTTGAAGTATTACCTGTGTTATTTCTTAGGGATGATACACTAAAAGACAACATGCAGTTCTGTCTCATTTTTCTTCAGATGTGAAAAGCCAATGCACATCTCCAGCACGGGCTGACAGTTGCTGGGTTGTACGTTAGCATAGGGTTTTTAATGACTTCTCATTTCATAAATTCTATTTTTGCATAGTACCAAAATGTTCATTAGCAATTAGTTCTTATTTTTCTTGTGTTTGTAAAATGCTGTTCTATTAACATATTCCAGAAAGGTCTCTCTCTCTTGGATTAGAGAGAAAATATTTTTCTTTTATTAATGCTTCTTACTAGTAGTTGCTTATCTTCACTTTTACAAGCATAGCTCCAATTTGTTATTGGTGTTATTTTCCTGGCTTTAGTACTCAGCTATTGTCTTTCACACAACTTAGTCTCAGGGTGTGAGTTCTTCCCTCATTACTTTAATCACAACATCTTTGGAGTCATCACTTCTTTTAATAATTGACCCTTCATGGTAACATCTTTTTTTGATAATTTAAATAATTAAGTTCTTTAAGTTTCTTGCTGGGAGGCATTTTCTACTCTTTAATAATTTTTATAGCTGCTGCTGACCTTTATTTTTATTACTGCCTTTAAGCAATGAAATGTAGGCATTACAATTCTGTGGAGTATTTCATTGTTGGTGGTCTTTACTTTGTGTATGTAGCTGAAACTGTTTCCCTTGGTTTTCCTTACTCTTTCGCTTTCTTGAACCTCCTTGTGAGAATAGTCCCTTCTGCTGCAATTTCCACTTGGCTTTGTCTGTTGGGGGATTTATCTGGTCTGACCCTCACAACTCCTGTGCAAGGTCCTGCCTGAGACTTCAGTCTCACATTTGGAAGGTGTGGTCTGCGTTGTTTTGAAGACTAATACAGGACTAAATACAGATGCTGTGTTGTATCAGTGAGATGTTTTGAAACGCACCCATGATGTGGTAAAGCAAAACCTGGGCAAGATCAAGTAAGACTTCAGAAGCCTTGGGAGCATGAGGGAAGGGGTCAAGGGCTCAAGTGATCTTCTGCTTCATCTTTCCAATCAGAGATTGGGGTGCAGGCCCAGAGCTTTAGCTTCTGTCATCACAGGACATTCTTCAAAGAATGCAGATTACTGGGGAGAGATGGGATATACATGCTTATAAGAGAAAAGAAGATCTGCTAGGGGACTTCAGCCAGTCTGACATGTGCTGGAGAAGATGGTCTTTAAAGGTCCCTTCCAACCCCTGTTGTTCTGTGATTGCAAAACGAGTTTCTTGTGCTTCAGGAGGGAGACTGAGGTGTTATTCTGAGGACCCCCAGTAGCTGACATGTGAGATGAATGATAGCTCCGTTGGATAGCTTTGCCTATTTGCCATAGGAAAGTCAGGAAAAAAAATTAAGCATGGCTCTATATGATAAAGCCAATGTCTGATAGAATTTGAAGGTCACATGTGATTTAGACTTTAAAGTACATAACTGGTGGAGTGCTCTCCATTACACGACGGGACCGTCCCCTGGCAGTTCAAGCCTCCCTGCCATCCCATCCCGTCACATCTCGGATGCTCAGCAGGGTCAGCCCCGGTCAGTACCGGGTGCTGTGACAGTCCCAAGGACTTCCCTGTTACTGTCCAAGCTCGCTCGGCCGTGGCAGATGGACCTTCGGACTTAAACGGTGGGGCCAGTTCTGTGCACGCTGTGCCTCACCTAAAAAATCCACTGCGCAGGCTGGAAGAGCATGTGGGGAGAGCCCTTCCCAAATCTTTGTTTGCGAAGTCTGGCCATACATACATAGATAACTGGTACTGATTTTATTCTAGAATTAATTGGACAAGTCTTTGCAATATGTAGGTAACACCACTGTAAATGCTGGGGAAAGTGTACCAAAGAATTGTAGAAATGGTCTAATAAAATGTACTAAAGCATTTTGCAGTGTTCCAAGCCTGGCCAGCCATGCTTTCTGCTGAAGAGTATCGGATATTTTTCTCTTTCAAGTTGTTGGCTTTAAATTCTCCAGTCACATACTCATCAATGCCTGGCGTATAAAATTAGCTGATGCTCTTGACTGCAGCGTGGTACTTACTGTGAAAGAGGGTGCTGTATATTTAAAGGCTTTGATGGAATAATGCCTCAATCTCTTGCACTCAGTAAGTTCATTTTCCTTTCTGAACAGGATACAAGGGAGCTTCCAGAAGTCAGCCAAGATGAATATGGTGAAAAGGATCATGGGCCGGCCCCGGCAGGAGGAGTGCAGCCCCCAGGATAACGCGCTGGGCCTGATGCACCTGCGGCGCCTCTTCACGGAGCTCTGCCATCCTCCACGGCACATGACACAGAAAGAACAGGAAGAAAAACTTTACATGATGTTACCGGTGTTCAACAGGGTAAGGGACAGAACCCATAAGGGGTGTTCTCTTTATTTGAATTGACTACTTGTGTTTTGTATTCCCAAGACCTTTTTGGTTCTAGCACAACAGAAGCTTTTCAAAATTCCATTGGCATCTTTTCAGTTTTCCCCTTCTCCTCACATCATGTTGTGTCAGTGAATTGTCTTGGGTTGAGCTGGCAAAATACCAGCTGCCCATACAGAGTCAAAGCATTTCTCCCCACCCCACCGAGAAAAGGGAGAAAAAAACCCCCTTCAAAACAGGTTTAAACTTAAACTAACTATATATATTTATGCAGAAATGAGAAAATTAAAAAAAAACTACAATATCATACACTTACACAAGATAGAAATAACAAGAAGTAACTACCCCACTCCCCATTGAAAACAGATTCTATCACTCTAGACTTATAAGCACCCTAAAAGGCACTCAGCAAGAAACAGAAAGTATAACAAAATGTTTGTACTTCCCTGAATTCCAACAAAATGCAAGTAGTGGCAGCAGCAGGAGGGCCCAGACAGCAGGGCAGCAGCTGCGTGTCCTGCCTCTACTTCAGCCATGATGGAACTGAGTGAACACCTCCCACTCCTGTGTTCATATTTCAGGTTTGTGTCATCTGGTATGAAATATTTCATTGGTTACTTAGTCAGGTGATACCTGTCTCTCCTAATCTGTGTAGATTCTCTGAGCTGGCTAATTTGAGGCTTAGCTTAAACTACCACATGGATGAACTTGCCTTTGGAGATTTTTCTTCTATTACCAGTTTTTCTCGAATGCAATCCACAGATGCATGTAGACTGACACAGAGCTTTTCTGCAGAGCTCAGTTATTACAAGGTCATCTAATTTCCAACCTAAACTTTGGTAGCAAGTTTATACTCACATTTTTTGTGTGACAGCACTGCTATAGAGTCTAAATAACTCTTCTCCCTTCTTTGCATTTATTGTACCAATGCATATTTTGAGATAAATCATAATATCTCCTGTCAACTTGGTTTTCTGGGCTGCATGGGCTGAACAATTTTAATCTCCTCATGTGATATATTCTCTATATTCTCATCACCCTTGTAGCCCTTTTCCTATGCATTGCGTTTGAATCCCCCTTCCTGGATAAGGGAGATGATACAGTGGCATTCCTATTTCACTATTCCCTTGTGCTCAGGCACTGATTTTGTTTGGAGACAGGACTGTGACAACTGTCACTGGAATTAATTAATAATCCTCCTGATGTCTTGTATCACTCAGTTGTGCCACTTTGTTGAGAATAATAATTTTGATGGTAGTTTTAGGAACTTGAAAGAGCAATAGGTACAGATCTAGCTTTTTTTTCCCCCTGCTTTGACCTGAAACTTTACTCCTGAAGTTGTTCTTGGGTGATGGATTTGGGTTTGTATGTGCTACCATTGACAACTGGAATAATCTAAAAACTGAAATGCAAAAACTTCATCGGCAAATCAGTACAGCTTTCTCTTTTTAAATGGATGTTTTGTTGGAAGTATGGCTTATGGTGGTGTTAGACTCTGATCTGCCTGCATGCTTATGCTGGTTTTGGCTGGGATAGAGTGGATTTTCTTCACAGTAGCAAATATGGGCTGTGTTTTGGATTTGTGCTGGAAATAATGTTGATAATACAGGGATATTTTAGTTATTGCTGAGCAGTGCTTACGCAGAGTCAAGGCCTTTTCTGCTCCTCACCTCACCCCAGCAGCAAAGAGCCTGGAGGTGCACATGGAATTGGGAGGGGACACATCCAGGACAGCTGACCCCGACTGACCCAAGGGATATCCCATATGTTTGGTGCCTTGCTTGGCATACAAAACAGGGAAGAAGTGGGAGGGGATGTTCAAAGTGATTTGCCTTCCCAAGTCCCTGTTAAGCACGGTGGAGCTTTCCTGAAGATGATTGAACAGTTGCCCATGGGAAGTAGTGAATCAATTCCTTGTTTTCCTTTGCTTGCACACATGGCTTTTGCTTTCCCTATTAAACTCTTTATCTCAGCTCATGAGTTTTCTCACTTTTACCCTTCTGGTTCTCTCCCCCTCACTTGAGAGGAGTGAGCAGGTGACCAAGTGGTGCTTGGCTGCCAGCTGAGGTTGAACTATGACAGTGTTGTGTGGAAAAATTAATCCAAGTCAAGACACAGGATCAGTAGGATTTTCAGTCTAATAGGGAATATACTTTATTGGATAGATCACCTAAATGTCATTCTGTTGCCCAGGGTCTTATTTCTATGGGTAACCTGTTAAGTGAGTTTGGGAGAAGTAAGCTCAGTTCATCTGCTTCCTCTTTAATTTATCTGCTTGGATTATATGCCCTTTAGTTATGGACTTTCTTAATTTGTTTTTACAAATTAGCATAGTGGAATCTTAATCTTGCCTTTAGCCCGTGAAGGTTATTTTGATGCAGTTATGCTTAGAAATCTCCCTCTGGTGGCTGCAGATGGCTGATGCTTCTGGAAAAAGGGATCTATTAGAGCTGCTTCAGCAATTAGCTGTGATCTGCAAGTGGAGATTTCTTTTTCTTGGCCTTTATGGTGACTTTATGGGCAATAGCATTGTACCTCTGGAAATTGCAATTGGTGATATAACTGGATTACAACATTAGTGTGGCAATGCACATCCTATTTCTGTACAGCAGTCTAAGTAAAGACTTTGATTAGACTTCAGAGATGAAAAAGAACAGTTAAGTTTTAATTTCTCTATTGCTTCTGCCTTTTCTCTTTTCTCTATTTTCTTTCTTACTACTACTTACTTTCATCACCTCTTTTACACCACTTGCTGGCTTTGTCCTAATTCTCAGTCCCTTCTCTGGACTCCACTGAAGCCTAGTAGTTTCCTCATGTCTTTGCACCATTTGTTCTCTCTCGCTGTCCTTCATTCAGCTCATGTATTGAAACATTCTGAAAAACAAATCAGTAGCCCCAAGTTTTCTTCTTACTTTGTCAAAATCAGCTCTTGCCTAAGTAGTCTCTGGTACCATTTAGATTCCTGAAAAGATTAATGGTTTGTGTGATTTCTGAGTGAATACATCTCAGCTACTCTGTTCTCCTAGTTCCTGGTTTTTCCCTTGTTTATAGTAGTTTTTCCTTCCCCAGATTCCTCATGTCTCTTTTTGATTCTATTATTACAGAATTCATGTAACTCTGTGAAGGGGCTCCAAGTCCTAGAGACTCTTTTGTGCCCTTCTTTAATTACGTAAACTTGATGCTGAAGACACACATTTATGTGTTTGCCAGGTGATTTGCTTTTGAGTCCTACCTCTAGTTGTTTTCTTCCTCTTCTCCCTTACTCCGTGCCCCTCAGTTTCCTTGTTTGGTTTTAGCATCTCTATCCTCAATCTCTAGTGGTTTTGAACCTGTGGCCTTCTTGAGGTTGTCCTTTGTGCCACAAGTACAGGCTGTTGCCAGATGTTGTCACTTTAGTTTTCAGTCTCTAAAATCTGGATCATAGCCTGGCACACTGAGGGAAACTGGCATGGCTTGTGCTCTTTCACTTCCTTTCCTGCAGTCCTTGATAACCATTACCAGTCATCAAAACCTGTTAATGTATCCCAAACAAAACTGATTTTCCTTGGTTAGTCAGGTCTTATCTCTTGCTATTATAGGGATGTTTTTTCCTTGCATTTCATAAGTGTATTCTTCTGGCCCTGTGTTCAGGAGACTGAGCAGTTGTGATGTCATCTGTTTCTACCTGAGTTTTCCTTTTGAGATTCCTGGTTAATGCTACCTTCTTCTTTTCATAGAATCATGGAATTGATTGGGTTGGAAAAGACCTTCCAGATCATCAAGTCCAACCCTTGGTCCAACTCCAGTCCCTTTACCAGATCATGGCACTCAGTGCCACGGCCAAGC
>JAWWEV010000134.1:11919827-11938316 GCA_035583235.1 Hafferia zeledoni
CCAGAGAGGTGGTGGATTCCCCATCCCTGGAGGTTTTTAAACTGAGATTGGCCATGGCACTGAGTGCCATGATCTGGCAAAGGGTCTGGAGTTGGACCAAGGGTTGGACTTGATGATGTCGGAGGTCTTTTCCAACCCAATCGATCCTATGATTCTATGATCAGTTTATTGAAGAAAGACTTAACAGGGCGGTTCTAATTCCTAGTTCCTTTTAAATGATTTTACACTTGTTATTCTGTACATACAATGCACCCCTGTGAGATGTTTAGGTCCAGCAGGTACTAAAAGAGTTGATCTTAAAAACAGAAATCCTGTTGAAGAATTTGATCTGTTGTCTAATCTTTACCCCATTATGTGCAATCTCAGCCTTTTAGGGTTCTGTGGCATTTTCATCTTGCAAGAAAACTTATAAGTCTCTTTTTCCCTCTTCATTCATCAGATCTTAACTCCCTAAATGATGTATTAATTCCATCTATGAATATATCTTAGATCATGCACTGATCCAGTACAGTAATAAAAGCTTCAGCATGAAAACAAAAACTTGTCATGTCAGGAATGCGTCCTCAGAAAGAAACATGGTAGTTGGTAGTGATCTTTGTAAACTGAATGACTTGCGTTTTTCTCTTCTTTTAGGTGTTTGGAAATGCTCCTCCAAGTACAATGACTGAAAAATTTTCTGACCTCCTGCAGTTTACTACCCAAGTGTCACGACTGATGGTGACTGAAATTCGACGGAGAGCATCGAATAAATCCACAGGTATTTATTGGTGGGGCACAAGTTCGGGCTTTTCACATCTGTGCAGCTTGATTTTCAGATCAGCCAGAGTACTGTGAGCTGCCATTCACAGCAACTGTGCAGGCTCAGAAATTGAAGTCTTCACGATGAAAATGTGTTGTCTTCTGTTTCTTCAGACTGAGAGAGAAACGAGGAAGGGGAAGCTAAAGGTTTCCTCCCTGGGTTATGGGAAAAGATAAGTTCCAAAAACTTACAACAGATCAAAGAGAGAGGAGGGAGCTCAGTTGCATGGCCTTCTTAGAGAAGGAGGCCAAGAACATGCATGGACAGCTGCTGTATCTTGCCTGAGGTGCCTCTTGATGGTGTGTTGTGTCCCTTGGATGTGTTAACATTCTAAAATCATGCACTTTAAATTAGTTGCCAGCCTGGTAGCTCTTAAGGTGTGAAAGTACAGCAAGTACATTATGATCAACGCTGCCAGCCCTAGAAAAATGTTAGTGGACTCCTCTTGTTCTAAATATTAATGCAGGGTGAAATTTCATTCTGTTGAACCCTGAGTGTGTCAGAACCTGACCCTGTATTGGGAATTCCATAACTGAGGACAATGCATCAATGCTAATGGTTCATTAGCTTTCCTCTTTCAGTTCCTCTTCTGAAAAGGGACTATTCCAAGAGCAGTATCATGTCTTTGCCTACTAGATAATTTCAAGATCTGTGCTGAGTTCTCAGTTTGGATTTGGTGATAAATAAGGACTGGAAAAGGCTGTGAAAATTACTATGCAGGAAGTCAGGAGTCACAAACTGTGCCAATTACAATATATTTCCATTTTAAGTAGAGTGACTAACAGTGAAACATTCCAGATGGCTAAACAGATATCATAGACAAAACCTGTTCTCTATGGGTAAACAGGCGCAAAATGTCTTTTCTTTGGGTATTTAGGAGAAATAAATGTCCAACAGCCGTGCTGGCAGAATGGTGGTGTTTGCTTGACCTTTTTTCCTGAGGAACATCTGTTATGCCTGCTAGTCAGTGGGATTCTGCTGGGAATAACCATGTTAATTACTTCAGTTCTTATCCTTAAACCTCGTAAGTCAGAGATAGATTTTTGTTGATGGTGGTGGGTTTGAGGTTTTCTTCTTGTTTTCTACCCCACTTGGAAGCTTGACCACAATGACTTAAAAGGCAGTTTGGTGCTCTTGTAAGCTTTAATGTAATGAGTACCAGTATTAAACCAGAAAGCAGTCATATTTACTCTGTTAACAGAAAGCAGTCATTTTTCCACTGTTACCGGGATTGCTGTTACTCTGGTCAGTCCAGTCTTTTTATAACTCATGTAAAGAAAGCCCAATAGGTCCATGTTGTGCAGTTGCATTGTGACACTTGAGGGGACCAGGGAGTTGCAGTTTTCCCTCCAGAAATAACCAGTTAACAAGCTGCTAAAACTCATAGTTTGTAGACTTCTGTGGTAAACTGGTTAGAGCTAGATACACTTCTTTTGTGATACTGATTTAAAAAAAAAAGTCTGTTTAAAATATGTTTTATGTTAAAGGTATAATAGTGTGTCTATGGATTGTGAAGTCTCTTGCATTGTTTTGTTTTTTTTTTAGACTTCTGTGTTCCAAACAAAATGATAGGGCATATCTTAATAGCTCCTGACAGGTATTTATCTCTCCTAGCATGTTTTTAAAAGTGAAAAAAGAAACAACTACATGCGGGAAATGTTACTGGTTATGTACAAGTGCAAATTCCTCATGGTGTGAAGTGCTTCATTTAAGTCAACCAAATTGCTGAGCTTGTTTTAGAGACAAGCTTTCCATGCAAACATAATAAAAAGTCAACTTTAGATAATTAATGAAAGGGAAGAAATCTTACAAGAACTTGATTTCTATAAATGTAGTGGCAGTATTTTACACTTGGGAATGTGGTATGATTAAATCTTATCTGTCAGTGTGTTATGGTTGGGGTTTTTTCCTTCTATTTCTATTTTTCTTTTATTTTCCTCCTCCATCTCATAATGGAACACAGAGCAATTATTTTCATCAGGCCTTTGAATATTTATGCTAATAGCTGTGTGAGTAATGCCTGCCATCGTGGAGGCACATCTCAGTTATTCTTGGCAGAGTGTGGAAGTCTTCTCAGAACAGTGTTTTGTGATTCAGTAGTAACTGTGCCAGCACCTTCTCTCAGGTGGTCTCTGAACATTGCCATGGTAGTCGTGTGTTTGACCACAGTTTGAACTGTCTCATTTCTCTAGTATGAATTTAATCTTAGAGTAAGGAAAGTACAGCAGTTAAATTATCTTGCACATTTAAGTATTTGGTGTTAAACAGTGATGATTTTCAGGTGATAGCAATAAGGGTATCTACGAGGATTAGAGAATGGTTTCCCTTGCCAGAGGGTATTTAGTCTGTCTTAGAAGGTGGTAGGGTCAAGGTTGAGATATACTCAAGAGCTGCCACATTTTCCACAAGTCAGTCCAGTTTTGTGTCTGAATTGATCAAAAAGTTATGGTAGTGCTTTTTAAAATATATGTTCAAATATCTCTAGAGTAGTCTCAGTTCTGAAATGAACCTTTCTTTTGGCAGCAAGTGCATCTGTCAGAGCTGAAAAAGGTAGACTTTAGAAAAAAGGGAAAGCGAGAATGGAATCTTGAATAAACATGGTTACTAATGGCTACTTTGGCTAGAGGGCTGGAGGGGAAGCAATGCTTCCATTTAATGTATTTTTGAAAAGACATATCCTGGATGAAACTGGTTCCTGTGTGATTTTGCAGCTATTCCAACAGCATGTCTTTAAACTAAAGTTGCTGGGGAAAGGGAGCCTCAATCCATCCCATTCCTACCAGTTTGATGCCAGTGTCAGGAGGAGATACCCAGAGCCTGGAGAGGGATCATAGGTCAGCAGGAGAGCACCTAAAGAGCACCACAAAGGAATTCCAGTCACACCAGCTTCATCAGAGACCCAGTTTAAATGTCTCTATGCAAATGAACATAGCATGGAGAATTAACAGGAGAAATTAAGAGCCTGCATGCCCCTGCAGGGCTGTGATCTTACAGGTGTCACGGAGATATGGTGGGCTGGCTCCTGTGACTGGAGTGCTGGAGTGGAAGGATACAGGTTCTTTGAGAAGGGCAGGCAGGGAAGATGAGTGTAGGGGTGACAGCGAGTGCATCCCTTAAGGAAAGCAATTTAGAGTCCTCCCTTAATGAGAAGAGAGCTACCTGTAGTGTGTGTGGTGTCTTGTGACCAATGAGATGCTTTGGTGAATGTGAGGTGAATGGGCTAGCCAATAATGTCATGACATGTTGGATGTGAGAGGGTATAAAAGGTGTGGATGTTACTGAGTGAGACTAGAACTGCTAGAACTACATCTTCTACTAGGACTACTTCTACTGCTATGAACTACTACTACTACTGTGAGCTGCCTGTGAAACTATCTTGAATAAAGTCTTGTAAGCCTTCTGATGCCTGCTGTGCCTGAGCTCTTCTGCCCATCATTCTCGCTGCACCCTTTCTCAGATTAAGGGGACCCCAATAAAGGGTGACGCCTGACGTACCCCTATAGATGAGAAGGGGATGTTGTCCTCTCTGTCAGTGACCAGCTGGACTGCATGAAGCTCTGCCTGGGGATGGAGCTGAGCAAGAGCTTATGGGTCAGGATTAAAAAAGAAGAGCAGCAACAGGTGACATTATAATGGGGATCTGTGACAGGCTGCTTGACCAGGAAGACTGACTGGATGAGGCCTCCTGTAGACAGATAGAACCAACCTCAGGTTCACAAACCCTGGTCCTCATGGGGGATTTCAGCCACCCCAGTATCTATTGAAGAAACAACACAGTAGGGCGTAAGCAATGTGAGAGGTTCCTGAAATACGCTGATAACTTCCTTCTCCAAGTGATAGAGGAGCCAACGAGGAGAAGTGCTATGCTGGACCTTGTACTTACCCACAAGGAGGGGCTAGTGGGGAATGTGAAGCTCAAGGACAGCTTTGGCTGCAATAACTGTGAGATGATGGAGTTCAAGATCCTTTAGAGTAGTGAGGAGGGTGCACAGCAAACTCACTACCCTGAGCTTGGGAGAGCAAACTTCAGCCTCTTCATGGATCCTCTAGGTAGAATATTATGGTATAAAGCCCTGGAGGGAAGAGTGCCCAAGAAACCTGGTTATTAATATTCAGGGATCGTGTCCTCTAAGCTCAGGAGCGATGCATCCCAGCCAAGAGGAAGTCAGCATAGTCTCTGTGCCGCAGGCTCCATGGGCTGAATAGCCTGGGACCTTTGGGTTTATCGCTTGTGTGAGTACCTATACCTTGTACATGAAAAATCCCAACTACTGAATGGTTTCACATTGGAAACTTAACAGTAAATAAAGCATTCCTGCCCAGGTCAACCTCTGAACCTGCATAACCGAGTGGTGATTTCTCGGCTGCAGTCACTAACAAACAGAAAGCAAGAAACAGGGCAAACACAGAGTACACTTCTCATACTTCATCAGTGGAGTGTGTGCAAACCTGTCAGTTGGTACCTTGTAGTGGTTATTCCATGTTAACTAAAATTAGTTTCTAACTCAGTCCTAGTTGTCTGCATTTCAAGCACACCAAAGGACATCCAGTCAGCTCCCATTATTTCATGCATTAGCAGATATCACAGGGACATTCAGAAGGATTCTCTCGGTGATGGGCAGTCCTGCAACATGGAGGGTCATACCCCAGTCAGAATATGAATAAGTGGTTGGGGGGAAAATCCATGAAACTGTGCAGAAGGGTAGGAAATTGAGGAGTGAGAAAACAAAATGGTACATCTGTGGGCTGGATGTTTTTTGTCTCCTTTCAAGGTCAATTTCAGAAGTTTAGTGATTGTTTGGTGGGGTTTTTTTATGATTTTGTGTGCTAGTCTGTGTACATCACTGTTTTATGCACCTCTTAAATTCAACTTAATGTGTCTTTGTTAATTTCAGTGTTTCATTTTGTATTTACAACATTTTCTGTATGTATTTATCTCTGTATTTACTATTTAATGCTAAATTTATTTTTACTATACCTCTAGACTGTTCAGCTAGTCCTTCCTACCTCCAGAAGCAACAATATCAGTTATTGTTTATGCCCTCTGAATGTTGTGATGGTGCAGCCTTTTGTGGTATTTTAGGGGGGGTTATTTTTTTGTTTGTTTGGAGGTTTTTCCCTTTTTTTAATTTATTTTTGTTTTGGTTTTTAGTTTTTTTGTGATTCTACCCCCTGCTTTCTTTCTTTTCCTCCTTATTTCACAGATTTAGTCAAACTGTTTCACCACTGAATATGCTTTAAACCTCTTTAGGCACTTCTCTAACAGATCTGCCGGAAGACTGTCATTATCTCATCTTAAAACCACTTAGGGAGATCACATTGATAAACATTCATCATCATCATGTTTAACCATTGCAGAAAATCACATCAGTGGTTTGTCTCTGGCCTCTGACAATGCCTACCTTTATTCTTCTTTAAATTCTATTGATCTGCAGACTGTTTTTATTGTTCATTTTTATTGCAGTTTATCACACCAGCAGAACTCATTTTATTTTTGTCTTAAATACACAAAAGTTAGTGTAATTTGTTCAAGTGCATCTTGCCTTTGGGTGAATTACAGATGATAGTTAAAGGAATCTTATCTTCTACTGCTAAGCAGCCTTTTGGGCTCCTCCATAAGGTAGTCTGAAGTTTTCCTTATAGTGTTACTTTTAATGTCTGCTTCTCTTTGAAGATTTGAGGATCTTCAATGATAAAATAATCAACCTAGGGGCAGCTTTCAGACTTTTTTTTTTGGTATGTCAACTTTTCTTCTGCTGAGGAGAGGCTTAGGTTGGAAATCTCACATGCTGTGGAAATATCATACGCTGTGACTACACATGTCTTGGTTTTTTCATTATATATATATATGTTTTTCCTGTCTGTAGTTGACTTTGCTTTACAAGGTGGTTCTACTTTGAATTTATTGAAATTGCTGTGAAAGGGTAAAAGAAGTGTCCTATCAGCTACTTTTCATCAGGAGTCAGTTCTGATCAGTTACTTTTGTGTCTTACTACTTTTGGTTCACTTCCTGCTTACTTTTGATGCTTTTTACCAGATCTTATGGAAGGCAAGTGTAGTGCAATATAGAGCCTTTCCAAGAGATCCTAGAAAGCCTGTTCTTTTATCATCAGAGTTAGTGAGGCTAAATGCTGGCACAGTTGAGTTGTTTATCTTTGGAAGAGCAGCCCTCCATTTCTGCACACTGCAAAGGCATCAGCCACTTCATATCTGCGACTTGTGATGACAGCCCTGCACTGTTCCTGGTGATTGAAGGCAGACTTTTTGCCATCCCCTTTTATTTAGGTTGATAATTCTCTCTTGCTGTGTAGGTAGTTGGAATGATTTGTGTTTCATAGCTCTGGGTATCTGACTGCAGGCATTCTCCACAAGAAGTAGTAGAGACTTCTTGAAGGTTCAGTTAGAGAAGGGATCCCTGACTCCAGGTTCATCACCTCTGACACACCCACCCATATCTCCCACTCCACCTTCCCCCTCCTTGGCATGTGCACAGATAGTTTTTCATTAATACTCCACTCTAGAATAAGAATAAGCTATACTGAAGTCTGATGACACTGTTATATGCTGTTTAAGGGACATCTGACTGAAAGGTCCATGTACTGAATTTGTCCTTAATGCTATTGCTATAGGCAATAACGTTGCTTGTACTGCAGCACTGATTGTTGCTAGCCATCTGAATGGGTCTAATCCCATTGTTTTCTTCCTGCTGGTTTCCTGAAATCCAGCATGCAAAGCACCTGTGTCATCTATCACATACCAAACAAATTCTGGTGTTTTATACTGCTAAGCCCCTGTCCCATACATGGGCAATCCATGCTGAAAGATCCGAGTCCTGTGCATTAACCATGTAACCACATAATCGTGGTCATGCTTACACATACATGCTTGCACAGTTGTCACAATATGGATGTTTACATATTATTTTATAGGCTTTTCTCTTTGCCTTTTTCCTGTTTTTACTAGCTAGGCTATCCCAATCCTAGATTGCTTTCTTCTGCAGCAGGAGTTGAAGGGCTAAGGACATCAGAGTGGTGCACATAGAGGGTGTTATAATAAAAGGTGACTTGGGCACTTCAAAAACAGGGGAAAGGTACAAGAAATAAATTAAGACTAGTGCTGATGATAGAAATTAATCTTAAATGATAGTGCTATCAAATTTGCTCAGAGCAGATGACAAGAGAACGTCTTCCAGCACTTAAAATGCTGTCTGTGTTTTAGGTAGTGCTTAATTAAGACTGACAGTTTTGAAACTGCTATTTATAGTGTGCAACTGCTATGCCATTTAGGATGCCAGCAGCATGACAACTTTTTCAGAAGCATGGATTTAACCCCTGAGTCTCACTTGCAAAGATGACTAAAGGAGACCCTGCTCCACAGGTGGCTTTTGGAGACTGTGCCCAAAGGAGGCTGTGCCGCCCTGTTTGGCACCAGCTGTACCTGCCTGTGGTCAGAGGCTGCTGGCCCAGCTCTGCCTGTAATCAGACAGAACAGAAACACACCTAATGCTGAGCTGGTGGGGCATGGTCCTTGTAGAAGCAGTGCATGCTTTAGGCATGCTTGACTCTCAGAATTTAGGCAAAATGGCTTTTGTCAGGAATTCTGGCATTTTGTGCCTTCTGGCATTATGCCTTTAGTGTAGGAAATAGGAGTTGTGTCATAGTAGTTGTGCTTACCGAGTCAGTCTGCTCAGACACCCGACCACCTGACCAATGTTCTGCACTGGTTTTTTTGGGAAAACAGTGTCCACCAGGTATTTCAGGTCCACATGCTGGCAAATTGCTGCCTGTCTGCCTTTATGTGAGTTTTAAAAATTGTCTTGGCTTTTTCACCGTAGTATTTCAAGCTTTGCTTTATCTCTAACAGGGACAATCAGTCTCCTGCTGGTAAGAGGTAAGGGCCTCTTCTTACTTCAGCACCACGATTGGAAAAGCCAGTGGTTTGCACTAAAATGTGTTACAGGAGTTAGTTTGCAAGACAAAAACATGGGAAATGAACCAAATCTGGATTTTTATCTTAAATATGTCTCTCTTTCTTGATGCCTTTTTTTGGTTTGGTTTGGTTTTTTTCTTTTTTTCCTAGGATTATTATCAAAGAGCTTCTGGGCTTTAGGGAAAAATACATTCTCTTTGCACTGGAAGAGATGAAACTCACCAGCATGAGTGATGTGAAATCTCCTTGAATGAGACATCAAATAGACCTTTTTCTGTGTGAGAGAAACCCATAGAATACGAGAGGTCTGTTGTCTGACTTCCTGCTCACACTGTGAGATAGGACCAGGGACCAGAATTGGATGCAGCATTCCACATGTGATCTAAAGGCTGTTGTGCAAAGGCATTGAGCCACTTCACCTGCTGGTTGCCCTCCTGTTGGTAAAAGGGTTTCTTTACAACTTGATTTTTGTTGCGAGGATTCACCAGTGATGATGGATAATGACGTTGGCTCCATATGGTGGCAGTCACTCTTGTGCAAAGTTAAAGTTAGGAATGTAAACCAAACAACTGTGGACATCTTCTAGGGTCACCTACTTCATAGTCCAGCACAATTTACAGTCTGGTGCTTCAGAAAATTAATTCTCGGTGTAGTCAATGCTAAAAGTTTGATAAGTACTTTGCCATGTGGAATGTGGTTACTTTCGAATAAACTCCTTCATAGGTGTGTGCTGGGAAATCTTGACAGCAAATGAAGCAAACAAACCAATATTAAAATTGGATTTTAGGTCAGTTGTGCACTTATTCCTCCATTAGTAATTCCTTTGTAATTTCTTTTTTAAGTGATATTGTTCACCTTCCTTTTCTGGCTTGGTTGACACTAAAAGCACTGAAGATGATTGATACACAAGTATTAATGAAAAATGGTTTTAGATTTCCCTTTAAGGTAATGGGCAATCATCACAACTGGCATCATAGACTTCTTAACATGTGTGTGTTCAGACAGCAGTGAAATAGGACTACATTTTCTGTTCATCTATTTATTGGGGCTGATAACTTGCTTACTTGCCTGAATATTTGCCTATGGCTCTGACTGATACAAAATAGCATCTGATTCCAGAAGTGATCCCTGAATCATAAGAATTAGTCTTGTTAGTGTTTTCAAAAAAATGTAGGATGGGAATCTTGTAATTGCTGATCTTAGTCCTAATTTTACGTTTTTCCTGTTTTATATTCCTTTTACCTTTTTCCACCTTTGCTTCCCTCCAGTCTTTTCCTGTTACCCTCCATGCTGTTGTTTCAATGCAGTGGTTGGAGGTTTTTTTTCAGAAATTGTATATCAGCTTTTTCCACTGAGACCACCAAATGAGAGTGACTTCATATTTTGGGGAAGTGTGTGTTGTATTGGATAAAGCCAAAATACTCAAAAAGCTGCTGCATGTCGCTGAAATCTGTCTGCTGGTTAAAGAGTGATGTGTGATCCAATGTACTTTTTGCAGCCTTGCTGGTGTCAAAGTCAAGTGTGTGTGTAAGACTGGAATGTGTGTCTGAAAAGTGTGGGCCTAAGCTTAGTCCTTTTTTTCAAGTAGTGATGTAGAGGTGAACTTATTCGCAGTGCTCAGGACTGCTCAGAGAGGAGTGTTCCCTTCAGCAGACTTGTCAGACTGAATTCTTACTGCACCTTTTTACCTGCCCCCTGCAGAGGCTGCAAGTCGTGCCATAGTCCAGTTTCTGGAGGTCAATCAAAGTGAAGAAGCAAGTAGAGGTTGGATGCTGCTCACCACAATCAATTTGCTAGCTTCATCAGGACAGGTGAGTCTCAAACAGCAAAGCTAAAAATAAATTGTGGTATGGGAGAGACAAAAGTAACAATATAATGAACTGCATAAATACTCACTAAAATACGTAACTATATTCTACTTACTGTGTTAAAATCCTTTTTCTCTTATACTGCCACAGAACTTCTGCTTTAGCTCCTTGTGGTTTCAGTTGCCTAAAAAAAATAATAATTTTGGAACTTTAGTTTATAATGTCCTTTTGAATTATGCATGCAACTTCTATTGCTCCCAGAGGCTTCTCTTGCATGCTGCCACTGCTGAGTGCCCCATAAGATGCTTGTCACATACTGCACCTAAATAGTTCAGGCTTTGAACTTTGGACGCCTCACTGAAGGAGGGCAAAGCAGTTGCAAAAAGCAAAGCCAGTGGCAGTGATGAGTGGGTGGTGCCGTGAATCATTCCTGCCTCTGTTTCTGGTGCTGCCCTCACAGGGAGCCCATCTCTGGCAATTTGCTGGACAGCTGTGTGGTTTGTTATTTCTGCTCTAATCTGCCTTTAGAATTCAGCACAACATCTTATCTGTGTTTTAGTGTGTCAGCAGCCTCCACTCCAATTTGTCTTTTCTTTCCACTGATGCTTTCATATTTTCTGCTGCCTTGCTTCTTATGCCTGCTCATACCTTCATGCCAAGTGAGAGCTAAATTGAGTAGTCCTCCTCCCACTCCCATTTCCTCTGCTACAAAGAACAGATAAATGATGAGGACTTGGCTGAAGGTCTTGTAATTAACTTGTAAGCTTCTGTTGGCAGAGACTGACAGGTTTTGTTTCTGTCCTGTGCAGTGACTGCTCTGAACTGTGACTATTAAGATGCTGTTGTCATGTAAATAAATTATCCTATTTTTAAAGTTACTGTTTAGGTATGCATTCAAAAGTAGGTGGTTAATCTGTACTGTCATGTGAAAACCTCATCAAAGGTGTGAGAAATTAAAACCAGCCTTTCAATCAACTGCATTATAGGAGTGTGACTTTTTACATAGAGTAATATGCTGAAATGTTCTTTTTTTTTTTTTTTTTTAATCTGTTTTCTTCCTCAGAAAACTGTGGACTGCATGACTACAATGTCAGTGCCTTCCACGCTTGTTAAATGTCTGTATCTGTTTTTTGACCTTCCACATGTGCCTGAGGTAGTTGGAGGAGCACAGAATGAACTACCTCTCGCAGAGCGCCGAGCGCTACTACAGAAAGTCTTTGTACAGGTAAGAGAGGTGAATTAGGTTATGGAATTTGCAAGAGGAATGGAAATGCTGCATGTGAGAAAAGTCTAGAAACTTTTCACTTGAACCGGTTTTCAGTCTTCCCTGATTCTTCACAAACTGATGGCTCAGAGAAAGGTGAATTTGCCTGCAAGCACTGTTGAGGTTAAATTTCCATTCCTCCTGCAGTTTTTGTCCATGGCAAGTACCCCCTACACTAAAATGCGTGCCACTCTGCCTCACAGATGCTTAAAAGCAGCAACATGTGCACTATTACTCTGTTTTCATCTAACTGGTCCTAGTATTTGGTATCTTTGGCTGTTACTGATTGAAATAGACACAGTAGAAAACATGAGTATTTATATTAATTTATTGATTAATATAAAATACTATTTTCCCCTATTTTCCCTATAATCATGTGGAGAAAATAGTGACTACAGGAGGAAGTAATTTAAACATGAGAGCAATCTGAGCTTGCAGTTACTATTAAAATTATCCCTCAGTTTTACCAGGGAAACCAAGGCCTTCATTTGACTTGCTTGTTTCTGACGTTCCAGTTGGAGATCCTGCAAAGAAATTCCTGTGTGTTCTCCTTTCAGAAGGAGCTGACAGTTACTGCTAGAAAGGGGTCACTGGTCACACCACCAGTTTCAGTGTGCAAGTTGGGTGCATCTCTGAGCAGGGTTGTTGTAGCCACGTGTGCAAAACCATAGAGGTCTATCAAAACTTGAACCCTTCTGGGATTTTAAGGCAGTGCCAGGATTTGTAAGTACAATGTCTGACAGGCATTTTGGTGCCTGCACTACAGAAATAAAAATGAGCCTCATTTCTACAATTACTGACCACAGTGTATGTCCAGCAACAGTGACTGTATTAGAACATACCCACTTGCTCCCTTTTTTTTTTGGCTTCAGTACTACAGGCTCTCTTCCAAATCAGAAATCACAATGTGCTGTACACTGTCTGTCAGAATTTGATGTGCTGCGTTTCAGTCAGCCGAGTTAATTACCAGTGTTACCACATAGGGCCCCCCCAGCTGCACTACCACTCAGCTGTTTGCTGTCCCTCTTCAAAGGGACCTAAATTGGGGCTCTCAAAAGAGCTGGATGGAGTGGGTGGGGTTTGAGATTGCTTCCAAACCTGCCCTTCTGGATGCTGACAGCCTTCCAATGTCTTCCTCCAGTTTTCTGAGAGGAAGCCTCTGCTTTTCCTGCACAAGACACAAAATGGAGATCAGATGTCCTCAAAATATGCCACAAAGGGAATGCAATGCAATAACTTCACTTCACTTGTGTGGTTGCATTTTGTCTTGTTTATGGCAACATGGAAATGTAGATCCAGGTGCCAGTTATTCAGGTGGATCTGCAGTGTTGCTGTGGCCTTTCCTGACATGCTGTTTTGGCAATAACCCATTGATAGCCTTCTTCCTGCATTAGGAAGGGATACAGCAGTTTGCTTCACAGAGCATCTGCCTAATGCAGCATTTAGACCTGGAAATTTGGCAACTGGCAGAATCTCTGAGAATGGAATAACCTGGTATCCATACAAGTATGCTGTGTCAGCTTAAGAGATTTAAGCTCTGCTGCTGTCTTTTGGTAGTTATTTTAAACTGAACTGGGACTTGAAATAACCATGTGTTAAATAACCTTGTCTTCAATTCAAAGTACAGAAGCACACAAAGGGGAAATAGTGTGTTACTTTTTTAATGTGTTTCCTAAATGGAAGAATGTTTTGCCTTTTACTAAGTCTAGGCAAAAATAACAATGATCAAGGTGTTAATTCTAGTTGTTTAACGACTTATTATTTCAGATCCTGGTAAAGTTGTGCAGTTTTGTGTCCCCAGCGGAAGAACTGGCTCAAAAGGATGATCTCCAGCTTCTATTCAGTGCAATAACCTCATGGTGCCCTCCCTATAATCTGCCTTGGAGGAAGAGTGCAGGAGAAGTACTAATGACCATATCTCGTCATGGCCTTAGTGTCAATGTAGTGAAATACATTCATGGTATGCATTTTTCTTCAATATTATTATTGGGGTCTTTTCTGTTCTTCTTTTGGAGTTTTCTTAGTTAGGAAATAGGTCTGAAAGTAACAGCTTAAGGAAAGCTTCCAGGCTTTTGGTTTGTACACGTGTAAAATTTCAAAGCCCTTGTGTAGTCAGAGAGGTGATTGTAGCTGAGTCTGTCTCATTCACATTTCAGTATAACATTGGAGGACAGAATTTCCCCTCATGTTTTGGTGTAGAGTTTATGATGACCAAAAGGAAAGGCTTTCAGTAATTTCAGTACCTGCCTGTACAGAAAAATATTCACTGGGGAGATGCATAAATTTGTCATTTTTGCTGTGAGCATTAATTCTTAGTGGGAATTAGTTGGGTTTGGTCCTGTGTTTGAATTGGCAGCAGCAGCCCCTTGTTGAGGCATGAAGCAAACTAGCAGTGCCCTGTTTACAGCTGCTTGTCTGGGTACCACTCTAGCTGGCAATAAAAGTGTAGAGACATCTGAGGAAGCTGCAGGAAGAGGAACCAGCTCCATGTGTTCTGCTGACGCAGTTGGAGCTGTTAGAATGCCATAAAAGCTGCTGCCCTGTAATAAATACTGGTGCATTATGCAAACCATGGAGAGCTAATTTGGGTGTGCTGGGAGAAGATTCCTTCTCCAAGACATCTTGCTTTTGCAGGAAAAGACTGGGTGAGGCTGTTAAAACCACCACTGATTTGCAATGTACTCTCCATTCTCCAGAACCTCAGGAGTGACATGTCCTGGTAACAGCAAAACCTGTGTTATATGGGCCCTAGGAAATGCTCAAGGGAGCCTGGGCACAGAAAACTTGACTGCAAATCTCCAAGAGCTGATGGATGGAACAGGCAGCTTCTTCCTGGTCTGTGGTCCAGCCCAGCTTCCCCAACCCAAGGGTGTTGTCCATAGGGAGGCTGCTCTTCACCTGGCTGAGAGCCACGCCTGTGCCTGAAAGGGGCAGTCTCTGAGTGCTCCTGGGAAGCTTACACATAGCCTGTCCCAGAGCCTGTGTCACAACCAAGGGTTGTTTGGGACACAGCTGGGAAGAGCCTGGCTGCTGGATGGGTTTGCAGCCCCTGTTTATTCCTTGTTGTCTAACTGACTAAACTGCTGACTCTTCAGCCAGCCTGCATTTCTTCTGCCAGGCCTTTGCCTTTCCCACTTTGCCATACAACTTACAGATTACAAGTTTTGTGCATCCTGAAGGCTAAATTAAATTATCTCATGGGCTTAATTTAACCTGCAAGCCACCAAAAGAATGAAGCATCTAGAATCATTCCACTTTACCTCCTGTCCTTTTTTGAGAAAAGTACCATCCTGACTGTTGCAGGCATGGAAACTGTAATGTACAGGGGCATTTCTGTAGCTGGTTACAGATTTTGGTAGCTAATAAAAGCAGTTTACTCATCATGTATCTTTGCAAAGGACTGGTAAAGGGGAGGCTGCCAAGCTGGTTCATGACAAAGAACTTGGAAGAGTAAAACCAGAAAAAAAATTTAAAAAAACCCCAACCCAAACAAAAAAAACTTAAACAAAGCAACAACAGCAAAAAAACAACCAATGTTGGAGCTGCCTTGGAAGGAGCTTTGCATACAAAATACTCATGTTGCATTTATTGAAAACCGCTCGGGTCTGTAGGTATGCAGGATTTGAATTAGGTAATTTGGTAAAATAATGTTTCTAATATTCTATTTGAAGGTTTTAGACTTCAGGCCCACATAAAAGCATTTGTAGTTTTTAAACTGGACTGACTGTTGAAGTGAACTAACATCCTTGTCATACATTTCAGCAGTGTACAGTTACTGGAAAAAAAGAAACCCACAATTTGCTCACACCCTGGAAAGCAAATAGTTACAAGGTTCCACAGAACCATTTCAACAATTTATTAAATAGTCACCCTTCTCCCACATACTTCACAGAAAATTTCTGTCTGTGTGTTTTCTTGTGCTTGCAGTGTGTTTCCAATTCCAGTCAAAAATATGTAAATGTAAAGTATCACCTGGAAGCACAGCATAGTCATAAGTTAAGTTTTTTCAGATAGGGCTTAAAAGGTAACAGGCTTTTTGCCTGCATCTGTAACAGCCTTCTGGTGGGGTTTTGATGCGTGTAGAAGGTGTATGTGTATATGTGAAGATGTTATGGAGGGCAACAAAGAAAACAATGAGAGGGTTGACTGTGTCATTTGGCATATTACAGCTACGACCACTGTCTCTTCTCTGGGGGCTTCATCCACAGAGGAGTGAAGCTGGCATGCCAAAAGATACTCCAGGGTCTTTAAAAAGTGAAATAAAATCTTAAAACCAGTTAACGTTCCCTCTTGCTTGTTGATTGCAAAAATGAACCTGATTTAAGAGATAACATCTGTCAAGAGGCTCATCTCGCATTCAGGGAAAAGAATTAAGGCATTTCATGTAAAGGAGCATCCTTTTTCAGTATCTTATGCTTTAATTTGGCCTCTGGGAAATTTTGTTACCAGCCTAGCTAGGAAGATTAGCACTTTTTCGTTGTGCATGCTGTAAAATTTAAAATAGCAAGAAAAGAGCATCTTTAAAACAGAGTGCCACCTAAAATCTCACTATGGATTGGGGAAAACTTTTAACTACTGACCAATGAATTAATGCCAAACGAGACAAACTGTGTCTCTCTTTGATGCCAACCTGAGAAATACTAACCAGAACTGCAGTAAGATGATGTGGTGTAAAGGCTTATGTGTAGGGTTTTACCTAACACCAGTAACAGTTGAAATCAATGTTTTGTGTAATTTTGTATTTTAAAAGAAAAAATAGGTTTTAGAATTATTTACAGTTGCCATATTTATCTTTTAATTCTGTTGAGTTATCTGATGAGACTTTTTAAGGTAAAAAACAGTGTTTATCTACACAGTTTCCTCCTTACAAGAGCAAAGATTATAAAAGGGAGGAAGGGTTTGGCAAAAGGATGTTAGGGTTCAGTCCAAAGGCTCTTGAGGATCCTTCTCATCTTCAAGTGCTCTGTGATGATATTCAGTGTTATGTGATAGGAGATATTTGAGTAAGTTACCTTGTTGTTGTGTTTATTGCACCTAGTTCTGCTTCTTACTGTGATCAATGTCAATAAAATTCTCAATTTCTTAATTGCAATTCTTTCAGAAAAGGAATGTTTGTCCACATGTGTCCAGAACATGCAGCAGTCTGATGACCTTTCTCCCCTAGAAATAGTTGAGATGTTTGCTGGACTTTCTTGTTTTCTCAAAGACTCCAGTGATGTATCCCAAACGTTGTTGGATGACTTTAGGATATGGCAAGGATACAACTTCCTCTGTGACCTCCTCCTCAGGTATGTAAAAGTGCTTGAAGAAATGGAGACAGATTGCTGAGCTTTTTTCAAAAAGGGTGTCAACAAAGAACAGGTTAATAGGTTTGAACAAATAAGTGATTATAGATTATTATGGAATGAAGATATTAGGACCAAAACATGACATTATGTGCTTTTCTCCATGTATGAAACTACATTGTTCAACCTTTTAGTCTTTAGCACTGGTTTATTACTAAATGTTTCTCTCTGTGTGATGAAAGCAGAAGCTTAAAAACAACTGGTACTAAATATTTAGAAATAGTCCAGAACATAAAATTTTGGCTGCGATTAGTGATTTGTGGGGTTGGTTGGGGGTTTATTTTGTTTTGTCTGGTGACATGGTTTAATGGTAGGCTTGCCAGTGCTGGATTAAATGCTGGACTCACTGATCTTAAAGGTGTTTTCCAACCTAAATAATTATGTGTTTATATTATTCTCTTGTTTTATCATGCTATCATAATGAAAAATCATGTACATAAATGTGGTGCATGTTATGAGGGAATCCGTGTATTTAGAGAGTTTTGGGGGATTTTTACTTGTACTTTTTATTGAAGATATTGCAAACCTGATAATGCAGCAGAAAATATGGTAATGAAAATGTCTGCCCAAACAAAACTTGGATGTATAATCTCTCCATGATTTTATTTCTTTACATGAAAGAGACTTCTTTCTTTTTTTTTCTCAGTCAGCAAATTAGTGTCTGTTGAATTATTTGTGTAAAATTTATGGTCAATCTGTGTTACTTTCTTTGGATATTAAGAACTGAAGAAGGGTCTTTACCTGTTGAAATGTGTGTGTTTTACAAATGCAAGATGGAAACTTGCAAATTACGTTTCTAAGTGTACACCTTATGAAGTATACTTGGGTCAAAGATGTCTCTTAATAAGAAATATTAAGGTTGTTATCACCCTCTTTCAAGTAATTCATTTTTGTTGCTAGGATATGCTGGGGTTTGGCACCCAAGTATTTGAACTAAATTTTCCACTACATTGTATGTATTTGTTTGTTTGTTTTAAATGGACACCAGACATGGAGGTGGCATTTGAAAATGTTAATCACAGTTAAAATTATTCATAAATTATCTTTGCAAAAGCTAGAATGCCTGTTATGGAATTGTAATTTTTCTTGTATAAAAGGAGTGTTGGAGTGTATTATATTTACTAACACGTTGATTCAAAGCTGTGTAATTCAAACACAGTTGTTTCCCAGAAACTATCAAAGTTTAGGTAAAATATGAGGGGAGAACTCACTGTCCATTAGCAATTTCATCTTCAGGTATAAAAGCAATCCTCTGTAGATAAGTGTTTTAACAAAACTCTCTCCTGAACTTGCTCATCCTTAAAATTAAACAACAAGGGATCCCTGACAAGGCTGTAGGAAGAC
>JAWWEV010000134.1:11947442-12012118 GCA_035583235.1 Hafferia zeledoni
CGGACGGTCCCCTACTGAGACTCGAACTCGTGACCTTGGGAGTCAGAGACCGGAGTGCTCACCATTACGCCACGGGCCAGAAACAGCCTAGTTATATTTTTAATTCATGTTACATTTAGTTCATTACTAAATTCAATATAAACATTACCTTTAACCAAAACAGTATAGAGTCTTCCCAAAAGATAGAGGGCTTGGCATATTTTTTATTTCATCCCAAAATTCTTTGAGCTCTAGCATGAAAAGAGTAACTACTGTTGGAGTAACAGAATTATTGAGGAAATTCCTAGAACTAACCTTCATCCTTGTACTCAACACCTTTAGTGAAAAATATTGTTAGGAGTCATTCAAGTTCTATTTTTATTTGTGGTAGGAGAGGACAAACAGTGGTAAGTTATTAAACATCCATAAGGCTAAAACTCTGCTATTCAGTCTCTAGAAATGAAAATAAACACCTTCTACACTGTTTTGTTGTCATTATTTGTTACTGATTGTATTTTTTCATACTCCTTATGTGCTCCTCCTCACCCCTCTTTCCGAGCAGGTATTTTCAGGGAGTTTGGTGGTGCCAGATGTGTCCACAACATAGTGAAGTACCCCCAGTGCCGCCAGCACGCCCTGATGATCATCCAGCAGCTGGTGTTGTCCCCCAGTGGGGAGGATGACATGGGCACCTTGCTGGGGCTGATGCACTCGGCTCCACCTACGGAACTGCAGCTGAAAACAGACATCCTAAGGGTAAGTGAACTAGCACTGTTCAGGACTCTTGCTCCTAAGACATTGTTTCCAAAAAGAAAACACTGAGAAGGGGGTTGAGTTGCGTTGGGTTGTGTGGATGGTGTTCAGCTGCTGAATGTAGGTCGCTTTTGGAGCTGAAATGCCAACATTTGGTCCATGGCTTTTATTTTCTTCCATCTATCCATGGTAGGTTTCAGAATCAGAGATGAAGGTTAGTGAGTGAGTATGGTTTTAGTATCATCACTTGTAATCAGTCTTAGTGGGTAGGAAATGAGGTTCTGATACAATAATCTTTCCTGGTGAGGTATTATTGAGTTAAAAATAATGAAAATGCGTGGGGAGAAAAAAGCAAGTGTGTAACATATAAGTTTATTTTCAGTGCTAGCTTGCATTTTCCTGTGGCAGGCTTATTTTATGTTACCAATTTGTTAGCTTTGAATGCTGAAATAATTAATATAAATGTAAATTGTATTGATCCTACTAGAAGATAAGGCTGAGGAACTTGCTTGCTTAAGGAAAATAGTGAAAAGGGAGGGAAGTAGGGCTGCGAGGAGAGGAAGAAGCAAGAAAACTCTTATCTGTCTGCTGTTGTATTAGGGTTTTTATCTGTTAATCTAGACCCAAAATTTCTTCTCAGAGTAGCTCATTTTACTTTTGTAAATTGACATAATACTGTTTATTTTAGGGTGGAAAAGCTGAGGCAAAGTAGTAGCAAGTAAATGAGTCTTATTGGAGAGGGTTTGGAGACATCTACGTTCATCTTTGTTTAGAGGAGCTGTAATATTTTTCTGGCAGATAAGCAGCTTCATATTATTCCAAAAGACAAAAAGGAATGCTAGTAATAAAATTATTCATTTGCTGTGTTTTGTCTGTCAAGGTCTTCAGTTGTTTTTGAGCATGTGTTATTCACAATACTTAAGGGGAGAGAAAAGTTATTGCACTTCCCCAGAGGATGTAACATAGAAAATCAGGATTTCTGTCTTTCATGTGCCTTGTTGTACTTCCATCAGTGGTGTTTTCACTAATTTTGGTTATGGAACTGACAGTCCAGAACAGGGTAGTGATATGTCTCTTACTGTTTGGTCAGGTTTGTCAGGAGATGAGATATTGCCTTCAAAGGAATGACAGTCTACCTATTTCAATACTCATCTTCTAAGTACTCAAAAAAATAGCAGCATGATTTTGAAGAAGTAAAGTTTTGGTCATGGAAGACTCCCCTGTAGCTTATTTTTTTTGTATCAATAGCATTTTTCTGTTATGATGATTCCTGTAAGAGACTTTTTCTTCTATATTGCATATTAACATGTGGGTCCAGCTTCCCATGGCAGATGCTTTTTTTGTTTGTGTTTGGTTGGGTGAAGGAGCTTTTCCACCCCCAGATTTCACAGATAGATGAGTATTATTCTCTACTACCCTGGTTCGTGTAGTTTCTGCTGTTTATACTGTGACTTTGTATCTATTTGTTCAGCAAGTAAGGTTTTATACACTTTATTTTTCTCTCAGGCTTATTTTTGAACGGCAACTCTCAGAATGAAGTCTCACTCGATTCAGAGGAAAGATAAAACTAAGTGGATTTTTTGGCTAATATTTTGCTGCCTGAATTCACCAACTGAATTGTTAGGTTTGACTGCTGTTGTTGTGGTTTCATAGCTGCCAGGTGCATTTGCATTGTGGATTTCAAGGAAACTTGGTTTTGCCCACCCTTGTTTGAAATTGTGAAGTGTGATGGCACAGAATATTCCTTTCCAGTAGTATATTTTCTGCCTTATCACTAAGAGACTTGCCTGGGAATTTTGGGTACCATTCTAGGCTTGCTCAGGTCTTTTCAGTTGGCGGGTTTCTTTACCTCCTTAATTTTTTATTTCTGAATTAGAGGCAGTGCTTTACTTTTCCCCCCACTCTTTTTAGTTTGTAAACTTTTCAGTATGAGAACTCCTGCAGTGGAAGGTTGATCTTTAGAGACTTCAGGCATTACCAAATTCTGACAAAAGACACGAGGATTTTGCTAGCACAACCAAAGTGTTCCTACCTTTTTCCAAGTTGTTTCTAATGCTGCTGCTTTTTGTTGCCGTTGTTTCCCTGTTTTGATTGTCTGTTTTGTCCACAGGCCCTACTCTTGGTGCTGAGAGAGAGTCACCGCACAAGAACCGTTTTTAGGAAAGTTGGTGGGTTTGTGTATGTCACATCCTTGCTCGTTGCTATGGAGAGATCTTTGTGCTCGCCTCCCAAGAATGGCTGGGAAAAAGTAAACCAGAACCAAGTGTTTGAACTGCTTCACACTGTGTTCTGCACACTGACTGCAGCGATGCGCTACGAGCCGGCCAACTCTCACTTCTTCAAAACAGAGATCCAGTATGAGAAACTGGCAGATGCTGTTCGATTACTTGGCTGCTTCTCAGACTTGAGAAAGATAAGTCCCTTGAATGTCTTCCCTTCAAATACACAATTATTTCAAAGACTTTTGGATGATGACCTAATATCCCTGGATTCTGTGTCACCTACTCTAAGACACTGCAGCAAACTTTTTATTTACCTCTACAAGGTAGCAACAGATTCTTTTGACAGGTATGAACTTTGCTTTTTTTTTTATTTTCCCTTTCTTTTTTTTAATCTTCTGACCCTACCTGCCCTGCCACAACTGATCCCCAAAATAGTTTTCTTCAGATATCTTCATTGCAAGCTTTTGTATTTTCAGTTTAATCTATTTCTTTGTTCCTTCACCCCAGTGAGAGGAATATAAGGTGTCACCATCTGACCAGTCAGTGACTATGCAGCATTCTCTCTGATGCTGAATGTTTTTGTCATGGTACCAGTTAAGATAAAGATTCAAGTTTATGGTTGTATTTGATGTTTTGAAGCAGCCTGTTGGTTGATAAGCAGGCAAGTTGTGTTATCACACAGAACTACAAGATTTTTTATGCTTTTATTCAGTCAAATGAAAAATTGGATATTGAATGTCATGTCTTAACTCCATGTTTCCTTTGATACAGAACTTGAAGTGATTAGGTAACATTGGGATTAATTCAGAATCATAGAAGCATTTAGGTTGGAAAAGACTCTAAAAATAGGATCTAACTGTAAATCAACCACTAACAAATACACCATAAACCATGTCCTTAAGTGCCACATCTACATATCTTTTAAAAACCCCCAGGGATGATGACTCAGCCACTTCCCTGGGCAGCCTGTTGTTACAATGCTTGATAATCCTCTCAGTGAAGAAATTTTTCCAAATATTCAGTCTTAACCTGCCCTGATTCAACTTGAGGCCGTTTCCTCGTCTTATCACTTGTTATTTAATTAATTAATTATAATGGGATTTGGAATTAACAGAAACGTGTGTCTCAAAGTTGATTCAAAATGACAACAAAACTTTGTGAATATTGGCTTGTCTTAAAGTAATTTTCACCCTTTAATTTATCTTGATTTGTACTTTAAGGTACAAAGTAGTAAAACACAGACCTAAACTTCGTATCTGGGACCTTGAAGCTTCTGCACTCCAGCTACTGAATGGGACCCTGTTTTAATAAGATGGGCCATCTAGTTTGTCAGATGCAGGGGCTGATTTTCCAAGTGTTGAAGGTGTGGTTGTATATGTTGATATATCAATAGGTCTGCCAGTTAAAACTCAGTGACCAGCAAAGCACAAACTTCATGTTTTTGTTATGAAATTTTGTCTCCAAAGCAGCAAATCTTAATGATTTTCTCTTCTTCAAAACAATAAAATATAAAAAAAACCCCAACACCCCTCCCTCAGAAAAAATAAAAGCCCACTACAGAAATTTATCAGTTTGATCTGCTTTTAAAGTATTATCAAAACATTCAGATAGTGGGAGGAAAATTTGTATTAAGAATTTGTAATACGTCCTGTAGAAGTTATGGCATTGGCTAACAGTAGAAAACGAGGAAACAATGGGGTAAGTAAATGCCATGGTGATGTTGCTTAAGATACCCTAAGTTCTTTTTTTATTTGTTTTGGCTGTTCTTTCCAGTGACTGCATTCTTTCTTCTCTTTGAAATTTCTGATCATCATTTATTGTAAAGTTTACATGACTGTATTTCTTACCCTTGTTTGTTATACCTTATTTACTGAGGCTTTACTTTCTCCTCTGAGTTTCTGCTGTTTAACACTGGATGTTCTGCCTTGCCAGTGTCAGTAAATCTCTGCCGAGTAGTGAACAAGCTCTGCAGAGTCATTCACAGGACCAGTACATGCTTTGCATGCCTGTGTATTCACCTGATGCTGTCATTCCACAGTGTCCTGTGTCATCCGTGTTGTTTCCGAAGAATGAATCCTATGATGGTCTTATTGGCACTTTTGTAAAACTAACAAGCTTATGTATGGCCTCTGGTTTCTTCTCTAACCTTTCTGTCCTACCCCTGTCTGTTTTGTCTGTAGTCGTGCAGAACAGATCCCTCCTTGCCTGACAAATGAGACTTCTCTCCCCTCTCCTTGGGGTACGCCAGCTTTGTCCAGGAAAAGGTACCGACCCTTCCAAGACAAGTTGATCTCGCTTCTGATTTCTCTCTCGCTGTTGTGTTTCTCAGTTTGCAGGGGAGGGGTGTTTCTCTTGAGTTTGTTTTTTTTCCTGAGGTGTGCATTTCCACTTGTGTGTTCACTGGATGAAATAAATGTAAGGGTATGTTTCATATCCAGTCCTAGACAATGATGCTAATGGATGAGATTAGGGGTGTCTCCAGGCTCCCAAAGCACTTAGTCATGTTCAGGATTCAAAAACAAAGCCTAGTATAAGAAATGATCTAAGGAAGGTGTGCTTGACACTCTCAGGAGCAGTTCAAAGACATTCAGACTATGCTCATAGATCAATGAATACAGCAGGATTGCTGTATTTTCTTGAATAGTTTTTCAAGAAAAGATGCTTTCAGTAGGAAGGTGGATGGCTTGTTAAGATGCTCATTTGTTGGTAATTGCACAGAATGAAAAAGTAAAGAATCAACCTGTCAGTACTTGACTACTAAATGATGTAGAGACATGCTAAATTAAAAGGTTTGGAAAGAAGGCACAAATAGCCCAGTTCAGAAATCCCAGTACCCACTTCTGCTCCCAAGCTACTGTCTTGTCTTATGCACCTTAATGTGTCTGGTAGATTTAATTTTTTTTTTTAATAAAGGTTACTGTTTGAACAGCAGGGTTACTTACAGGCTTGTGCAAATGATGAAAAGATTTTTCCCGGAGTCCCCAGGGAAGGGAAACAGCCCTTTGTCATCTGAAGATGTGGGTTAGGCAGAGATTTGCTTTTGAAAGCTAAAAAAATATATGAAAGACTCTGGGGTTATCGGAGGTACAGGTGCCATATGTGGAAAATGTGGTCATTCTTCCTTGGTGTACTGCTTAAAATACGCCATCAAGTTTCATGTTTGGAATGTAAAATATTTTGCGAAGGGAAGCAACCAAAGATGCTTTTGGAAACTGTTTTGAAAGGAATGTTTATACTCAAGCAGTTTAGTAAAGAGAACCCTCTTTCTGTCTTGCTAAGCGTTGTTACCCAAGTCATGCCTGGGGTGTTCTACAGGAGGTGGCTTGGACAAGGCCACCTTCTCAGTATTCCAGAACCTCTTAGACTGTCATTTCAATTCTTTTCTAACACTGAAGCATTTAGGAACAAACCTTGCAGCTTACAGAGTAAAAAAACCTTACCTGCCAAACTCCTTTCCCTCTCATTTATTCTGAAGAAGCTTGGAAGCAAACAGCATTTCCTGTAGAAGCTGTTTACAGTTTCATCCCCGATATCAGCCTCTAGTGTTACAGATTGCCCTTTGCTGCACCACACCGTGCTGTTCTCCCTGGGGTAACAGGTGTGGCTGCTCAGGTTCACTGAATTACTCAAACACACGGACATGCAAAGGCTTGCAGTGGAACACACACAGTGCCTGCTAAACAGGAGCTCGTTCCAGGGAGTAATGAGTAAAGAGTGCCAGATGGGTTGTTGATGCAGCCTGATAATTAAAATATAAATATAGCAATATGTGAATAGATATGTTAGGTTTCCCTCATTTTTTGTAGTACTGAACAAGCAGCTATTTGAAAACCGGAGGTAAAGATTGGGCAGTTTAAAAAGTCATTATCCCTGTGGGGTGCTTTGGGCAATTCAGGTAAACACCAGTATAGTAATGTAGGTACTTGCTGGGATAAAGAGTGCCTTTGAAATGGATTTTCACAAAGAAAAAAGGCCTTTGGGTTATAAAAAAAAGTGTAAGACTCAAAGCAAAAGTGGACAGAAAGAATGATCATGCTGGCCTGGGTGACTTTTCAAATACTTTCTGTAAAAGCATGTTTTCAAGTAAAATGGTAGGACTAGGCTTTCCAAAAAGTCTGTTTGAACAGCTGTCTGCTTTCTCACAGTTGTTCAGCATAATGTTTGTCATTCCTGGTGGATTCAGTGCCAGTAGCTGAGATCTTTCAACTTTTAAAAATAAGCACCTTGGGGGTTGTAGTCCGATATTATTTTTTTTGTCTTTCTAAATGTCAGATACAGTCAGATTCTGTTGGAGTTGACTCTTCTGAGAGAAGTGTTTGCTCTTCTCTTACTGTTTTCTGTCTCCTTTCCTTTGCATCCTTGGGATCTGCCTTGCTCTTGTGGCCTGGTTTTCTGCCTTTTGACTTGTAAGACAGGTGCCTGAGGGAGAGCTCTGTGGTGTTTGGCTAAAAGAGCTAGCAGACACTGTGCACATAACTAATTTGTGTAAGTAAAAATAGTACAGTTCTGGTTTTGCACACAGTCTGGAACAGTTCTGTTTGCACTGATACGGTAATACTCTCTCTCAGACATGTCTGCCACTTCTCAAAGCCGTGTTTCCCTGAGGACTGGTGCCCTCCAAGTGTTATCCTTTATGGAAGCAGAGTGCGTAGGACTCCTGCAGCACCTGCATTGGGATGGCAGTCCGTGCTGTCTGCCCTGTTACCTGGAATGCTGTGCTCTTCCACAGCTGTATAATTTGAATCAAGAGCTACAGCTTTTTCAGTTGTTTGATTGCCTCAAATTTTGGCAGAAATAAACATATCTTGACAAGGTGTTCTCATAATTTTTTTTTTTTTTTTGAGGGGATGGCTCGGGCCTGACAGGATGAAGTAGAGAATAGAATGTGCCTTGGACTATGTGATACTTTTAGCCTTTGTTTTTAGAAAGTTTGGATGGTGATTACTCTTAGCAAATGATACACAGAGTGTTTATCTACAATAAATCTTATTTTTTTCTTTCCAGATGAAAATGTTGTTATAATGCTCATCGAGAGTTGTAACTAATTATATAAGTTTTAATTTTCCTTCATTTATTTTTTTGCTACGTTAGACCGATCTGTGTGTCATCTTCAGTGCAGTGTCTTTTTCTATTATCCACTTCTTTTTTACTTCTTCCCTAAAGGGATTATATAAAGAATGTAGAATCATGGCTAAATTAATTTGTTGCATCTTCCACACTTATCCATAGACCTGCAATTAATATCTTGGATCTGTTTTCTTTTTACTGCCTAGAGATATCTCTATGAACTGGATTTTTTTTCCCCTCTGTTGTATTGGTACAAGTACTTCTTATGTGGAAAAACCAAATACATAAGATACTTTAAAATAATGTGAAAAACTTAGAATAACATATGTGTTAAGTACATAACTTTTACTTAAATTGCTAACAGAAAGCCTAGTCTTGAATATATTTCCTTTCCAGTTATGTGTAGTGTTGCAGTTCAGGCAGTTGGAGACCAGGATCCCATTCGTGTCTGTGAATCACACTGAGCAATGGTTCAGGTTTTTATTATGCTCTTCCTGTACTACTGCTGTGTTGTAATGTCACAATGTACCTGGTGAGGTGAATGTGAGAGTGCAAATCAGTACACTTAGAAATATAATTTGTTCTTAAAAGTGGGCAGAAGCTTTATCTTCAAGAATGTGTTGGGGAGTGGAATTTCACTAGACTGAAGAGCATTTTCAAATATAAATGGATATTTGGTTTTTTACCTGCCTCAGTAAAACTTGCATGGAGATGCTCAAGGTGACATTGGAAAGAGGCTGCAGTTTTCTCCTTCAGATAGTGCAGTGCTGTCAGGATGCAGGAGAAACAACTGCATTTTAGTCTCTGCATTAAGACACGGGAAATAATGATAGTTTATTAGTTGTTATGCTGCCATTAATTCCATTTAATTTTAAAAGAGATAAGTCTTCCTTACCTGCCGCATGTTTCCATCCATGGGTCTGATAGAGTAGTGCAGGAAATTAGTGGCTAAGGGTTTGTAAAAAACACAGGAAAAATTCATTTGAACTGATCTTTTTCATAGTGGTTGGTTACAATAGAATTGCCAAGTTTGCTATAAGCATTAGCTGAATGAGTAAAGCATCAGTAATTTAATTTTTCTTAAAAAACTCTCTTTTGAACAGTACTCTTGGATTGTTCAGGTGCCAAGTTATTGCTGATCTGCCATAAGCCTTTTCAATAGGAACCCTTTTTTGGGGAACATTATTTATCCAACCCATTTTTCAGCCAGCACAAGAAGATTGTACTGTACTTCCTAGTGTCCTGTCTTTGACTAAATAATCCATTATCTCAGCTTTCTTGGAAGTGTCTAATGGGTGAGGCATCAATGAGCCTCTGAGTTTTACTTGTGCCAGGGTTTGGGTAAATATCTGTCACTGAGAACAGAGAGGGGAAATGCCTCTTTCAAGTGATTTGATAAAAAGAGACTCTTTTTGGCTGGATCCACTTCTTGTAAAACAGCAGGCAGCATGTGATCTTCAAGAAAAATTGTTACACAGAGTTTGTTCTATTTCATCTTACTAATAACTTTATATGAGAATATGGGTGGTTTGTGTTGAGGTTTTTCTGGGTTTGTAGGGGGTTTTTGTGTGGTTTGTTTGTTTTGTAGCGAGCATGAGCCTTTCGATCTCTTTTTTGCTTTTAAAGTACCATCTTGAAAGCACATGTTCAGTAAGCTGCTCATGCTGTTTGTGTGTTGAATCTCATGCTGAAAGAAGAATGGCATCCAGCTGATACCTCCAAGAGTTTCAGTGAGGAACATGTTGACAGGTCTCAGCACAAGTGGTTGCTTCTAAGTCAATATGTCAAAGGCTCTTTTGCTTGGATCAGACCAAAGCACCTTAATGAAAAACTAAACTGCTGTAGTAGTAGTCACGGAAAGTGTACAGATTGCTGGCAGAAGTATACACAGAGACCAACTTTCTGTTCCCAGAGGCTGAGAGTTTTGTGATATTGAGTTTTATAATCAGTTGTTGATGAAAACCACAGGGAGAGAAACATACTCCAAGCTGAATTCACCCCTCAGAACAGGAGCAGTGGTAGGTGGCATGCTGCAGTTTTTGTGTTGCCACTGCAACTCAAATAAAAAGAGGGAGGCAATAAAGACAACCTCTGAGTTCTTCAAACTACGCAGCACTGGGAGAGGAGACTTTTGAGTTCAAGAACAGTTGAGAAATTGAAACCGTTCCAGGCTGCCCTTTAGGGAAACATACCCAACAGGTCTGAGAAGTGGAACACACTTGGTCTGTCTAACTGAGGGAAGAGAAAGGGGAGTAACATCTATAAGCCAGTACAATTTTACAGCTGCTTGAAAAATGCAGAGCTCATAATAGATGGGTGTTGTAACCATGGGATGTTTTCTGTCCTGCAGGCACACATATCATTCTGTTTCAACACCTCCTGTTTGCCCTCAGAAAAACATAGCTGATGTGAAACTCCAAACAGGATCCACGTCCATACCAAGCTCTGATGCTGTCATTATTCACCCTGGTGCTATGCTTGCAATGCTGGATCTCCTGGCCTCTGTTGGATCAGCTACACACCCAGAGGTAGGGAAAAAATTCTGCCGTCTTAAGCTTTGAGAGTGACTGGGAAAAAGGATGGCTGTGGGAAATAGGAAAGCTGATGATGTCCTCTTGTTTTGTGCTGAAAAATGAATGTATTTCACAGGCTATTTGAGTTGAATGACTGGTGATATAGAGGCCTGGTAGAAATTGTTTTATTTCATAGGCTTTGTTTTATTTGTCTGTTTCAAAATCCTGTCAACAATACAAATTTAAAGAAAGGTCTGAAGTGGCCATTAGGTGGATTTCCAAGCATTGTAATTAATATATGTTTTCTCTCATGTATCAGGTGTTAATGCATAGTATGAGGAGGGTGAAGGATTGAGCATTATAGTGGGTATACATGCTGTTTGAAATAGCTGGAGTATATTCGAGTTCCAAAATTGTACTGCCTGCTTTATGCCATTCCCAAACCAAAATGTCTACTGGTGCTGTGTATGTGAAGGATTTGCTGGACATTATTTGAAGTTGGTTATGTATTTTTTGTTTGTGGTGTCTTCCCCAAAGAACACAGTTTATTACAAAAAAAAAAGGACTTCTGAAAGCTTGCAAGAATTACTAGACATGATTCCTCTTTCTTGTCCTCCACTGGTGATGACTGTAGTGACTTTGTGGCTTCAGCATATTAATTTGGCAATTATGTTGCATATATCTTACATTTTGTAGAGATGATGATGATGGCAGGGGGCAGAATGAAACCCCTACAGTCAAAGGGGAAGTGGTGAGCAACCTGGTACACCACTTAGATACACACACACACACACACACACACACACACACACACACACACACACACAAATATATCTATGGGGCTGATGAGATCTTCCCAAGAGTACTGATGGAGCTGGTGGAAGTGCTCACTGAGCCACTTTCCATCATTTTTCATTAGTCTTGGCTAGTCGTGGAGGTTCCAGTTGATTGGAGATTAGTGAATGTGACACCCATTTCCAAGACTGGCTGGAAAGAGGGACCCACAGGTCTGTCAGTGTGGCCTCAGTGCTGGGGAGGGTTATCAGGCAGATCATTGTGTGTACCATGACGCAGCATGTACTGAACAATTGTGGAATCAAGCCCAGCCAGCATGGGTTTATGAAATGCAGGTCCTGCTTGACTGACTTGGTCTTCTATGACAAGGCAACCTGCTTAGTTGATGAGGGAAAGGCAGTGGATGTTGTTTATCTGGACTTAGTAAAGTTTTTGACACCAGTTCTCACAGCATTCTCTCAGAGAAACTGACTGCTCATGGCTTGGGTGGGTATACTGGCTGTATGGCCAGGCCCAGAGTTGCAGTGAGTGGAGTCACATCCAGCTGCTGGCTGGTCACCAGTGCTGTTCCCAGGGCTCAGGACTGGGGCCAGGATCTTTATCAGTGATCTGTATGAAGAGATCAAGTGCACCCTCAGTGAGTTTGTGGGTGACACCAAGGTGGGTGAGAGTGTTGATCTGCTGGAGGGTAGGAGGGCACTGCAGAAGGTTCTGGACAGGCTGGATCAATGGGCTGAGGCCAACAGTGTGAGGTTCAACAAGGCCAAGTGCCAGCTCCTGCCCTTGGGTCACAACAACTCCATGCAGTGCCATGGGCTGGGAGAAGAGTGGTTGGAAAAATGTTTGGTAGAAAAGGACCTGGGGGTGCTGATCAACAGCCATCTGAATGTGTGCCAACAGAGTGTCCAGCTGGCCAAGAAGGCCAATGGCATCTTGGCCTGGATCAGCAACAGTGTGGCCAGCAGGACCAGGGCAGTGGTCATCCCCCTGTACTTGGCATTGGTGAGGCTGCTCCCCAAATACTGTATTTGGTTTGAGACCCTCACTGCAAGGACAATGAGGTGCTGGAGGGTGTCCAGAGAAGGGCAAAAGAGCTGGTGAAGGATCTGGAGCAAAAGTCTGATGAGGAGCAGCTGAGGGACCTGGGGCTGATTAGCCTGGAAAAGAGGAGGCTCAGGGGAGATCTTATCACTCTACAGCAATCTGAGAGGTTCTAGCAGGGTGAGGGTCAGTCTCAACATGTCAAACAAGTGATAGAATGAGAGGAATTGGCTTCAAGTTGTGCCAGGGAAGATTTAGGTTGGATATTAGGAAGAAAGAATGTCTTCACCAAAAAGATTGCCAAGCATTGGAACAGGCTGCCCAGGTATTTAAAAGATGGATAGATGTGGCATTTGGAAATATGGTTTAGTGGTGGAGTTGGCAGTGCTGGGTTAACAGTTCAATTCAATGATCTTTAAAGGTCTTTTCCAACCTAAATGAGTATATGTTTCTATGTTAAGTTACTTGTTCACAAAAATATAAGTTCATAGTTCTCTCAAAGCACTTAGAACTTCCAAACTGAACTCTCTTTTCTGGTGAAAAGTAGAGATGAATTGTTTTTCTTGACAGTAGTTGCAGTAATCTTTCATGTAACTCACTGCCATGTTTTGTGAAGACTGTTGCTTCACACAGACATGCACACACAGCCCCAAGACACACACATGCATGAACATATAGATCGTTCTGTGTAGTTATTGCTAATGGTAGTTTCCTTTTCATTATTATGCTGAAGGCCTTTATTTTATTTTCCTTTTCAGCTTGCACTTTCTCAAGCTGTGTGCTGTTCTCTTTTTCAGCATGCACTGGATCTCCAGCTGGCAGTGGCCAATATCCTGCAATCTCTGGTGCACACGGAGAGAAACCAGCAGGTCATGTGCGAAGCCGGGCTCCATGCACGGCTTCTGCAGAGATGCAGCGCTGCTCTCTCAGATGAGGACCACTCACTGCATCCACCACTGCAAAGGATGTTTGAAAGGCTTGCCTCCCAAGCTCTGCAGCCAATGGTGTTGAGGTCAGAGATAGCCCAGAAGTTCAGCTGGGCTGGGCCCTGCTGTCACTGGCTCACTGTAAATGGCTCAGAGTGGTAGAGGGCCAAAGTGACCTGCTGTGGTAGTTGATAACATAATATCCCATTTTATTTCTCAACAAATAGACTGTCTTGCTTCTGTTAATCAGCATGTAACCCTGGAGACATTGGTATTTGTAGGGCAGGGAGAAGTGTGGAGTGGGGGGTCTGGTGTTTTTCACAGAGATTGTACTGAAGTTAAATGATTGCTTTCTTCCTGCAAATCTTGAGAGGCTACCAAAAATGTCATTCCTGGCTATGTCCTTGGGAAAAGAAAATATGAGAATGGATTTCTTAACTTTTCTGTGCAATCTTAAATACCTCAGATTGGAAAAACTTTGGGCCAGTGCTTTTATTTAGCACCTTTTTTGTGCAAAGGAAATGCAGGAATGCGATACAAGAGGTGTCTGGAAAAATCTGGGCATGCATAGCTTTAGAAGGTTTATCTTTCTGCATATTAGTGCAAGTAGGTTTGTATGTCTATGCTAGTGCTGGAAAAGCAAGTTTTAAGAGTTTATGAATATATTTTAAATAATGTGTTAAATATTTACGTAGTTGTATGATAGTTTGGATTGCTTGTTAGATTCTGGGAAGACCTTCTTGAGGCCTTTCAATATCAAAAGGAGGCTTACAACAACAGCAGGGAGAGAGCTTTAACCAGGGCCTGGGTTTTGAAGTGAAAGAGGCTGGATTTAGATGGGATATAAAGAAAACAGTTTTTACACAGTGCTTGGTGAGACACTGGAAAAGGTTTGCCAGAGAAGCTGTGGATGCCTCATCACTGGAGTTATTCAAGTTCAGGTTGGAAGGAGTTGTCCCAGCTCACAGCAGAATGCTTAGACTAGATGACCTTTAAAGGTCCCTTCCAACCCAAACCATCCTGTGATTCTGTGATCTCAGCTGTAATAAGGAACTTAATTGTATTATCTCCTGTGGATCTCCGTCTGCCTGACCTGCAGCCAGGACAGCTGCTTGGTTCACTTCAGTGACATGTAGCTGTGTCAGAAGTGGGGCTGAAAGGAGCACCTTGCTGGTAGTCACATTGCAGAGAATTAGGCTTCCCTAGGCATAGACACTGATAGCCTGGGCAGCTGTATATATAAACACTATAGTTATCTATAGATAAAGGTTTTGATAGCTGTGAAATTATTCCTCCAACCAGCTGGAGCACAGGAATTAAACAAAGTTGAGGTCACTTACTTCAGCCTACAGCCTGCCTTTCCAGGGAAGTTCAGCTTGCTGAGCATGCATCATTGAGTTCCTGACATTCTCCAAGAGGATGCAGCATCCTCCTGCCAGGTCTTTGGAATGAAGAGAAGGAAATTGGAAACTTTGTCCAAATTGTTTGATTAGTTAAAATAATGACAACTTTTGACACCATGTGTTCGAACTTAAAATAGTTTCAAATGGATCAAATATGTTTGTTCTATTTATGCATTGGTTTATGTTCTTACTTGAAGGTTATATTTATTGCAAGTAGTTACTGTCTTTTAAAAAAATGATCTTAGATTTGATGCCGTTATGGGTAAATAAACACACAAAATGATTTGCAAATTCTTTTATTCTCTTTCTTAGGGAATTCTTACGCTTGGGAAATCCCTTGAATTGCGGAGCTTGGGACAAAAAGCTGTTGAAGCAGTACCGAGTGCACAAACCCAGCTCTCTGAGTTTTGAGCCAGAAATGAGAAGTAGGTGCTGAAGTGCTAATAATTTGCACAAAGAATGCTTCCCTGATACCCCCCGCAATTGCACACTTGTGTAAAATCTGTAGATAACCATCCATAAAAACCTAAATTCACCCCAGCTTTCTATGATTGTGAAATTATCAAAACAGTTTGATTGGAAAAGTTCTAAAAGCAGAGGGAATGAAGTACTTGGACTTAATATTTAGCAAGGTGATTATCATTTATTATTTTAGGAACAGTAACTGTTAGATAGTTAATAGTAGTTAGCAAGTTAATAGTAGTTAGTTAATAGTTAAATAGTGGTAGTTAGTTTTTAAGTCTTGAATAGGTCCTGCATTTGTAGTTATTTAATGTTATTTTTTTCTCAGATGCTTTCAGTGCAGATTGCATGTCATTAAATCTGTGCAGTGTCATCTCTCAGGGGTACAATAGGGTGTCAGATAAAATAACTACACTCTCTCCTATTATTATCCATGAGTTGTAGAGCTTGGGCATAGCTGTTCATGTAGTATTAGGAGAGTCTCAGTAAATTGTAATAAAAAGAAATGATTGAAGTTTCCGAATTATGTAATACCTATTTTTATGTGTCAGCTTGGTCGTTGTATGGCTTGTTGTAACATATAGTTAAAAATGCCTTAGTTGAAATGTTTGCATTGATTAAGCATTAAATAATGAAGTAAATGTATGTGTGGCCAGACTTCACTAACGAAGATTTGGGAACGCCTCTCCCCACATGGGTGTGCCCTTCCAGCCTGCACAGTGGATTCTTTAGGTGAGGCACAGTGTGCACAGAACTGGCCCCACCGTTTAAGTCCTCAGGTCCATCTGCCACGGCCGAGCGAGCTTGGACAGTGACAGGGAAGTCCTCGGGACTGTCACAGCACCCGGTACTAAGTGGGGCTGACCCTGCTGAGCATCTGAGATGTGACGGGCTGGGATGGCAGGGAGGCTTGAACTGCCAGGGGACGGTCCCACTGAGACTGGAACTCACGACCTTGGGATTCAGAGCTTGGAGGGCTCTCCTTTACACCATGGGACCACCCCTAATGAAATAAATAAACAAAATTAATTAACTGAATTCATATTATATCATCACACTCAGTGCATTTTAAAAGAGGAGAGATGATGAGATTCAACTTACCCCTCAGCCAGAGCTTTATTTGTTTATTTATGTATTTATGTTAGGGACATTTTGCTGTTCTTAGGTAATGTGATGGCCTCACAAACTTTCCATAGTATGTTGCACAAGGTACTCATCTTTCTGCCTTGGTTGAATGTTTTTATAATGAAAGTAATAGTTCCTAACTCATTACCCTCTGAGAGGCTGAACTAGTTGATGATGCTTGACAATTCAGCTCTTGCCTTGGAATCAGTAGTTGAAAAGTCCAGATACAGCCTGAGAATGCCTCCCTTTTGCAATGCTGTGTTGTTTCTTGGCTTCCACTGTAGATAGCATGGTTACCTCAATGGAAGGTCTGGGTTCTGACAGCGTCTTCGCCGTGCATGAGGACAGTCACTACCGGATAAGCAAGAGCCTGCTCAAGCCAGCAGAAGGGAGCACAGTGCCCCTGACCAGAGTGAAGTGTTTGGTCTCCATGACAACCCCGCATGATATCAGGCTTCACGGATCATCGGTTACGCCCGCATTCATCGAGTTTGACACATCTCTTGAAGGGTTCGGGTAAGGTCCTGCAGTGCTCTCACAGAACATGGGGCACACTGCAAGGTTTTGTTACTGTCCTTTTTTTAAAAAAAGGAATATTTGTAATTTTTAATAACTGTTTGTGAGCAGTGAGCAAATGAATTCTTTAAAGAAGGGAAAGGAATACTTCAAGTCACATGAACTTCTTCTCTCTCATTCATTAACGCCTTGAAAGCAAATGCTTGCCATGTGTGACAGTAGAAGTCAGCATGTATCTAAACTCTGAGAGGATCCTCTCAGTTCTGGATTTCACATGCCTTTTGAGACAAAGGAAACCTTGAAAGGTTTGCATATGACATTTGGATGGACAGTCCAGATGTTCTGGAATCGACTTACAATTGCTGAAGAACTTAGAAATGCAGAAGTGGGCAAAGCAGAAATACAAGTAAAGCAGAAAAGACAGCTATGATTAGTTCAAGTCACTGAAAAAAAGTATTAACTGGAGGCATATCCTGAATGTCATACTTAACTGATGTTTTTTGTTTCAACATCCAGTATCACTTACTATTTTTCTCTTCCTAATATACCTGCTGAATGAAGCACTTTATGAGGAATCATGTAACATGGTATTAGAAGGTGAAAACATTGCACCATTCTCAGTGCCTGTTTAAGGACAATGTTTTGTCTTTTTGGTTATAAAAATGGACTAGAAACCCCTGAATATTTAGAAGCTCTGCTGCTCTGCCTTCTCTTCTCAGCTTTGCAAAGCAAGGATGCAACATCCGTTTTGCATCTAGCCTTCATATCCAGTATAGTCAGGGGCAGACCTTTTTTTCTTTATAATAAATGGTACTCTAAGCTCTGCTCTACATCCTTCCTAAGAAAAAAGAGAATGCTTTGGGCCTAAGAACAACTTGAAATGAACTGGCAAAATAAATTGTCGCTGTCATTGCTTCAGGGGATTTGTAGGTGCTGGTAATGTGTTAAAAAGTAACTCACGTAATGCAGCTGTGAGCTCTTGTTATTTCAGCAAGCCACTTAAGAAGGCAGCTGTACTCAGTTTAAAAAAATGTAAAAAGTTTTGAGTTTGTTTTTAAGTGCCAGGAAGTTTCATGAAATCCACAGTTGGCTGACCCTTGCAAGTTACCTGCTTAGACAGAACTTGCTTGGTGTGCCATTGGCCATTATGGATTCACCCAGAGAAGAACATTTTGAAAAGGGAGGAGAATTATTTAATGACAACTGTAATCAAAAGGGAGATAATACTGACCAGAACCCTGGCCTGCTGTTGCCTTCAAGATGGCTGGTCATGTTAACTCTTTCTTGAAAGAACGAAATAACCCCTAGCACTGTCAGACAACTCAGCTACATTATACTTCAACCAATGTAAATGTCAACAAGTTATGATTCTCATCAAGTGGAAGAGCCATCATCTTGCCTCCAGTAGGACTATCTATACAAACTGGAAGCTGAACTCCTGTGAGGATTCACCATATCTTGGATAGGTTGATCACTGAAACTCTCTGGGCTCTTTTAGTATCCAAGGGAGGTACTGCTTATATTGGTTTCCACTGTGTCCACAGCATCAGTAGCTCTTGCAAGGACCAAATGTAGCTAATTTGGTGAAATAAGATGTTATTGTGAAAGCATACATAAAATAAGAACACTGTAGTATGCAATTGCCAGATCCTTTGAATATTTAGTTGATCCAGTCTGTAAGAGAGTCCAGAACAGCTCAAAGGCTGCAGTGACATATGGCTGAGATATGGGCATCAGTCTCTACACCTTTGCACCAATAACATACTATGCCAAAGCTCTTTATGCTGGGGATAATTTAGCCTCACAAGGAGCAATCTTGAGAATTTATTGCTGTTTTTTATTAATACCTAAAGTCATGAAGAGTGGTTGTGTGCTTATGGTGTATTTTCCTAGGGTATATTTTATTTGTGTTGAACTCCACTTATATTGACTTCCATAAACCCTAATGTGTTGCTGGTCTTCTGTTTAACAGCTGCCTGTTCTTGCCAAGTTTGGCTCCCCACAATGCACCTACAAATAATGCTGTTACAACAGGACTTGTTGATGGTGCAGTTGTTAGTGGAATTGGAACTGGTAAGTACTTAAGTGTGACTGTTAACAGTGTTTTGTATCTGATGTTTAGTTCTCTTATATGTCTTTGTTAGCCATGAAGTTGGTGTTGGACACTATGCACACATAATCAAGAACTTCTTGTGTCTTTTTTGTGTGTGTTTCTGTTGTCTTTTTGCCCACAGGGCAATGAAAAGCAGTATAAAATAAAAACATGTGATTGCTTTAAAACACAAGGCTTTCAGCAGGTGAAATTGTAATCAAAGTGTATGAATAATAAACCCAAATAGATTAAGGAAAAAATTGAGGTAGTAGTGTGAAAAGCACAGAAAACATGGAATTAATTGTAATGCTGTACTGTGACTTTGGTCTGCTGAATTCTTGACTGCATTTATTACAGGTGTAGTTGCACACATCATCACAAAAATCTCAGCTAAGTTGTTTGCTTTTACATGTTGTTAGAGGCTATTCACCCTACAGGAGCCTGGTGTGCTGTGGGGTTAATTGACCATGGTTACTTGGTTTAGAAAGGTGTTAGGTCCAAAAACTAAGTTGAAGGTTTACTGTATAGTAAGATGCAATTAGTGGGGGCAGCCTAGAAGATGAAATGGAGTCAGATGTTTGTGATGGAGAGATACTCCTCAACAGAGCTTCTTCAGTGAGTCACACATATGGAAGAAGTACTTCATCATGATATTAACCATTTCTGAATGCCTGATACTTTTCTTCTTTTTTAGTCTAGGGAACTGAAACTGTGGTGCTCTGAACAGACAGCTTCAGAGTTGATTTTTACTTTTAGAATACAAAGGAATGGTGTGCATTTTTAGCTTTACTTTGTTTTGAAAGAAACCCCTCTGAGCTAGCTTTGTGGCTTTTCCTCCAAGCTTGAGTCAGAAATTAAATAAGTAACACTGAAGTCCATGAAGGAAAAGTTTGAGAGAGCACAGCTGACATCAACTGAGCTGATATGTACAACCTACTGCAGATGTGTAATGGGCTTTCTTTTTTGTTTTTAGGTGAAAGATTTTTCCCACCACCATCTGGTTTAACCTACTCAACTTGGTTTTGTATTGAACATTTTAGTACCCCTCCTAATAACCATCCTGTGAGACTTCTCACTGTAGTGCGTCGTGCAAACTCCTCGGAGCAGCACTACGTATGCCTTGCCATTGTCCTCTCGGCCAAAGACCGGTCACTGATTGTTTCAACTAAAGAAGAATTGCTTCAAAATTATGGTAAGAGTTGTGCCATGTCATTAGCTAATACTGACAATATTATGGGGATGCAACAGCAAGTTTATTTTAAACCTAGTATCTGGAACAATAACGTGTGATGCAACTTTCGTTTCAGCTTCACCAGTTCCTAGTGGGTTTTGACAATGGAAAAATGCAAAATGTGAACATTCATGTAGAAATTTAGGAGGCTTTTATAATTCTGAAAGGAGATTCGGTGTCTGCATATAAAGAAATATTTTCGCCAAAATCCAAAGTATTATATGTTCAAATGAGGGATTACATCATTGGTTTTGAAAGGTTTTGCCTGTTATTGATCTTGTGCCATTCATTTTATACATCATCTCTTGAGATCTCGAGGTGCAAATTTTAACTGTCTTTGCTTTGAAGAAGTTTGGAAATAATAAACTAACAGGTTGTGAAGACTTTTTCAGTCTGGATAGTCCCACCACTGGAGGGCCGTTTGAAGGTGATCAGTCATTCACTTCATGTTTTAATGCTGTGATCAGTTTTCAGAAACAGTTTGTGGTTTTATTCAGTGTCTGTGACCCAAGGTGGAATTACAAGAGGTGTAGTGAAGATCTAGGTGTAGCTGGTGGTGCCAGTAAATTTGCTAGAGAGAGCTATCATTGCAGTCGGGGACTTCAGGATTTGCCATCTCCAGTCTCCTGCTTTGTCCTCCATCAGAGCCTCCAAAAGGGATCAGTTTTGACAGGCCAGTTGGCACACTGGGCCTATGGAGGGAGCTGAGAGGAGCAGGGCAGCCTTCTGCGTGTGTTTCAGGCTCAGCTCTTCACCAGACCAACACACTGGGTTACAAGTGCTTATGAAAAATGTGCTCCTGCTTCTTTTGTGCTTTTATTTTGAGTAGCAGGCACTACACTAATAAAGAATTTATACAACTGTTGTTATTAAAAATCCTCAAAACAACACAAACACCTAAGTGGACTGTTACCATGAAAATAAGGAATATTCTGTAAGCAGACAGTCACATCATTAACTGCAGAAGTCTCCCTTAGTAGAAGTCAGGTTCCAAATCTGAAACTTGAGAGCTGAAGAACCATAGTATAAAGGAGAAATTAAACCTGTTGAGTTACAAAAGTACTGACAGTGTTTTCTTTCTCAGAAGACCAAATTCTTAGAAAATGAAACATATTTATCTTCATTATTACCTGCTTTGGCTGGCACTGAAGCTATAGATCATATGTTTTTAGTTTGCACACCCTTACTATCCTTTAAAGAGATTGGATTTGAAGAGTCAGAAAAGACCTGAAGGTGTCTGACCAAAGGATTGGTTTTTAACTGAACCAGGATACTTTGCTTTACTTGAGAGCCACCCTCTTGTGGCTAAATCATAGTGATGTTACCATCAAGTGTGGAGCAGGTAAGTACCTGAGGAACTGAGATGACAGGCCCAACACAGCGACTGGAAGTGCTGGAAGTCTGTTTTAAGACTGAATAGGGTGGTTTAAGGACCATGAGAGCAAGAATACTACTGCTCAAAGACGTTTTGCTGAGAAAAAGAACTTAAGATTATTTTTTATGTGAAAGGTAATTCCAAGAACCCAGCTTTCATCATTTTCCTTGTGCTGTTTCTAAGGAAATGAGTGTTCTCCCTGTGCAGGCAGCTTGTTATGGTAAGAGGATAGAGGATTAATGGTTTCTTTTCATTCAGGATGAAAGAAAGAAGAGAGATCTGAAAAGTTCTGTTTTCTGTCAAAACATTCTCTGAACTTTCTTTTTTCCCCCCAATCTTTTATTTGTTGGAGGGGCTTTCAAGTGAGTCATTGTGTTTTGTGATGGAGGAGTTAATGCCCTTGCAAACTGACCTTGCCCTCTGGTATGAAGTCAAAGGCTGCCTTTTGGAGAAATTAAAATTACTCTGTGCTGAGGACTCAAGTGTATTTTAGCATTCAGGAGAAGAGAATTGAGCAGCCAGTAGTGTAAAAAGACTTGGGAAATGCTTGGAGAGTGTGAGTGGATGAGCTGGGGTTGGCTGGTCATCAGTTTGTGGTTTGCAGCGCCTGCGGAGGGGCTGGGAGTGTGTTCCTGTGTCCGTGTGACTGGAAGGCAGGCATCCATCTGCCACTCCTCCCACTGTTGATGCAGAGGTGTCTCTTGGAGTTGTGGGTGTGCTTTGCCTCATCCCACAGTAGCTGGGGCTGGCACTGACCCAACCTCTACAAGCAGGGCCCCTCTGCTGATACGGAGATGGGAAGGCAAGGACAACTCACTGTGGTTACAGTACTGAAGTGGAGCAGATAAGACATTGTGAGGTCTTGATTTTGACTTGGGCAGAAGTGTCTCAGTCCTGAGCTACCCCTTTAGTGCTTCAGAAAATTAATTTTCCTTAGAACTGCAAAAAGGGAAGAAGGAAAACCGCCATGCTGAGGCTTGAGTTACAGGTTCCCCCGGTCTGTGCTTCACGTGTGTTTTGCCAGCCCAACATCCTATTTGTGGCTTTTATTAAGGAAAATGTCTCAAGCTTTCAACTTCACCTTTAACTTCACTTACACTTTGTTATTCAGCATGATTCTGATGCAAACACTTTTAAAGGCAATATTTTCACTTGTATCTTCTTTTATGTGTGACCTAATGGTTTAAGTAAGATAGTAGTAAGTTTGTACTGAGTGTCTGGCCAGCTGCAGTGGGGGCAAGCAGGGGCTTCTGTGGGAAAAGGCCAGGGCTGTCCCACGGCAGACATGGGTGGGTTGGACCAGCTCCACAGTGTATTCCCTGCAGTACATAGCAGAACCCAGCAGCCAGGCTGGTGGCACCTCTGGGAAAAAAAAGAGGGTGAAACAGTGCTTGGTGTAAGGAGTAAGGTGAAAAATGGTAAGCAAACCACCCTGAGGACAGATGAGAGCAAAAGGAGGGGAGAGGGTGTTCCAGGCACTGGAGCAGAGATTGCCAGTGGCCCCTGGAAAGGACCACACTGAAGCATGTTATGGGACTTGTGGAGGAGACCATGGTGGAGCAGGGAAAAGTGGGAGGAGAAAGTCTGGGAGTATGTGTATCATTCTCTCCACAGTGTGAGAAAAGTGAAAGAAGCTCTGTTGGTTTGGAGAGACATCTGTTATTTCTTGGGGACTACTGCTGTAAAAACTTTTTGGAAAAACAACACAGGATCTTTCTGTGACTTGCGTGGTGGCATGAGAAAGTTGGTAAAAACTTGAAGGAACTAGTAATTCCAGTTAAAGTTTCAAAGAGAGGGGAGGAGGTCAAAAGTCTGAATGTATCCTGAGAATTTTGTTGGAGAAGGCAAAGGAAGTAGAGATCTGTTGCTGATACTACCAAAACTGTACTTGTTTGTTAATGTGCAAGTATTTAAGGATAGTCAACCTGTCAAACTGGGACTATTTGATCTGAATACTTCCCCAGAAAAGCTGAGTTCATTCTTTCAGTTCTTGTATTTGAGTCTAAAGTAATACTTGTTAACTGTATAACTTTATTCTTATATTGTTAATGGTATTTTTGTTAATTTCATGCTTTATAAAATATTGGCTTTAATGTACTGCTGTAGTTAATATTGCGTAAATTCTGATTGCATATTTGTCTGTTTTAAGCTCCTAAAACATCTTTACTGGTACTCACCAACTGATCCTTTTCCTTTAGTTGATGACTTCAGTGAGGAATCATCATTTTATGAGATTCTTCCCTGTTGTGCCCGTTTCCGCTGTGGTGACCTCATCGTGGAAGGCCAGTGGCATCACCTCGTTCTGGTCATGAGCAAAGGCATGCTAAAGAACAGCACAGCTGCTCTCTACCTCGATGGACAGCTTGTTAACACTGTTAAGGTAATATACATCTTTCAGTCCTCATTTTCAGTGCTTGGAGTGATTTTTCTCTCTCTGTGCATAATACATGCACAAAAACCCCACAAAGAAACAGGAGCAAATCAAACCAACACTGTCGTGTGTGTGTGTGTCCCCCGCCCCCCCCCCCAAAAAAAAAAGGAAAAAAACAAACAAAAAACCCCCAGATAAACAAAAAATGAAACCAACCAACAAAACCACAAACAAACAAAATAAAACAAAAAGAAATAAGAGCCTTGGGAACAAAGGGGTCTTTGTTTACTACATCCCTCAGAGCCAGCCCTAGTCCTCTTGAGAGGAGAAGATAAAAAGTGAAGTGAATGTGTTGCATTGAATGTGAGACAAGAGTGACACGGCTGTGCTGCTGACTAATTAAAAGGAAGACTTATCCCAGGACCATGTACCAGATCTAAGTTTGACAAATATGAAGATTACACAGCTTTGCCAGTCTATTCAGGTTGTTCCTTTTCAAGCCCTCAGCCAACCCCAGAAATAGCATCCCCTGTCAGTGATAGCCACCAAGATGTCTGGTGGTGTTATTCATTGATTGTAGATGAAACACCACAGTTAGTTGTAAAGGTGAGTATCTTGTTGTTAGGTAGAAGAAACTGGGAGGCCAAAAGCAGAGAGCAGTGAAGAGCACTGCAGACCTGTTCACTCGGCACAGAGTATTTCCCATCTGTAACAGTTACCTAAAGATCATTTGGTATCTGGCAGGTATGGGCCTTAAGGGAGAAAGCAAAACCTGCTGTGGGACTTGAATTACCTGGTGTTACTGTACTGCTATAGGTAAAACAATATGTTGTCTTTCAAAGTTTACCTTCCAGTATTCCTTTTGCAGGACTTGTAGTAACTATACCACACTTACAGTAACAACAACTATAGTAACTTAGTTTGCTAATAGCTGTAATACATGAGCATATGTCTGCCCATACATGACTGTGTTCAATAGCTGGTAGCAGAATTTTTACAAGGTAGATAGAAAAAACCTGTTAGATTGTTACTGTCATTATATATAGGCCAGTATCCTACTCATGTGTTTGTTTTATTGTTTGAAAAATCTTATCAAATTTAGTTCATCACGTTTGCACTTCAGCTTGAAATAGTATAATTGCCCAAGGCATGTTTTCACTGCCTAATAAAGGTAAGAGAACACAACTTTGGGGTTGTCTTACTGCTTTTGCAAAAAAAAAAAAGGGATGATCATAGAGCACCATGTTTTTAGAATCAAGGTACACTCTCTTTAAGCACAGGATCCTCATGTTCTCATCCTGTGTTTCCATACACACCTTCATCTTTTGAAAGCCATTTAACTTCTGGTCTTTGCATTTACTTTCTATTTAATGCTCTTCACTGTCTATGTCAGTATGAGAACACCATATGTTACATACCAATCACTTGATACATCCCCTGGTTTGCAAAAACACTTTCCCAAATTTCTGATCGTGTTGTGATTCCTGTGCCCTCTCAGTAACTTCACCACGTTTCTCTGCCTTACAGCTTCACTACATTCATAGCAGTCCCAGTGGCTCTGGGTCTGCCAACCCCCCTGTGGTCAGCACTGTTTATGCCTACATTGGCACCCCGCCTGCACAGCGCCAGCTCTCATCCCTCGTGTGGCGCCTGGGCCCCACGCATTTCCTGGAGGAAGTTTTGCCTGCCCCGGGAATTAGCACCATCTATGAGCTGGGACCAAATTACGTCGGAAGCTTCCAAGCAGTCTATGTACCATGTAAGTGCACTTGAAATGGCAGCTGGTAACTTGGCCTGGGCATAGTGGAATCTTTTGTGTGCAGAGGAGGTGACAGAGTGCACAGTAGCAGAGAGGAAAAGCTATGGCTGTTCACAGGAAGAAGATTAGTAGCTGCTGTTGAAGACGACACAGAAATCCAAATTACTATTTTAACATATACTTCTGGTAGTTCTTGTACTGAGATATAATAGAAGTGCTTGTATTCCTCACTTTGGTTTTAAACCAGTTAGAAATGCTTCAAGCTGTCATTATTTGTACTGTATATTATATTTATCTGTAGAAAGTGAAATTAGAAAGGCATTTTAACCTATCAGTTTCTAGTGATAACACTCATTTGCAAATCTGCAATCTATACTGTACTTCAAACACACCTGTCTTGAAATTTGTAGGGCCCCAAATGGGTCAACTGAGAAAAAAATGTCAAACAGGAAGGGATTGTAGTTCAGCATGTAGTCTTTAAATATTAAGTCCTTAAATATTCTTTGCAAACAAATACAGAAAGTTCTATAATATTTTTTTATGTGTCTGAAACTGAAGGAAGCACAACACAAAAAGATGTGAATGACCTTGTTCGAAATGTGTGTCCATAGCCCTGTTTTCAAATGTATTCAGACACCCAAGTGAACAAGTGAGATTTGACAGACTTGACTCTGGTTCAACAAATTATGTAGACACCCAGCTTCTCTTGTTTCAGTGCTGGGTGAGGAGCTTTTGTGGTTTTTTAATTCCATTCATGTGGTTCACCAGAGTTGCACGTTTTGACCTGAGTGGAGCTGCAAAATGAATCTCTGTGTTGAGCTTTCAGATGCTGAGATTTGCATGCTATGAGGTGGTAGACAACTGTCAATCACAGTATTTGCTGTGCCTCACAAGAAGCATCCACTTTGGGAGCAGTGGATGCAAAATATTAAAGATACTTACATGTATTCTCCTTGAATCTTGCATCCTGTGTACCATTCTAAGGTGGTCTTCCTAGCAACCCATGATGAAAAGCCAGTTGTTACAGACAAAGATGCAGATTTGTGAAATACCTCACTGGTTTTTGATTACTTTGCTTTCCCTCAGGTGGGAAGGGAAGTGAACAGCCCTTAGGCTGAACAATATCACATCTCAGTATTGGTAAAAACTGTCCTCTATACCTATTCTGCAGTATAAATAGTTGAAGATTTTACTTTTGAAACTGAAAAGAAAAACAGTGCTATTACTGAAATGAACTTTTATTTTGTCTTTAAGGCAAAGATTCAAAGTCTGAAGGAATCAATCCATCTCCAGTATCTTTGGTACCAGAAGAGAAGGTGTCTTTTGGTCTCTATGCACTGTCAGTTTCTTCATTTACAGTGGCAAAAATAAGGAAAGTTTACAACAAGTTGGATAGTAAAGCCATTGCCAAACAGGTATGTTTGGAAATCAGTTGGTTGATGTGTATTACTTGTTCCTTTCTTTTGGCTTCTTTCAAGAGAATTTGGTCAATGCAACGAGGAACAGCGATGTACTTGTCAGAAGAGTTGCCCGTGATGACTCCCGGGGTTGTGGCTGGGGACAGGGGCGAAAGAAAAGTGTATCCCCTAGATTTTATTCACATTCATAAAATTACTCCTAAATTTTATGCCCATTCTTGGAATTACTATTAGCTATGTATCTTAGCACCTTTTGAAGGTATTTTGGCTTTTTAATGCGTATGATAGTTGTATCCTGTTGAAACACAGTTAAGATTATTTTGTTGAACAGTGTTTCTACTGTGGCAGATGAACAGAGCTGATAGTTTACTGCTCTGACTGTGATTCAGATCTGGGAACTAAAATATTAGTTTAATTTTTTTCATCAAAGTACATTAAAGTCAGTGAATTTTTTGTTCAAAAGACCATCTGTGAGGAAAGGCTGAGGGACTTGGGGTGTCTCAGCCTGAAGAAGAGAAGGCTTCAAGAAGTCCTTAGGGCAGCCTTTCAATACATGTGGGAGGCTTGTAAGAACAATGGAGAGAGACTTTTTTACCAGGACCTGTAGTGGTAGCACAAGGGACAGTGGTAAGAAGCTGGATTTAGATTGGGCATAAGGATGAAACTTTTTCTGATGAACGTGGTGAGGCACTGGAAGAGATTGCCTAGAGAAGCTGTGAATGCTCAGTTCCTGAAAGTGTTTGAGGTCAGGTTGGATGGCACTTTGAGTGAGCTGGTAGTTGTTGAAAGATGTCCTTGCCCACTGGAGGGGGATTGGACTAGATGATGTTTGAATGTCCCTTTTAATCCACACTCGTTCTATGGTCCGGTGGGATTCTTTTAGAGGTTAAACTCATCTTCTTTGAATTTTGGAGATGGGATATTTCTCTTACCTTTAGAGAGCATCTTAATGACTCTAGTTCTGTTTTGTTAAGTTATTCTGTATCACAGGAGGAAAATACACAAGTTATGTTTAGGCTTGCATTACAAAAACATCTTCCCTTCAGCCCCTGCTTTTTTTTTTTTTTCTTGTTTTCTTCAGCTGGCAATTTCTTCTCATGAAAATGCCACACCTGTGAAGCTGCTCCATAACTCAGCAGGGCATTTGAATGGACCAGCACGCTCCATCGGTGCAGCTTTGATAGGGTATTTGGGTAAGTTGAGGACTTGAGAATGATGTTTAAAAAAATATTAGTTACTTGTCAGTAAGAACTTATGCCTAGAAGATAAATTGTGTAATTGATGAATGTTAATGATGCATTGTTATATTTATTGAACATATTTATATTTCATGGACATACTATTATCTTTTTTTCACTAACATGGGATGCTTGTTACAGTTTGTATGATTTAGCATTGTGAAAATATGCTTAATTGCTTTACCTTAGGTCATAAACTATTTTCCAGTGCAATATTTTTTCATTTCTCTTCTGAGGTGTCATAGTTCTTCTAGTGACATTCTTTTCATAAATCAAGCAATGCTGAAGTGCAAAATGCTTTCACATTTTCACAATTGTTTCCTGCAAAAATTAGATTTTATTTGGTTTTAATTTATCTTCTCTGCTTAGGAGTAAGAACATTTGTCCCCAAGCCTGTTGCCACTACACTGCAGTACATTGGTGGAGCTGCTGCTATTCTGGGGCTTGTAGCCATGGCATCAGATGTAGAAGGGTTGTATGCAGCTGTGAAGGCCTTGGTCTGTGTTGTAAAGAGCAATCCACTGGCCAGCAAAGAGATGGAAAGAATCAGAGGTTACCAGGTATGTAAGAATTGGCTTAAAACAGCAGGCTGATTGATTTCACTGTCTGTCACAGCAGTTCCCATCGAAATTCCTTGTGTTCCTTCCTGAGTGTCTGTTCTTAAATTTACTGAGCTCTTGGCTAATTAGCATAGATGAGTTATTTAGGATGGCTTTTAAAGGAGCTGGGGAGGAGGGGGAGGCGTAATTTTTGGCTAAGTTACTGTGCATGTTTAGCTGCTTTGGTGAAACTGAGCCTTCATTAACAGCACATAAGAGCACAACTGTAGTATTTGGATGATTCTTTTCCCACGTTTTTTGGATGCACCCCTGCAAGCCTGGGACATTCTGTCTTTCTGATCCTCCAGCAAGAGAGGAGGATAGGGACACGTGAAGAAAACCAAACAAGTGGACAGACTCCTAGAATCATCATTTTGAGGAGACTGCACAGACTTTATAGTTAGTGATGCTGTTTGCTTTCAAGCTGGAGACTTATTACTTTTCCATTGGGATGGGGAAAGGGCAGTCAGTTATGCAGAAGGACTGGTTGCCTGATTTGAAAAGGTCTTCACATGAGCAATGAATTTTATGTTTCTCATGAAGACTGCTTTACTGAAACGGAAAGTTCTGTGGTTTGGGCAGCACATTTACAAACCTTGTAATGCTAATGCCTGGAGGAGTTACATCAAAACATACTATTCCAAGTAACCTGTTGCAGACCTTGGCTTATGTTGACCAAACAAATCTAGACAGTGTCCTCCTTGTACTGTAAGTAGTCAGTGGATCCTCACATAAGACCTTACATTCCACTTGTATCAACATCAGCAAATAGTGTGGTTTGAGAGAGATTCTTAAACTGTGACTGACTGCCAGAGAGCTGAGAGGTGTGTGTGTGTGTTCTCAGGGCCTAGATCTTGTCTGCAGCATAGAACAGATGTTTGATGAGCTGGAGAGTGTCCCGGATGTGCTCCTTTTGTAACCAACTGTAATGCCACTTTCAAGCTCCTTCATCAAGACTATCAACTATCAGACTTACTTTAAGGGCCTCCTCAGAAGGAATGCAGACGTTTCATCTATTCTTCTGTGTGCTTAGACAGCATTGCTATGCGCTCATTGGCTGCTAATTCCTTTTCTGTTTACTTGTTCCAGTTGCTGGCAATGTTGCTAAAGAAGAAACGATCCCTTCTGAACAGTCACATCCTCCATCTGACCTTTTCCTTGGTGGGAACTGTTGACAGCGGCCACGAGACGTCCATTATTCCAAATTCTGCTGCCTTCCAGGATCTACTCTGTGATTTTGAAGTATGTAAAGCTGCACAGAGAAGGGGTGGTCATGCTGGATAGTGATTACCTTAAATATTGAGCAACAGCAAACTAGGTTGTTATCCTGAGAACTTACTATTTCTTACACAGCACAGTAAAGCAGCAGAGCAACAAGATTATTGGTAACTTTTCCTGCTGAAGTGGATTCACTGCAGAAACACTGAATGGATGCCACAGGTGTTTCTGATTTTTGTTGTTTTAGAGGATACATTTTGTAGTCTTTTGTTCATCAACCTATTTTAACCTTTGTATTCAACTGCAGTACATATATCAAGGCATGAAAGATGCTCTGAAAATAACAGCAAAAGATAAACTTTCAACATAGAACATGAGATTCATTTTATCATACATCTCCTGCAGGTTAAGGGAGTTACAATTCTTCTTGCATGACCTATGAAATATTTAGGTGTTATGTTAAATGAAGGCAAGTAGCAAAGTTCAGAAGGCAATGCTAATGTAATAGAGGATGGTAAACAACTCATAGAACTTGTCCTTTAAGTGTTTTCTCCTTTGGTATTATCTATACCTGATGCAGACTGAGTAAAAGAATTCTGACTCACATATACTAAAATAAATAAATAAAAATACTGCTACCACTACTAAGCTAGCTATAGATACTGACCTAATATCACAAGTCCATCTTGCACAAGTGGCTTTACAGACTTGCCCATTTCCTTTTTTTAGATGTCTGAGTGTTTCAAAGCACTCTTGGAAACATTATTGAAGGGTCTTGTCTTTGAAAAAAGCTCCTAAAGCTTACTATAGTGTTTATTTTCATGAAATCAGCTGGTCTTGTTATGTTCACTTTTTGGTGACCTTAAAGGTCTTCAATGCCTCTAACATCCCCAGTTGTGAAAATCAACAATATGCTAAAATTATGGCACATGGAAAGAGGAAATGAAAAGGGCAGACCTGAACCTTAGTTTTTTTAACTTTAGTGGAGTTCTAATACAGAGGAAATTTGTCACCCAATGAAGTTTCCTCTTTTTTTATTTTTTTTAAATGTAACATTAGAACTAAGAATAAGCTTGTGCTGTGTCTAAACAGGGTTTTCAGTATCATGTAACCAATTACTCTTTAACAGACCATATAAATTGCAAAAATGCTTCCTTTGTGTTCAGATAATTAAAGATAGACTTAATAGAAGTTACTACATCTACCAGAGATGATGTGTGTAGTGGAGACGTTAAGGTAGATGAGCTGCTTAGCAGAGAATAGCCTGAGTCACAGCCCCACTCCTGTTACAGTGAGGCAGGAATTCTGTTGAAGAGGACTCTTCTCCTTTTTTTTTCCCCCCTTTTTGTCTTCTTTCCCTCATAAAAGAGCCAGCTGAGAAATTTCATCAATGGAATATAGTCACTCAGAATCAACTACAAAAGATCCAATTTGATGTTGTTTAGTTCATGTCTGTCTCTTCTTCCCTGAAGACTAACAACAACTGGAGAATGAATACACTCAAAAGACTAAAAGAAATTTAAAATGTGCAGGTCTGTGAGTCACTAAGAAGAAATTTTCCAAAAGTCTTGAGATTTTTGCTTGGTTGTTTTTTTAGAGATGTTTTAAATTATTTATTGTATTCTGCATTCAGCAATCAGTGACCCAAGCATTTCTCTCAAATTGGATAAATTAGATGTTCTTACTCATGCAGAACAGGGAAATTAAAAGATTTGTTCTCATCATTTTAGATGATAAGATTAGAAGGAAAGCAAAAGTTAGAAAGCTTTCTCGTTTAAGCCAGTTTTGTACACCAGAGCACAAGTATTAATTATGCTTTGTCTAATAGCAAGTCAATATTAAGATTTGCAGGAATAAGTGTGAGCTTTCTGGCTTTTGTATCTTTTATTACTTCTATTGATTGAGCAATTGAGTTTTTTTTTTTGGTAGAGAATCTAATTAATTTAAATGCAGGAAATGCTGGGTAAAAAAAAAATCAAAATCAGGGAAGACCTTGAGTTTAATCTTGGCAGAAGTTAATTTTACAATGACAAAAATCTTCACTTAAGCCAAATAAACTTAACACAGTATTTCACATCAGCCTTGTAAACTCCAGTAAGTGCTTTGGAGTCATGAAACCACCTGTTTAAAGAGATGTTCCATATAGTGTGTAACTTTTTGTCTGGAATTCTTTAGAAGTTTTCAACATGATACAGTGACAGAGAATGTGTTTGGAACCAATGTGTGTTTCTTTATGGCCAGATAAATAGTCACGTACACAAACGGTTTTAATCTCTCCAAGCCTTTCGTAGCCTTTGGTAATAATTTTCATTTTTAATCTACAAGACAATTTGTGTACAAATGGTTTATTCTGTATTTCAGGTCTGGCTTCATGCACCCTATGAGCTTCATCTGTCATTATTTGAGCACTTCATTGAACTTCTCACTGAGTCAAGGTATGAGTCAATGCAAGCCTGGTTGTGGGACTTACAGGATTAGGTGTAATAAGTAAAGGGTGCCCTGTTTTTAAATTGCCACCTCCTTTCTTTACTTCTTCCAGTGAAGCAGCAAAGAATGCAAAGTTAATGAGGGAATTCCAACTGATCCCAAGACTGCTCTTAACTCTTCGAGACATGTCTCTGTCCCAGCCCACTATTGCTGCAATTAGTAATGTGCTCAGCTTTTTGCTTCAGGGCTTCCCCAGCAGCTATGACTTACTCAGGTAGGACACACCTGTGATAACTCTGTCTTTCTTCTTTTTATTACTTTGGTGATCTTGGTCAAAAGTACTTAATGGCCATATGCCCATGGAGTGTGTAACATGGAATGCTCATGTACTGATTTTTTTTTCATTTGTTTCTCAAAGAACTAGACTGAACTAGACATAGCCAATAAGTTAAACCCTTGATTTGCATGTTATTTTCAGTTTGTATCTGACCAAGTATGACTGGATTATCAAACTGGCTTAATGTTCTGCAGGTGAAAAGTTGAAGGTGCTGCATTGCAGTTCCCTTTGTTCATGTGAAGCACTAAGCATTTCTCTTAAATACCATTATTGAATATTATGAATATTACTTGAGTGAGTCTATAATAATACTTGTGGTTAAAATGCAGTTTTGGTTACTCTCCTGAATGAAAGGTTTTGTTCCAGACTTTTTCCTAGTCATCACAGTATAAAAAAAAGTTTAAGACTCTCAGATACAGTACCATTAATTCTGACTGATGGAAATGACACAAATTATTGCTATTCATACATACAGGAGTATTTGAAATGCTATAAAATTAGTTCACCTCCTGGATAACTTGATTTCTCTCATCTCACATTTCATTATAGAGGAAATGGATAAAATATTGCAGAGCTTGGAAATTCTTTGCATATGCAAGGTCTCGTTTTCAGCTTCTCATTTTAAGTGCAGTTAAAGGTATCAGAAGCCTCAACCTGAACATCTTAGCTGTCTTTGTTTTAATTATATAGAACAAAAAAAATAAGTCAAGAATAAAACCATTGATTTTAAGCATAAATGGTTACAGAACAAATTGTGTGATGCCTATTTGAATGTTCCTTGTTCTTTTTCCTGAAAATAAAAAATGAAAAACATTGCATAACTTGGGAAAAGTTATACTTGCTAGGGATCATTTCAGGTTAGTTCAGAGGAAAGAGGAACGTATCTCATCTCCTTTCTTTGAGTGCATCAACATCTTGTCATGGAAAATTATGACCTTGTGTTACATAACCTCAAGCTATAGACATATAAATGTTATTCCAGAGTTGAGTAATCACTGTTTTAATATAATAATTGTTCAACTGTAAGGGTCTGAGAATAATGTTTTGTTCTTCTCTTTAACTTGAGATGTTACTTTTACTGTGACTTGGTGGTATCTCTGTTTCCTTACTTTAACCTTAGCATTTTCAGGGTCTCTTACCTGCAGATTGTCTGCAAACATTCCATTAATTACTGCAAGTTAATTTGAGTTCTGGCTAATAACTTGGAGACTCTTTTCCTCAATCTTTAGATGTGAGAAAGCTGACATTTCTGGATATCTCCCTGTCACTAGTGTCATAGTTTTATATTTAAGGTGAATTATTGATAGATGAGAGTGCATCTGTCATATCAATGAGTGATGTTTTTTCTGCCTACATCAAGGTTTGGACAGTTCATCTCTTCCACTTTACCTACGTTTGCAGTCTGTGAGAAGTTTGTGGTCATGGAAATAAACAATGAAGAAAAGCTTGACAGTGGTAGGTGTTGACATCGCTTAGAAACAGTAGAATAAAAATACTTTGTGATCTCTTCTGTGCTTGAATACATAAAACATAGAAATACTGTCATTAGCAATGTTGTAATTTTGTTATACAAAAGTGGTACTTTAGTTTTCAGTATTCAGTGCAAAGCAGAGCGAAGCCTGTTTTCTTTTGTTTCCTTCATTTAACACTGTATGATTTTGTTCTCTTTCCTCCATTTGCTCCTTCAAATAGCTGGGCATCTCTGCTTCTTTGTGAGGAAAGTTTAAAAAAAGACAACTGATTGCTAGGGGCATCTTCCCTCCAGGTGTGGAGGAGGTGAAAGAATTACTAAGCCTAGTTATTTTTTCTTGGCAAAAAAAAGAGAAATGTTGCTGTCTTTCAGTAATTCTTACACTGAATTGTTTTGAGACCGTTTCTACCCTTGTTTCCCTAAAGAAAAAAGGCTTATGCAATTGCATTTTCAGTCAGTCTCCCTGAACAGAAATGTTTTAGTCCCACAGTGGATGTCACCCAAATAACTAGGAGTATCCAAAGATCCTGTTTTTACATCTCTTGGGAATATGGTGGTGCACAGGGACAAGTGAGAGAGAAGTGTTTCTGCTTTACAGTTAGTTTTATTGGTCTGGTTTCCTGAAGAGCAAGGTTTGAGGCAGTCTGCACTTTCTGGAGAAGGACTTTTCACAAGGGCAAGCAGTGATGGGACAAGGGGCAGAGGCTTCAAACTGAGAGAGAGAGTAGGTTTAGGTTCGATGTTGGGAAGAAATTCTTTACTATGGGACTGGTGAGGCACAGGTTGCCCAGAGAAGTTGTGAATGCCCTGTCTTTGGAAGTGTTCAAGGCTACTTTTGCTTTTTGTGGTCTCAAAGATGAATAAATTTGAGCTTTTTAGTGGGTATTGGAAAGAGATCCAGTCTGGTGTTCTCACTACAGGCCAGCCATGACTTTTTTTGTCCCAGGCTAACCACAGCCTGAGCTGTTTTTTGCCTGTCTGGGGGACTGAAGAACACTGGGGAGAAATTCAGGGTGTGACAGGAACGGAGAGAGTAGGTTTTGAGGCCAAGGGCATTAAATTTTTGGGCTACTGGGGTTCACCAGCTGGGCTGTGTTTCTGCTATAGAAGATGCTTTGCATCTGTATCTTGCGCACAAAACCTTGGCCCAGAAAGTATCTATTCATCGGTCTTTAGTTTTGCACGTGTTGCCTCAAGTTGTGATTTTATTTCTATTCAACAATGTAAAAGCATGGTCCTCCTCTGATAGTATAAGGTACAGAAAGAGGGATTTGTAAACTAACTGTAAAGCTAATCCTGAGCTGCATGGATTGGCTTGGCTGCAGTAAGTGTGGTTTTCAACTGATGATGGGCTTGGGGATCTGTTGAAAGAAAAGGAAACTAATTTTTCTCTTCATTCCTTAGATTTGAAGGGATTTGGGAAGTATCAGGATTCCCACCCCACCAACCACGCAGCTTTCAAGATGCAAAATGTGTATTTAATGACCATGTTCCTTGGTTTTGAGAGAAGGAATGCGAATGGGGAGGAGTCATGTTAGATTATTTTTCTATCTCTGCTTGCCAGGAGTGACCACTTTAGTTCAGATTATTGTCTGAGGGGTTATGATTCCATTTACCTGTTCTTGAAACTACCCAAGCTCTGTGTGACAGTGGGAACTGGGCAACAAGCATCTCTCAGCAGTGTATGTGCACTTAAACACAGCTTCCTTTGCTTATGTATGGAATTTATGAATAGCCTTTAAAGTGCCCAAGTTCCAAAAAACTAAATTTGTTTTTATATGTTTGGGTTTTTTTAACATTTAGGAACAGAGGATGATTTTGGAGGACTTGTTTCAGCTAATCTGATTCTGCTACGGAACAGACTTTTAGATATCCTCCTGAAACTTCTGTATACATCTAAAGAAAAGACAACTGTTAATTTGCAGTAAGTACAAAAAACCCCATGAGGCAGAGAAAGGTTATGAGAGAATTATGCAGCCCCATTTGATTCACTGAATTACCTTTAGGTGTGCTGGTAGAAATGGAAGACATGGTTCATGGTGCTGTCTTCTCATAACTTCATGTGTGAGAAAATAAAATCTATCAAAGAGAATACTTGTGTTTAGAGAGGTGGGATATTCAATTTCGCATTTGTTTGAGATCAAATGGCTTCAGTAGGGGTTATTGTTAGGATCACTGACCCTGGAATGCCCCTTAGTAACTTAAAATTCATGTGAGGGAAGATGATACTATAGTTTAATGAGGCCATAGAGTCATATGGCAAATTGGAGAAGAGGCATTGAATCACTGTCGAGTTCAACCTTGACAAAATACACCTTTCAAGCCCAGTAGGCTGTCTGGAGTCTGTTGGAGGCATTTTGTGAGTGTATGGCATCTGTAAATTATGTAGTGAGTGACTGAGTGTTGATGGACACACAACCCAAACCTGTTCAAGCTTTTCAGGAATACTGCTTAAAAAAAAAGGAGGAAAACCCCATGTTTTTTCAAATATTCCCAAGCAACTCTTCCCATAATAAAACCATCCAAACAACCTTCCGCTGTTGTTTAAATACCAGTTTATTAAGACCTGTCAAAACTTCCTGTGTGGCTCAACAAAAAGTTTCTAGTTCAGAGTTCCATATTCATTATCTCTAGCAGCAGTTGGAGAAATCTCCTGCAATGAAATAATTCCAACAACTGTAACTAGTCTTTCCTTTCTTCTGAACAAATACCCCTTACCTGTTCCATCTAATAAGATTCAATGAGTGACTTTTTCTGTTTGTAACAAACTTACCTAAGAATTCAGTTAACTCTTTGGTAGACCTGAATTTGCTCATCAAGTTTGCCCTGCACTGGAGGACATTGGTATTTGCTGTCTGGTAGGAAACTAAATGCTGTAAGGTGTGACTTTATTTTCCTCTCTTTACTTAGGGCTTGTGAAGAACTTGTCAAGACTCTGGGTTTTGACTGGATTATGATGTTTATGGAAGAACATCTGCATTCCACCACAGTTACAGCAGCCATGCGAATTCTTGTGGTCCTGTTGAGCAACCAGTCCATCCTGATCAAGTTCAAGGAAGGTCTCAGTGGTGGGGGCTGGCTCGAGCAGACGGATTCTGTCTTGACCAATAAGATTGGTACTGTGCTAGGTATGTGTCTCAGCCCTTCAGGACTCAAGGGTTACTGGGAACACCTGTGCTCATGTCTGAGGGGGAGGTGGTTATTGTATGGATGCTGTAAGGGGTGCATCCTTTGTTACTGTTGTCTGTGCTGTGATCAGATGATGCTTCTCCTCATTTTTCTTGCAACTAAGAGTTAAGATTTCCAAAGCAAAAGGGAGTGGTTTTACAGAACTGCCTTCCAGTTGACATTTCACAGATGACATTGTAGTTCAGTTTTAGTTCATCATCTGCACAAACCCTGTGTAGCCAGTTGGGTTTTTTCCTGTTGCCATCGAAGTAAGGTTAAATATGTCCCATGGGCAGGCACATCTGAGCTGTAGATGCAAAGGTAGTACAGTGCAGCACCTTAGTTACACAGCTAATAAAGGTTCACTAAAGTTTGCTTGCTTGTTTACTTCTGTTAGTTAGAGGGTCAGGCAGTGTTATTACACCTGAGCTGCCTTGTCTAGTGACTTCTGTGCCAATTAGATTTACCAGTCTGGATTTTTTCTGTCTAGGGAATTACTGTGTTCATGGTATCTCGATGTTTCTTCCCCTCTCCTGTGTTCTTCCATATGCAAGCATACTCTGTCTTATTAAAGACTTTTTTTGCAAGTTCTTAAAGCCTCATTTATCTGAGTTATCAGACCTCTCAGTTACCCCATGGGACCTGGAATTCAGTGTATAACACTTTAGCCTGCAGGACCCATTTTGGGCATCTCTGAGCTGTCTGAAGGGCATCTCCAAGTGTCTAAAGTAATGGATGTCAGTTCTTTATAAACAGGTGTAGCAGCGATTTTGCACAGACCTGGGGGTTTTTTTCAGTCAAAACGAGATGGTGCTTTTTAGATGAATGTCCATTCAGGCCCTGGTGCAAACACCCTGATTGACATTAAATGGGAGTCTTTCACAGGCTTGAGTGGCCTTTAGACCAGGGCAGTGATATCATAGTACTTTCAGCTTAATGCTGTTCCTACAATAACTGTACTAGGAGCCACCTCTCTTTATTGCAGCAGTTTATGATCTGTTTCTGCACCAAAGGCTTTTCTGACTTGGTTTATTATAAAGAAATAATTCTGAAGTGTTGTTGAAGTAATCTTATTTCAGGAAGAGAGCTCTTCCTAAAATGAAAATAGAAAAATAATAAAAAAATATTTTTCTGCTTTGTCTATTTGATGGGTTTCAAAGTATGACATCTTGTTAATTTTCCATCAATAAAACTCTATTAAGACTGTCTGTTTACAGTTTTCCATAATATATCCCTTGGGATATTCAGCTTGGAGCATTAGGATGGTTCTTTGCATTGATAATGAGCTAGGAAGATTAACAGTGTGTTTCTGAAGCCACATAACACTTGCAAATATTTATTTTTAACAGAAAAAGCATCTGTTGTTTTGCTCCTTTTTATTAATGTTTTGTATTTTGTTTAAGGGACAGTTTTTGCACATCCATTTCCCTTCCATGGTTGTGCCTTAAAAACTTGAAAACCATTGTTATTTTAGGGAACAGAGTGTTGTTTTTTTAAGTATCTACTTTAAGTGTCCAATAACATAAACATTTTCTTCAGTCACAAAATCTTTCTAAGTAAGATTTTGATTTACAATCACATTTGAAGAGCATTTGTGGAGTTTTCCTGTTTTTTTTATTATAGTATCACTTTAATTGAATGCAAGCTAGACTGTGTCCAAACAGGTATTTTTAAACTTGTATCTCATCAACTGATAGTGACAGATTATTTAATTTTCATGCCCTGTGCTTTTTAATAAGTCATAACATACTTACTCCAAAATTTCTCGTGGAACCAAGTATGAGCCGGTTTTGTTGAAGGTTACTGATGGAATCCCCACAACTTTGTAGCACAGATTTCATTAGTCTCATTCCCAGGTGTTTAAAAAGTCAGTTCCTGGTGGAAAGTGTATCTGTATTTGAGTCTCAGAAAAAACAAGCTGACCTCTGGCAGTGTCAGAAGAATGGCTCACTGTGCTGATGTGGAGACTGAACTGTCTTCTTCCTAAGTTGAAAATAAGTGCTTCTGTCATCCTGGTTTTTTTCATGAAAGAAGAAATTCAAATACCTAGGTAGAAGCAGGGTTACAAAGGTGGCTCTGACAGCACTTAAATGAAATAAAATTAGAAAAATATTAATACCAGCTGATTAATCATTAACAAAAACATCTGAAAAAGTTGCCCTGGAGACGTCTTTGGAAAGAAATTAGCTGCCCATAGACTTAAATGGGCCATGGAATTGCTGCTTGGCAATATAAATCTGTAATTGAGATTAAGGTGATACTTTTCTCTCAGCCAGCAAAATATCTTTATTCAGAAGCTTGGGTGTTTTAAAAGTCAGAAATTGTGATCACAGCCAGCAAATGGATCTGTGTGTGTAAGCAGTAGCATTAGGCAGCCTGTGTGGAGCAATGTCATCTGTGTGGTACTGGAAGGCAATCGTTTCTTTTCTTTTTTTCTTCAGTGTTTAAAAAAATTAGATATCTGAAGCAGAATGGTGTCATATGTGTGTGACAGTCTGTATGCACACATTCATTTTTCACAGCATCAGTTGCTGAGGAGGCCTCTCCAGCTCACTGAGAGTGATCCTTACAGGCGATTCCCTGTTAACATTGTTGCCTTGTTTGTTGTTTTCCTTGGTAGGGTTCAATGTGGGCAGGAGCGCTGGCGGCAGATCCACAGTGCGGGAGATCAACCGGGACGCGTGTCACTTCCCAGGCTTTCCCGTCCTGCAGTCCCTTCTCCCGAAGCACACCAATGTACCTGCACTCTACTTCCTTCTCATGGCCCTCTTCCTGCAGCAGCCAGTCACTGAACTGCCTGAAAACCTGCAGGTCAGTGCACCTGTCAGCAGCAGCCAGTGTAATCAGGGTTGCCAGGTAGGGATTATCTAGTAAGATGTAAATGTAATTCTGTCTGTCCTGAAAGAAAATAATGGATTAACCAGGCCCCCTGCTTGTTCTCTGCAGCTGATTCACGTCATGGTGTTCTGTTCAGTGCTGAGCTGTCTGGGGTGGGAGGACAAGGTACCCTGGGGCTATGTGAAAGCCAGTCTGTCATGGCTCAGCTGTCACTGGGGTCGTCATTCTGGTCCATTTTGGGGTCAAGTGAGAAGCTGATCCCTAATTCAAGCTGATGTGATGGGGACATTGAAGGGGACATAATTTTTTGCTTGCTGTCTTTGGTTGTGGGGAGAGTTTTATGGTTTTTGTTTTGTTTCAAGAATTAGAGAGTTGCTGTGTTAAAGAGTGTTCACAAGGTTACAGACAAAAAAAGGTAGCTTTTGTTTCAGAAAGTTTCCTGTTTTGTAGGGAGACAACTCAGTTGTTGCAGGAAAATGTTGGTTGCTCTTGTTCTGAGCAGGTTGATTTTGGGCTTGTTTGAATCGTATGTAAATTATAGATATTATATAGTCTACAACAGAGTCCTAGGAAGCCTTGGGGTAGTGCTTTATGAAGAAAAGCCACACTCGAGATAAGATGAGGTTCCTGTTTAGAATGGATGCAATCCTAACAATTTATTTATCAATGAGAACAGAAAAGTAAAGATTTCAGAGCAGGTGGCATTCTGCCTGCCTGTTTTCTCAAGAGCAACACTGACAGCACATTCAGCACTGTGCTACTGTGAAGCAGAGGCATGGAGCTCACTCATCTGCTTACAGCATTGAAGTTTGACACTGTTAAATCAAAACTAAATTAGTAGCACTCTGAATGCTAGAGGTGGGAACTCTGTCCTTTTTTTATTTTTCAATTGATTTAATTATTTAGACTTTCTGGAAAATGCAACTTAATTTGTTTGTGTTATTTGTATCTTTTTTTCTTCTGTGAGATACCATGTGGGTTTTACTGCTGGATGTGAGTGAAGTAAACTGAGGGGATTATGCAGTGTATTTGCTGACAAGTCTCTTATTTCAAAACACTTAAATACTTTGAGAAGGTGAGAGTTGCAGTTCCGTTAGCCCATCATTGAAAGAAATTTTCTTCAGTGACATGTGACCTTCATATGAAACTTATGGTGATAAAATTTGGAGGACACAAAACAATTTTTTAGATACTACCAAATGAGTGTATTGTATGTGTAAAAAAAAAAAAAAGCAGTATCCAATTGCATAGGAGAAAGGGATTATTTCATATCTTCTTTCTTCTCTTTCACATCTTACAGTTTGATTTAGACTCTATTTGGACATTCATATTTGGAGTTCCTGCCTCCTGTGGCACTGTTACCTCTTCAATACACAGTGTTTGCACAGAAGCTGCCTTCTTGTTGCTGGGAATGCTGAGGAGCATGCTGAATTCTGTAAGCATAAAAGAATTTTGCTTGTATTTGAATATTATGGGCTGTTTGAGTTTGCCATGTGGTCAAAAGCCAAATTAGAAAAGTTGAGGATTTGTAAAGTGTCATGACAAAACCAGCTGACAGATAGGCACATAATACTTGGGTGAAAACTGTCATTTTAGTGGGTTATTCTATGATATTTTTTCTAGTGTCTGTAGAGATATTAGTGGTCACAAAAAGGCTGGGCTTTGTGTTTAGCTGCAATTAAAACAAAACAAGAAAGCAGAAGGATAAAATGTCCTTGGCAGAGATAACTGAATTTCTTTGCTGATTAACATTGTGAGGGAATGTTAGAGAGACTATATCCCATCTGCTCAGAGCTATATGAGTTGCAGATTTTGTGCATGAACCTTCCACATGCAGAGAAGTCTCAGACTATGAATAGCCACATGCTGGAGGAAATGAATTTATTGCCAGAAAAATGTGTCATCATCTCATCTTTGAATCTAATGTCAAGAGTAGTGGAAGTTGGTCTCTCAGTGGGAAAATTTTGTATTTCCTTGAAGCTAGTGTGTTATCTGCTGAAAATTATCTCCCAGAATGTTTGAAAAGCAGCACCTGTTTGGTTGTTGCCTGTTTGATCATTATGTGTTTTCAATGTGCTCTATTGTTTGCATGTTTCTCCCATGTTAACATGTTCAGACCCATCTTCTGGACACATGTACTGCTTATGCCCTTCATGACATTTGGGTTGTCACGTGGTCTGTTTCTTGCTGGTCACCTATGGTGGTGTTTGGTCACATATTTATCATTGGATGACATGCTCAGACACTTGTTTTGCCACATTGAGTCAGGGTTGTCGTGTGTTGGTGATGTGCTTAAACACATTTTCTGTCACTTGTTTGATCAGATATTAGGTCACCTGTTGAGACACCATGTTTTCAGTCAGGTGTTCTGACAAGTCCTCCAACACACATTGGGCATGTTCTGGATGTGCTTTTCAGAGTTAATCATGTGCTTGGTTCCCTATTCAATCACTTCTGCTCTGCTTGAACAAGTGCTTGTCCCCATGGTTGATCACGTTTGGCCCCATCTTTGATCACATGTCACTGTCGTGTATGTCATTGCATCTTTGGCAATGTATTTGACTTTATATTGACCCTGCAGCGTCTCTTCCTTTCTGAAATAAACTTGCTTCAATTAGTGCTATCTGTGCTAATGTGCTGTTTGTTTTTCAACCCAGCCTTGGCAGTCAGAGGAGGAAGGCTCTTGGCTTCGAGAGTATCCAGTCACCCTGATGCAGTTCTTTCGGTATTTGTATCACAATGTGCCAGACCTCATTTCCTTGTGGATGAGCCCAGAGTTCCTGTGTGCGCTGGCAGCAACAGTGTTCCCTTTCAACATACGGCCTTACTCGGAGATGGTAGGAAATCCAACTTAACTGTTTTATTTTACCCTGGATGTTACTTTTGAGGATTTATCAATTGACAGTCAAAACTCACCCTGCAAAGAAGTCATTGTCAAGGCTGGGCTGGACATTTTGTACTTGGGTTTTGGAACTGAGAGAAGCGGATGTTCAACAGCAGGGCAGTCCAGTGACATCTGAAACAGCATTTTAGGGGGAACATACACAATTGATGTGTTTCTAGTGAGAGATTATTTTCAGTTGCATGAACAATGTTATCTCAGATTTACAAGAGCAAAAAGACTGAGTCAGCCTGTGCATTCACCCTCTGCTCTGGAGGATGTGATAAAATCTAAAACTTCTGTTTCCTTCCACTTCTCATTTCTGCTTTTGTGGTCAACCATAAAACAGTGCTCTTGCATTTCCTGGAACTACTGAGTTCAAGCCAGGAGAGGGTGTGAATTCAACACTGCTGCCTGAAGTATTGTTTGAGCTTAGTGTAATTTACAAATGATACTATTTCTAGAACATGAATGGGAAGAATAGATACTGTTAGCCAACATCCAAAAGTAATTTTATTAAGAATATGGAAGGACAGTTGGGCTACAGGTTGACCAATGCTAGAACTATGGAGGATATGATAAAACACTTCAGGCAATACTTACTGGTGGCATGCTATCATTTTGTCAAGAAAAGTGGGAGATCGAGTTTTAACAGTGCATGTTGATGAATCTCTCAAAACAATAGGGGTTTTTTAGCTTTTATGAAGTGGATTCTAGGAGTTTGGTCTCCCTCTCAAAAAAGTGCCACTTCTGAACTGGTAATGCTGATTTGGCATTCACCTGTAGAGTTTTTAGAGGTGCCTTGTGTCTCTGAGCAGGTTTTACTATAACCACTAGATCCCTTGAAACTTTATGTAGCTGCCTGACGACTTGAGCTCCTCACAGTATGAGGGCTCTTGTGACTCCAAATTGGTTTAGTCCAGCACTTCTGTCTGCCCAAATGTGTAACACTAATCAATCCCTTGTGAAATATTGCTGAATAAGAGCCAGGTTTCTGCAGCAAAACATTATAATCCAAATTCAGCCTTGAGAGAAAATTCTTAACTGATCTTTCAGCTTTTCTGAGGCTGCTGTTAAAACTAGAAAGAGCACACATTTGGAGTTCTCTAAATTTTTTGAGAAAACTCTCCTGCTAAAGCATACCAAATGTCCAGAACGTTTGGTTACTTCACATATAAGCTGTCAATGTGATAAGATTGTTGAGGGGAATCATATTGTCTCTTCTTTCATTTGGAGGAGGGAGTTGCCATAAAAAGAGTCAGTCTTTTGGATTTGACAGCTTTCATTACTGTTTGTGCTTTTGTTACAGTCCTCTTTAAGAGCTAGCCTCTCCAAGGTTTCTGTTCATCAGAAATGGGAAAGCTGTGGAGACCCTTTTTTTTTTTCTCTTTTTTTAGAGATTTTTGGGAAACCGGCTTACCCATAACTGCACTCTGATGAAGGTACCGTATTACAAACAGAAAAGGCTCAGTTACTTTTTTGTTTTCTGTTATGTAAGCTTGATGGCCTTTTTTAGTTGGTTTCTGTCTTGTTTTTATTTTAACTGCTTTAGTTAATAACTTTTTCAAAACTTTTTTTTTCTTTTTTTTTTCTTTTTTTTTATCAATGAGAAAATTTATTTTTGCCAAGTATCTAGAAATTGCACAAGTACTTCTGTTGGTCAGTGAATATGATATGTGACTCACACCAGTCTTCACTGGTTATTGTTTGCCTTGGGAATCTGAAACTGGATATTTCTCCAGTTGTGTATTAGGGAACTGATCCTGAACATCATAATCTTGTAGAAATGCTTCTTAAGAAGCAGAATATGAAATGAAATAGCCTTAGAAAGACAAGCAAAGAATAGAAAAGTGAAAAAACTGCCAATAATTTGCTGCTCTCTACAGTTTTAACCTGCTGTTTTTCACAGGTCACTGATCTTGATGATGAAGCTGGGTCCCCAGCTGAAGAGTTTAAAGCCTTTGCAGCTGATTCTGGCATGAACAGGAGCCAGTCAGAATACTGCAATGTTGGCACCAAAACATACCTCACCAACCACCCTGCAAAAAAGTTTGTGTTTGACTTCATGCGTGTGATGATAATTGATAACTTATGTCTCACACCAGCCAGCAAACAGACTCCACTGGTAGATCTTCTGCTAGAGGTAAAGTTTCTTTGGGTTTTGGGTTTTGTTTTGGTTTTACTGTTTGAACTTCTGTGAAGTTGTTGCTGGCTTCAAGTTTTATTTCTGTGAAGTATGTTTCATTTGTTAAACACCTTTCCAACTGTAACAGCTGTATGGACTTTGTTGATGATATAAAATTCCTGCAGAAATGTTAAGGGTTTTGTTTCATTCATATTGGATAAAAAGAAATTGTGCCATACATGGTGCCAATTAGATAAAAAGATGTGTAGTGCCATATGCTATAAAACCTCACAGAGTAACTGCATTATCTTATTAACTTTTAAAGCTTGTGACACTGGAAGAAAGCATCATCCTGTTAATGCTGAGACAGGGAGGTGAGGAGTTCAGTTACTGTTTAGCTGCCCATACTTTCTTCAGACAGTGTATTTTGAAATGTTCAGTTCACATCAGTTCTCATTTTAACCTGACCTACCCATTTGTCACCTCATCTTCTGTGTTGCTGAGTCTCCCTGATGTTTTTTCAAAGCAGCAGGAATTTTGGACCATGCTTGTGTATTTCCTAAAAAATTTCCTGGGCCAGTTGGGCACCTCTTTGCTGTCACAAAGCAAAAACTGAAATGTCAAAAGATGCAGTTACCACAGACATCAGGAAGCGTATTTGAGACCATGTTCAATTGGTTGCAGTTTTAACTTGTTAGGCCTTGTCAGTGTGACTGACTCTTGAGCATAAAGAGAATTGGGTATGTAAACACAGCTAAACAATGTTATATTACTTTCTAGGACTGTTCAAGTGGATTGTTCAGTTAGGAGTGATTGTGTTCATTGACCAACACAAGGTGACAAAGTCGTTTCCCCCCTTTCATGTAGCCCATCCATCTATATGACTTTATCAAGGCTGATTTAGTAACATGCAGACCCCACACAGAAGTGATGATTGACTACATGTTTCATCTGTCCCATTTACTCCTATTTTACTGAAGGAGGTGACTGTGTGAACTGAGATCACAGTTTAACCTTATGTTTAACTGTAGTTAGAGTTTTGTACACACTTTCAGAATGTGTTCTTTTCCAGTTCCTGTTATGGCAGAAGATAAACTTACTGGATTTAAATGGGAATCATGCCTACTCTGTAAGACTGCCTGCAGCCAGTGTATCCTCAACATGCCTGTTAAATTTTGCATAAAGCCAAAACTTCTTACTTGAGACAGAATGTTAAAATAAAAGCAGTTCACTGGAGCTGAGAAAAGAGAAAATCACCTAGAACACCCTCTCTCTCCTCTTTTGTTTTTGTTTTTTTTTCTCAGAGATATTAATTATCTTGATATCTTTTTTCAGGCTTCCCCTGAAAGATCAACACGAACACAGCAGAAGGAGTTTCAGACATATGTTTTGGATGGAGTGATGGACCACTTACTGGCAGCTGATGTTTTATTGGGTAATGTACCAAACTTTAATTATTATTCTATTGATAGGAGCACAAGGGTTTGATTCTGTGACTTTTTCTTTTTTGGTGTTCTGTTATGTTGCATCTTTATTGTCCTCTTTGTTTTTTCCCCTGATTGTCTTTACTTTTTCTTCTGCCCTTTCCATTCCTTTGATGTGTAAATGGTGTTGCCGTGCTTGCACGTTCCCTCACTACCTTGATTGTGCCAAAGCTGTAAAATAGGTTATTCAAAAAAAACTACATGGCATAAATCTTTTGGATATGTAAGTCAGAAAACTGCAGTCACATCAAAAAGAACTTAAACTGGATCTTACATCATCTGTCGTGTCCTTATTACCTTGGTAGAGAATCTGGAGCTTTTGTCAATTTATCACAAATTTCTCCCTGATGTAGTTCTATTCTGAAGGCAGCACTCTAGAATAAAAAAATGCATTAGCACTCCTCTGATAAAAGTACAGGAGGAGAATTAGAAGCTTGCAACTTGAGTGTCAGTAGGGTAGGCTGTTCTACCAGTGCATGCATTTAGATGGTCAGGGAGGGGCCTATAGGAATATTACTGCTCGGGGGCCCAGCTGAATTTCATGGTGGCCTGCTGGACTTCCCAGGAGCTCCAGGTCTGCTCTGTCTCCATCCTAGATGTCATGGTATGTATTTCTGTTCAAAAGTGCTTGTAAGGCTCCCCATTTCTTGCCACAGCAGTGATTTGTCTTCCTCTGGGTGCAGTGCATTAATAAAATAAATCCAGAACAACGTTTCCTTACTAAATTAACATTAATTAAATAAATCCAGAACCATGTTTACTTACTATCAAAGCTTGTTGTAGAGAAGCCATGAGGTTTTAACTTTATCTGTGAATGAATGTCTATCTCTTTTACACGTCTGGAAAGCATAATGTGAATGTATTTATGCAGTTGGGATTTTTTGATAAATGAAGAAAACTTTGGGGGTTTTTGTTGCCTAGGTGAAGATGCATCTCTGCCTATAACAAGTGGAGGAAGCTACCAAGTGCTGGTGAACAATGTGTTTTATTTTACACAGCGTGTAGTAGATAAGCTTTGGCAGGGCATGTTCAACAAAGAATCCAAACTTCTTGTGGACTTCATAATCCAGCTCATTGCACAGGTAACAGTGTTGTTCTATTAACCTGCCTGGAAAACCACTTTTGAAGGTCAGGTGGAAAAGTGTGGAGTGATGTCACTAAGCAACCTGCTAGTGACACATGTCAGGTCAGCATTGAAATACACTTTTCTTCCCCAGGCTTTCTCTCTCTACTGAGCTTTCTTAGCTCATCATGTCAGTGTGGAGTGCTTTAATATGGGCACTTGAGTAAAAACTGCTCTCAGATGACCTTGTTGTTTAGAAATCCCCCCAAATAAACAAATGAACTATAACTCACAAGAATTTTGGGATGCTTCCTAAATTTACCTTGATGGTTTGGGGAAGCTTCCCTCTACACTTTTATTGGAGATTTTTAGAAGACTTTTACTGTTAGAAATCAGCAGCATCTTTTTAGATGTTAAAATTATAAATGTATTATCATTAATGTCATTTTCATCCTTGAAATTCATGAAATTGACACTTTTAGTGAAATACCAATTTTGAAAAATGAACCTGGGTCAATTCAAGGGAAGATTGTGTGACAGTGAAATGATTTTATGCTACTGTCTGATCATGACTTTTTTACTTCCCATCAGTCAAAAAGAAGATCTCAGGGACTATCGCTGGATGCCATTTATCACTGCCTGAACAGAACCATCTTGTATCAGTTCTCAAGAGCTCACAAAACTGTTCCTCAGCAAGTGGCTCTCCTTGATTCCCTAAGGGTCCTTACTGTGAACAGAAACTTAATTTTGGGACCTGGAAATCATGATCAGGAGTTCATCAGTTGCCTCGCTCACTGCTTGATTAATCTGCATGTGGGAAGGTAAATATCTCAGACAGGAGTTCATTCCAGAAGCAGGGCTGTGAAGTGCTGAAATGTCCTATTCTTTCTCAGTAATGGCACTCACCTTGAGAGTAAGTCAACAAATTCTGGATGACTGGTTGTAACTTTCCAGCCAGTGAATTGTAAACAACCTGCAGAGGTTCATTTTGAAACAAAATTAGGTTTGAGGATCCTGGGTATACACACCATTTTTATATCCTTTTACAGAGATATTCTAAAATACTGACAAGTGTTTACCTAACCATTTTGTTGTTATCCTTTTGTAATTTGAAATGTTTTAAAGATAGAAAGACACATTGGTACTAAGTGATAATAAAGGGTCTTGTCACTTGATTTATTGTCTATTGAATCATTTAATACAAATTCTGTATCTTAGTACTTGTGGTATATATCATTGAGTAAGTCCAGTCATGCATTAAATCAGGTGCCCATGACAAATGCTATAGATACCCACTTTTCTGCATTACTTTGATGCCAGCATGGCATTTTCAGTTGTTCTTTCCAAAAAGATGTACAACTTGTGTTTCATCCAAGGACACTTGGCAAGCATCATCAAAGCCCTAATGTTCTCTGTTTCTGGCCTCTCCTCTTTTCTGTTTCTTCAAATACCACCATCTTCCTCTAGTGACACCAGTGTCCATGGCATGTCATTTTCTCATAAACCTTCAGTTCAGCTTGTGACCACACATTGTGGGAACTTAAGTGGACAGAAGTGAAGATACTTTGCTGTAGTAGCATGTATTAGTCTTTGTGTTACTGTTACAGAGAACCAAATGCTTTAGCTTGGTGTGTTGGGGTTTTTTCCTGGTGATTGTTAATTCATTGTGTGTTTGTAGCAATGTTGATGGGTTTGGATTGGAAGCAGAAGCCAGGATGACAACTTGGCACATTATGATCCCTTCTGATATAGAACCAGATGGAGTCTACAATCAAGATGTCAGTGAAGGTAATCTGAGAATGACAAAGCCACAGATGTCTCATAATGCCACTTCTGTATTGTCATCACTAATATTTTTACCTCAGTTACTCAGGGCAGGAGGGTTGTGGTGCATGTGTGTTGCCCAGTTGCTCTCTGGAGGGCTGTGTGGGTTGTGTGTGTGTGTGTATAAAAAATACATTAAAATTAATAAAAAACCACTTGGAAATACGAAGATAGACATATCCAGGATAAGTTAGTGTTTTGTTAGACTAGTAAGAGCACTTTATTGTTTTCTGGACATGAGACAGAATTAGAAATACTGCTTCATATGCACTGTGTTAAATGCAATAGAAACAAGTCCTTTTAAAGTAAGAAATAGTTGGTATAAACTATAAACTTATTATTTAGTGGCATTCTCAGGACCTTCCACTTTAAAGGAAATTTATGAGCTTGCTGTGGAAGAAAGTATTCATTGATTTTTTTTTTCCTTATATGTGTATATTTAATATTTATGCTTGTATGTACTTAGGCACACAGTCATATGTAAAAATACGAAAGCATAATGCGTGTATGGAATTCTGTACATATATTTACAGACACAGACTTATATAAGGTTTTTTCAATCTCATTTTGTTAATAGATGGATGTGGGAGATGAATCACAACTAATCAGAGCCAGTGTTACAAATTCACAGGGGGAAAATGGCCAGAATTAACTGGGATGCTTTCTGATTGCGTCTAATGGCAAGAAAAGACCATCTGGTCAAAGGCATTTCACACATCATGTAGGAGGGGAAGAAACTCGAGTTTAATTGCAGAAATTACTCATTTCACTACAGGAAAAATACCAGTTCTGTAAGCACTGTAGAGAGCTTGCTGTTTGTGATCTTGTACACATGCAGGTCGCCAGCTTCTTTTAAAAGCCATAAACAGAGTGTGGACAGAGCTGATCCATAGTAAAAAACAAGTTTTAGAAGAAGTTTTCAAAGTGACTCTGCCTGTCAATGATCGTGGCCAAGTGGACATAACCGTTGCGAGACCTTTTATTGAGGAAGCCAGTCTGAAGTGTTGGCAAAATCATTTGGGTAAGTATAAAGGAGGATTCGTCCGTCCTGAATGGTAGATTTCCTAGAAGTGAACCTGGTAGGGAGAGGGACCCCTCTTGAGCACGTCTGGATGCAGCCTGCAAACTCTTGTGATAAGATTGGAAATGGGCAAGTGAGTGGTCCTTCTCTAGCAGCCAGTGATGCTATGGGTACTTCTTGGCTGGGAAATTTTTCAGCATAGGAAGCAGTTTTTCAGGAAAGGGACCTGGGAATCCTGGTGGACAATCAGTTAAGCACAGGTTAGCTCTGTGCCCATGTGATAAAGAAGGTCAACTGATGCTCGACTGAAGCAGCAAGAGTTCAGACAGGGGAAAATAAAATTCCATAGACATGACTCCTTTGATGATTACACAGCTCTGAGGTAATTGATGTTAACTTGGATATACAGAAGGCATTTTTGGAAACCTGGAATACTTGTTTTTGCAGTCTGTATTTCTGGATGTGCTTTGTTCTTGTCTGATGTTTGCTCAGTTTTCCAGTGACTCCCTGATAGTATATTTGCAAAAATCTTTTGAGTAGTTACACCTTTTTGAAGCAACAGAAAAGGCTATTGTGTTTAAAAAAAACCCCCTATAATTGGAGAGGGGGAATAAAGTACCTAAAAAGTGCTCCCAACACTTTATTTTTCAGCTCATGAGAAGAAATGCATCAGTAGAGGGGAGGCTTTGGTTCCAACCACCCAGTCCAAACTGTCCCGAGTCAGCAGTGGATTTGGCCTCTCTAAACTAACTGGTTCCAGGAGAAACCGCAAGGAGAGTGGGCTGAATAAACACAACCTCTCTACACAGGTAATTTCTGTCACTTAATAACATGCAGTTCTACAACCCAGCAGTGTGTGGGCAGGGTTTGTGGTAAATATCCCAATTTAGGGAATCTTGCGGAGTGTGAAGTGGTATCTGGTGCTTGGTTTTCTTTCCCTTTTTTGATTATCCAGACTGGGCATCTTGCTTCTGTGTGTCCCAATTTAGTAGATTATCTGTATGTCTGTAACATTAAGCCAGGAGTTAAACTCTTCACTTTTGGTGAGACTACTCACCTGCTTCTGGTTACCTGTGTGCCTTATGCCTTTGTGAGCCTGGGTCTTCAATCCAGTTTGCAATACTGCATTGAAATGGAAACTGAGAGACAGATGTTTGTCCTTTTTTCCATTCTGACCTCAAGATTATGTGGTTTAGGAATAATTCCTATGTGACTGTGCATGCACTGTGACTAAACAAATGCTGCTTTGCCCAGTTCTTATTGTACTACAGAGAAGAGTTCAGCAAAGCAACATGTGATGGTAGAACTAGACATCCACTTTACAAACCTGCTTGCTTTAAAAAAAAATTAAAAAGAAGTTTAGAGCAGAGTAGCCCAGCAATGGTGCTCTCAGTAGAACAGTACCTAGTGGGGCATTGCAAGGAGTTAGTATAAAGTCTTGGGTCATGGAGAACAAAGGAGAGTGGCTTGAAAGTTTTAAAGGATTAAGTTCTTACTATATTTAGCACTTGAAACACTGAGGACATGTTGGTTCTAGGAATATTTGTGTCACAAGGAAATGTTTAACTCCTGTTGATTAATCAGGAGTTTGTGTCCTGTGGAAAAAAATACATTGCTATTTCTCTTTCTGATCTGAAAGATAGTCAGTAGCTTCGATAAAATAAAGAATTGTCAGTGCTCTCAGTCCTTGTGCTGGTGAGCAGGTAAACACTGAAAGTGAAAGGGAAGAAGTGCACAAAGAGCCAATGGGAACTGCTGGCTGTGTCAGTAGAGGGAGCAATAACTGAGAACAGGTGTGTTGTGGGACAGAGTGAGGAGGGATGGGTGTCTTGAAGATTTCCAGCAAACAAGGGAGCGTCCACAAAATATAGGGAAACACAGAAAAGAAGAAATATTTGTCAGTGCCAATATTCAGCTATTTGGAAATGTTCTGAGACATTAGTCACGTGTTTCAAATATTTCCAAATGTTTGCCAGGTTTTTGGTTTTTTTAAATATTCCTGTACATGAATTTATCACCTTAACAAAAAAAAAAACCAACAAACCACTAAGCAACAAAAAAACTTAAATACTGCTGTGTACAAAAGTTTGAAATTCATTATCTCATTAATTCTTTTTAAGAAACTATTCTTTGTGATCAAGCTTAGCAAGGTGATGTATTCATTTTCATTCAAGCAAAATCTTTTCTATAAAATTTCATTCTGTCTCTTGTCTTAATCTTTTGTATTAGGAAATTTCCCAGTGGATGTTTACTCACATTGCAGTGGTTCGGGACCTGGTTGATATGCAGTATAAAGAATACCAGGAGGTATGGTGTCTGAGAGGGTGAATTACCTTACACTGATACTTTGGTCTGTTAGGTTTTACCAATGCCATTTCTTAGCTTGTAAAATCCTGGCTTGTCATAGGTGACACACTGGAATGTTTAACAGATGTTATTTTTAAGGGGGTTTTAAGCTCAATCAAATAAACAAATGAGGAAACTCATTCTGATCTTAAAACTCTTTTAGCAATATTACATGTTAAATCTTAATTTTTTTCAAGAAGCTTAAATAGTCTTTCCTTAGAAGTGTGAAGAATCAAAAAGCAGGGAAAAAAAAAAAGAGGGAGATGGGAAATACGTTGTTTTTCTAAAATGCTGTACAAAACTAAGAGAGAGGATGTGCAGAAGCATAAAATTTTCTGGTCTCATGCAGTGATAGTAAGTGGCTGCTCTGTGCCTTCCAGAATGAAATTGCTGCACCCTGTGGCTTCTTCCAAACATTCCCAAAGGCATTTGGTTCAAAGTACTTGCTGAGCTGCATGCTATAAATCCTAAGAAATCAGCTTCTGAGAGAAAGGAGTCACTGAAAGCAATTAGTTAAAAAAAAAAAAAAACAACCACTAAACTCTGCTTCATTAAACTTCCCTCTACAATGCAAATATAGGCAGGAAGGCCTCGAAAACTATTTTTAATTTCTTTCCTAAAATCCTTTTTCAAATTCAGTGGTCATTTAGAAATATATTCAATTAATACTGCAAACCAAAAGCAGGGCTTTTACCTTCTTTTCTTTTGTGGTGAGTGACACCACAAATACTAGAAAATGCTACTAGAATTACAACTTACATGTTTTTCTGTAGTATAGTGGAAATGTCCCTGCTCATATCAGAGACAGGTTTCAAAGCATCCCTCCTGATGCATTCACCAATGTGTGTGTGTTCAGCGTCAGCAGAATGCATTAAAATACGTGACGGAGGAGTGGTCTCAGATCGAATACGAGCTGCTCCGAGAGCGAGGTTTGTGGGGCCCCCCCATCGGCTCCCACCTGGACAAGTGGATGTTGGAGATGACTGAGGGTCCCTGCAGAATGAGGAAAAAGATGGTGCGAAATGACATGTTCTATACTCAGTATCCCTACATGCCTGAAGCTGAGCAAGAAACAAACTTACTGGTAAGTGTTCAAGTGTTTGTGATGGTTAATTTTATATCCTGTTGCAAAATCCATTTTTTTATAATTTTTTCTTAAGAAATGTATTTTACTCTGTTGATATTACCTGGTATTCTATCTTATATGTCCTAAATGGTTGGTAAAGTCCAGTTGTTCCTCAAAGTGTATTTAGGGAGGGGACTGAATCACTTTGTTCAAAACTAAGCAAACTTGAAGACCAGCAATTGCAACATAAGGTGAGGTATGTGGGGTGATCCTTCCAGTAAACAGCACAGGCATCTTCACAAGCCTCTAGAGGCTGAGAAGTACTGTAACTGTGGGAGATTTCAGTCTCAGTTGTCATCCTGATGCGAGATGATGTGGTAAACAGTGATCTGGAAAAAAAAAAGGAAAAGACCAAACAGGCTGTGGTCCTTGGTCTGTTAAATGTACTTTCATCCATCTGTGAATATGATAGTGGGCTGTGTAGCAGAAAGGTGTGCAGGCTCTGAAAGCTTAGCAGTTAGTTCCTGTTACTTTTGGAACATAATTTTTAAGAAAAGGAGCAGTCTATCTAATGTCTTTTTAGGGATTCATGTATGCATGCAGGACTTTTTCCCCTCAAATTAAGCCGGAGTGTCAAAGTACTTAAGTCGGTCATAGCAGTCAGTCAGTTTTAAACCATCAGGTGTTATTTTGCCTGCTTGTGATCTGACACACAGTAGGGGTAGTGACAGTCTAATTCACATGAAGTAGAGAACATGCCATCTTGCATTCTTCTCAAAAGTGTCCTTTCTCTGATGCTTATGTAATTGATGCCCTGTTTTCAGTCTGACTTCTCTAGTAGACTGCCTGAGACATCTGATGATACCATTCCTCAAAAGGTAAAGAAACAAGTACACTGACTGAAAGAATGTAAAATAAATATAACTTTTTTCCCTTCTGCATGTTAGGCAATCTTAACAAGGCTTCTACATTTGGCTTTCAACTTGCTCTTTCAGTAAATAATTCCAGGCCTAAAGGTTTTTTCAGTAATCACATTAGAAGGTGTTACTGTGCTCTCCTTCACCTAATAAAACTTTCTGTAGCTCTTGCCTTCTTTGCTGCACACTAACAGGCTGTGTTGGGCTGTGCTACCACTGTTCTCACTGTGTGAAGTGTTGTGGCCTTGGGATCTGAACTAATGGTCGGTGGAACATGTTTAGTAATGGGCAACACGATCACTTGGAAATGTTCCTTTCTAAGAGGGTCTCTGGTGAGGAGTTTTTCTCCTTTTTGGCCATAATGGGCTGTAACAGGCCTACTTCTATTAAAGCTCATATTTATTTTGTTTTAGCTGGCTCTTCTCCTCAGTCTTACTACTAATGAAATATACATATTTATTTAAAAAACGTGAATCCTGCCTTGAGAAGAACAGATTGGAAGTGGCTTCTACACAGTATTACTCTTTTCAGTATTATGCTGCTTCTCTGTTAATTAGATTTGCAGTCTTGCCCATCACTAAGTACAATGTGTAATGTGTGTTCACTCATTTTAAATGACCTTCAACAAGAAACTAATACATGTAAATGAAAGTAATTCTATTATACAGAATATCTAATATTAATTGTTGCTCTTGTCCTTTCTTCATCTTAGCAGTACTATTAAGGATTTCTCTTTGTAGGCTCTAGAGTTTTGTTTCCACAAATGTTGTAAGCGTTGTTTAGGTGGCATTTTTGTGTGATAAGAAGTGAAGACTTAGTTGGACATAAGTGAGAAAATTAGATCATAGTGCCTTAAATTTTTTATTTTGGGAACAGCGAATTTGACATGAAGTAATAAATTTCCATGTTTCTGATCTTAATCACTTCATCAACTTGTAATAAAGCTAGCTTGATTCTGGGGTTTTTTAATGAGTAGTTTCCTGCTGTACCATCATACAGAGAAACACAAAAAAAAAGGAATTCATTTCATATTTTATGTGTTTCCAGTTATCACTGCAAAAGTGGGCAAGGGAAAATCTTTATTTAAGTTTCAGTGGTAGTATACAATTCTGCATAATGTAAAGCACTGAACTGGATTTATAATAATATTATTTTGTAATTATCCAATCTAATTTTGAAATTCATGGGAGCTAATGCTACAAGGCAAAAAAAGTATTATTGTGATGTAGAACTGAACAAATTCTAAAAACTTACTAGAGTTTGAAGGTGGCTTTAAACAGTCGGAGAAGGAAATTTCCAACTGCAGTATAAAATCAATGGGGTCTTATCCCTCCATGTTTCAGTATCTTCACCTGTATCTCCTGTGATCATTTTGACTTATTAACTGTCCTCAGTTAGTCCTTCTCGATGTTGGCTCCCTAATCAAGTGAGGACAAAGAATTAGCCTGTAGTGGGAAAAAACACCACACACACACACTCAAAAATCCAAACCTAAATAAAAAACCCTCAACAAAACAAAAAACCCCAAACAAAAATAAAAAAGCAACAACAGCAAACAAACAAAAAAAAGACCAAAAACACCACCCAAAGGTACAAACTGTGCTCAAAGAATTGCTTCAGTTAAGTGCATACTCTTGTGCCAGTCTGCTGCCCATAAACCATCAGAATCTTTAACAAAAAGAGGAACAACTGAATTAACAGCTGAAGAATTTTTGAGCCTTAAAGCAGATCCCTTTAGTGCTTTTAGTTCGTATCAACTTCCACATATCTATATCTTTCCTTCAGGCAACTTTTTGTTTAAGCTATTGCCTTACAAAGAAGTCAACTGGCTAACAAATGAGCTGCATATGTTACAGGGAGTTATGAAAGGTGATAAAATGGCCATCTGATCAATAAATCTTAAGCACAAGAATCCCAGCCTTTTGTGTCAGTTCATGATATTCTGGCCACACCTTTTATTGGCCATGCTGTAGGTTTATCTGCAGGCTTTTCTGCAACCCCACTATTACTTGAGTGGCTGAATATCTCCCTTGCAAACTAGCTGGCAGATGGGGTCTCCTGAGCAGGGTCTGTTCCCGTTTGTGTCGGTGTATGACTGAGCACGCACAAAGCACTTGATGGGCATGCACTGTGCTGCACCCTGTGTTCCTGAGACACCTTCACTGAGGGAGTGAGGAGCTGACTGACCAAGCAATTTCTGAATTATTTCTAAGAAACCTGCTCGTTACCGAAGAGCCATAAGCTACGACAGTAAGGAGTACTACATGCGCCTGGCTTCTGGGAACCCTGCAGTCTTTCAGGATGCCATTGAGGAGAATACAGTGGGTGAGACAACTCAGCAGGAGCCAGAACATGGGGAGGACACTATTGCAAGAGTCAAAGGTTAGATAATTTCGTTTGTTATGAACAGTTTTCTTTAAATTTATCTACCTTTAAATCTTCTCATGCATTTGCATGAAGATAAGCATAAGGATCCTGTAGGACTCTTGTTTTTCTGTCTTCACATTGGGGCAGTATTTTGAATGATTATAGGGTTTGTAAAGTTAATTTTTTATGTTTCAGGGTTTTATACATCTGTCTCTGTTCTTTTCCAGGCCTGGTGAAGCCTCCCCTGAAACGATCTCGCTCTGCTCCTGATGGAGGAGATGATGAGAACCAGGACCAGTCACAGGATCAAATTGTTGACGGGAGCTCAATTGATGAAGAGGAGAAGACTGACAATACAACTTTGCTTCGACTTCTTGAAGAAGGAGAGAAGGTGCTGTGTACTTCTAACACACCAAGAACTCACTGCATTGGACTTCCTGCATTACATGTCACAAACGTGAATACTGTCCTATATACCTTCCCTGATCTACAGCTGAATTTGCTGTATATTTCATCAGTTTCTTCCTTGAAGCCAAGTGTGTGCTCTGGTTCAAAGAGATCCTGACCCTGAAAACCCTGTACTGGGAACATTTTTTGTTTTTTCCCTTCTGCCTACAAGGGAAAAATTAACATATCCTGAAATGAAAGCTGTGAGCTACCCCATGCTTGGAATATTGTGTCAGCTTAATGAGTCCAGACAGAAAATATAAGTTGAAAATAAGAATACTGAGCTTGGCACACTGTTTATGAAATGAATAAAAGAGATTGATAACTAGTATTTTATTTTTTATCCCCAAGAACAATGTTGATTTACCATGCTATATTTTCAGCCTTTGTACATCTGAAGTATGGCTGTAAATACAGTTGTGATCAAGGTTAAGTGGTCTACATGTTCTGAAATATGTTCAGGAAGAAATAGTGCAAGTGGTTAAGTTGGTAATTAGATAAATCTCTATCATAGTGAGAAGGCTTTAAGTTAACTCCCTCCCCCATTGCTAGTTGTAGGTTTTAGGTGTATATCTCTGATTAGGGAGAAAATGGCAGGATTTTTGCTGTATCTGCAAGTGATAGAGCAGTGTCTGGGGCTTGTTCTAACAAGGCAGTGGTCTGAGCCTGAGCTTGTTAAGAGGCTTATTCTGAGTGTTTGCTTTTCCTTACAGATCCAGCACATGTACCGCTGTGCCCGGGTCCAGGGCCTGGATACCAGCGAGGGGCTGCTGCTCTTTGGGAAGGAGCACTTCTATGTCATTGATGGATTCACCATGACAGCCACCAGGGAAATACGGGACATCGAGACACTGCCTCCTAAGTGAGTAGATAACAGTCTCCTCTGTCTATAGTAGCTGAACAAGAGGTATTTAATGAGATTTTTGAAGAGTCAGCTCCAAAATAAAGTAAGATACAGCCAGGCTTCAGTGCAGTTTCCTTTGTGCTTACAGATTGCTCAGTGTCTATTGTGGAAATCAGCAATTTCTGTAACTGGACTCTCATGAATTAATAGAATTATTCTTTTAATTGCTCTTCTTTTTAATCACTTCTCTCTTGCCTGTTTGTGTTGATTTACAGGATGCATGAGCCAATCATACCTAGAGGAGCAAGGCAAGGTCCAAGTCAGCTCAAAAGAACTTGCAGCATTTTTGCATATGAAGATATCAAGGAAGTGCATAAAAGGAGGTACCTTTTGCAGGTAACTTGGACACCGTGTTTGGATTGAGGAGGCAACAAGTTTTGTGATGATGTTGTCATTTAAAAAAAACTAAAATCAATAAGTAACTGATCAGCATTTGGAAAGTGAAGCTATTCACTGCGTCAATATTGAAATGTTTGAGTTGGGCATCATGTTGGCTTACCCTGCTTTAGTTTATTGCCTGTGTTAGTGAATATCAGGGTTCCAAAAATAAGACATCTGGCTGCACTAAGCAAAGTCTGCCCCTCCATAGCTTGGTGCCAAATGTAATATGAGAACTGGCCTGCACCTGACCTGCAGAGGTGACAAGCTGGTGTTGACATGGGTTTCTCCTCTTTGTTTTCAGCCAATTGCAATTGAAGTTTTCTCAGGAGATGGACGAAACTATCTTCTAGCTTTCCAAAAAGGCGTCAGAAACAAAGTTTATCAAAGGTACTGTAAATGTAGACTAAGTTAGAATATTTACTATGAATATTTGCAAAGATTCGTGTTGAGCTGGTGTTGATATCGGGTAGCACCTGAGTGCTACACGAAAGAGCCACTAGAAGGCGCTAAATGCCTTCAGTGAGAGAAGTGTTCAATTTTGTTGAAGATGTTCAGTAGCTGCTCAAAACGAAGACTGTAACTGTACTAAGTAAGTGCTGTGTCTCAGGAAATTACATACCCAGGACAGAAACACTGACTGTAATCTCCTTTGCTCTGCTGATGTAGATTTTTGGCTGTGGTGCCATCTCTGACGGACAGCTCGGAGTCAGTGTCTGGGCAGAGACCAAACACCAGCGTGGAGCAAGGGTAGGTGACTGTGCCTCACAAGCACTATAGCTCATCAGTTTCCAGTAAATGATGCTTGCAGTAATGTCAGTATTATCTGGGAAGTTCTGCAAGCTCCATTTATAGTTGGGCATCACCAAAATGAATAACTAGTGATGTTGTTCTCCAGGTACTTTTAATTGGCCAAATGTCATTGGCAGTTTTGATGTATCTTCTTACTAATTAATACAGAGCATCAGGATTAATATTGTAAGTACACAGATACACTCTGAGAGAAATTGGAGTGCTGAAGCCATTAGATTTGTCCAAGTTGCTAAAAATATTTTACTCATCAGCCACCACTTGCACTGAATTGCATAATTAACATGCATAATTTTTGCAGTATGTGTTTAGAAGTGAAAAGGACTAGTGCTAAAGTGAAAATGAGCAAAGGCCCATTTTTCTAGTTGTTGCAATTTACAGGTTTTATTCTTGAAACTTTGGATTGTCTTGTGTGATGTCACCCAGATCTTACTGCTAAGTCAGAAAACGCACTTTCTTCTTTCCCTTAGGTCTGGCTTGCTTAGCACTTTAGTGGGAGAAAAATCTGTTACTCAAAGATGGGAAGTAAGTATGAAAATTTTGGGGAGTTTTTCCTATTAAATTCTCCATTTTGTGGTGATACATAATTAATCAGTACACAGAAGTTGCATCCTCTTAATCAGGTGGAATATACTACTATATAAAGTGTATCTCAGCCCTTCAGTTTGTAGTATTTCATGATATCAGGTTCAAATAGGAAATGGTTCTACCATTGAAAATGCGGCTGGGTGGGCTGTGGTAAAAGTAGGGTGAGAATTGTAATATTGAAATAAGTTTCATATGTTTGGGGAGAACACTGACAGTCTGCCAATGTAACCATTTGATTGTTGTAAAGTGAAAACTTTACAGTGCTGTTATCTGTCTTCCTTAAGAGAGGAGAAATCAGTAACTTCCAGTACCTGATGCACTTAAACACTCTGGCTGGCAGATCCTATAATGACCTCATGCAGTACCCTGTCTTTCCCTGGATCCTCGCAGACTATGACTCAGAGGTAAATTAAGTATCTTCTTATCTGCAGGTTTTGCAAATGCTACAGGTAGCTCATAGTTGGATAAAACCAAGGTTTACCTTTACTGATAGTTGTTTGATTCAAATGATTTTATTCCTCCCACTTACCAGCAGGTAGGGTATTAGAGATTCTTGGCTGTCCCTGCCTGCACTGATTTTACAGGTGTTATTGGACTGTGCACAGGTGAGGGCTGGGATCTCTGGAGAGGCAGTTGCCTCTCTACATTGCAGCAGTTCCCGTAAGACTTGGCATTAGCTTTCTGCTGAATATCCTGGAGTATGCTAAGCCCACAGAGAAAGCATCTTTGTCCAGAAAACAGTGGCTACTATGAAATCTGGCCCTACAGTGAAGAATTTGCTTTTGAAAAAGATGAGACATCCTGATAATGCCTTTGTGGGCAGCCATTGCCATCAGCCAGAGCATAACATAAAATGTTGTTATAGGGTTCTTGTTGAGTGTTCAAGAGCAGAATGAGGGAGAATTGGGAACAGGATGAGGGGAGCAGGGCAAAAATGATCTAGAGCCCAGATGTGATTAAAAATCAAGCACACTGACTCTCTTGGATCAGACTGAAGGACTGTTTTAAGCATATCCAACATTGCACCTGCTGTATGTGTCAAAAGCAGATAAGTCTCAGGAGGCATGTGATGTTAAATATGGTTAAATATCAGCAGTGTTGAAGGGGTTTAGTTTGGTTTTATGAAATTGTTGTCCATTTTATTTTTAAAGGAACTGGATCTTACAAATCCCAAAACATTCAGAAACCTGGCAAAGCCCATGGGAGCTCAAACAGAAGACAGGTTAGCCCAGTACAAGAAGCGATACAAAGATTGGGAAGATCCCAATGGTAAGTAATGATCCATCCTGCAGGAAGAGCAAAGGGACATGTGCCTGTCATGTCATGAGAGAAACTCATGGATTTTTATATTATTGGTAAAGAGGTCTGGTTATGGATGTGCAGAACTCCACTACATTTTTTAGTGATGTCCAACAAGCACTAAATTAGAACAAAGGGGTGTTGAATTTCTTGCTGCGTTGTTTGTTTTAAATCCAAATGACAGGATTTTTTATATGTAAAAACAAAGACAAAGGAGTTGCACATTTAGGCAAATTTAACATTGTCTAAAGAGTGGAATGGGCTGGCACATGAAGCACATAACCAACTCTGTCTGCTAATTGAGTGCTGCTTCATAAAAATAAGTACTCCAAGAATCAGAATCACAGACTATTCTGACTTGGAAGGGACCTGCAAGGATCATCGAGTCCAACTCTTAAGTTAATGGACCATATAGGGAATTGGACCCATGACCTTGGCATTATTACAACCAACTTTTAACCAACTGAGCTAATCTCAGGGTACTTCTGCATTAGGGTTATCATAGCTTATTAGTTTCTTATTAATGCTTTTTTGGTTAAGGAAACAGTAGTTTCTTTGCTAAAAAACTCAGAATGAGATGCAAGTAAATTACATATTGTTGATTTTATAGCTTTCTTATATATTGAAATAAAGCTTTTATTTGGCAAGGCAACTTTTCTTGTGTGCTTTTATTGAAGACAGAGGTCTCTTTTTTTAAAAGTTTCTTCAGCAGAAATTTCCACAGCTGCACTGCAACATTTCAGTTAGTTAAAATATAAAAATGACAAATCATTCAGTATTGCTTTGCAGAGGCCCCTTGAATTAGGGCTACTGAATTGCAGCCAACCTCAAGTGATGGCCATGACAAAATATAAAAGCTTTCAAAATTCTGAGAATGAAAATTGCAAATTTCAATTTTGAATGTGTCCACGGTCACAGAGTAATTAAAATACTGTATTAATGTTTTTCTCCAGTTAGTACCAAGTCTGTCACCTAACTGCTTTGTTTTATGTTTCTGGTGTTTAACCTCTAGGGGAAACCCCAGCTTACCACTATGGCACCCACTATTCATCAGCCATGATAGTGGCTTCCTACCTTGTCCGGATGGAGCCTTTTACTCAGATTTTCCTGCGGCTACAGGTAAAAAGTGCATCACCTCACTTCATGTTCCTTGCCTGCTGTGAATTTCAGACGTAACTGAAAAATAGGATCAATCAGCTTTTTTTTTTCTTCATCAAATGCTGTTATTGCCTGGCAGGTTTTTGATGTGTCTTGCAAAAAGATGTAGTGGAATACACATTTTTTTCCTTGTAGTTTGAACATTTTTCTAAATGTGTGTGGAACAAAGTATCACCAGACAAAAACAAAAGCAAGTTTTGTTGTGAAAAATACTTTGCTTCTCATGCTTTATTTATCTGTTGTTGAAAGAATCATATGCCAGTTGTTTAGTTCTGTGCTGCAGGTGTTGAAAGGTTTTTATTTTCAACCAGTATGTCTATCCAAGAGAGGTTTTAGTACTGAGTGTTATAATAAGCAAAAGTTTGCAGAGCCTGCAGAACTGTTTGGCAGTTCAATGGGTAATGTGGTTTGTACTATTACATATCAAATAGTTTTCATAGACAGAAGCCATCAGGCAAAAAAGATCTGTGTTTCTCTGGAGGAGACTGAAGTCAGACTAGATGGCTCTTTCTTAAAGTTCTATATATCTGTATCTCAGTGCTCTATTACCATGTACCAAAAATAAAGCAGCTGATTAAATCGGTTGTGTTAGAGGAAGAAAAATGCCACATTCCAGTGTCTTCATAAGGCAGAGGATGCTCTGATTTGCTTTCTTGGCAAAACCTGCTGTGCTGAGACCTAACTGTGATGCTGCTGTGCCTCTGTCTGTCCCTCAGGGCGGTCACTTCGACCTGGCTGACAGGATGTTCCACAGCGTGCGGGAGGCCTGGTACTCAGCATCCAAGCACAACATGGCAGATGTGAAGGAGCTCATCCCAGAGTTCTTCTACCTGCCTGAGTTCCTGCTGAATTCCAACAATTTTGACCTAGGTAGGCAATGAGAGCTTGATAGCATCTCTGTGGGTGGGACAACAGTGCTAGAACAGTCCAACACACAGTAAAAGTGTCTCATGATACAGGTAGAAGTGATGGGTGACTTCCACATTCTGACATGAAAAGAAAAGCACAACTGCTTATGGTATTTCCTGATACTGTGTGTTTATTCAGTATTGTATTTGAAAGTGTGACTGATTCAGAACTTGTCATTTCACTGGAAAGAGTGTAGCAGGAGTTCTGCTTTCCACTGTGATACCTGAGATCTATTTTTTCAGATTTATCAGACTTAAGGTATTTTCTCAAACAGTGAGAAATGTTAATTTTAAGGAGTTCATACAAAGTTTATTCTGAGAATTGCTGGACAAATTACTAAAATACCCAAAAAGGATTTTTGTTTTAAGTGTTGTCTTTTAGTCAATTTTTGGGTTTTTTTCCAGTTTAAAAATAACACATAACCAGTTTTACTTGGAGTTTCTCTGCTTTGCATTTTTCACCATGTAACTTGCTACTCTATGATGGTATTCAACATCTTTGTTGTTTATCTTTTTATGCTTTGCAAAATCTGTTTGACAACTTTCCCTTTTAGTATTTTTTTTAAGTATTCCAATGGGGTTTTTTTGAAATGTCACAGTCATCTTTTGTGACAATTATAGTGGTGTGGTTTCTTGTGTAGCTTCATTATGCTGAAGGTAATCTGCAATGATATGGTTTCTCCCTGGGCCTGGATTATGAATCCATTAACCAAGGAGAAGTGAGTGCTCAGAGCTCACCCAGGCCA
>JAWWEV010000134.1:12012218-12024022 GCA_035583235.1 Hafferia zeledoni
GGCTGGTGTATTTTCTTCATCCATCCATTTCTGGCACGACTCTTTCCAAGCCATGTATTGAGAATGCATTGCTACAGACAATTATTCAACAGGAGTCAAACTTCACACCTGTTCTCTGTAGGACCTGCATGTTACTTCAAGTTTTTTTGTCACTCAACAGTGGCATTGAGTTCTTATATTCTTAGCTCTTTGCTTTGAATCTAAACAATAGAACAAAAACATAACTGAGAAGTCTCACCAGATACATTTTTGATACTCACAGCATGCCACCATTTAATGTTCAGAGTGGGAAGGAGCTGTCCAGGACAGGATGAATGAATTGTGCCCAGGCCATGCCCAGGGCAATCAAAAATATCCCTGGACATGGAGTTTGTGGGGAACATCACTTACCTCCTCACTGTTAGGACATGAATATTTAGCCTGTACTCCTGTGATGTGTAGCCATTCTCATGGGTAGAACAATAATGCCATTCCATAACACAGAGTGTTTGTGTTGTGAAGAACATAAACCCTGGGATGAAATACTGTTCCACCAAGCCTTCTCAGTACAGTTTGCTCTTCCACTGTCTCGTACTGGGATTTATTTTCTTCAGAATATTCTCAATTGACATGTCATTGTATATACATGCTGAACAGATGCTAAATACAGGTAATTCCTCTCTCTTAAATTAGGACCAGCACATTTATTTCAGTTTTGCTCATAGAGTAAGAACAGTGAAGTCAAAAAGATAAGAAAATGAACCTTGCTGTGCTGATTCCTCTGGGTGCAAAATGTGCAGCTGCTGTGGTAGCAGTTTCCAGTAACAGGGTTGGCTGCTAGACTGGCTGTAGATTGGCTGTGCAGTGATCACAGAAGGCTGTTTTACTGGCTGGTGTTTGCTCTAACTTTCATGCATGGCAGTGGGTCTTTCCCATAACAGGATGAGAAAAGCTAAAATTTTACTTAAATAGAAAAATAAGGGCAAAATAATCTTGTTCCAAGAGCACTTAACAGAGAAACATAAGGTTTAGAGTTCAGACTGTACATTATAGTGGTGAGAAGATTGAGGAGGTGTGATCTGGTCAACACCACTGGCTGGAAGGGTAATCATCTTCAGAAGATTTAGCAAGGAATATTTGAATTCTTCCTCCTGCAAGCAATCTTGCATGAGCAACCAAGGTAGAATTTTTCATGTTTTATTGCCTGACATTTAATAACAACATAGTATTTTAAAGACAAGACTGAAATGGCTTCTTTTAAAAAGTAAAGGCATTAGATTTTTATTATTTTCATGGGGTTTTTTGCTTTTCCTGTTTCAGTGCTTCTCTCAACATTTTTTTCTTCTTTTTGTTTTTTTAACAGGTTGCAAACAAAATGGCACTAAACTTGGTGATGTGATTCTCCCTCCCTGGGCAAAAGGAGATCCTCGTGAATTTATCAGAGTTCATCGGGAGGTAATTTGCATTTTAGTAATGACAACAGAGAGCAGCAGTTGGGACTTTGCACTGCACATAAATCTAAGCTCAATTTGTGTGGTCAGGTTACCAGCCAGTTTGTGAGTTCAGCACTGATGGCTGATTGTTGCCAAGGTTTGTAGAACCAGCACTTCCTCCCCTTCCTTCTTGGCCAGGGAGTACATTGAGGCAAGACCTGCTTCGATGAAAAGCTGTATCCAAACATAACAAAAATATGTCAAAATACATTCTGCATTTTTATTTGTGGCAGGTGTGGTAAACTCAACCAATCACCAGTTTGTCTGGTTTTAATGCCTGCCCTTTGAATTTCAGGCTCTGGAATGTGACTTTGTGAGTGCACACCTGCATGAGTGGATTGACTTGATCTTTGGCTACAAACAGCAAGGTCCTGCTGCAGTAGAAGCTGTAAATGTCTTTCACCATCTCTTCTATGAGGGGCAAGTGGACATCTATAACATCAATGATCCATTAAAAGAGACAGCTACAATTGGATTCATTAATAACTTTGGACAGATACCAAAGCAGGTACACCCTTTGTAGAGTTCTCACTTTGCAGTTAACACTTGAATTGAAATGTATTAATGTGAAACAAGACGATGTTTTATGAGTGAAACTTATTTTTCCATAAATGTTCTTCCAGTGATGTGAAATCATTTACATTTCCATCATAAATGACACAAATGTCAACTTTGGGCTTAGCTTGTGAGATTAGAAATGTCCTTTTTTTCACTTTATATGCTTCAAATAAAGGCAAAATTAATTATGGCTCAAGTCTAAAAATCAGCATTAAAAAAACCCTATGTTCCTGCTACAAAGTCAGTGAAAGTGTAATTTCAAAGTGAAGCCTAGTGTTTGTTTTTTAAGTTATCCTGTAATAAAATAATTTCTGTAATAACTATGCTTCCTTTTTTTACACCAGTCTCTTGGTATTCTGTAGGGCTTGGCCACATCTTTTATTTGAAGAATGTGTTGCAAAAAAAAAAAAAAAAAGGAATTTAATTTAAGAAGATTGACTCTTGTAGCTATAGTTAAGGAGATAGACAGATTTTAAAGCTTTTAAGTTTGTGTTCTCTTTATGAGATTAAATTATTAAATGAACTGCTTAAAGTTTTACTTTGTGGGGTTTTAGGTTTGGGGATATTGCGTTTATTTTTTTTTTTTTTAATTGGGCATTTTTCTAGAGTCTTTTTGCTACCCAGTGAAACTTTTAAATGTCACTGATGAATTTTTCCAATCCTAAATGTGGTGGAAACCACAGATGCCTTCAGCAATTTACTGGAAACCCAACCCATGGGTTGGAAACTTTAGACTCAGCTCTCAGCACTTAATGTTTCAGGACAGCCATGGGATATACGCTGTGGCAACCCACTCACAGCTGCCTGTCTCTCACAGCTTGGAAGGAGGGCTGAGAACTGTTCATTTGTCCTCTTTTCTCCTTTTCCTTCCTTGCTCTCTCTCAATAATCCAATTATGTAGTGGCTGCAGGGTTTTCTCCTCTTACATAATAACCAATCACTGGGCTGTGATGATGATCAGACATGGCCCAGCTAAAGCCAGATGAGCAGATGGTGTGGGCAGGGTAATGGAAGAGCATTGCAGCTGAGTCCAAAAGTCTGCCTGGCTCTTCAAATGCCTCTTAGGTACAAGTGTGGTGAGATCTACCAGAAACTGCATGGTGTTTGGCTAGAGGAAATAAACTGCAATAAACCTGAGAAACCCAGAACTTCCTTAAGTCATTGTTGGTGATGAGTGCTCTTGGAGCACATTTTTATGTGACTGTTGAGTTTTTCCATTACCCTCCATGACTTTCCTCGGGCGATCCAGGGCAGCTGTCTCAGTGACAGGACTGCTGTGCACTTTGTCACTTTGCATGGAGATGTAACATGAGAACTACATCTTCTTTATCTCATCTCTTCCACTAGTAATGCACCCCATAGTTTGGTTTTCCATTTTAAATTGCTGAGGTGCAGAACACTGGAAAGCTGCAGCTGTGTTGGGAGAGGGCTCTCACAGACTCTGGGAAGGTCCAGAGATGCCACAGCCTGAGGGGGCAGAGCAGAATGAACAAGTGAGTGAACCGGTCACTCAAAGGAGTAGTTTGGATTTTTCGTTGCTGGAACTGGAGAGTTTTGAGATCAGGTGTCCACTGTATGATGAACCTTCTCTTTCAGTCTTCCCTTAGCCCAGTCAGAGGGTTGGCATATAGGCCATGTTGTTATTTGTACCCAGGGTGTAGGTTCAGGCAGTAGAAACATGTCTGCATGGTCACAGTTCAGCTACCTCAGGCTTATGCATGTTCCCTCTGGAAAGGCAAACAGGTAACACACCACAAGGAGCTCAAAGGAAAATAAATTTCAGGACTGGAATTTCAGTGCTCCTTTCAGTGCTGTAATAGCCTCTTTCATAGAGCTATTGAAATGTTACAAAATGCCACTCCACGTTTATGTTTGTCAGTTACATTATAATATACAAAGCATCTGCCATCCAATACGTTTATTATGAATTTATCATGTGATCAACCTTAGTGTGTATCATTGATAATGATGGCTTATAGGAAACAATGATTGGCTTGTTTAACCCACAAATGGTCACTGACACAATGAAATAGAAATTCATGATAAAAAGCTATGCAGAAGATAACCAGGGGCTTAGATGCCTTTCTTGTGCATCACTGCTACTGGGGTCCCATTCCATGCACACCCCTGCTGTTACTCTGTTCTGTGGTAGCCTGGGCTCCTCCAAATGTGTGAGCTGCTGTTTGTGGGACACAATTTGTTTCACAGACAAAAATTTGCTTTCACTTTACCATGGGTTAGGATTTCTTACCGCATTGTGCATCAGCTTTCAGATTTTTGCTTGCTTTACTTCGACTGCTTTTGCAACTGGAGGTAGCTTAAAAAAAAAAAATTTACTCCTTGTTGGATTTCGTATTGTTGAAGTTTTTTTTTAAATCGTTACCATAAATTATTAGTGAATACTGAGAGCAGTTAAGTAACATTTGCTGACCTACAGAATTTTTAGTAGGTAAATTAGATTGATTTATTATCTTTTTAAGCTTGTGCACTTGTAAGCCTGTGATTCTTTTTTATAATTAATTTCTTGATGAATTTCAGCTCTTCAAAAAACCACACCCACCAAAGCGTGTCAGAAGCCGACTGAATGGAGAGGCTGTGGGAACCTCTGTGCCTCCTGGTTCCACAAGTGACAAGATTTTCTTCCATCATCTGGACAACCTGAGGCCATCTCTTGCCCCAGTGAAAGGTAAAATTTAAAACAATAGTAACTATTCCTGTTTCATCACCTAAGCATTCAGTTTTGGCAAGGTAGTCCTTTTCCATCTTTTCCTTAGTTATAATATTGCCTGTAGTTTTGTGAGAAGGACAAATTTAAAATACCTTCGTGCTGTTAAGATTATGTTCTTGGCTTCCTTAAAGTGTACTTGGGAAGCACCAAATCTGTACCAATTTAAGATAAGTTTTTAAAATAGAGGGATAAAATGGAGCCCAAGCACCTCTATAGAGTTTTAATTTAACAAACAGCATTCAGGATATGCTGCTTCTGAGCCTGTGCAATAGCCTTGATTTTTTGTGTTTTCCATGGCAAAGGGATTCTTTGTCACAGTGTCAAGAAATACTCAGAAGTATTGGCAGGAAAGGCTGGGGTTGGTAGCTGCACCAAGACAAAATAAGGTGATTTTTGACTTCATATCTGACAATAGACTGAACAAAAGTTAATTGTCTTTGAGACATGTCAGTGCTATGCAGGGATTTCTTTCCTAGCTGAGTAAATGACTCTCTTCCTGCCTGCTGTGAAGAGAGGGGACAAAATATTGCACAGAGCATATTGGACTTAGAGTGTAGACTCTTAAGTCAGGAAATCAGAAAGGACTAATCTCTGTATTTGCAAAGCTTGGGGGAAAACATGTAGGACACTACAGGCTGTAGTCAGGAAAGCAGCTTGTGGGAATGCTTGTCTGAGATGTTGGAATCAATACCAAAAACTTATTTTTATTTGTGCCAAAAATGGTGCAATCACTTTTAATGGCCACAGATGTCGTGTCTGAAGAACACTGTGCAGTCTCACAGGTGGGATCAGAGCTGTCAGTAATCCTCAGGGAATTTTCACCACTACTGATGGTGCTTAGCTCTGCATTTGTTAGGAATGGAGCAAAAGTTGCCATCACTGCAGCTGAAACAAAGATTTGTATAAATAGCCAATACAGAGACCTTGCTTTGGCAGAGCAGCAGGTACTGAACAGGATCTGATGGTATTTGTCTCTCCCAGCAATAAAACATAACCCCATCTTCCTTTTTAGAGCTCAAGGAGCCTGTGGGACAGATTGTGTGCACTGATAAAGGCATTCTGGCAGTAGAACAGAACAAGGTTCTCATCCCGCCTACGTGGAATAAAACTTTTGCCTGGGGCTATGCAGACCTGAGCTGCAGACTGGGGACCTACGAGTCGGACAAGGTTGGTAATCTGGAATCTGTTTCAGTGCTGAATGTGCCACAGCAAACAGTACTCAATAGTGAAAAAATCCAACAGTGGAAATTGCTTTCACATGTGAATGAAATAATCTGCCTAAGTTTTATTGGTCCCTATCTGGTGGTCTTCATCAGAGTGCTGGCACAATAACATAAACTAATCAATAATAATTTTTTTTAACAAGTCTGCAAAATGTGAATGAATTAAAACTTTGCAGTTAAAGCTCATCTCATATTATTTCAGGAGGCATCTAATGGTAAAGACTGGAATGGCTTCTCTTTGAGGAGCAGCTACATAAGGGAGTAGCAGTGGTATCTTAGTGATTTAATGAATCCAAGGTGGCAGTCAGGTTTTTATTTTTTTATCCTACCACATACTAGTCCTGCAAGTAATTCTTCTTTGTTTTCTCTCTTTTTTCAGGCAGTGATTGTTTATGAATGTTTGTCAGAGTGGGGTCAGATACTGTGTGCCATTTGCCCCAACCCCAAACTTGTTATCACTGGAGGAACAAGCACAGCAGTGTGTGTGTGGGAAATGGGTGTCTCCAAAGAGAAAGCGAAAGCCCTCACACTGAAACAGGTAAAATAGAGTAAAAATGCCTCTTATGTAAATTAATGTGACAAGATCAAAGCTGCAGCTAAGTGCAGAGTAAGTTTTGTGTGTTTACTAAAGAAAAAACAAACACAACCAAAAGCGCAAACAAACAAAAAAAACCTCAACTCCAACTAAATCAAAATATTCTGGCAGTTGTGTATCATTGTCACAGGTAGCTGGGTTGTAAAGTGTTGCTGTTCCTGTTGGCATCTTAACAGCAGGACTTTTTTTGGAGAACAGCTTTCACCCAAACTTAAGGGAAAAAATTTAGAGAATTATTTAATAACTTCCCTTGTCCAGTCTCCAACAGCTGTACAAAGCTGTGTCTCCAAAGTGTTTTACTTCAGAACAGTGCAAGATAAAACACTGTAGTTTAAATTTCAGGGCAGTGTATTGAATGCCGTTTACTGTGCTTTAGCCAGTGATCTGTGACTGAGTAAGCTGCAGTAAAGCCTAAAATGTGAAAGTAGGGCCTAATACAAACGGAACTTGTATTTTTCTCCTTCTTCCAACTGACTTTGCCTTTTTGGTTGCAACTCTTTCTTGTCTCTTTTATCTTCTCTTAAATGTCAACAGAAGTCTATAAAGGAGCCATTAGTTGCTATTTTCAGAATGTAATTTCAGGTGCAGCCTGGAACACATTCTGACTCTAAAAACAGGCTACTGCTGCAGAATGGGGTTTTCTTCAGTGGAAGGCTCTGTAACATTAGACCCTTGAAATTTTGTTTTGTCAAAGTACTTTATAAATGGAAAATAATTACTAGTCTATCATTTTCAATTATAAAAAAGAGACACCAACTGAATGCTTGTAAGGCAGCTGCATCTTCTGGTAGAATATTCATGTTACGTTATCTGAATCTTTGAGATAAGAGGGTTTAATGTGCAATTTTTGTGCTCTCTCCTGATTTCAGCTTGTTCCTCCTGACTTGTGTTTTTCAGGCATTACTGGGTCATACTGACACTGTCACATGCTTAACAGCATCACTGGCTTATCACATAATTGTGAGTGGATCACGGGATCGCACCTGCATCATCTGGGATTTGAATAAACTGTCCTTTCTAACACAGCTCCGAGGTCACAGGGCTCCAGTTTCAGCCCTCTGTATAAATGAATTAACGGTGAGAACCAAAAGCCATTCATTCAATTCCATGGAGGAACAGTAGTAAGATTTGGAAATTTTTAAACCTGAGAACAAACAGGGTTCTGCTGTTAGCTTGGCAAAACTTGTATACATCATCAGAAAACTTAATTAATTGGTTTAGAGAACAATTTGTGTCTTCTGTCCAGAGCCGTTTATTTCCTGCAGAGTTGCCTGAGCTCAGAAAAGGTTATTAACAATGCTGGAAGCAGCACAGCTAGTGTGACATTCAGAGGGGGTTGTCCAACCTGCCACAGGAGCTAGGAAAAGGTTTGGATATGTGACCTTGGTTGACTTCTCTTGAGCTTAATCTGAAGAAAGCAGAAGATACCTTTTGAGTGAAACTCCAGAGCCAGTTGTAGAGGAAACAGTCATATCCTAAAAGCTTGTCTCCCTGGTCATCCTGTGAGTTACAGGTCACCATTTATCCAGCTCCCACGCATGGTCATCAGGGCTGGATGGACCCTGTTTCAACTGGAGCAGGTGTAGTGGTTGACATTAAGACAAAACGGGGCTGTACAGAATGGAGGGGGTAGCAAGAGGCACAGTTTATTAGCTGTTAGTAGCCTGGTTCTAGTGTTGCCACTGCTTTAGACTGCAGTTCCTGTTCCCCCTCTGCACTAGTCTGGACTGTTCCCAATAAGGAAGCAAGGGAAACTTAAGGTGGTACATGTCTGTGGAAAAGAGAGGTGTCAACATGAGCAGAGTCTTTGGAAACTGAGAAGGGAAAGTACTGAAAATGTGCTGTTGGATTGTTATGCTATGAAAAGAGGAGGAATTGCTCAACTCATTGTACCCTGTAAATACAGCAAATAGGTTGCTACTAAGCATATAATCCTAAAGGTTTCTTCAGGTGACCGAATTCATCCTGACTAAAACTTCTTGAGAAGTGCCAGCCTTGATGGCTGAACTTAGCTTACAGTTGAACCTGGCTTATGTTTTTACTGACAAACACCTGCAACTTGTATTGAAGTACAGAGGTGTTGTTTGTCTTTGCAGGGAGACATTGTGTCATGTGCTGGCACTTACATCCACGTGTGGAGCATTAATGGCAGCCCTACTGCAAGTGTCAACACCTTCACTGGCCGAAGCCAGCAAATCATGTGCTGCTTTGTGTCTGAGATGAACGAGTGGGACACCCAGAATGTCATTGTGACAGGGCATTCGGACGGAGTTGTCCGGGTGAGTACCGGGAGTCACTGCTTGGGAAATCAAGTGTACGCCTACGCCTTAGGAGTAGGAGTGTTTAGAGAAGCCATGTCTGTCCAACACAGTGTCCTGGCCAGGACCAAAAGTAGTTCTGCTGTACTTGAGTGTGTCACCTGAACAGTTCCTTCTCCTTTTCAAGGCACTCACTGGGATGTAGTAACTAGCAGTTGTCAGCAACGTACATTTTCCTTCCTGCTGTTTTGGTCACTAGCTTATGTGCCTGGGGATTGTAGGGTTTTTTCATTATTTTTGTTTTGCACACCTTGAGATAATTCAATTTGTTGCCTAGTAAGAAAAAAGAAACTTAGTGTCATCTCTGATCAGTGCAAGGCTAACGTAATTTTCATCAGTACTTCTGTGTGCAGCCCCAGGTCTGCCATAACCCCAGTCTGCTGGTGTAGTGGCTTCAGGCATGAACACAGATATCCTTTTACAGCACCTAGTCCCCAAAATCAGGGGGATGTGACCTGCCTTGTGTGCTACCAATGCAAATACACAGTTCTACTAAGCCATTCTAACTCTAGAAGTAGCTCAGAAGAACGATGAGTTCAGTAAGTGCCACTTTGCTTGTCCCTCCAGTTCTGGCGGATGGAATTTTTGCAAGTACCAGAAACACCAGCTCCAGAGCCTGTAGAGATGCTGGAAATGCAAGAGGATTGTCAGGAAGCACAAATAGGTATGTTTTGTATTTGCCTTTTATCTGACCTTCGTTATAAGTAGGTGAAACCCTGTGGTTATAACAGTGCAGAATGGATGGTGGAGATTTTGTCTCAAAAGAGAGGAGGCATCCAGTGGGGCAAAATAAGTAGAGCCACCAGAATTCTTTCTTCACCACCTTGATTAAGGTAGTTTCATACTGCTGAGAGTAGGAAGAAGTCTTGCCCATCATAGCTTTATTTTCTGTGAAGATGGAACTTTTCTCTGTGTGGTTGTTTCTGCTGAGTGAACCCATTGTCCAAAAGCTAGATATTCTTTAATCTGAAATGGAATTGTAAAATAACAGCAGAGTTGAAATCTACTGATGGAACAGCATGCTGTTTAGACAAGCAATGATATCATTTTTCCCTACTGAAAGATTTTAGTGTGTGCTTGATGATTGTTTCTGTTAACCATCTCACCTTTCTCTTGTCCTCTTCACATTGAAGAAATGATCTGGATTTGGATCTGGGTCTCATGATACTCAGTAGTAATTATTATATGAATGCAACTTTTTTTTTCCATGTCACAATATGTCTTTGGTATTAGCTTTTTTGTTTTAAAAAATCCTGTTATTACCAAATCTGCATCATATTTTTCAGTCAAGCAGAGTTTCAGCATAGCTGACTGTACTTACTTGTTTAAGTTTTGCTGAAAGGTTTTGCCAGCTTGAACACTTTTCAAGTTTTTGCTCATTGTTTCTATCAGAGGCTACCTCAGACTGTCATAGGAAACAACTTCAGCTAAGGAATGTTGTTTTCTGGCAGACCAGGGCAAAAGGGATGAATAGTGTGATTCCTGTCAGGAGCTGAATCTTTGCGATGCCTGCAGGCAGTTCCCCTCTCGTCAGGCAGTGGTGGTACCCCTTGGGTTGTAGGCAGTGCGGTAGCAGCATAACGTAGAAGCTCAGGCCATAAGCAGCTTTGCTGTCAACATCTTCTCTCCTGTTGTGTGAATCCAGGGCAGGAAGCCCACGAAGAGGACAGCAGTGACTCGGAGGCAGATGATCCATGCATAGGCCAGGACACAAAACTGCAGGAGAGCCAGAGTCAGCCAAGCAGCACCAGCCACAGGCCGAGGTCATCATCCAACAGAGCAGCAGCTGCGTGGTCAGCAGACAGCGGCTCTGATGACTCCAGGCGTTGGTCAGACCAGCTCAGCTTGGATGAGAAAGATGGTTTTATCTTTGTGAATTATTCTGAGGGACAAGCAAAAATGCATCCCCATGCTCAGGTTAACCACCCACACCCCAGCTACGCTGAAGCACGGCACTACAGCAAGCTTAAACCAGGTAAAAAAAATGGGCCACACTCCTCAGTTTTATTCCCAAGTGCAATGTTATACAGTGTGGAATATCCCTTTGGCTGGTTTGAGTCAGCTCTCCAGCCTGTGCCCCCTCCCAGCTTACTGCACACCTCCAAACTCCTGACGGGAGCTGGGGTGTAGTGGGGTTAAAAAGAGAAAACATTGACACTCTGCAAAGTAGTACTGAACAGCAGCCAAAGCACTGGAAAGTCATCCAAACTGTTGTAGTCACATACCCAAAATGCAGCATCATATGAACTTTTATGAAGAAAATTAATGGCACTTGGAAATCTAAGTCTTGACTTTAAAAATACAGTAAAATAGTTAAAATAAATAACTAAAAAAAAATAAAATAAAATTAAGCTATCCCAGTCCTGTCAGGCTTTGGCACAGGACTTCACTGAGTATTTCCCCATTCTCTGCAACTTCAAACTGTACTCAGAAAAATTGAAGTCTTCGTGCCTTATTTTATAACCTCTCCTTACATACATGCATTGGTGAGCAGTTGAAAATTGTTTGCCCTCAGTGAAACTTGAGCCATAGAGAGTGATCTTAGTGGGGCGACATTTTTCCTTTCTATAAACTCACACATTCAAGTATGTTGGGGGAGAAGGGAACAAAAATGAGAACCAGTAATGTTGCTCTATCTTCTCCTGCTTCTTGCTCATATCTAGGATACAGATGGGAGCGCCAGTTGGTGTTTAGAAGCAAACTAACTATGCACACGGCATTTGACCGCAAAGACAACGCACATCCAGCAGAAATCACTGCACTCGGCATCTCCAAGTGAGTAGCTCATAAATAATGGCCCAGTCTTCGCGAATGAAGATTTGGGAAGGGCTCTCTCTCCCCACGTGGGTGTGCCCTTCGAGCCTGCGCAGTGGATTTTTTTTTAGGTGAGGCACAGCGTGCGCAGAACTG
>JAWWEV010000134.1:12024122-12039947 GCA_035583235.1 Hafferia zeledoni
CCCTACTGAGACTCGAACTCGTGACCTTGGGAGTCAGAGACCGGAGTGCTCACCATTACGCCACGGGACCGCCCCTGAGTAGCTCATAAGCAGTTGCTTAAAACATTTTATTGGATGTTGTCAGCAGGAAGTGTCAGAATCTGAGTTGGAAGGGACCCACAGGGATCTTTGGGTGTTGTCAGTAGGAAGTGTCAGAATCTGAGTTGGAAGGGACCCACAAGGATCATCGAATCCAGCTCTTAGGTGAATAGCCCATACAGGGATCAAGTGGTACCAACCAGCTATAGTTCTTTAAATAATGCTGTTGTGTGGTGCTTCTGTTTGGGGCAGCCCTCTTGAAGGTTTGAGATAAAAACACTGAAATAAGTAGACTTATTCAACTGCTTTATGTTGCACAGAGTGTTGTAGCTCTGTTTCTCAGTGAGACCAGGCTAATTGGCACATTAGTTAATGTCAGTAGTTGTACTTGCTACATTCTCTGATGTCATTGGTGTCTGCGCGTTGCTGTGCCAGAGTTGTTGCAGGAATGGTGTTGCTGTTTCCTTGCAGGGACCACAGCAGGATTCTGATTGGGGACGGCCGGGGCAGGGTGTTCAGCTGGTCCGTGAGCGACCAGCCGGGTCGCTCTGCAGCTGACCACTGGGTGAAGGACGAGGGCGGGGACAGCTGCTCGGGCTGCACCGTCCGCTTCTCGCTCACCGAGCGGCGGCACCACTGCAGGAACTGCGGACAGCTCTTCTGCCAGAAGTAAGCCAGCCAGCAGCTCTCTTTGGACTCTTTTCCATATAGAATTTCAGGCTAGGTAAAGCTATTGCATGCCACAGAACTCTGGTGAAAGATTGAGGTTTCCATTATGAACCTTAACTGTGTGCAAAAATCACAGAATCACAGCCTATTCTAAGTTGAAAGGGACCCACAAAGATCATTGAGTCCAACTCTTAAGTTAATGGCCCGTACAGGGGATTGAACCCATGACCTTGGCATCATTACAACCAAGTTTTAACCAACTGAGCTATCCTCAGGGGTTAGGAGCCACTAGCAGGCAGCCTCAGACAGGAAAATCTATGCCATGGAGGCTGTGTGTGAGCTCCTCTTATCCACAGACTGAAGTGGAAGTCTCCTCTCTGGTTCAGTGCATCAGAGATGGTATTTCTAGTTCCATCTCTGTAGCTTTACTTTAACTAGGAAAACAGCTGGTTTTTAAGCTGTCATGCAGAGTCACTGCACTGATTCTGTGGCGATCATATAAGTTACATTCTGCTTCTGCCACACTGCATTGCATCTCCATGTCAAGATAAGTTTGGACAGTTTTCTGGTGTTTGAAGTCATGATGATAATTTCCACAGCTGGATAGAAAATAGATAGAAAGGGAGAGGACCTGTGTTCAGCAGTGCCTGTTTTCTTTCTGTGCAGGTGCAGCAGGTTTCAGTCTGAAATCAAGCGGCTGAAGATTTCCTCCCCCGTCAGAGTGTGCCAGAACTGCTTCTACAACCTGCAGCACGAGCGAGGATCAGAGGAGGGGCCCAGGAATTGATGGGGTCCTGGCAAAGGGACACCTCATCCAGCCCTGCCGTCACTCCAAGGACTAGTGAGAGTATCGTGCAGTGATGGGAAGGGATTAGAATATTGTCTGTTTACACTTATGTTTATACTGCGTTTTAAGCACTAAAAGTAAAAAGGGATCATTGAATGGGTTTGTGTTGACAGAAGGTAAACAAAGCTGACAGTAAGATGAAGTGAAGAGCAAGGCCCAGGAAGACATGATTAATAACTGCAAATCCAAGAGAACTGTCAACCCCTAAACCTATGTGACGTGGCTATGGAGAAAATCCTCACTTATCCTAAACACCCCTTCTTGTCTTGTTTTTGTAGAGTTAGTCATCTTAATCGGGGGGAGGGGGAGGGGAAGGCTTTTTAGAAGATAGTTGTAAATCTGCCTTCTTCGCAAGCAACTGTGTATATTGTAAATAGATATAACGGCCTTTTTATCTAAATATGAACTTAACTGCCTGTTACATGGGACTTCAGATTAACCACTGTACTTTGTGTGGCATCTTTATCTCATCTATCAATTTAAATACGAATGTTTAAAAAAAAAAAGAAAAAAAAAACAAACCAGAAAACTCGAAGGCATTATGTGTATTTCTGTTAAAAATCCAGTCTGTGCATGTTTGTTCTTTCAGTTGCCCACAGTATCTTAATTTAAGTGAGGCTATCCATAGAATTACATGAATTTTTTCAAAAGAAAACATTTTTGAGAATAGGAACTTGGGAGTATTTTATTCTAGCTGTAAGATAACCAGGAACTAAATTGTATACTTGTGTTGCATTTTATACCAAACTATTTACCACCTCAGTGTTGTTCATATTTAATAAGGCCTCTTTTATACATATGTCAGAGCTGCAGTTTTATTAATTACTTATTGTTCATTAGCAGCTGATTCATGCAGTGCAAGAACCAGCTTTTACCTTCTTTAGTCAATGGCAATTGGCTTGCAGAAAGGTACAGAATGAATTCCTTGTGCATAAAATTTAACCGCTGTTGTCCTGTAACTTGTTTGCAAAAAAACCCTTTTGGAACAATAGGCATTGCTCTAAAACAGGGTGATATTTAGTGATGTCAGAAGTGCTTCTCAGAGCTCTCTTTGTTTTTGAGCACATGGCATCAACTTGAGGACAGCAGTAAATTTCCATTATGGTTTTTAAGTTCCAATATGAATTTAATTGCAGTATTTTTTTACTACTATGTCATTTATTTTGCACTACATGTGGGAGGAAGTAGAGACACTGATATCCACTGGGATTGGAACATGTGCATTGGATAGGCCCATGGACTTAATTTCTGCATGAGGTCTTGCCAGTGGGTTTTTGGTTGGGTGAGGGCAGAGAGGGAGGGCAGTGGGTAGGCTGGTCTTTGGTTTGGTTTTGGTTTTTAACATATGTGTATATATTTTGTAAATGGGTGACAGACTGATCTAGTTCTAGGTATATTCACAATGGATTCTTTTAAATAGCAGTAAGGATTTGGCCCAGACCAATAGAAGACAGGTGGCCCCAAGTTTGCCCTACTAGTTCTTCAATGTCATCACTCACTATGATGGGATTATCCTTCACTTGTAATGATTTGGGCAGACTCTGGCCCTGGGACGGCAAACAATTAAAACCAGCTCTGTCATCAGAAATGCCAGGCCCTCTGTGTTGGTGTGAGCTCCTTCCAAGAAGGTCTTTGGCACTGTGGGGGCACACCTGTCTTCTCTTGATTTGAACTTTTAGCGGTGAATAATTTGTTAATTCTGACCACTTACTATTTACCCTGGTATCACATGTTTATGCACTGAAGGTTAAATATGTATTTTGATACTTGTTTGTTTCTTATGTATGTGCTGGTCTGTAAAATGATATATATTCCTGTTCTGGTATGTATACTAGGTCCCCAAATGAACAGAAAGGCTTGTCTAGAACCCTTGCACACTGTTGAGTAAATGCAGGTTTGTTGAGCTTAGCTGACCCAAATTTTGGATCCAAAGAGTGATGATCAAGTAGCCACATTGTGTGGCTGCCCTACAGATTTGATCCTAAAAACAGGAAAAGGTCCTTGGTAAGCATGTGCAGAGCACTGGAATTCCTGTGTCCAGCTGTTCTCTCCAACGTTGCCTTCACCCTTCCCAAAACGATGCAAAACCAGCATAGTTCAGAAGACAGGCTAGTGGCCTTAATGTTTTCTGTTTGAACAAAAGGCTGTTTTAACACTCTTAAAATGCCTTTGAGTCCACAGAGTTTTTTCTCCCCTTGCCTCCAGAATTCAAATCAAACCCAAATTTAAGGAAGTCGTGTTTTCTGTGGACTGGAACTTGTACAGCCACATAATTAAATGCTAATAAAACCAGTGTTATGACAGTAACACTGGTACAACCTAACACTAAACAAGCAGTTGGGTGTAGTGCTACGAATGCAGGGGCATGAGGACAGCAGTGCAGGGCTGGTCGGCTGCGTCCGGCACGGGTGTTGTTCTACACCTTTGATGTTTGGCATCTGTAACACTAAAAGATTCGTTGTTCTTTACAAATTCTGTAGTGTAGAGGTTAGTCCCAGTTTACATTTTTCAACCAAACCAGCACAGCCCTCTGACCTAATTCTTCAGTTGTGCTGTTCCAAAAACCACGTTCTTGCTTGTTGGAGGTGGAGGGGAAAAACACACCTGCTCGTGTTTCCTCTGGCAGCTGGTGCTGTGGGCTGCTGTTGTGTACTTGGGAGTGGGGTTTTTTCCCATTTCATTCGAGCTTCTAATGCAAATACTTGCTTTGTTTTCCATGTAAAAATCTGTTCAGCAAAAATATACTCATGTACACTAACATTAGTAGACTTGTATTCTCTGCAAGTACCTCACACGTCTTCTCCTGCCTTGTTCTTTGTAGTAGACTTATCCATGTACTCTTAACATTCGTATGTAGTGTGCAACTGTAATGTCATGCTTTTGAGAGGGGGTTGGCTGCCTCCAGCCAACATTCATCAGTTCAACAGCAAAACACTTTAGATAAGTTATTTTGCACTTTCTTATGTATAAAATTGGTAGAAACTTATATTTGCTTTGTATCATTTAAAGACTCCTTTTGTTCCAGTAAATGAACTGTGTATAAAATACTTATGCAGTTAAAACTGTTTTTAGAAAGTATTTTTAATTTCAGCAAGTTTGGTTACTTGTTGCATGACTATTAACACAGCTGACTTTTTGTGTCAGTGCAATGTATATTTTTTTTGTCCTGTTATTAACTTGTAAGCCCTAGTTAAATGGCCATTTATTTGTACAGCATCAGGAGTAAATTGAAGATAACTGGCTAAGACTGGAGTGTGGAATTTTGTACTATATTGCAGAATCCAATATCTGTTTTTTGGTGGTTACGTAAAAGGCCTGACGATTTACTATCTAGTGTGCAATCTGTGATATCTGAATGTTCATTGTATATTTGTCTCCAATGCAAAAAGGTAGAGTAACACAATTACAACAATACATGATTAAATGCAATAGTTCAGGTACTGAAGTATTTTTTTTTTTTCATTTCAAATAAATACCTGCTATTTACCACCAAAAAGCTGTTTTGCATTTGTTGGAAAGATGCAACATTTGCAGCTGAATAAACATTTTTAACACAGAAATGGTAACTAATGAGTAACATGTTTCTGTATCATCAGGAGGAGTAAATTTCTATCACAGTTTTGTTTCCAAAATGTTGAGTATGGCCATCCATGATGATGCAGCATGAAATGATGTGTCTTAGTTTATTCTTTTTTGCTTTATAAGTGTCACTGTAGAATGTGAATTCTAAAGAATTTGACAGTGTGTAGAAAACTAGGCTGTGCCAAAATAGAGAAAGTAGAGAGAGAATAATTATTTAAGTCATGCTGAGATAAGGACAGTGGAAAAGGAGATGGTATCAAAATCTAATTTAAACTGCCTTTCTCAAGGAGATAATGGCTACTAGAGCAGAACTTGACCTTCTTGGGTGAGAAACAGCCTAAGATCCCCAAATGTTGAAATATTTTACTAATTCTTTAGTCCATTTTTTTACCTTTTCTAAGATGGTAATGCTAAAGAATGTGAAGTTTCCTGTTTTTCTTCAGCTAAAAACCAGGTTTTGATGAGGTTGGGCCTGCCATGTTCCTCAGCTGAAGGGCACTAGAACTGACAGTGCATTCTTGGAATGTGACAGCAAGTGATTTCTTTAGATGTAAAAGAAAAGGAACTCCTACCAATGAACTCAACTGTGTGTACTGTATTTCACATGAACTCCTTCTGTGAACTCTTGGGGATGTGTAATTACACTACAATGTGCTCTCGAGCAGTAGTTATAGAAGCCACTTTGGTGGCCCTTCCTGAGCCCTGCCTTGGTTATATAGGATTGGTAATGCCCACTTTTCATAGGATCAAGGCATTTCCACATCTGAAGTCTTTTCATACACTGAAAAAAAATGCTTTCTGTCTAACAGTTCTGGGGGGATGACTGTGATTCTCAGCGTTGCTGGAGACACTTGACAGCTGCAGTCCAGCATTCTGTGGCCATGGAGCAGGTCATGGATGAACCTCACCCAAGCATTCCGAGCCAGGTAACCACACTGAGCACGGGGTGAGGGGTCTGGCATTGCCTCCCACTGTTTCGGGGGAGAAACACCCTACTAACAGTAGCTCCAGGCTGGTCTGTGCAGCTGGATCGTTTGGTATATGCAGTATTTCAGCCTCGTTTTCCCTGGGAAAACAATGGTCTGGCCCCTTCTTTGAGTTGTGCTGTGTTAAGGCAGTTAACGTGGGCTTAACTTGGTGCAGCCTTTTGAATGACACAGAACTTGCCATCAGTGTCACATCCTGCCAGCAGAGGGCACGGCAGTGCCTCGTCTCCATGGCCCGTGATGTGATGGAGGGCACAGCTCTGCTGTGGGAAGGTGATCCAGCGTCACAGGGCAGTTTTGTGGCCCTCACCCTCTGCATCCCAATGGGCACCTCTGCACCTCCTCCTCTCCACCTCTGCCAGCCTGTGGTGTGTTTAAAAACTCCCTTCCACAGGCCTCTTGACTGCCTGTCTTGATGAAAAAAACAAGAAAAAAATTGCCCTTTTTGTTTTCCAGACAGGTTGTGAAGCCAGAGACTGAGTGGCGTAAGTGTGGGAAGCTCTGGCATCCCCCAGGCATGGTGCAGACTGAGGTGCCAGGAACAAGCCTAGGGCAGGGGCCACAGTCCTGATGGACATTTGATTGGGTAAGTGCAGTCCCACCCCTGCCCCACGGAGCACAGGCTTCAGTGTTGATGTTGAGACGGTGCAGCTTGGAGTCTTTGTTGCAAATCAGGTGTTGGGAGAATTCATTTGGCTCCCTTCTGTCCAGACAAAAGGAAAGCCGTTGCCTTTTGGGAGCTCCCTGCACTAAACCTGGGTCTGGGGGAAGGAAGAATGGTGTGAGTTTGTGGCAGCTCTAATGTCGGTGTTGGAACTGCAGAACCCCAACAGGCATCAGCTGGGCCAGCAGCCAGTTTTGGAGTCAAACAAGGCAGTGGGGGAGTGACAGAGCAGCTCACAGCAAGGGCACCAGCCATTAACTCTGCCCTACCACAACTCCTGCCCAGCAGAAGCACCACCCAAGGCCAGGCATTCCATTTAGCAGCTAAAACCCAATTTGTGGGCAATTTGCTGTGACCAAATTGTCTGTTGTGACAATTGCAGTAACTGCCAATTCAGAAAGGTGAGGTCTGGAGCTGCTTTCCAGGCTCAGGGGGAGCTGTAGATGTGTATGTGTTTAATGCAAAGAATTGGTGGCGGTGGGATTTGGTTCAGCAGTGAGGTCAGTGTGCCACACCATGCAGAGAGGAGGATGGGGTAGGCAAGCACAGACACAGGACTGATGTGCTGGGAGCCAAATCCTGCCTGTTCCTGAGGCAGTTGGGTGACATTGCATAGGGGGTGTGGCTGGCCCCAAAAAAGGGCAATAAATGGGACCAAAACTTGAATGTGGCCGCAGATGAATCTAAATACAGTCATGGTTGCTCAAGAGTGTGCCGGGGTTGTGGCTTTTTTAAAGAGGGAATGTGTAGGGAAAACTGTGAAGTCATGGAGGGGAATGACCAAAAAATGTAATGACCAAGTTAAATAAGCAAAGGGTGAAACAGGCTGCTGAGAGCCAGGGGTAGCCCCAGTCCAGCTGGGCCTTTGGGTGATCCACCAGCACCTCCCCCGGGGAGGAGGGGCTGCTCCCTGCCCAGTTCCAGCCAGTGCTGCCTGCTCTGCTTTGCTGGGCAAAGCTGGCTGAAAGCAGAGACAACCTCTGGGGAAAAGTGTCCACTGTAAACACCGAGGCATGGGGAGGTGTAGGAAGGCTCTTGCCCAACAGCAGTGAGGAAAACACTGTGCCACCAGCAGGGATCCCTGTGCAGGCAACCTGCAGGAAGGGGTGTGCTGGCACAAGCTCTGGGAGGAGCTTCCAGCCCTGGCCAGGTGCTGTGAGCATCCCATGTGACAGCAAGGGCTGCTGCTCCTAAAGCTTGGCTGCTTTCCACAGACCATCTTCATGAAGCTGGATAGGGAATTACCATGGAGCTGCTGGGATTCAGCTCTCTCCTCCTCTCCTGCACACAAAGCACAAGTCACAGGGACACTTACAGGACAAATGCTCCGACTGCAGAGTAACCCGGGAGCCCTTTCCCAGCTGCTGTGACATGGCAGAGCTGCCCGGCAGGTTTCCCAGCACCCAACTCCTTAAATCACCCATCTGAGCAGTGATTACGATACCACCACGGGATATGTGCATGTATCCAAGTGATAATCAGCTCCAACCTGAGCCAAGACCAAGGATAACAGCAAAGGACTGATGCTGGTCCTGAAATGAAGGGCTGGGGCTCAGCTGTAGAAAGCTGCTAAGAGTTCACTGAAATCAAGGCTGCTTCTGTCAAGGGAGAGAGAGTAAAATAGGTTTGAGTTCAGCTGTTAATTAAAAACAGTAGAGATATCAGGGTTACTTCTGCAGATGAGTTAAAACCCCTCAGCTCCTATTTTCTCCTCAAAATTTCTTAAAGTGTAACAAAAGCCTTGAATTCACAGAGAAGCAAAACTACATTCTTTTCCTGAGGAGGCCCAGTTTGTTTCTTTGCACTGTGTCACAGGATGACATTGCTCACCGTGACAGCCACCCAGCGAGTTAGAACATGTCATCCTGATGCAGCAAAGCCCAGAGACAGAAGGTACTTTGTACTGGTTATCACTGGGAGAATGCCTTTGCAGGAAAAACCTTGGTTATTGGAAGCTTTTTGTGGCTGGGGGCTAACAGGGTAGTGGTGACACAGCTTGAGAAACTGAAGCTTTTCTGGTAGTTTGCAACCCAGTAAAAGAAGAAAAATCCATTTGTAGTGACACAACTCCTAGAAGCCAGTTCTTTATTAAAAGATTTTGTAAGCATTCCAGTACAGACTTATCTGCTCCACTGTAGCTTTGAGTTGATGAAAATGAACAATAATTTTAAAGGAAAAGGCAAAACTGACATCTCTGTAAAATGTAGTAGTAGATGAAGTTCAGATACCGATTGCACCAAAGATAAACATCAAACCACAGGAATTACACACAGTCCTAAGGCAAAGTATGTAATGAATGTATGCAAATTGCACTTAAGCCTGTGGAAAGTTATGACTCACACACCCCCCTGCCCAAGCTGTTGGTACCCTGGGCCCCAACAGATATCCCTGCATGGAGAGCAGCAGCCTCAGGACCACAGAATACCCAGAGTTGCCGTACCAAACATTCAGCTTGTTGGGTGAGTGGCCAATGAATGACCTAGCAGTGCCCAACTGTTCAAGAAAAATTCACATTAAACCAGTTTCACTGGTATCTGTTGTTTTGTTCTTGTCCCTTAGCTAGAAATCCAGTGCCTTTGACTACAGCACATCCACCTGCTGAGACAGAAGATGTGATCTGATACCCTGATCCTGTGGAAGGCGGCAGAAATCCTGTGGTTAGTCCAAGCTCCTCAAAATTTTCATTTCCCCCAAGTATGTAAAAAGCAATTATACTGATTTCTTTCCACACCCCCATTCTTAAGCACAGACTGTGCTCCATGATTATTCTCCAGCCCTGAGCATTTCAGTCCAAAGGGACTGATTGCAGTGAAGGTCCCACATTAAGTGAACTTGTGGATCTCATCCCCCTTTCAGTCTCTTGCCCTGTGTTCACCACCCAGAGAGAACAGCTCTCCCAAAACAAGGCTCCAAATGATATTTCTGTGAGTTCCCTCTACAAAGCACAAACCCCTCCTTGCAGGTGGCACAAAGACTAAGCTGGTTTATGAACACCTGCTGTCTGTTTCTGTTCAGCTGCTGTTTGAACACCTCTCCCAGTAAATCCTCCAGCAACGTGAGGTCCCCCCTTGCCTTCCATATCCTTGCAGTAAAAATCAGTACCTGGCTGGACAGCATTTTCTGCCTTTCTGCACCCACAGCCTGCCCTCCTGCAGTGCCTGTACAGTGAAAGATTCCCCTCCTCCAGGGGGAGAGCTCAGGCAAAAAAAGAATTGCTCTTATCAGATCCAATGGGCTTTGGAATCTATTCCCTAAAAGGCAGGAAAAAAGCAAACACTTGTTACAGTTTGCTCAGTAGGTCATCCCTAATGTTTGATTCTGTCTGCAATAAACAAAAAATATTCTTTTTGTTGAAACATCAGATGCATGAGAACAACAGTTAGCTAGAGAGCCAACAGATTCCATTTCTTTCCACTGAAACTGTAAGATCCTTCAATATTCTGGAATAATAAACCCCTCTGATGACAGCTGCTGTTGTTAGGACCATTTGCTCTTTGTGCTCAAGCTGAAAGGAGCTCTCTTCTGTGCAGGAGCATTCTGCCAGTGCCTGGGGTGGACAGCTGGCAGCTTGCAGAGCTGCTACTGCAGCAGCAGGATTAGTGACCAGAGAGAAGAAAACCTGCAAGTGTGTGCAGGGTCTGGCTGACATGGAGCTCATCCCCCACAGCCCCAGCAGGGCTGGGCTGTGCAGTGATCCCTGCAAAGGGCTGGGAACACACCAGTGCTTTGGCCACTGCTGGGCAGCTCCCACAGCAGCAGGGCTGTCTGCCCAACATTCCCCCTCACTCTGCTCTGCAACAAAGGTTAGGAGGAGAAGGGAAGCATTTATTACATTTGTCTTCTAGAGCAACCAGTGTGCTTGAAGCCAGCCCCACATCCCAGGAAGTGGCCAGACATTGCCAGCTGATGGTAAGGAATAAATATTTACTCTATTTTATTAAAATACCTTTTATCTTGAACAAAATGGGGTTTTTCCCTTTTTATTTTCTCCACCTCCCCATCCTGCTGAGTAAGAGTAATAGGGCAGCTTGGTGGGCACCTGATGTACAGCCAAGATCAACACCCCACGGTGCTTTTTGGCACCCAAAGTGGGGCAGGAGACAAGGGCAGCTTTGTGTACAGTGTAACAGCTACAGCAGTTACTGAGTGGGAAGGTCCTGCCTGAGTCATGGAGTTTGTTGGCTGCTCTGCTTATCTGTTTATTTTGCTGAACTTGGGAGCACATTAGTACAAACAGTGGCTCTGGGCCCTGTCCTGGCACTGATGGCCTTGCTGTGCTGCAGGAGCTCTCTCGTCTCCACAGGAGGATGAGGGAATACATCTCCCACTCCCACTCGGGATTGATGTGGATGACTGAGCAGGTTCCAGAGGTCCTTGTTCATGGCTGCATGAGCTGTTAACACTGCTAATTAACACTGTTAATGGGATTGGTGGAATCGTGATGACATGGTGCAAGAGAGGATTTGGGGGTGAGGCAATACTGAAATGTGCCCTGAGGTGGCTGTTCCCTGGGTGGCAGAGCATGTGGAAGGATTTGGGCAGGTTCCTAGGACAGATTACCCTCTTCCACAGCCTGGGACTTCACACCTGAACAGGTAATCAAGCCTGGCAAACTGATGTGCCATCTGATGGAAGGGTGCCTTGCCTTACCCCAGTGAAAACTAGCAGCTCCCCACTCTGTACTGGGGCCTGGCCTGTGCCTATGGAGCCACATTTGGGGCTCTCAGGGGGCTGTGGTCAAGGCAGGGACCCAAACAACTGCAGCAACTACAGTAACTGCCCCAGGAATGTAAAGAAATATTGGACAAGGAAAACAACAGGTCCCTTTCATCAATGAGGAAGAAGTGGAAAGGTTTGATTAAGGTGCCGGTCCCTCAACAAATAAATTGGAGAAAGGAGTGAGCAATTTCAGACAGGAAGCAGAAACTACCCTGTCCCTGACCTCATGTGGAAAGGACTCCAGGTGAGTGGATTGCTGCCTGGCTGATGCAGTGCTGGGATAATGGGACTGACAGTGAGCAGCTGGAAGGTACAGAAGATAAAGAGCTGGGATCCCTTGCTAGGAACTGGGGAATTGAGAGAGGAATTGGAAAGGAGGCGGCAATTTGCAGTCTCTGGAGATGGCTCTTCCCAAGAGAGAACTTCCCTGCAAAGTGGACTACTGGAGACAAAGGCATCCAGTACCTGAGAGAATCAGCAGTGCTGGAAGCAATCTACAGTGATGTAGAAGAAAATGAGGTCTCCAAAGGTCCAGAGGATGTCCTGTGCACATGGGAGGACAGTGATTCAAAGTGCCCCAGCACTGTAACAGCTTGGTGAATGTGCTGCCTGGGTATGGATACACCAGCTACAGAGAGAGCGTCTTCTGGAGTCCAAAACTTGGAAGCTCATCTCTCTACCTCCTCATCTCTCTGGGCCCCTCTGCTGTCAGGGGTGCCCCAGTTCCCTCCTGCCCCAGGCAGATGGTGCACCCTGGCTCTTCCCACTTGTCCAGGGGAGCACGTGAGGAAGTGGGATGTGGTGAGCTGGGAGAACGTGGGCATGAACTAAGAGGGAACAGAGCTGTTAACAAGGGACCACCCAATGTAATGGACTGGTAAAGAGAAGAGGCAACACTTACCAATACAAGTGTTGTCTCATTGTACAAAAGCAGTAACAGCAACTGCCAGTATATGTTTAAATATCCTCTATTTCACAGAATTTGTTTTATCCCTTCCTTTATAAAATTTAAAGGAAGTTATGGATGGGCCCTCCTCTGAAAGGATACACACTCTGCTAGGAGAAGCCCCCAACTGCTTTTGTTCTCTATGCAATCAGACAACACAGGGATAAAACAAAAAATGCCCTAAAAATCTCCAAAGAGAAGGAAAACTTTCATTTCATGTTACATCTGGGTCAATGTTTAGAAGCTGTTTTAGCTGCCAGCTCACTCCTCAGAGCACCTGCACTTCATTTGCAGTGGGTTTTATTAGCAGCCTGCATTTAATACCACGTATTCAGCTGGGCAAGTATCCAGCACTGCTCATAAAAAAAAAAAATCAGTGTTTACTTGTCACGAACACCCCCAGCCCTTGATGTCTCCTGTCTGGATAGATGACTAGCTGGCCAAACTGCGAAATGAGCAGCATTTGGAACAGGACAGTGTTGAGGGAGATGTCCAAATCCCTGCAGTGCCCCTCAGGTGGGTCTGACACTTCATCCCAAAGCCATCCCCACAACAGCTCCCTCTCCAGAGGCTGACTCCAACCCTTCCCTATGCCTGGAGTCTGTGTGCTGTGGTTAACCCTTTGCTAGGAACTACCAGACTTGCTGTTTGAGCAGGACACCTTGGCAGGAGGAAAACTGCCAGACATTCCTGCTGCAGCACAAACCAGAGCAGCCCTCTGAACCTCTGTCAGGTGCAATGTCTCCTCAAGTGCTCAGCGGAGGTTGCGTTTTGCTATTTTTGACACAAATGACTTGCAGGAATCTTCAAACTTGCTGCAGACTGAGAACCTGCTCTTGCTGGTAATGACAGAGTGCCCTCCCTGCCTCGGGTAAGCCCAGGACCAGCAATCATTCTGACCTCAGGTGAACACCAAACCCTACCCTGGGGAAAATCTGAGGAGAGAGAAGGAATTCTGACTGTAAACCAGTGGTGTGCTCATTACAGAGGTCTGGGCACTGGCATCCAGTACAACAGAGATTTATACACACCGACTCAGAAGCTCTCTGTACTGAACACACACATTATACACACCTGGTAACACACCAAGTGATGGGACAAAACCAGCCCACACTTAAACACAGAGAACTTAATGACGTCAGTCCAACAGAGTGCTCTGCTGGGCACTGCTAGGTCTTCAGCCAGAGGCAAGGAAAAACATATGGAATGACTGCCTAAGGGACAACCCTGGACTAAAAGAACAGGAATATAACTAATGAAGGTAAGTGCTTCATTCTGGAAAATGAGAATCAGGTCAGGTGCCTCAGAAATCTTTTTTGCAAGGTGATTTAGTATCTTTCATCTCTCACTTTGTTTTTACAGTTGCGCTGTTAGAAATATCCATAGAATGAGAAATACTGTGGCAAGCCTGAGAAAAGACCAATTCTTCTCTGCTCATATTTCAGTGCAACAGGGTGACCCAGAGGCCACAGGAGCTCCACACCTGATGTGGAACAGAGGACGAAGGAGGTCTGAACAAGGCACGCTTGGACAGATCTTACCTGCTGCCAACATGTCACCTGCAGTCCATGTCACAGCAGTGGTATGAGCTGGCTCAGAGCTCTGGTCCCCCCATGCTTCACTGGACACAGATTCCACCCCAAGAAGGAAAGTGGAAACATTTCATTTAAGTATAAAACTACCTTCTGGTGTCTGAATATCTGACACCTACTAGAAACAATACCCAAAACTTATAAAAATTCCCTTAGGTTATGCTCTCTCCTTTCTCTAGCTTGCTTGGAGCCTTTTACACCTCCCTGTATACCATGAAGAGACAAGGGAGATCACAACTTACTCTGACAACTTCAGCAGAGGGCAGGAAAATCCTCAGGTATTTACAAAGAAATAAATTGTCTTACACATCAAATCTTGAATCATAAACTCTATGAAATTAGCTTATTTTCTTTATTAAAAAAAAAAAAAGAAAAATTCAAGTTGATGAGAGTCTCTGGGTATCAAAACTGTGCGTGTTTTTCCCTCCTCTGTGCTCCTGTCAAAAACTGGCACAGCAAAGAGAAGACAGTGCAAGGGGCTGCTGCGTGGTCCTTAGAGACTATACAGGCTTTGGACCCAATGGAGAAAGGTTCCCATCTGTCCAACAGCACAAGGCTCCAGCCTGTCTGTCTCCTTGGAGCTAGAGAATCACGGATGATGGAGGTGAGAGCATAAAGCCCTGCAAAGCAGCACTGTCTCAGGAAGTTGTACAGCTACACCGAATGCCACTGGCATCAGAACCTAAACACTTCTGAAACTTCTCCCTTATTTTTCATCCACTTCTCCTGAAGCACAGGGGAGTTTTGGGTGGCTGCATCAGAGGAAGACAACAAACCCTCTTTCTGCCTACCTAAGAACATTGTGCGTTTGTTCCCCCATGTATTAACGTACAAGGAAGCCAGCGCGTGGCTCAGACTTACACAGCTGCCACAGAACTAAGGGTCCTGGGGAATACAAGTAGGGATGAAACCACTGTGCAACCCCTCCAGCCTCAGGTGAAAGCCCAGAGCCTCGTCTATGTGAACAAAGGGATGTGTGGAGCTGCTGGGAGGACAGTCCCACGTGGCTGCCTCAGTGCTGACTGGAATAAACACAGGCAGCAAAACAGCCATAAGCAACAACAGGGCGTTACGCACCAAGGGAGTGATGGCACCTTCTCTGACACTGGGAACAGAAGAGATGGACAACACACTGAGTCAGCCTATGAACAGATGGATGTGTCTCCCATCGCACGCTGTGCCCAGATGACGGCAGGGAACAATGGCTGTGGCAGGTGCTCACGCCCACCTCCCGCTGGAAGCGAAGCTGCGGCTGAAGGAGAAGCTGACCTCGCCATTCCGGTACTTGCCCCAGGCCCCAAAGGGCACTATGACAACCGTGCTGTTGTCCTCGGTGCCGAACTGCACTGCCTGGGGAAGAAACGGTGTGAGTGCCAGTCTGGCCTGGAAAAGGAAACAGGGCTCCACGTGGAGCCAGCATGCTCTGAGGCCCAAGACTCCCCTGCCCCGTCCTAGCCCTGATGCTCCTCTCTGGAATGCCCCAGAGTTTTGCACAGGACATGCCACCATCCAGAACTGCAGTGAGACTCTGGCCACTTCTGTCTATGCTGATGGCAAATTCTGCACAGGAACAAGCTGCACTTACAGTGGACTCTGAGCTAAGCAAGTGAACTGAACTGATACCTGGCAAGGATGGGGGTGTTTAGCCTGGAGAAGAGGAGGCTCAGAGGTGACTTCATCACTGTCTAGAACTACCTGAAGGGAAGTTCTAGCCAGGTGGGGGTTGGTCTCTTCTCCCAGGC
>JAWWEV010000134.1:12060061-12071289 GCA_035583235.1 Hafferia zeledoni
TATTCTATTCTATTCTATTCTATTCTATTCTATTCTATTCTATTCTATTCTATTCTATTCTATTCTATTCTATTCTGCCACTTTTCTGCTCTCCCCCAAGGTTTTAGAGTAATGTATTCTGATTTGAATTGCCATCCCTATTTCCCATGGGCATCTGGGATTTATGGCAGCTTTAGCAGAGCTGACCTGAGAATCTTAAAGAAAACAAATGCTGCTCATGGGAAATGTGTTTAAGAATGATCCTAATGGAGGGCATTTGCCTGGTGTTTGTCACCCTGTGAGGGCCTGATCTGATGCCTCAGCAGTGCTGGGGTCTCTGGGGGCAGAGTTATCATCACTTCTGGCTGGAAGTTTAGAGCTTGTCCCTGCTGCCATAGAGTAAAAAGGCATAAGAGTAAATTTCCCCTGATGCCTTCCCATGATGTGCATTTGCTGCCTTGCTGCAAAGCCTGTGTGTGAGGCTGCTTTCTAAAGCTGTTCAGAGGCATGGACGCACATTCAGTGGTGAGTAGGGTGAATTCTTTTGTTCTACCCTTGTACCTATGAGGTCTGGGTTTCTGAGTGTGGTGGGAAATGCCAAGTCTTACTGAGAGACTCCTAAAGGAATTAGTTGGGGTGTTGCTTTGAGAGACAGGCAGCTTCTCTGTCTTCTGTGCCTGAGCTAAAAATTGGAGTGGATATTCAAAAGGGAAGAAGTGGGGCTGCCAGTGCCCACATCTCTGACAGTCACTGCATTGTTGGGCTGAAATAGCCCATGCCTGTTGACCTTCACAGCTGGGCTGTGGTGGCCTTTTGGGGGGCAACTTGGAAAACAGGGTGCCAAAGCAAGGTATTTGCTGACAAGCATCCTTTAAGAGATTCTGATACTTGTGTTTCTTTAGCTAAGCCTGCTCTGTAGGAATAGCTTCTTGTTTGGCCATGCTTTTGTTTCTGTAACTCTCAAGAGAAGGCTTTTCCTATAACTGACACAGAGTGCTTTTTTGCAAGTCACTGCTACTTTGTATTCCTGCTTTTGAAGGCAGAAATCAGTAGGAATTTCTCAAAGCAGAACTCCTGCAGAAGTCAGCTCCTGTGTGACCCAGTCTGTGGCATTGTACTCAACAGCAGTTTCTGTTTCCTGTTGATGCTGTGCTCATCTCTGCTTACTTGTTAATCCAACTGCTGCCTGCCATTATAAGGCAGGGTTACTGGTCCATCCTAAGAGCAAATAGGAAGAATAGAATAATAGGCATTCATGGTTATAAATCTGATGCCTAAGAATTTAATGTAAATTTAGAAGGTTTTAGAATCATATAGTCTCTACTGAGTTGCTCTGATTTTAAGTGTGAATATTCAGTGCCTTTCTCATGAGTTGGGAGCTGCTTGCAGGCCTTGTCAAGGCCAAGCTGGTTTTGAGCAGACACCTGCAAGATAACAGGAGACAAACAACAGAAGGCCCAACTGCCCCCCCATGAAGAAGGGGGTAGATTGACAGACCTTTCGGGTGGGCATTAAAGAGAAATGAGAATCCTGATTGGATGTTAAAAGGGGGTATAAAACCCTGAAATTTCCTGACCTAGGGGTCAAACCCCCCTGGGTTTGAACGTGGATGCTTCTACTACTAAAACCCTATATCTTTCTCCATTAACTTGTCCTCAGTGTGTGTCTGTTCACAGGGAAACGAGATCTGGAGGCATCAAATCCATGCCCCTTCTATAAGACAAAAACTGAGACAGTATTCAAATTAAATAACATGTTTTTAAACAAACCAAGAAGCACAGGGCCCACATGCACAATGAAGTCTGGTAGCACCATTTTGTAAAGCAGATGATTTCATGAAATATTGTATTTACAAGATAATGTGTGAACTTGCAGGACCTGACCCAGAGCATATGGGAACTTCTGAGAATCCTCATGTTGACTTAGCATGGATTCATTGAGTCCACAAGAAGATGGATGTGTTCAAAATCATGTCCAGCATGGAACAAAAGCATCAGCCATTTGAAATCTTTGGTTTTGGCATGAGAAATACTGTGTGTGAGCAACATTCTATGTGTGATTTGTGCCTGCTTTGCCATCTACCTTCTATACAGGCACATTGCAGGTAGAGGCAGTCACAGCAGAGTTAGTTGCTGTGATTCTGCACTTGCAGTCTACCTGCTGCTGTCTTCCTCTTATATTTTTGGTTATTTAAAACTCAGTGTTTGTGCTGATTGAATGATACAAATTATATTGTCAGCATTGAAAGGAAAAGGCCTGCTTAGTTATCAGGACAACACAATACAGGGAAAGGAAAGAGATAATATTTGCATTTAATTTCATTCAGAGTGGAGGTGTCATGGTTACACTGTTAAATGTCACACTGTGCTTATCTGCTTGCATCTATTCACCTGAGCAGGATTAACTACCTAGGATGATATTTAGGAACATTATTAGAATACTTTCAAACCAAGTGGAGTGTAATGCACACAGAATCACAGACTATTCTGAGTTGAAGGGACCCACAAGGATCATCGAGACCAACTCTTAAGTCAATGGCCCATACAGGGGATTGAACCCATGACCTTGGTATTATTACAACCAAGTTCTAACCAACTGAGCTAATCTCAGGGTCATCAGAAGCCAGTTTTGAAATGAGTTACAAATAGAATAGTAAGTATTAATGAAAATAAAAATGAAGAATGCTCTTAATTCTTGGCTTTACAGTGTCAGGGGGTGGTAGAGGTTACCTGTTTTTTGCATCTAGCTAAGGGAATGATAATTTTGGGGTGGTAAACACATCCTGATTCAGTCTGTCACTGATTATATTCTGGGCAAGCCTGGCCTAGGTGTGGTCCTGAGTGGATATTGAAACACTGGAGGTTATTCCTTAACAAACAGGAGTGTTCCCTCATGGACTCACATGGATCCCAACTCCACACGCCTTGGATCCCTACTCTTGGAGACACTTGGAAGTTGCTCAGCCCACCTGGCAATTGCCTTTCAGGTGAATCATTTTGCACAGTTGTATCTGTGCATTATTATGTTCTCTCTGTCATTTGGGGTTTCAGGTGGCCCCCAGTCTGTGTTTAGGGTCTCATCTTTTTCTGCAGCACTGTAAAGTGACAGTTTTCCCAGTCTGGTTTGCTCCATATATTGAAATAAGCAAAAACATGTTTTATGCTTGGTGCCACAAATAAGAAAATGCAGGACATGTCAGACCACATTCAACTAAGATCTTGGAGAGGTGCAGGAGACATGGAAATGCAACCACTCCTTAATGAAACATGGTACTGTCATGCATATCCCTTGTATCTTGCTCAAATGTAGGTACAGTGCTTTTGTTTAGTGTTTGAAATCAAAAGCCTTGATCCTTTTTCAACAATCTACTTCCACAGGGAATTAATGACACTCAGTGCTTTTTTCCAGAATATTTTTTTTTTTGGAGGGCGGTGTCATCTCATAGCAATAAGAAAGTCCTTACTGACACCAGTAAAGTTTTTACTGGACCACAGAATGCTCCAAGAAAGTACATTTAACTTCTATTAAACCTCCCCCTTCTCTGGCCCCCTTCCCTCCCTGCAATCATCATGCTCCAGCTATGGCTGGCCAGAGTCCTCTGTTACACAGTTACAAGAGCACAGTGTGATGCCGTTGCACTCTGCCAACACCCCTATTGTCTGAGGATTTACAAGGTCTGTTTATATACGCCCTTGCAACAAACAAAACTGTGCCCATATTCTGTTTGTCCTAACAGCTGTTAATCCTAAATCACAGTGTGAACAGCAAATGAGATGCTAAAGTGCTTCTTCTGCAATATGCTGCTTTAGGTGTGGGCCAAAAGTGCAGAGCCAGAGTGGAGGATCCTTTCCACGTGCTGGAGTGACCATGAGCAGACTCTGGGCAGCTGGGAAGGAGACCCAGCTGTTCCACAAGACATCTCTGCAGGGGCCGATAGCCAATGCTGCTGACACACAGGAGACAGACATGGACCCCAGGTCTTCATTCCAGGGGAGCCCAGAGCAGCTGTTGGGTCAGCATTAACACCCTGTGCAAGGTAAGTTGAGTTGCCTGCTGTTTCTGCAAGATTTATACCTCTCCACAGGCACCTCATTGCTTTCCCCTTTGCCTTGGCAAGGAGGCCTCTTCTTACCACAACAGTGCCAATGTACCTGTTTCTGAATTCAGCGTATTACTGTGTGAACCTTTGGAAAAGCAGCACTTTTAGATTTACCTAACTCATTTTAAATGGCATGTTATTAAATGTTGCTTATCACTTGTTGACCACATAGGAACATTTGACCTTTGCACAAACTACATTCAAAATATTTGACAAAGTCATGCAAAATATTTTCCATGTTTCTTACTGAGATTTCTGAAACTTCTGACTAGAAACAACATAAGGGAGATAAAGATTAACAGGACTCCAGGAGGAGTAAAATGTCACTTAATGCACAATATGTTACCATCTTCCTTCAATGAATGTTTTTCCAGCTGTAAGCCTGGCATAAAGAAAAGGCAGGGTGCCCAGTATAACATGGTGTACACCAGCTGCAGCAAATTTAATTTGTTTGTCTCAAAGGACAAGGTAATGCACTTAAGTAATGCTGCAGGAAAGCAAAGTCTAATTTCACAGACCTCAGTCTATGACAGTAAGAGATCAGCAAGCTGGCAGATGGCCCAGCTCCTTCTTGGGCACTTTCCCAACAAGTATAAATCAGGGAGAGGGGTATCAGTTACAGGTGGACAATCCAGCTGACAGGACAGACCTTCAGCCTCTTTGAAGGCAAATGCAGGCAGTAGTTGTAACTCATCTGGTAGCTTTATGTCTGTGCATACATCTTCATAATAACACCAAATGGGTTCAAGTGGATGTAATAGCCAATGAATGAAGGCACAACCAGCTTTAGCAGATGTTCACAATGTTATTTCCAATATTTTAGGACTCATACCTGAATTGAGTTTCTGCTTTACTCTATGACAAATCTAAACCATCATGTTCTAGAAAGATACAGTTAATAAGCTGTAGAAAAGAAACAGGAAAACATAACCTCCAGCAATGTTTTATGATGGTAATTTGTAAGCTGGCATTCTGATTTACACCTTGATAAAAAGATTTAATTTAACCACCAAGAAAACCTGTCTGTCATGGTGTGCAGGTGTTTATCTGGAATGACTGGATTGCTTTGGAGATTTTCAGGTAACTTACCCATTTGGGGGTTTTTTCAGCCTCAGTGAGTGAAGGTGTTGCCTTTTGATTCTCACATTGTGTTTCTCTTGGGTGCTAAAAGAAAAGGTTTGGTTAGGGTGTTGCTGTTGGGCACCTCCTTGTACCTTCCTCTTGAGAACTGGGACCTTTCACAGAACCAGGTTGTGCTGATTTTGGCTGGGGTAGAGTTAATTTTCTTCACAGTAGTTGGTTTTGGATTTGTGCTGCAAACAGTCTTGATAACATGGGGATGTTTTAGTTACTGCTGAGCAGTGGCAGGGGAGAGAATTTACATAATAATTCCAAACTACAATACCAAGGCATTTTCTGCTCCTCTCACCACCCCACCAGCAAGGACACTGGGGGTGCACAAGGAGTTGGGAGGGGACTCAGCCAGGACAGCTGACCCCAAATGACCAAAGGGATATCCCAGACCAGATGTGTCATGTTCAGCATATAAAGCTGAGGGGAAAAGGAGAAATGGAGGGACATTCTGAGTGATGGCATTTGTCTTCCCAAGTCACTGTTACACATGGTGGGGCCCTGCTCTTCTGAAGATGGCTGAGCCCCTGCCTGTCCATGGGTAGCAGTGAATTAATTCCTTGTTTCATTTTGCTTGTATGTGGAGCTTTTGCTTTACCTATTAAACTGTCTTTATCTCAACCCAGAAACTGTCTTTATCTCAAAAGTTTTCTCACTTTTACTCCTCTGATTCTCTCCCCATCTTACCAGGGAAAGAGAGTGAGTGAGCAGGGCTGAGTTCTTGGTTGGGGTTAAACCATGACACAGGTGCAGAATTTCAAATGCAGGGCCACAGTCGTGCATTGAGGCAGCTTTTTACCCTGTGCCTTCCTACCTCTTCAGCAAGTGTTCCCTGGCTAGTCTGAACGTTGGCCCAGACACTGGTACTTCACCAAAATGAGACTGCCAGGTTTCTCTGCAGTCTGAGGGCTACAGCCACCCACTTCACTCCTTTGGACAACACCAGCTCACCACTCACCTCTTTAAATGTGCTGTAATCAAAACTGCAGTTTATTGGAAGTGTTTTATGGAAATACTGAAGACAAAAGTTCCTTATTGTGGAAGAAAGCAAAAACCACCCAAAGGCCAGACTAAGGAGTGCCTGAGTATTTACAGCTCATACACATCTTGAGCAACAGAAAAAGCTGGGTGTGAGATGACAGATGGACTTCAAAGTTATTCTAATACCCTTTTCTTGAATCATTACATGGGCAACAATCTGTCTCCCCACAGAGCTATCCTCCGTCGTGCCCTTGTCTGTACAGGGCAGTCATCACCTGGTCCATTGGAAACACAATATATTTGTAAATGCATTACCCACTGACAGAATTACTTTTGTGTCTTGCTGCTAGTCATCAGGACAGCTCTGAACTCAGCATTTCTTCTAGGACATGTCTGCTCATCTGCCTTCCTTGTTCCCTGCAAGCATCCAAAGGGCACATTAAATATAACCGTGGACTCTGGTACAGAAATAAATCCTGAAACATGACCCTCAGGTCAGTCAAATAAGTGGCATTGCAATTCCTATTGCACTGATTCATATTAGAAACTATTTCCCTTTTATTGAAAAGACTCTGTGAATGCCAACTCCGTGAAGAAAAAGAGCACAAAGCACGAACCCCAGCCAAGTCCTGCTGAGATCTGCAGCCCTTGAGCGACAGATGAGATCTTTCTTGTTGCATTCCATGTCTGGCTGGGCTGTGGTTCCTCCCACTGGCAACTCTCTTAGGGATGAGCTGTGCAGTGCCACAGGAGCCATTGGTTGGAAAATCCATTTTTGAATGCTTCACTTTGGTTTCTGAGGGAAGCCTGCAGGGTGGTGCCTGCAGGCAGGAGTAGTTCAGGTGTCTGCATTCCACGGATATCCCACTCCCAGCCAACTCTGCCACAGCAAAACCTTTGCATTGATTCTCCACCTGTGCATAAGAAAGTGGAAAAAGGTTTCCTTGCCTGGACTGCAGGTCCAAAGCCATCATCCTCAGAGGCACAGGAATGCAAGAACCAGGAGATGTATGTTTTACCCAGAAGCACAGATCCCAGGACTAGCAAGCACCAGTCTAAGGCCAGGTGAGTGAAAGATGCTCCCTGAAAGTCAGCTGCTGCACAAAGACCTCTGCATACAGCCTTTCTGGTCTAGGGAGGCAGATGTAGTGTCTGCAGCCCCACCCACCTGGCTCACAAAGACAAGAGAAAGCTGCAGTAAGCCAGAAAAAAAAGTTGCTTGGATGGCTTATCATCTCCTTCCCACTTTACAGAAGAAAGGTGGAAAACAAAACTCCCCAGCAAGTAAAGTTACAGGATAGACACAACCCTGCAGTGCTGCAGCCTTGTGGTGAGCTTCTGTGGCACACAGCAGTTATAAAGGACTCGATGACACTCCAGCAGAAATGGGGATTTTTCAACTCCTTAGATGGGAAAAGGACTAAGAGGGTAGTAGGAAGTTAATTTAAGTATCTCAGAGTAATTCCTACTTAAGACCTGCCTTCCACGCTGTGACACTGGTCTGCCTTGCTGGGGGCATGAAATAGCTGAGATGCTGCTTTTCTGCAGGGAGCCCTGGCAAGGCAGAGCAAACTTCCAGGAGCTTGTTAATGTGAGACAAAAAGCAGCATCGGTCCTCCTCAGAGACCAGGCCGCCTGTATTTCTATTTATCTCCCTTAATGCTGTTCACCAAAGCTGCTTGAGCCATGTGACCGTAAAAACAGCGCCCCAAAGCACTTCATTCCTTTCCCCTCCCATCTTGGAAGTTTTTCCTGCCCCGAGGGGGTGTTGAACCAGCGTCAGCTGAGATTTAGCTCCCCGCGGTGGGATGCTGCAGCGAGCTCCACGCCAGTTCTCACCGAGAACACACTTCCATGAGCGAGGTGAGCGAGCGCCGGGCATTCCAAAGGGTGCCGATTCCCGGGACCCGGCCGGGAGCGGGAGCTGCCGCCGCCTGGTGGCCGAGAGGCGGCACTGCAGCCCCCGCCCCGCCCGGGGCGCAACCGCCTCGCTGCCGCCGCCTGGTGGCCGAGAGGTCGCACTGCGACATCGATCCCGTTCTGTGCCCGCTCACCGTCCGCGTGTCGGAATTCAGTCAGCCTGGAAAATAGCACCTCCTTTTCTGACAAACAGCTTTCCAGCCACTCTGCCCCCATGCTGTAGTGCTTCATGGGGCTGTTGCAATCCAAGTGCAGGGCTCAGCACTTCACTTTGTTGAACCTTATACCGCTGGCCTTGACCCACCAAGGCAGCCTGTCCAGATCCCTCTGCCTTCCTGCCCTCCAGCAGATCAACACCCCTGCCCAACTTTGTGTCAACTGTACAGTGACTGAGGGAGCACTCAATCCCTTGTACAGATCACTGATGAATTCCTCCTGCTGTATTTTGTCTCTTGTCACTTTTAAAATTTTCATTTAACATCTCCCTCTATGAGATTCAATGTATTTTTAAATCCTCGCCTATGTTTCTTGTACCCTCTTACTCTTTATATTCTTTTTTCCTGTATTGGGTTCATGTACCAAGGTTTTGGTAGCAGCAGAGGTGCAGGGGTGACTCCTGTGAAGCCACCAGGAAGTGCCTCTGTGGCAGACAGAGCCACTTCCAGCAGGATGCAAGGAAGATCTGCCACTGGTCAAAGCTGAGCCACAGTTCTCCAGGTGTGGCATCACCAGTGTGGAGTGATGGTGAAGGAGTGTAAGAAGCAGAGCTATTCCTGTCCGTGGGCCCATCAGACCAGCCCATGAGGCAGATGCCTGGCAGGAGACAGAAGTGAAGGTAAGCTGTGCAATGTGGGTTTTATATCCACCGTGTCAGACAAAATAATTTCCTGTGGTGAAAACTGATTATGAAATATATGTTTGTCTGTACTAGAACTGTGTTTGAAAGTTAAGTGTGAAGAAGTTCCCACTTCAATTACTAAGGTTTAGCATCTCTATTTCTAGCAGAAAGGCTCTGTGGGAAAATGAGCTATTTGTCCCCTTATAAAGGGTTGTAACTCCCTCACAGGAATAAATGATTTAGTAACTCAGAAGCCATGTTATGTATCTCCCTGTAAATCTTTGAAAACAACAGCTCCTGTCTTCTCCTCTAGCTTTGTCTATTTCCCATGAAACAACTGCTTTGAGATTTTGTCTCTAGCACCCAAACTTACTGGTCTTTGTAATGTTTCCTCAATGTGGAGGGGTTCTGTAGTGGCCTTTTCTGAAAATGATGAAGTAAAATAAGGACAATGGAAGTACCAGAAACTATTTTGATCTCAGCTTCCCTAAATCAAATCAAATCAGTCCCAAGGATCTTTATACAGGTTACAAGGAAGGAGAAGTCACTACTCTTATCACACAATGCAGACAGAGAAAGGCACCTTTAAAATCATGGAGAGCTGAGACTGCAGAGCTCAGTCAACACTTCAGGGTATGACTGTTACTAAAACAAAGCCTTCTTCAGTCTGTCCTTTCAGGTTTTCAGTCTAAACAAAATGGATTTCTACTAATTCTATTCAAATAATCAAGCTTTGAATAACACTTGCTTATTGCTACATGTGTCAAAGATATTTTTAACTGTCCCTAAGAAATTTAACCTTGTGGTACCTATTTTTTTTTTAAAAAGAACCACCAGTGAAAACCAGCAGTTCCTGCCAAAACAGACTCTTTTATAGAAACCTGCTGGGGTTTTTTTTATACACAGACCTTACAAACTATTATCAAGTAATCAACAGAAATCATGTTTTATTTAGCATACACTTTTAAATCCACCAGATAAAACCAAGAAACTTTCTCCATAAATCTGACACCAGTGTTGGGCTTTCCTTTCTTTGGAAGATCTATGCAGTTAATTTATTTAAACATATTTAACTTCTGGATAGAAATTAAGAACCCAAGCAAGACTTCTAATTTATTTTAATAAAAGGAAAACTCAAGAGACTGCACTAGCTTTTGTTGTTTTCTGTAACTGAGATTCCTTTTTTATCTAATATTTATGAATATACTGCACAGCAAAACCCGTATTCTTGTATAACTTATTTATGTACTCCATATTTGAGGAAGGAATTATCAGCATTTTACTTAGTATCTGAATCAAGAAAATTACTCCTTCCAGATGTGAAAAAAGCAATCTTCCCTTTTATTTTAGCTGTCCTAAAGCATACATAATACACACTATCCCCAAATTTCCCTTTGCTTTTACCTTACAAGCAAAGGAAAACAAAGTACAAGCTCTTTGTTTTAAATTCTCCTCTCTCCTTCTTGGGTAACTCCTACAACTGTTTTTGCACTTCCACTTTAGTAAATCTTACAGACAGGGTAAATCTACAGAAATAACTCACACAGCAAAAAAAGCAAACCCAACTTTTATCTCTGCAGAGCGAGCTTGATCCTGGTGGCCTCCTGCCATGGCAAATCCACTGCAGTTACCTTTGTGCATAAAAGCCTCTCATTTAGGAAAAAGATATTTAATTTAGTTATGTATAACTCTTTACTTTCGCCAACAAGAAGCAGGTATTAAGGAATAGATTAGTCAAACCTAAATTTCATTTGGAGTAACATTAGTCAAGAGTTCAGGTGTAATTTAGGCAGAAAAAAAAATCATAGTCCAAGTGCTTTGCCAGGCAGCATCCATTCTTGGTGAGTTTATCCTTTTCCATAGCACTGTTACAGACTACTCGATGTTCTGCTTTTGATTTTGCTTCAGATTTACATTATTTAGCTCGCCCAAAATATTTACACCACAGCATAAGTCAAGACTCAGGCAGACTTATGCCTCATTGACAGTATTTTCCTTAGAACTTTGGCTCCCTGTTGTCCTATTTTCTTGAATGAGTTTAGCTTTCTTCTGTTATGGGTCCTGGTTAATTAAAAATACTTTGAATAGTTTGAATCCCACTGTAGCAAAACTTTATGGCATAACACATAAATCATGAAGAAAAACCTCCTGCTAGTGTGGCTCATTTCCCAGCACTGATTATAACAGGGACCTCACTGCATTGCATAGAATCATAGAATCAATTGGGTTGGAAAAGACCTCCGAGATCATCAAGTCCAACCCTTGGTCCAACTCCAGTCC
>JAWWEV010000134.1:12080236-12099431 GCA_035583235.1 Hafferia zeledoni
CCTCTTCTCCAGGCTAAACAACCCCAGCTCCCTCAGCCTCTCCCCATAGGACTTGTGCTCCAGTCCCTTCACCAGCTACATATTTCATGATACTGTCCCTTCCTTGCAGAACATGAGGGTCACCTCCTCTTCCTTGACCTGCTGATCCTCCTACACACAGCCCTATTAAATTTCCTCCCTCCAACGGAGCCTCCTCCCTCTGAATCCCACGCAAGCATTAATTCAGGGGGAGCTTTACTGAAAAGAAAAGGAGATAGCAAAAAAATACGTGTGGTGGATAATATTAACAGGAATTAGAAAAGTTTCAGGCGAGCCAAAATTAATACAGCATCCAAAATGTACATAGGCTGGTTTAAAAAGAAGAAAACTAAATACAGCATGAATTTTCAGACATCCCATCGCCCTTGTTTTCTTTCCTTTCTGTGTAGCCACCAGTTGCTACGCAGTCCCTGGGAAACAATGACTTAGCCAAAATCCTCAGGCTTGTCTGTTCTCTTCTAACTGTTTTTACTTCAGTGTTGTGATCCAGAGAAGTACTAAAAGCCACAAGGAGATTATAAAGCTTCAGTGCTCATTACAGGAGCACCTTTAATCCTTGTTGTTCAAACTGTACAATAGAACCTGAAGGACTGAAGCATTACAATACATACCAACAGTGAGGTGTTTCCATAATAATGATAATAATTCAAGTTTTTGTTATTCATTCCTTTCTTTGATGTAGCACAGGCCCATAACTGTGTGTACTCCACAGATCTTAATCCAGCCTCTGTGAGAAGCAATTTGTTGGGGATTTCAAAACATCCTCTGAGATCATACTGGAGTTTTATGCAGAAAACCTCTCATAATCCCTCGCAAAACTCTAATATGGAGCTATTTCGGGATCTTATGCTTCTTTGGGAGCAGGCTTGGCTGGAGAGTATGAACAGTACGTGAGAAACAACTGCAGTGCAAGTGTGTGCAGTGAGGGATGGGTACAGCTGCAGCCAGGTTGGGAGCAGCTGCTTCCACAAGCTCAGAGAATCCTTTGGGTCCAGCACAGCAAGGTAAGTACAGCTGCAAAGACCCCCTCCCCCTGCAAGCTCACAGACATCTGATCTGATGAATATGGCATTTAAACTGTGCTTTCTGTGAATATGGCCCTAGTGAAGGAACATGATTTGTAGTGTCTTCTGTTTGTTAACACCATGCCCCCTTGTTTTGCCCCAAAACAACACAGGGTTTACTAGCAAAGCAGAAAACAAAGCAAACACGTCTAACAGTGCTGCCAGAAACTGGATCCTTAAGAGGACTTTCACAACAATTACATCTTTTAGTGCAAACGAGGGAGTGGAAAAAAGAGTAACAAAATAAGGGTGCAGACTCAAAAGGAAAAAAAAAAACAAGGAATGCTCATTAAAAGTAGTGCACAATGAGGTGTTTCTTTTCACAATTTGCTGTGGTAAAAGTTCATGAGGTATTTCCTGATACAGCTTGCATAGTGTAAGGAATTGCACTGACATTTTGAAGACCCTAAAGGATTGAAAGAGATGAGCTAAAGCAGCTTTTCAGCTCAGTACCTGCATGATTTCCTTAGAGAATGGGAATGCATTTTCCAATGCCACCTAGCTGGGACTCATTAGGCATTCATTTATTAATTCTGTGTTTCTGAAAACACTGGTAGCAGCAATCCACCAATGATGAACACGTGATGCTGACAAATGAAGAGAGATACTGATTATACTTCTAAACAAAGAGGATGAAAAATCACCATATGCATTTTAAAAAATACATTCTAAAAAAAGTAAAATTCCACATTATAAAAATGCACTGAAGTATATTTAAAAAATAAAACCATATCAAAGGCCTTCATATCTAATCAAAAGAAAGCTTCCTCCTTAGTCAAGGCTAATCTTTATTTTGGGATGATGTTGCTCTCTTGAAGTACTATGATCTCTGTAGAAAATGAGAGGACATCTCATATTTAAGGTCAACCGTATTTAAAAGCAGCTTTTTACTTTGGATTTTTATTTCTATTCAAGGATTTTTAAAGAAGCTCTTAATCACAGAATCTTTGAATCATTTAAGTTGGAAAAAACCCTCTGAGATCATTCAGTGAGTCCAACCCTTAACCCAGCACTGCCCAGTTCACCACTAAACCATGTCCCCAGATGCCACATCTACATGTCTTTTAGATACCTCCAGGGATGGTGACTCAACCACTTCCCTGGGCAGCCTGTCCCAAGCCTTGACAACCCTTTCCTAATATCCAGTCTGGCACAACTTGAGGCCATTTCTTCTCATCCAATGCTCAAGCTCAAGATAAAGAAGCATTCTGTCATAAAGACTTATTACATTATGTATTATTTCTTTTCCCTCACTTTGCTTAAAGGCAGAGGATTTAATTGCTAAAATGTACTTAACTCAAAACTTTTTCTGAAATTGCTTTGTGTCATGAAGCCCTGCCCCAAACCTGAACAAAACTGAACATACCAATTTATTCAAACTATGTAAGCAGAAGAAAGTTATGAGTTATTGTGGCCACTTGCTTTCTTATCCTATATGAACTAAATGGGGGCTATTACATAAAAAATCTGATCCCTGAGCACTGTTCAGATTTGTCCGCAGCAATTTAAAAGGGTAATGACTCCAGCTGCCAAAAATTACTCTTCCAACAGATGCAATGAGTCTGGCAGTGGGTCTGTTCCTCAGCTGCTGTACTTCACTCCCACACTAGCTATTAATGCACTTTGAAAAGATACCCCCAAGACTTCTCTCCTTTCAGCTCTCTCAGCCTCTCCTCCTACATCAGGTGCTTGAGCCTCTTCACTATCTCTGTGGCCTGGCACAGGACCCGCTCCAGTGTGTCCATGTATTCCTTGTACTGGGGAGCCCAGAATGGGACACAGCATCCCCAGCAGGGTCTGATCAGGACTGAATAAAGGCTTCAGAAGATTGGAATAAAGCTTTTAAGCCAGCACCTATGGTAATATCTAAAAGGTTTTTTAAACAAAAAGGATATTTTTTTCTTAAAAGGGGCTTTAGAAAGTTTAATAGTCCTTTCCATGAAATCTTAGGCGGTTCAGTCCCAATTTGGGGTTTATTTTTAGTCCATGCTGGGTGATTTTTCTTTTGGGTTTTAGGGTTCAGAGAAAAGATTTTTTTATTTCCTTAGCTCAACATTTCCTCTTTGATTATGGGAGGCAGAACCAGCACTACACTTGTAACCACGCTTGGGAAGCTAAGGACTAAGGATTTAATCAAGGTTTATTCCCAATTCTCAGCTACAGTTTTAGTAAATTTTATCTAACATAATCTGTTTCTCCAGATCTTTGGTGCTGGGTTTTTAACATAAAACCAGCCCAAATGGAGAACAGATCACCTGGAGATTTTAACAGTGGTTTTACCTGGCTCAAAAATCAAATTAAAACTATTGTTATCTTTGGACCCCTGAGCTGGCAGTCTGCTGAACTTTACCTGCCTTGACTAATGGACATACCCTACTGCCTTTAACAATCAAGACCAGTCAAGAAGTATTTATTTATCTGTAAGGAAATACAGGAAGACCTGACAGGATTCAACATGACAATGCTGTCTGCACTGGCAAACTGGATTTGCTGGCTATTGGACTATGCAGTTTAGATGAAAACATCTGATATCCATTAAGCTGGATTTTTGCAATTAATTTTATTTCTTTTATTTCCAGTGTGATGTTGAAACAAAAAGAAAGCAAAAAATATTAAGAATAAATGTTACATTCTATTTGGATAACAGGAGAGGCCACAGATAGAACTCATGCTCCAAGTCACAAGGTACATAAAGACCTCCAGACTTTATTTCATTTCTGATTTTTCCTGGTGGCAAATAGTCCAATGAAAAGCTTAAAGGCCAACCACAAAGACAGACAATACATAAAAGCAAGCAGGTAAAACTGATGTGTGAAAACGTGTAATTAGCCAGTTTAAAGGCTCAAATAAAAATTGTAATTACCTTGCAAGAGAGCAGAAAATACTTTAGGCTACAGGTGACTCAGAAAGACAGGGAAGCTCAAGCAGTAGATGTGAGGAATCTAAACCATGCATAAGAAATGCTGGCAGCAGCAAACTCTAAGATTAAAATTTCAAGATTACACAGTGTGTGTATAACCACACAAGCTCAGTGTAGCTTTATAGAGGCTGAATGTGTCAGCACTACAGTTCTAAACATTTCTAATTCCAAGGAAGAAACTGCAGATGTTTGCTGCTCAAATTAGAGATGAGTATCTCTTCCTAATAACATGTATGTATGTAACTAACATAACTTTTGTATGTGTGTAACTAAGGGAAATGAAGAAAGAAAGGAAAAAAGGAGCTCAGCCCTCTTTTAGGAGTTAGAAATTCAAGCAGGAGGGCAGCTATGAAATATTCTAGTCTTGACACACACTCTATAGATAAAAGTAACAATGTGAGAAAATTATGTAGGAAGGGAATGGAACAAGCACTGAAATGCAAAGTGTTGTAGAGTGTCTTTTATTTTTTGTTCAAAAACCATGGAAAATTTACCACCAACAGGCACAAAGTATGGCATTCCCAAATCAGGCCACAGGCAAATTAAAATTTTATTTATAATAATGGTAATAATAAATCCATTTACTAGAATAGTTATTATTAAGTATTAAAATCATACTTAGCATACTTACCATGAATATTGTTCATCATTTCAGAAAAACGGTGGTTTGAGTTTATTTGTACATTTTTGTGTGTAAGCACAGCCAGGAAGATGTACATGCAAATGTTTCTGTCCCAAATATGGTGCAGAACCAAAAATAAGGCGCAATTTTTATTTCCCAGAGAAAATACTCAACATCCTCTTCAGAGCTGCTTTAGTGCCAGATTTCAAAATGCAGAAAATGTACCAATTTAAAGATTCATTCCCTTTCCCTCTATAGAATTAACTAAATGACAGCTTTTTATATCACAGAGGATGTGAAGTGTTAAAATATAGGTGTATATTTGTTTTCAATATCTGTGTATCTGCAAGTCATGTCCAGATTCCTGAGATGATCCTTCCTTTGGAAAACTTTGCTGCTGCCATGTTTGCTCTGCTACTTTGTCAATAGAACTCAGACACCTGCCGGTGTGTTAAACAGCTGGTACAAGACCCACAGCCTTTGGAAGCGTGTCTAATCCTTATTAACACCAGCAGTCTCCTTAAAAATGCAGAGCTGAAGACTCCTTGAATGAAGAGTTCGGAGGAGCAGACCCTCCTACTTCTTTATTAACGGATACTCGGCTTAATACAAAATACATCCATTTGAAAGGTCAACCAAAAGGCTCCTGGCGTCGGAGACAGGATAGGATTAGTCGTTCAGGTCTCCCTGAGAGGAAGCACAGACTGGGCACCCCTTCCCGTGCGTTTCAGGTGGCTGGCGCAGGACCCGCAGGTGTACGCGGAGGTCACATCACACCCCGCGGCTCTCCGGGGCTTCGGGCGCCGCGTTCGGGCACTGCCGCCCCCTCGGTGGGAGCCTCTGGGAGGGGCAGCGGCTGTGACACGGCTCTGGGAACCCGACACGAGCGGTGCAACCCACCCAGGCTCTTAACTTGAGGGAAGCGAGCGACTTTTCCTTCCTCCTCCTGCATCCCTCGCACCTCAGCTCGTCACGTCTGGGCGGTGTCTCACCTGACCCACATTCACGCCCCCTCCGCTCCCCCGGGAGCAGCGCCCGGAGGAGGAGGAGGAGGAGGAGGAGGAGGAAGGACGCCCGCCCACCCACCCACGCTGCAGGTTTGGGTGGGGAAGCGGCTCACCCGCTTCCCCGGGATCGCTATGGCGGCAGGAGCTGGAAAACCTTTCTCCCCATCCCAGCACAGGCGCTCCCTGTCGGGCCGCGGTTTTCCTCGGGGTTGGAGCCGCGAACACCGCTGGGGACTCGCGGTTTGTGTACATTTATTGTATTCTTCACAACTACAACAGCAACAATAAAAAACAACACCAAACAAACAAACAAACAAACAAAAACCCCCAAACCAAAACAAACCCGAAACTCGCCCGCCCCTCTCTAAAAGAAACTTGCTCAGGACCGGCAGACCCCAAGCAGTTCTATAACTGCGCCCTGGTGAGGCCGCATCTGGAGTGCTGTGTCCAGTTCTCCAGCGGGGCCACAAAGATGAGGGGTCTGGAGCATCTCTGTTAGGAGGAGAAACTGTGGGAGCTGGGTCTTCTTCAGTCTAAAGAAGTGCAGACTGAGAGGGGATCTCGTCAATGCACATAAACACCTCAAAGGCAGGTGCCGAGGGGATGGTGGTGCCAGACTCTTCCGTGGTGCCCAGCGACAGGACGAGGAGCGATGGCCATAACTAAAACACAACAAGTTTCATCTCAGCGTGAGGAAGAACTTTACACTGAGGGCTGCAGAGCTGCCTAGGAAGGTCGTGCAGTCTCCCTCTCCAGAGACATTCCAACCCCACCTGGATATGGTCCTGCATCACCTGCTGCAGGTGACCTGAGCTTGGACTGGATGATCTCCAGGGAGCCCTTTCAACCCTAAGGATTCTGTGATTCTGTGAAAGCGCAGTAAGGTTTGGGGCAGCCTCAGCACCGGCAGGGTCCACGCAGGTGCGCAGCCTGTCCGTGAGACGGGGCGGGGGCGCTCCCGGGATGCGACGGACGGAGCGGTTCCCCCACCACGCCCTGCTCTCCCCTGTCCCACCTGTCCCACCTGCGCTCCCCTGTCCCAGCCTCACCTGTGCCCCGTGTCACACCTGTACTCCCCTGTCCCCTCTGTCCCACCTGCGCTCCCCTGTCCCACTTGTCCCCCGTTCTCTCTGTCCCACCTGCGCTTCCCTGTCCAAATTGCATTCCCCTGTCCCACCTGCACTCCCCTGTCTCCCCATCCCACTTGATCCCACTTGCGCTCCCCTGTCCCACCTGATCCCACCTGTCCCACCTGTCCGTGCGCAGCCGCCGCTCCCGCCCCGCGCTCCGGCCCCGCCCGCGCGGCGCGCGCAGGCGCTCGGGGTGCTGCTGCTGTCATGGCGGCGGCGGGCGGCGGTGGCGGCAGGAAGGAGAAGGGGCTGGGCGGCTCCGCGCCCTGAGGCTGCGGCGGCAGCGGCAGGAGCGGTGGCGGCGGCTTGAGGCGCCTTTCGGCGGGCGGAGGGGCGGCCGGAGCAGTCCAGCCCAGCCCAGCGCGTCCCGGCCCCGCAGCGGCGCTGCCCGCGCCCCCTCCGCAGCCCGCGGTGAGTGCGAACTTGCGGGCGCTGCACCTGCGGGAGCGGGGGGCGGCGGGCGGGAGCCGGGCGGGGAGGAGGAGCGCGTTCTCTTTAGGAAAAAACAGTAATAATAATAATAATAATTAAAAAGGAGGTTAAAGCCCTGGCGCCTGGGCTGGGAGCGCGGCAGGTCCGACAGCACTTCCGCGGGAGAGGCGGGAGCGATCCTGGCGCGGCTTCTTCGGGGGCAGGGGCAGCACCGCGGGCTGGGGCAGGACCGGGAGTTGGGGGGGCACTACGGGCAGAGGGGCAGAGGCAGCACCTCGGGCTGGGGCTGGGGCTGGGGCTGGGGCGCAGCACCGTGGGCAGAGGGGCAGCACCAGGGGCAGGGGCAGCGCCGGGCGCCGCGCGGGCTGGAACACCTCGGGGTGAAACACCGTGGGCTGTCCCGCAGGGCTGTGAATACCTGCCGGGGCAGAGCGCTGTGACAGACGCCTCCTGCTGAGTACGGAGCCGCGATCCCTCCCTGCCTGCCGCCCTCCCCCGCGCACGCCGCTTCCCGGCAGCCGGATCGAAGGGACGGGAGGAGTGGCCGCCGCGCACCTGCCCAGGTGGCTCCTGCTTCCCGGAGCGGCGAGCGAGGAGCTGGCGCTGGAAGCCGGGACCTGCGCTGAAGTAGCCATGGCGAGTGAAGGCAAACAAGTTGTACAGCCAACAGGTGATGATGGAGGAGGAGCAGCGGGAAAAGAAGGGAATGCTGCCGAAGGGGGAAGCGTGCTGCAGCCTTTGAATCCAGGAGTCCCCATCCGAGGTATCAGGATGAAATTTGCTGTGCTGACAGGACTGGTGGAAGTTGGTGAAGTGTCCAACAGAGACATAGTCGACACTGTGTTTAATCTGGTGAGTTGATTGCGTGAATGAGGGAAAAGAGCAGCACGGGTGTGCTAAAGAATCCCCACAGTTTTTTGCTGTTATCTTTCTGTTAGTTTTTTACATGTTTGCACTTTCATCATACTGGTTTTCAACTCGGTTGTTTTTACTTATCACAAAAGCTGAAAAAAAAAGCATGTGAGCCTCTAAGTGTGCTTACTTAAACTTGAAACAACTCTAAACAGCATCCTCCTTGGTTTGCCTCAGAGAAATTGGTGCTTATTTAGAGCTGGGAAGCCTATTGTTGTGTTTAAACATTCAACAGGCGTGCTCAACAAGAAAGTTAAATGTTTATTTAGTAACTCAAACCGGCATCAAAACACACACATTGTTGTTTTTAAGTCAAAACAATTTTTCCAGTGAAGGTGTTTACACCCCTCTTTGCTTCCCATTTGCTTTGGCAGTAGGCACAACTTCCACGTACAGGGAGTGAAGGTTTCAGGGAGCAGTTCATTCAAATACACAGTCTGGGAAGAGTAGAATGTGGTTTCAGTGCCTGTTTTTTATTAATGAATGAGGGAGTCAGCTGTATTTTTTTGAATACCACCTTTATGTGTTCAATACTTCGTAACAGGTCTTACCAAAAGTTGAGGATACAACTTTTCCTGCTGAAGTTACAAACATAATATACACCACTGAACTTTTTGGGCCAATTGCTTTAAGTTGCAGCTTAAAGCAATTAGGCCAGTTAATAATGTTTCTGTGATGCAGGAGACCAAACACTGGGAGGGAAACTGTCTTTAAGTTTACAGAGATACTCTGCTAATATCAGAGGTCTTAAAGATCTCTAAACATACCTATTGTCATTCCTCCTTAAGTGAGCTGCTTTGACTTTAAATCGATGTGGTTTCTGACAAAGCAGGAAGTGAGAGCAGGTAGCAGTAACAGGGAAGGTTGAGGCAAAAGTCATACTGTTTTTTTAAATGCTGTTTGCATTTTAGTTATTTTGTTAAGTAGCATTCTTTGCTGCATGCAAGTTTTAATGGCTGCTAAGTATTTGTGTGCTGTGTCTGTTTAATGTTTTGCAGTGTTATCTTCTTGGGTTATGGTGAATGTTTATTTTGTGAATATTTTTGTATTAGCAGTGTAGCCCTCTAAATTGCTTGGATAAAAGTCTCAATACAGAGGAATTGAAGTAGTGACAAAACTAAAGTGCATATCAGAAGTTACATGGATGCTTCAAGTATGAGGAAGTGATTTAAGTTACTTGAAGTCCACTTGACAATTGTCCTGGACAAAACCCAGTGCTCAGATATATGGACATGATGTTCAAAAGAAAGTTCTGGTGACTAGCTCACTATTTAGGACACTTATATGAGAGGAAATTATTCATGAGCATGTTAAATTTTACTTTGTTTCTAGCGTGATCTTTTGCTTAGTGTACTGAAGGTGTGTTTTGTGGCAACAGCAGAAGGAGATTCAGCAGAATAATTAAAAATGTAAAAGTTCCTTCATTCCTGGGCTTCCTGTTCTGCTCCATTTTGGATAAGAGAGGAGCAAAAAGTTCAGCTTAATTCAGAGAATCCTTGATTTAGGTTTTAAGAGGTCTGTAGAATTTTACCCATGGACTGCTTTTTCCTGGATCTTCATTTCCCAAGGAGAATAAGGGAGAGCTTCTGTCCCTGGAAACTTTTGAAACCCTGACCTCTCTGAGAAGATTCCTCAACCGTTTCAGCACATCTGTCTGCAGTGTGGGAGGTGAAAGTTTATGGTCATACCCTACATTATTGTATCAGTTGACAGGTGTCATGAAACAACCAATGGTTTGGTAGGGCTTTTTTTGGTAAAGATTGTTCAGCTGACTTTTTAATGTAGCTTTTCAGGATATGAGGTCTCCTGACAAAGCAACAGTCGTTCATCTGTCTCTGAGTTCTGCCTCTGTTCAGCTGTCAGCTGTGACCATTTCATCAATTAACACCTCTGAATTCACACTGATCAGAATTTAAGGCATGTGGAGTATTGGTTAGCACTGCTGTGCTTATTTTTCTATGTGTGTGTACAGAAAATATGTAACTTTCATATGAAAAAGTGATTCTTAGCCATGGTTTGTCTGGTACTTTGTTTCCCAACAGCTTGCAGAGCGAGTTCACTCCTGTCTGTGCAGGTTCAGCTGGGAGCATGAAAATCATGCTGTGATCTGTTCTTACTAAAGGGGTTAAGCCCAGTGTGTCCCCTTCAGTTTGGTTTCACTCTGTTTGGTGACTCATAACTGCACCACCTCGGGCATGTGAGCAGAAAGCAGCCACCCTGCTTCTTGTACTTTGAGAAGATATTTGGGGTTATACGGTATTTGGGGGATTTTTTGACCACTAAAGTGACAGGTAAGATGTTTTCAGGCCAAAGTGCAAGCAGAGTTGGACAAAATCCATGTCAAAAGGTGGTTTTACATACTTACTCTTTATAGCATAACCACCCTCATATGTGAAGAGTTTATATTTTAAAAAGGGCTGTTAGCTGGCCCAATTTTCTTGAGGAAACATGTTGCTCTTAGTTAGGCCCTCCAAGCTTGTTGTAGCACATGGAGGTTAAGGGGGATTTGTTTCTTTGTGATGGAGAGTCAAGAGAAGCCCAAAGTGCTGTCTTGATGTTTCTCATCTTTAAGTAATGTTCTATATGGGAGAGACTCAGGAGATCAAAAATCTAAAGAGCACAGTACCTGAGGTGCTGCTTATGGAAGAAATTTAAGCTTCTATAGTCTGGATTGCTGAAGGAAATACAACACTTATTCAGTTCAGCAGTGTTGGCTCTTGGAGCTGAGAACCACTTACAACATTTTCTCTGTCCAGTAGTGTGACAAAGTGCTCAGGTAGCTCACTTCTAACATGCCTCAAAAACCTGGTGGTCTCATTTTGTTGTCTTTGGAAATTCTATTCTTAGAAACATTTGAATTTATCTGCTTTGTTTTGGTATTTTCACTGAGCGTAGTTTTCTAGACCAGGTTAGATACAGCTTTGTGTATTTCAGCACCTCTTAAAGGTGAGGAGGGAAATACAGACTTTAAAGAAGCTGATTAGCCTGTGAAAAACTTTGAAAGCACATTCTTGTTCCAGTATTAACCTGTTCTGTAACTTTTTTTGACACAATAAGCTATATTATGGATATATATTCCTCATGCATTGTGAATTTTATTTTTCATTGAATTTGGGCAGCAATAACTCCCTGAAATTCCTTTGTATACAAATCAGGTGAATTCCTGTGCATTACCTCATGTTTGCCCCCCTTTCCCCTGAGTTTATTAGAATAAAATTGACCTCCTGGTAGGAGAAGATGATAGAATGGAAAAATAAACTACTTACAGTGGGATCTGTTACCAACTTAAAACAGCTATGTGTTTTTCACAGTAAAACAGGAAGACAAATTAACTCCCTATTAAAGAAGAAACCTCTAAATGAAGCAGTAGAAATAATTCAGCAATTAGCAAAACTTAGATTTTTAGGATCTGAAGTTCTCAGGTGTAGGGTCTGAATTCTGTTCTGAAGGCTACACAGACTGCATTGGTAATACAGGAGGTCCTGCAAAGTCTTCTCTAGGTTAAAATTTTGAGTGGAGATTCAGGTCTACTCTGTTCTAAAAGGGCTTGTGTTGTATCATATGTCAGTGTCGTCCAAGTTTTTGCAGGTTTCCTGTTTGTATATAAAACTTAGACCACTGGATATCCTTGTTTTTCAGTAGGTTAAGGGCTCTCACTGACAGGTGTTTTGTTCATCTTGGATTCTGTATGTCCATGTTAACTGTGCTGCATTGCTGGGCTTGCAGAGGGAAGTGGCTATTTGGGCAAAATTCTGCTGTACTTCAGGCAGGTGACTGTGCAACTGTTGTCCTTCTCTGTGGTGTTGGTGTCATTCACTTTGGGGACTTCTTGGCAGAATTTACTTGGGTCTCAAGTTGACTGGTGTATAGAGAAAACAGACATTTAGTCTTTCTGCTCTCCTCTAAAGAAATGCCGTGCCTTGCTCTAAGCCAATTTTATTTAAAAAAGCTTTAGTGCTTCTAATTGTGTTATTGAGTATGGTATAGATTGTTATTTGATTTGGTTCAATTTTTTCCCCCTCAGTCTGTGTTGCAAAGATGTGTTTTTTAAATGTTCTGTCTCTGGTGAGGTGAATGTGCTCTTGGTTCTTGTTCTGTGAGGTCCTCACCAGGAGTTCCCTGGTGCAAATGAGAGAAATACTATTTTTTATTACCTTTGGAGTAAAAATAATGAGATCTAAGGAGCAGAAACTAAAATAACTGTGTTAAATTTAATTTGTCAGCTCTTTTGCTTCTGCCAGACTTTACTAAAACCACAAACAAAAATTAATGTTACTTCTAAAAATTCTTACAGTTTACTTTCCTGCTGATATAACAGGTTTCTCATTTGGTGTGGATGCTTCTGGAACAGCAGTGCAACGAGAACACTGTAACTTGTAATGGATTTTCTGAAGTATAAATTCCCTTTTTTCATCCATGGTCACAGACTGATTTTGCATGTACCATCTTGTAGAAAAGCCACAATGCTAATGCTGATGGAATCAGACAAATTGCAGTAGTAAAAAGTCTTCATAACAATGCATTCCTTTCATTACATTACCTGTGTTTTTAGAAAATGCTGGACTTTATTTTCTACATAATCTTGCCAATGCTGATGACAAGTGTGAGGTACCAAGTAGTTTCTAGAACGTTGCTGAATATTGTGCATTTCTTAATACATTGCAGTCTTCCCCAGTAGGTGCACCTCTGGCTACAGTTATCCCAGTTCAGTCACTTCTGTCCACTTACAGTGTAGATGATAAGGTAAGTCTGTGGCTTTAGCTGGGTCAGGCTTGGAGGTTATTGTAAAAATCGTCGTAAATTGAACAGTCAGCTGTCTTAGTGCTCATGCATGGTTTTACTCTTCCTGAGTGAGTGGAATTCAGCAAAATACCTCTGAGGCTTCCAAATCTGTCTCAAAGTCCTTTTTATAAAATATATCAGGTGCAAACTTCTTGCTGGCCCCTTCACAGTGGGAGGCTTGTGCCTGGTTGGAGGAAAGAATTTAGGTCTCTTGATTCCAAGTCCATGCTTTTGAAGACAGCTAATTTGGGATCTGGGAACAGTAAAATATGATTTTGGTAAGTTTAGCTAACTGAATGAGGCTGAGATGTCTTTGGCCAGGCATTACCTGGTTCAGAATTCTTGAGTATGCGACCCTGAGATGAGCTCAGTTGGTTAAAACTTGGTTGTGGTAATGCCAAGGTCATGGGTTCAATCCCCTGTGTGGGACATTGACTTTAGAGTTGGGCTCAATGATCGTTGTGGGTCCCTTCCAACTCAGAATAGTCTGTGATACTGAGTAGTGGGAGTCACTTGTCCTTCCCTTAAAATAAGAGTTACAGACATCTGTTTTGTTAGAAGGTGTTGTAAGTGGCTGTGGATACACTTAATAATGAAGTGACGTGCATTGGGTTTTTTTCTCAGGTGTTGGTGCAACTTGGACATTACTTTGTAGTTGGTGGAAATGTCACCCTGTGTGGTAGGTGTAGGATTTCAGGGAAATCCTGTGGTCAGGTGAGAAAGGTATGAAATGCAGTAAGTGAGGTGGTATTGGCACCCTCAGAAAACTGTGTAGACTCTGAGGTGGAGCTGATTTGTACTTTGGCTGTGCTATCAACTCACTTCTGTGACTGCAACTTAAAACACTATATAGGGTAACAAAATATTGGGGACAAAATCTTAAGACCACATGGGAAAATGTTCAGTTTTTCTTACTCTTTGTCTAACTCACCAAATTTTTAGAGCCTTTTTTGTCCAATCTGAAGTTTCAAGTCCCTGTGAAAGCCTTTGAATGACATGCTCTGTGTTGTTCAGAAGTGTTGGCATCCTCTGCTGACATCAGTAGGCTCTGTACAAACATAAAGCTAAAAAAGCAAAGCTGATCTAGGCATTTACATCTATCATGTCTTAATAATGCAATTTGTTAGTTGTTAATTAGCAGCGTGTTCCAAATGTGTTCATAGCTTAGCTTGTAATTCCCCTTTAGAGGGGAACACATCAGTTCAATGACAGATTTTTCTAGTTGGTGTCTGGTAACAAAGGAGAGGGAGTCAGGTTTCTGTTGAGGTTGCTTTGCTGTTTCTGGGTGGTGTTTGTTTTGCTGCTGCCAGACAATACCGGGCTGGATGGACCAAGGGCCTGACCCAGCAGTGCAGAGAGCACAGTGATGGAGTGGCCATATGGACTGGCTCAGGAAAGGCATTTGCGGATTAGGGAATAGAATGAAATTAGGCAAAAGCATCAGGGAAACAGGTGGATGGCACGTCAAGGTTGCTGCACATGGCAGAGTGAGATAAAAATAGATATTTGTTCATGTATGTTGAATTGGTGCACTTTGGTTCACCTCTCCAATAATCTCAAGAGGAATGTGAGTGAAGTTTTTAGAAGTGACTGTATTGGATGAACACTGGAGATTGAGGAAAATCAAAGATGAAATATTTGCTTTTATTTATTTTTTTTTTGAAGTCCTGTTGAATTGATACGGTGTTTGGTACTCAGTGGCTACTCTGTTGCTGAAGTTGCTGGAGCTCACTGAGAAGTCCCAGTCTCCTGAAAAATTGTGTGATTTTTTTATTTTGGTGTGTGTGTTAAGTTGTGAACTCTGATGAAGATAAAAATGAGTTTTCTCTGTGGTTTCTTTCACTGTATGTATATTTGTTTTGCTGCCTATTGGGGAACCTGCAGTCATTCTGAACTGTGTCTCACTCGATGGTGTTCTGACCTTTTATTTTTTCTAGGTAAGTTGCCAGCTTAAAGCATTGATAGCTTCTGTCTTCATGCAGCCATGAAGTTCTTTATGAGCCTGAAGGAGGAAGCTTTAATCCACTGCACAGATGAAATAAGCTGTACAGTTTAGTCACTGGATGTCAAATAGCTTCTTGCTCCTTTGGTGTTTCTCTGTATAAAACCCTTTAAGAATCTATTCTGTCAAATTCAGTCTTGCATGCATTAAATTTATGCATATCTTTTTAAAGAACTTCTATTTATTTTAAATGGGTCAATCTGGAAGAAAGTTTTTGGTCATAATCACTAATTACACTTAGCTAACTTTCTGCCATTCAAGTGTCTTCCCCAGCCCCTGGAGGCCTTGCTGGCCTCTTCCTAAGGTTTTGCATGATGGATTTTAGTATTAGCTTGACCTAATTACTACTGTCCTAATTTAGATTACGTTTCTGCTGTATCTAATTCTGGGGTTTTCTGTTAGACTTGCTATCGGGCTAGAGGATATTATTATTGCCTGTCCCAAGACTAGTTTGGCCATTTTTCTTTTACTCTGGGAAACCTTCAGGCTTTGTCTGGGAGCTCTGGCCCTTTGCCAGGAGTCTGAGGGCTCAAATGAATACACGTAAAACAGGATACTCTTGCCACCTGCTTTTTTTTAATACTATGTGTGGCCAGTGGAGACTGTAGTTTCCAGCATGCAGTGCTCTGTATTTAGAGCAGATAGCAATCGAGCTGCTTCCTTGCACAACTGCTGTAATCAAATTCTCTAAATAATGATACTGCACGAGCTGCAGCAGCACCTTGGCCTGAGACACTGTGGGCTTTGTGCTGCCACTGAGAGCTTGGAGCAGTTTGTGAAGAGCTTGCAGTGCTACAGTGCTTTAGATTCCAGAGCATCACAGATAGGCATAAGTAGTTTCTAAATAGAAGCTAATTTGTGGAGGAGAAAAAAAATCTAATGCCTTCTGTTGCACTGGATTCCCCTAGTAGTGACCGGGGAGCTGGGAGCAGCTCTGTCCCAGGCATGATTTTCTTGTTAATAGCTGCCTTGAGAAGATATTTAAATCAGAATTGCTAGTGGGAATAGGATGTGCTCTGTTGCCTCCTCTTAGTGCTCTGAGGGTTTGAGCTGCAAATCTCTTCATTGCAGTCTGCATATGAGTAATTTTGTTGGTTTTTGTATTCACATGTATCTAGGAAGAAAATTTCATATGTGCTATACAGCTAATTCAGATTGTTTTTTGTGTGACTGAAAAACTGGAATAGAGTTGTTCAGGCAAACAACCTGTTCTGTTTTGTTGATGCAACTGAAGAAATCTGCTGGGTTATCTTTCCTTTGCAGCTGGAAATCAAAACCAGAGTAACTGTGTAGGACTCATCTGTTCTGTGAAAGTGTTATGTGTGCTTGTGTCCCCTGTTTGCATCAGCAGTTGTTCTCTGAGGTGTGAACAGAAGTTCTAGAAATGAATTCATTTAAACAGAGTCTATTCTATTTGTCCCACTTAGATACTGCAAATTTCTAGGCTTGTGCTAGATTAGCCCTGTAAGACAGTAACTGTGAGAATGCACAGAGTGACCTGTAGCTGGTTTATCTCCTCTCTGGGAACTCTGAAAGACCAGAGGCACCAGGAAGCAGCAGGTGAGATGGTAACAGCAGTGAGAGGGCTTTTCTGTAATAAAAGACCAGCAAGAGAACCAGGGCATCTTGCAGTGAACTGGGAATGTGTGACTGTGAAGTCCAGGAATTGGATGTTTGCTTGATAAATGTCACGGAGTGATCCCATTAACTCACTCTAGCTTTGGGTGGGAATTGCACTGGTTGCTTTCCCAAATATGATTAGGATATGGAGGTAGGTGGGGAGTAAGGCAAACCCTGTTGCTGTAGAATTGCTGAATTGCTTTTGCAGATCCTACAACTTTCAGGTTTTTATTAGAGAAGTCTCTAAGTTATGCTGTTTACATTTCTTGAGATTAAAACAGTGTTCCTAAGGGCAATGGGTTTTTTGCAGGGTTGTTTACAATCCAGGTAGACCCTGGAATCAAGTAGTGCTTAAAAGGAACCAAAAAGAAAGGTTCTTTATGTGCAATCATAGACTTAAGTTACAAAAAATGGTCAGTGATGCAGAAGTAGAGTTGCTGATAGGCCTTAAAACAATGCAGTTGGGGGGAATACAGAACCAAATGACTAATGTTGGTAATGGTGCATGACTCTTAAATAAACAAATGGAAACTCTCAGCCCAGTCAGCATCTGCCTCCTGCTAATGTTTTTATTGAAACTAAGCATGTGATTTGTCTGTAGTTGAGGTTGTGAACTTGACTGAAAAGAACTTGCAAGCTTTTTTTTTTTTCTCCCTCTCTAATGGGAGCTTAGTTAAACTGTAGGCTTTGGTTCCAGAGCATAATTTAGGTGCCCTCATGCCTGGCTTTAGGTGTCTGTTATGGAGTGTGAAGCTGAGTAACTGTGACTGTGTCTTTCAGAATGAATTTTGTAATGAGAATGGGGAACTGTGTATGTTTAATATAGTGATGCTGTTATAGAATGGGGGAACACTGAGGTGCTGGAAATGGATATTTCAATTGGGATTGCAAAAGTTTCTGTGTCCAATTTGTGATCTACAGCCAAGGGTCACCTTCTGAAGATGTTTTCAACACCTGAAATTTCCTTCATTTAAAGCAGTGGTGTTCCAGCTCAACAGTAAAGTGCTGTGAAGAGTTCTCACGATCAGAAACTACCAGTGGTTTTCCATCTTTATGCAAATCAGTAAACGCTTATGGGGCAAATACTGTCTTATTTTCTTGCCCATTTCTTCCTCAAAAGTAAGGTCCCAGTTTTGTGCCATGCTGGATTTTCTGTCTGACCTCACACCAGGACACTGCTTTGTCCTTTCTGTGCTGCCCCACCTCTTCTTCTGTGACCTGGCACCTGCTGCCTTCATCCTGGGCTGCAGAAGTGAGTCCTGAGCATTCCCTGGGTTCTGTAGCAGGCTGGGAAGCTGTGAATGCCACTGTGTGCTGCAGTTGCTGTGGATCAGCTGACTGGCAGGGGCATTGCCTTTGGGGAGATGTTTATTCCATGACTCATCTCACACCCAGCCCTAAAGACTTGTGCTCTCCCTATATACTGCTTTTAAAGTGGAGTATGCATTGCTCTTCAGGAATTGTGCTGGTTTAGTGCAGTCTCACCTCTGCAGGAAATGAAAGTCACCCTGATTTCTATCCTTGGCAGGAAGAGATTCAAATTGCCATTTGTCAGGAGTGCAGAACGATGGTGTTGTCAGTGACCTGTAAGGAATACTTGTAACGCCTCTTCTGCAAAGACCAGGCTCATATACAGCAAGGAATGCCAGATTCATGAGCATGGGGAGAAGGCACTGGAAGAAACAAGTCCCAGATCTGTGTTGAATGTGTTTGAATAGAGTTCTCCAGTCACTCATACGTGACAGGGGAGGTTTGGAGCTGGAAGACAGTTGATTTCTTGCTCACATGTTAGGATTTTAGTAAAGATTTCTTTGTGGTGTACAGAGTCCCGATTCTCTTCCTGGAAAGTGAATTATTTCCGTGTGAAAGGGTTTATCTGGTGACTGAGTGATTGCCAGAGTTGTTCAGACATATTTCAAAAAGATGGAATTCAGGTGGCAGAAACTTGGGTTTCTTGCTTCTCGATTGACCTGTCATTTTCCAGGTAGGTGATATCCCTGTTTCCAATTAGATCTAGTTTTAGGAGTGTGTTGGCTACTTCTGTGTCCTGTTTTGAGAGAAAGCATGAGGCAATTAAAAAGTCATGTGATGCTTCTAGATACATCCCCCCCAGAAAACCCCAAAGTGTGTGGTGAAATAATTTTTCGCGTTATCAGGTGATGTAGAGCGCTGTAATCAAGAAACTTGTTGGTTCAGGCTTTCCCTCAGCTAGGTTTGGTGTGTGCAAATTGAGAAGCCTGGAAAACTGGGAATGGGGGAAAAAAAATACTGAAATTTCACTCAACTTAGTCTTGATATCTTTGTTGTTCTTAGCACGTTAAAGATGGATATGTCTGTAGGGATTTGTAATTAGATGTGTAAAGAGTTGTTGGGATGTCTTTCAATTCTATTTTTATGAAGAGAAGAAGAGGTAACATTTTAGAGGAGCAATCTAATTCTGCCCATGAAATTGTCTTAAAATAACATCACAAATGAGCAGTTTAGTTTAATCACTGTAATTGTGCTGTAATAAAACTTGATTAAAAACTGTTTGTTTCAATCTTCTGAATTCAAATCCTGACTGTTTACATCTCATGATCTTGTTACTGTCACAGAATCATAGAATCGATTGGGTTGGAAAAGACCTCCAAGATCATCAAGTCCAACCCTCGGTCCAACTCCAGTC
>JAWWEV010000134.1:12116431-12126774 GCA_035583235.1 Hafferia zeledoni
TGAGATCATCAAGTCCAACCCTTGGTCCAACTCCAGTCCCTTTACCAGATCATGGCACTCAGTGCCACGGCCAATCTAAGTTTAAAAAACCTCCAGGGATGGGGAATCCACCACCTCTCTGGGCAGCTCATTCCAATGCCTGATTACTCTCTCTGTACAGAATTTTTTCTGATCTCCAATTTCCCTTGGCAGAGCTTGAACCTGTGCCCCCTTGTCCTATTGCTGAGTGCCTGGGAGTTCTTTTCTTTAAGAGCTTTTTGTTCCCTTCCATGAGGGTCAGCTCTGAACTCTGATTTTCAGAGCTGCTGGTTGGCCTGGGAGTGTGGAAGTCCTAAGGATTGAAGTTTCAGTGGGTGTTCCTGCAGTTTCACAGCTGAGGAGTCCCAGAGCTGGGTGGTCCTCAGGTGTCTCCTGGGTAATGTGGCAGAAAACCAGTCTTGGACAGGTTCATAGACCAGGCACTGAAAGCAGCAGAAAACAGGGCAATGTGCTTCCCCCCTGCAACTGGTTTTTCCAAAGTGGTGGGAAAAGAACTGTGGAATTACAAGCTTCAGGAAACTGCTTTTTGCATTTATCTTGGCTTTGGGAAGAGTTTTCTGAATTCCAAACAGCAACAGAAATAGTACTGATGAAATGATTATGTATATTTTTTTTAATTTATGTTTTCTGTGTGGGAACAGAGTGAGTGGAAAAACAAAAGATACTGTGACTTGTATTGTTTGTTGAAGAATTAAGAGTAGTAGAGAGATACAAGTTGGAAGAATATGAGATGTGGGAGTAGCTGGTGGATTTGGATGTGCCTTACACAGAAATGTGTACACTGAAGACTGTTTTGGAACAGTGCCACATGACTTAATCTTTACCAGAAACCACCCCCCAACACTAAAGCTAAGTGCATAAATAAAGTTGGTATGACTGTAATGATAATTTCATCTGATGAAGTTGCAGCTACCACCTTAAAATTGCTTTTCTGCTCAGAAAACTGTGGTGAACTGAGTTACATAGTGGTGCTCTTTTGTCGTTGTTCTCCAGAGTTACACTGAAACAAAAGGTAATGTGTAGCCTGAAAGGAAAAGGAAACGTTAAAGGCTTTTGTTCTTTATTGTCGTTTTTGTGTCTGCCTGCCTGCCTATCTACCTGCCTGCCTACCTGCCTGCCTACCTGCCTGCCTACCTGCCTACCTACCTGCCTGCCTACCTGCCTACCTACCTGCCTACCTGCCTGCCTACCTACCTGCCTACCTACCTGCCTGCCTACCTACCTGCCTACCTACCTGCCTACCTGCCTACCTACCTGCCTACCTGCCTATCTACCTGCCTACCTGCCTATCGACCTGCCTACCTGCCTATCGACCTGCCTACCTGCCTATCGACCTGCCTACCTGCCTATCGACCTACCTGCCTATCGACCTACCTGCCTATCGACCTACCTTCCTCTCGACCTTCCTCTCGACCTTCCTCTCTACCTTCCTCTCTACCTTCCTCTCTACCTTCCTCTCTACCTTCCTATCATCTCTATTAATTTCAAGCCATACTGCCCTTAAACTTGTGCTGGTCTTTGGCTCCACACCAAAGAGACCACAGTTTATACTGTTTGCTGTTTTGAAACTTGCTTCTTGTTCCATGATTTTTTGTGGCAATTCCTTTTGCTGTTGTTGTTGGGAAATCTCTTGTAAGTAAATGTTTACGTGTCTGGAAAGCCACAGGAAATGTTGTTATAAGAGCTTGATTTGATAAACATTGAGGAATGGATTTGTGGTTCCCCACAGTGCTGAAATTGCTTGGCAAAACTTTATATTTCTGGGAATAATGTGCCAGTAGAAGGAAAGAGAACGAAATAGCTCCTCTGTTAGAAGCATCACTGAATCTCCAGGTTTAGAATTTAAATCAAAATCTCTTACTTATAAGCTGAAGATATTTTTCTGTTTATTTGTTTAGATGAAAAATATTGAAGTCCTGTGTGTTTTCCAAGGGTTTTTTTATTTGTAAACTCTGTAGTTACCCTTTCAGTCACAGATTCCATGACTATGACAGATGCTACATGTTTCTTTGAAACTTGTATTGTTAAATAAATACAATTCATATAGGAGAGACAGATTTTAAGAACCTAGGAAGATGGTTACTTATTTTTTATTATTTTGGGGGTTTATTGATAGAACCTGAGGAAAAATCTATAGGACTACAGTGGCTGTTAAAATTAAAGAAAAAAAGGGAAAATAATTTGGATATGGAATGAAATAGAAAATTGTGCTATAAAGGTTATACTCTTCTTTATTTTGATGGCATTAATCTCTCCTTTGATAATGATACTTTCTTTGTGTTCAAGTTGAGTAGCTTTTCATAGTGGCAGATGTTCTTTCCTTCACTGTCTCACTGCAGTGAGATTTATTGTTCAGTAATCACACTTTTCACAGGGAAAGGAGCATTCCAAGAAACACTGTGTCACATACTCATACATTATTTGGATGCTGCCTTTTTCAGGTTAGGCGCATTATCACTCGTGGATAATAATTTATTTTCGATTCACAGTTTTTTTGGGGGAAGTGTGTAAGCATTTTTATAATACTTAAATCCTTATGAGTGTAATAATTCCGGAAAAAGCTTTTTTTTGCCTTAGAAGTCCAGATACATGATGTGACAGCGTTGGTGAAAGAATGGTGAGAACACCATTAATGCTGCATTTTTATCGGCATTTTTTATAAATCTGTTGAGTTTGGTGTTTTAACAAAAATTATTTAGAAGTTAAAAGTAGTGGAGGTCAAGCCTAAGCAAATGCTGACTTTACTGGCTAAATTCTTGCTTCAATATGTAATTCAAACTCCTTTTGTCCAAAGTTGTTGCTTCCCTGCAGTTCAAACTCCAGTTGGTCACGGAGTGGAAGGGTCTGGTCAGGTTTTCTGAGAAATACAGGGCAGTTGCTGCTGGTGGTGTTTGATTGCAAAGTTAAATCAAACAAAATGTAGTTTATCCTTGTGGTGCTTGAGGTTGCTTTTGCCTTTTTACATCTAACTTTAATTACAGTTAAAATTACCTTGATCATAACAATCTCCCTCTGTGCATGGGGCATGTTGTTTAAAGCGATTTTCACACCTGCCTGTGTAAGAGGTGGCTCTTGAGAGAAATTGAAGGAACTGAAGTGAACTGCATCGGCAGAGCTGAATGTACAGGCAGATATCGTGTGGCTAAGTCACAAGTATCTTGTTTTCTATGAAAATGGAAAAAGCAAAGGGGAAAAAGGCATTGCCATGCAGGGTGATAAGAGAACAACTGGAATTTATTAGGAGAAGCACTTCCCAGGAGAAGAGTGGGGGACATTGCAAATAGGTGAGTGTATTTGTAGGTGGTAGTGATAACATGGAACACTGTTAGTTTTGCTTGTTTCTTTGTGATTTGGTGAGGATTTTCTCTTTCCTTTACTGTTGTACTGGGCAGTCCCGTTGTGTAAAGGAGAGCACTCCGGACTCCGAATCCCAAGGACCTGAGTTCGAGTCTCAGTAGGGACCGTCCCCTGGCAGTTCAAGCCTCCCTGCCATCCCATCCCGTCACATCTCGGATGCTCAGCAGGGTCAGCCCGGTCAGTACCGGGTGCTGTGACAGTCCCGAGGACTTCCCTGTCACTGTCCAAGCTCGCTCGGCCGTGGCAGATGGACCTGAGGACTTAAATGGTGGGGCCAGTTCTGTGCACGCTGAGCCTCACCTAAAGAATCCACTGTGCAGGCTGGAAGGACTCACCCACGTGGGGAGAGAGAGCCCTGCCCAAATCTGCGTTCAGGAAGTCTGGCCATACATACAGACATACTGTTGTACCTGTTCCTTGGAGACAATTTCCATTCAGACATTGTCTATAGGCTGAGAAAAGGGACAAGAGACAAATCTAGACAGGGTAGAGCCTTAGAATAACAGTAGGAGCTTCTGTCCTAGCAGGAAAAACCCCAACCAACCAAAACGCAGCGTTGTGGCAAATCAGGGAGGAGGGAGAGCTTTAAAATGTTTTTGCAAACACAGAAATGTGAGCGCCTTGTAGCAAATGTTAAGTGTCGGAGTCACTTTTCTGTCCTTGCTTTCAGTATTGCTTTGTGGGAATTGAAAGAAATAAAAGTTAAAATGGTCCAGTTGTGGAGTCTTTACTGATGTACTTGTTCTTTCAAAGGCACCTCTTTCTTCTGGGGTGGTTAGTGGAAATCATTAGTTTAGCGATATTTCAATACACTTAATAAACTGGCTTCCAATAATACTTATTTTTAAACTCTAAACAATGGAGTAGCAAAAGTACCTTGAAACATGTTTTCCAGAACAAACTCATAACCTTCTTTTTACTCCTAGAATTCTATTGCTACACAATTTTTAAATAATGTATTTTGCAAGTATCACAAACTGGATATCCAATTTAAGTAAAAAGTTAGGAAGTTCTGTGAAGAATTGCTTGTGTAAGACTTGCAGGGTACAAACCTCAGATTCTGTAAAGACTGGTGGCCTCCTGCCCCTGACCCCCAGTCACCTGTAAAATACCAGACATATTAGTGATTCTGGAGAAATATTTGGGGATTTATTGTCTGTTCTCTGGCATCTGCCCCATCAGTAAAGAGCCAATGTTGAGCGTGCACCCCCAATAAATTATACCTCTTATTTATAAATTATATACAAGTGCTGCTGTATTAGTATATGCACATTATAAACAAAGCAAAAAGAGAAAAGATGTGAAAGATAAAATAAAAATTATTTCAAATTTTTCTTTTGTATTAATAATGATACAAAAATTATTTTCTTTCCGCACTCCAGAGGATTGTCTTGCACAGCACTGAGGTACCTCACTTTGGATGCATTGGGAAACTTCTTGAGAATTATTTATGTTTTTTCTGCTTTTCATAGTTTAGGAATCTGCAGTTTTCAGAAGGTCAGATATGGTATGTTATTGTCCATTAGTTATTTATTGTGGGTATTTATAGTTTTAGGAGTAGTCCTGTTCAGTGTAAGTGGCGTACACAGGAGTCACTGTGTAATTGGTTGTGCTTCTCCATAATTGAATGTGGTTTAATACACTTGTGATTTCTTGGTTAAATTGAAATAAATTTAATAATCAATTAATAGAATCATTAATAAAACTGAATGTTTAAAGGAAGCATCTTAAAATGTTTTTCTATTCAGTTGTTATTACTGTATTTGCACACCAGCTTGGTTGAAGGAAACCATATTTTTGGTAATCTTTTACATTTAAGTAATTAAAAAGCAAGTTGTTAGTTTTTCAGATGCTGAATACTAAGTAGGTTAGAAAATGTAAATTAAATGCAAGAAAGCCTGGGCAATTTGCTTCAGGTAAGTGTTTTTCTTTTGTTTTGTTTTTTCTGGATGTCTCCAAGTCTTTTATTAGACTTGCATCTTTTTCTTTCACTGGCCAATCCAAGAGAAGCAGGACTGTGTTCTGTGGCAGTGGGGGTCAGTCTTTGATTATTTTAACCTTCCTGTCTAACTTCTGTGTGGGCCTTTATTTTTAAATATATGTAAACTACAGTTTTATTTGCCCAGGTGTGGTCTCAGTGTTGTGCAGTGTTGGAGTTTTTCTGATTTGGCCTCTGGGCAGAATGAATTTGTGGAAGTCCTGACTGATGGAGGTGTGCACAAGGAGGGTATTCCCTGTAAAGTCATCCTGACTGTGGGGTTTGTTCCCCACTCTGGACTGGTTGATTAATGTGCTATGAGAGGTGTTATCTTTGGGCTCCTTCCTGAGGGGAGGGATTAGGATGGGATGTGATGCAGACCTGTACCCCTTGGTGACTGGGGTGTGGTTATTCTGTTCTCTCAGAGTGTAGCAGGTTGGTTTTGTTTGCTCATGGGTGATATTTCCAGAATTGACAGAAAGTTCTGTGTGTCTGGTTCTTGAAAAATCTGTTTTTATTTCAAGTAAAAAATGTTAGATCACAGTTGGATGTGTAGCTTGGGAGGGAGTTCCAGCAATAATGAAATGGAGAGTTGGTGCAGTGCTTTGCTGTGTGTGTTTCATGTGTTTGAGTTGAAATTCAGAGTAATGTAACTCGAGCAGACTTCCTACTGGATGTCAGAAAATGACAGATTTCTGATTTTTAAAATGTCAGACCCGTAAATCATTAGTTTGCTAAGATTGAACTAGCAAGCTATTAAAGAACATGGCAGTATTTACTGTAGATAAATGCAAATTTAAAAAGGTTCTCTGTATCATGGTTTAAATGATTTATTTGCTCTCAATGCACATATGAATCTGATGTGATGTAAAGATTTAGGATATTTCATTTCCTGTGTGGAGCTACAAATTTGCATGTTATTAAACCACCTCTTGGAGTCGTATCTTTCTTGTATGTCTTAAACTGTATCACAGGCTGAAGTACACTGAAAAAGTTAATTAAAACAAAACCAAAATTTAATTCTACTGATAAAGAGACTGGAAAGGAAGGAATTTTATTTGAATTTAGACATAGCCTGTGGTAATATCTATCAAGATATTTAATGTAGGTCAAACAAGAAAAACTACCAGGTTTTGTAAACACACCTTTAAGCCGCTGTTTGGAATGTGTTGAAGTTTACTGTTGAAATTGTTTGATTTGCAAAATGTCAGCTTGGTAGTTTGTTTCCTCAGGGATTTGAAATAAACCTTAGAGTCAGCTGGCAAAGGGCCCTGTGAGCAGCTTTGTGTGTTGGACAAAAACCGGGGGAGAATCTGCTTTATCCTCTCTCCTGTTTTCTTTCCTGGACTTTGCCAGTGGTTCCAGGTTTGCTTGGGTATCTCTACTGTTTGGTCTGTGCCAGGTGGTTCCCTGGGCCTCTGGTACCTCCTCTTTGGTGTCATGGCCATCCTATTTTTGTCAGCTGTCCTACCTCTTGATGGGTCAGTGAAGATTGAGACAAGGGTAAAATTCCTGACATTGAACTTGTTCATGCCTTTCATCTTTGGAATGTGTTGTTGAATTTCTAAAAGGGAAGACAGAAGCCCAGTGCATGATGGTATCATAGAATGGCTTGGGTTGGAAAGGACCTGAAAAATCATCTACTGTGGAGTGCTTTAACTGTTTTGAGTTTGAATGTGGTATTTAAGTTGAGCTGTTTGCACTGAGATCACTTCTTGAATGGATATTATACCGATGAAATAAATCTAAAATTGTTTTTCCTGATTGTTTGTGCACGAGAAAATTTAACTCTGCTAATCATTTAACTTAAAACTGAGATTGTTGCCTGTATAAGATACTGAACTTAAATTTTTGGTGTGTACTTAAAAACATGTTTAATGTATTTTAGAAAGAGCTATTAAACCCAAATAGTATAACATTTGAAATTCGTAGTGCTGCTCTCTCTGCCCCATATTTAAACACAGAGCTAATTCTTCCTTGCATTGCTCTGTTTGCACTGAGGCTTCAACTGCACACTACAAACTGAACTAACCTGAACTAATCTGAGATAAAAATGCCTGTAAACAGAGTGAAAATATTAGATTATTAGCCAGAGGAAATAAAGCATCATTGATTACAGCAGCAGCACATTTTAAAATCGGTTATTTCCATTCACCAAGGAGAAACCCATGGGTGAATGTCATCATCAGGAGGTGCTCCAGGTGTGTTGTACCTACATGGTCAAGAATTCTGCTTCTGTGCATTTGTTATTTTGGCTGAGAGAGTAATTTTCATAAATTTCAATGCATAGCTCAGTGCATTTTTAAAGAAAAGTTTTAATGAACTAGCTTATGTCTCAGATTAACTAGGCAGGAGATACTTGCTCCTCTTTTCTGTGTGAATTGGGTAAGCTGCCTCCTGTAGTTAGCTTTTGTGAAGCTGAAGAAACCCTGGTTTTATAGAAACCAATACTTAAAAGCAATTTCTTCTGCTACTTATCTTATTTGCTCGAGGTGCAGCTTTTTGTCTTCATTGTGGCAGGGCACAGGGTATGAGCTGCTGATACAAAGGTGGCTTGGGCAGGAGGAGAATACCATGCTGAGACAATTTATTTAATGCATGTAATGCTGGGCTAACAGTTCCAAATGCAACATTAGGTGGCAGCAGTAGACTCTGAACACCTCGTGGGGGCTTGTCCAATTTTCTTGTGGGCAGTTTTCCAAATGAGAGGTGGATTTGAAGAAATTTTATTTTAATACAAAGCATTTATGTTGAATCCCTATGAAGGGAAGCAATGAGAATGTTTTTTCCTGACTGATCCAGCTTTGATCATAGTTAATAACAATATTGAACAGAATCCCACAAACTCATGGAGGATAAAGCAAGTGCAGTGTTGTGCAATGCCACTGCTGACATGCCTGGTTTAAAATGGACTTATTTGCCAGAAAAAGAAGGTGTGTAGCCTTTGTAAGGAACTTGGAAGTAGGAGAGAAACTTAATTAAGATTTTTTTTCTTTCTTTGTTACTGCCCTTTTTCCCTTTTAAAGCAGAGTAGTTCAGTACAATTAGTATTTTGTTTGTAGTGTAACTGTTGAGTAGTGTTGGATGGGGAGAAATTGGTGACTTCAGCCTGAAGCACGAGCAGGAAAAATTTATGGTTTTCTGCTCAAAAATATACCTGTTTGCTCCTTGTCTGATGGTTTTTGATTTTTTGAATTGTTTTTGGTGTTGTTTGAATGTGGGAGAATGCAGGTCCAAAGCTGGAGCAAGATTCAAGGGGGTGGTAAAGAAGAGGCCGCAGTAGAATCTTTCTTGCTGTGCAAGAGTCACTGGTCACTTATGGCATATGGTGGTCTCACTTTACTTTAAAACTTGGAGCTAAGGTAGCAAATGGCTTTAAATCTTCTGGGTCTTGCTAAGGTTCCTGAGTGGATCTTCCCACAGCTCTTTGTGATTTGTTTAATTTTTCTACTGCATTATGGTTGATACAGTAGCAATATAATGAAGAAAACGATTGACATCCAGCCTTTTTCTGCCCCTTTCTCGCCTCCCTATTAACCGAGGGAGGGCCTGAGCCTGAGCCCTGTTTGTCATGATTTCATTGGCTTCACATTCGTGCTATGTGATGTACCTCTCCAAACTATCAACAGGCTTTCTGCCAGACCTCCTTAGGACCCAGATATTGTTGTATTCTCACCTTCCTGTGTTGTGATAGGAAAGACTGCATGGAAAAGTTGGGGGTGAGGGACAGAGAATTGATTGCTGCACATTACTATGTAAGAATTACTCTCTTTCCCCGTATCTTTCCTCTTCTGTTCTGTAGAAGCCTTTCCAAATCACAGCCATTTTTCTGTCATTCCCAGGATGTGTCCCATGGTGCTGACTTGTGCTGTTTGTTGTGTGCCTTTGGGGTCACCCTTGAGCCTGTTAGACTCTTACCCTAAAGAGATTTTAGTTCTGACACTTCCCAAATCTTTGACGTGTATTTTCGATGATCAGTGCATGTGGTTTGAGTTTCTGAATGTATGAAAGGGAATGGAGTCAAGAAGGTGGGTTATTTCTTTTGTGGAAGGTAAGAATAAAATTAGGCAAAGAACATTATAGTTATTGTTACTCAGCAACTTTATGGCTAAAATCACAGAATCACAGAGTATTCTGAGTTGGAAGGGACCCACGAGGATCATCAATCCATCTTGTTTGTGTTCTCCAGAAGCTGCATTTAAACTTGGTCATCAAGGGATTAGAACCACAAGGGGTTTTAGTTTGTTTGGGGGTTTTTGTCTTTTTTTTTTTTTTTAAGCCTTGGGTTAACTGACATGATGAAAAATTGCATTAAGAACAGAACCATTTTGGATAACACGGTTATTTTGTAAACAGAGGTAAGAAGTAGGGTGGCTAGAAAAAAAATACATATGTATGTAAAATAATTGTCGAAGTAGCAACTGGTTTAGCTTCAGCACATTTTTCTTCTTGTTTGTGTTGTGTGAGGACTTTATATATTCTTATGAATAGAAGATTTTAGACTTTTGTCAACTTTGTATGCACAACTTTGCAGGTTCTTACTAAGCATAAACTTTTATAATTTTCATTGAGATAGACTCGGCCTATTTGACTGTATTTTTTTCTTCATAGGATAGACAGACATTGTCCATACTCCTTGTTTCTGACATATTGAAGAAGTAATTTTGAAATTACAGAAGGGAGGTCACACTTTGGTTAATAGTCCTTCATCCTGGCTTTAGAGAACAAAACAAGTACTTGATGTGTAGGTTATCTAATAACCAGAAGGATGGGCAAGCTCTGTAGAAATGAAGTATTTTTTGGAAATTTGAGGTAAAAATGAGAAGGTCCAGCCCTGTAGTTCTCCCAAGTACAACCAAAAAGGCTTTTCTGGGAGAAATGCTGATTTTGGACTGTCTTGGGTTGAGCTGGCAAAACGCCAACTGCCCGAAGACAGAGTGAAAAGGGTGCCTTCCCCCCCCCAACCAGC
>JAWWEV010000134.1:12143931-12154953 GCA_035583235.1 Hafferia zeledoni
CCTGTTGGAGGGTTGTAAAGATTGTTTTGTAGTATTTTGCGTCCTTTAAGAAGCAAAGCATGTGTGTTTTCTCCTTTTTTTTGGTGAAGACATGGATTTACTTAGTTTCTGAATGGATTTATTGAGCCTGGGGCAAGTGTACATGTAGTAATGTGTACATCTTAGTAATGCAGTTTATTGGCTTATTTTGACTATTTGACCACTTTCGATTTATATTGAAAATAAGTGTTCTTAAACCAAATATGCCTGTAGGACTACACTTTTTAAAACCAGACTCTTATGATCACTTTCATTTGTGAGTTGATTTGCTTTTCTGTTACACTAAGATCATAAGAAATGGGAACCTATAACACTATCCCCAGAAATGCATTTGTGACAGTTCATTTGCTTTCTGTATGAAAACTTTTACTTGACTTTGACATTTGGTTGCACCTGTTTTTTTAACCTTGCCTCTCCTGGGAACTACTCAGTGTTTGAGTATTTAAAATGTCTCAGTGAAAGTCTGATTCACACAGCAGTAGCAGAAGCCAGTCCTTTGGACTTGGAATTAACAAATTACGGCATGTCTTTCAAGGTAGTTTTTATACATAGCATTGATATTCGTGCATATGGGCAGTGCATAACAATGCTCTGTAGCTCTTCCTTTGAGCTGTAGCAGAACTTGAAAAAGAGCTGTAAACTGTGAAGATTTGAAATCTGGAAATTCTGATGTTCAGTTTCCATATCAGTCTTACTCCTTGCATGAAGTTGGTTCAGAGCACTGCAAGGAAGTGGTTAAATTGTTGTCAGAATTTAGAGGGGTTTAGAAAACTGTATTTCATAAAAGCCTTATTAGAACCTCACTGATTGGGCATTCTGCTAATGAAGTGATAAAATGCAGTACTGTTCTTCCATCGTCTGAAATAGAGGGAAGGTGGGTTTACTCAGAATTGTGCCTTCTTCCCCCAGCAAATGCCTTTAATTTTTCTTTCTGTGCAAATACATTCTGTGCTAATAACAACTGTTAATTTGTATTTCATATACCTACATTTCTTTTGCAGATGGTCCACGGCCTACTCAAAAGGAGATTTTATCCCTGCGAGCATTTTTGTTGATGTTTATTAAACAGCTAGTGATGAAGGTAGGATAGCTTTAAATTATGGTAGGATATTTTCCTTTCATAAAAAAATTCTTTAGGCATGTTGAATTTTTGGTTTTTATTTTATTTTCACAAGAAATACCTCAAGGCATATTCCTGGCATAGATGCCATAACTTATTGATATTTCATCAAAGTTTTTAGCAACTGAAGATGGGATTCTGTAGTGGAAAATAAGAAGCAAAAGCAGATGTAGACATGACTAACAGGCTTATAGTTAAACTTCCAGATCTACGTCTGAATGCTCTTTGCTACCTTAATTCTTCTATTAATAGGAAACTCTCAGATCAAATTGACTGTATCAATTAATATGTGTTACTCTATATACTATATTGCTATTTATCTTATTTTTATGCTTGTTGAAATTGTCTTAAAGCAGTTTTATGCCATTCAGTGGGTGCTTTTGGGGGCAGGGAAAAAGTTACCTTCCAACTATGAAGCTATTGTAGCATCAGGTGAAAACAAATGTACTTTGTGGTACTTGCTGTGTTATATAATCATTGCTTGCAGTAATGGTCTTTTGGGGAACAGCACTTTTGTGCTTGAAAGATGATCTTTAAAACCTTTTTGTTTTTAAAGGACTATGGAATAAAAGAAGATGAATTGCAGGCTATCCTCAATTACCTGCTCACCATACATGAGGTAATTTTTACTTTGGGGGATGTGTGTGTGAGGAGGGACATGCTACTGCTGTTTGGGACCCCCAAATGCTTGAATATTTTCAAATATAACCTCCTTTATGCCACAAGATGGCTCTGCAGAGGAGGTAACAAACCTTAGTGTGCTGATCTGCCAATATTCTTGCAGTGATTTAAGCACTATGTTCAATGTTAGATTGAAGTTCATTAAGCCAGAAAGTCAAAATGGTTTCTCATGTTGTTCTGGAAACCAATTTACCAAGCAGAAAAACAGATGGTGAGACTGACTTTAAAAAAAAAAAAGAGTCAAAACCTTGGTTTAGGCTGTCTGAGTAATATTTGGTTTGTTTTCTTTTTCTCTCCCTTTTATTTTGCTTCTTAAATAAAGCAGTAAAATTGAAAACATGCATTAAAAAATAAAGATGTATGTTAATGACATCTAAGAGAAGCATATAAACTTAATTGGGAGAAAATGTTGGTTACCACTGATACATCTGCATCTTCATATTTTAGCACCAGGAAAAGGCACTTTATGCCAGATGCAACATCAAAGACAGGGGAAATGGGGACATAAATCTAACTGATTTCATCTCTGTAAGGGTGCTTGAAATGGGTAAAATAAGGAATTAATTGAACTTCATTTCAAGCAGTATGGATTTTTTTTCTTTTCTTTTTTTGTTGACACCTATATTTTCCTTTTATTCTCTGTGCTGGTTTCTACTATTTTGTAGTACCATTTAAGTAATTCTACTTTATGTGGAGAAGTAAAAAATAAGACTCTTGGTTATATCTGAGAGTGAACTGAAGTAGCAGAAGCCTTTTATGGCCTTCAGATGAGGGTGTGATGTTTTAAATATCTTAGTAGTTTGTATATTCAAGTCTGAAAGATGCATTAATGCTGAATCTTGCACGATTAGGTATCTAACTAATTTCAGAAAAATATCAACAGAACAAAGTAAGACTCAGCCTTCTCATAGGGCTCATTCATCAGTGATAGCATCTGTAATTTAAGCTAATAATAGCATCAGTTGAACAGAGCAGTTCAGAGGGTGTGAAACTGAGTTTCAAATAAAGAAAAATCAGAGTATTTGTTCAGAAGTGTTGGACAGTGGTTTTTTTTGTGGGCTTCTATTTTTGTGCCTTTTCTTTGTTTTAAAACGAGATTTTGTTTTAATACCACAAAGAATGGGAAAAGACAGATACATTTTGCTACTTCCTTGGTTATTTTAGGTTACAATGAACTTGGAACAAATTAATAAACTTTAGTTTGGGGTGCTTTAGATTAAAAGTATGGAAAACTTACCTGAGCCAGCTTGAATTGCCCATTTTAATGTTGTCTGTGGCAGGTGGTGGTACTTTTTTTTCCTGGTCTGAACATTTATTTTTTTCATTGAACACCACCCTATGCCCCAGAAAATGTGCAGCAGTTAATTTGTAGCTCCTGTGCAGTGAAGGGCTGGAGAATACACGTGCAAATATCCATTCCCTGTCACAGTTTACATCCCAGACACAGATGTATCACTTTTCACCCTAAGAAAATGGAGTATATTTTTTGTTATATTTTTTTCTGCACTTGCCTTTCAGATCTACAGCTTTTTTGACCCTGGCCTAATTGATTTGGTCCTTAGCTTACTGTTGCTCTACACATAATTTTGAAGTATTTTGTAGTGTTCTTTTAAACTAAAACTGTTTTAGCATGCATGCATTTTGAATTGAAGTTTGTAACTTTTATTCAACAGGATGACAATCTAATGGATGTCTTGCAGTTGCTTGTTGCTCTGATGTCAGAGCATCCCAGTTCCATGATCCCTGCATTTGATCAGAGGAATGGATTACAGTAAGTTTGAATTTTTTAAGTGGGGAAAAAGGAAAACAGTATTTTGACCTTCCTTGTTGCTTGTGAGAATTCCCATGAAATCTGAAAGGTTCCTCATCAGTGTATGTGTTGCAATCTCAGACTCCTCATCTTGGGTGGATTTTTTGAGTCCAGGTGTTCCTTTTGACAAGAGGTGGTGTTGGATTCATTATCCATGAGGTGTGTTTGTTAATGTTTCCAAGCTGTCAGTCACACTGAAGCAGGTAGTGATCCTTTTCAGTTCTCTTAAACATTGATGTCTTCATCTTTCAGCACTTAAGTCTTTATCTCCCATTCTTACGTATGTTTTAGAACTGAAAGCGGGCTGACAAAAATTGATGCCTTCTGATCTTTGTTCATTTTCTTTCCTTTTTTTTTTCTATGGGACTTTTGCAGAGGAAACATTTTATTTGTTTCAGTTCAGCACTTTGTGCTATGCATTATTTGCAATCTTTTTCCCAACAAACAGAAAAACAGTGTTTAATACTATTGTGAGAGAAAAGTAAGGAAATTAGGAAATTCCTTAGTAAAAGCACAAGAGAAAATCTGCCAGAAGAGTAAGTTATGACTCTGATTTTGTCTTGTGGCTCTCAGAGGGTGGTCACAGTATTGAACTTTTCTAATTTAAAATAAACCTGCCTGGCCATAGTGGGGAAAAATAGGAACAAGCAAACAAATGTAAGAACTACTCCTAGAAGGGTATGTGAAGTAGTGTTGGGATAGACCTGGACCTTGTAAAATGGCAGGAATATTACAAAAGATGGATTGATGAAGATGCCGAGGTGATGGAACGTGGAACTGTGGATGTTGACACCCTACATGAAGTTTATAAGGACTCCAAGCATCATGTTTCTTATATAAACATTTCCCCAGTTTAATGTGCTGCTTGTTCATCATGTCTACCCTATGGATTTTCCCCTTAGTCATGCCTCTCCTGGTTCTCCTTCCCATAGACCTCTCGGGCTCTTTTCCTGCCATTGCCTTTCCTATTGGTTGTGATTTGCCGCATTGCAGCAGTTTTCCTTATTTGGTTAAAGTTCCGCCCATGTCTCCCATTGGTTCATTTATCAATCCCTTATTTGCATATCCCTGGACCAATGGGACGCTTTATACCGCCCCTTTTTCTGGAACCTTCCCTCGTACCTTATATAAATCCAGTTCTCCCAGTAAACTCTCGTCTTTCGTGGCCACCTGCCTTCACATGTGGATCTTTCTCTCAGGGATCTGCGCCAAGGTGGGTGCGGGAGGAGCCGTCGGAGCTTCGAGGGGCTGATATTAAAAGAGCTGATATCACTGTGCCCCTCGGAGCAGCAAACGCGCGCATCGGCTTGTGGTGCAATTTAATCCACCGACAGAGTAGTTATTCTCTCACTGGGTAAAGGCAGAGTCTGGTTTGATACATTCAGTTGCACCTATTGGTTAACCTCTATTTATACTTACATTTTTTTCAGTTGCCCTTTCTTAAGAGACTGCATTCAGGCATGTTAGCAACTGTTTTCTCCCCTTTTCGTGCTAGCTTGATTTTTATTTTTTTTTAACCTGTTATCCTGAGATTTGACTTCATTTGTATGGTAACATATTATGTCTGGGAAACTAATCAAAACTCTAAAAGTACTTGAATGTCATGTTGGATCTCCAATGCAATACATTTGGTTTTATTTAACAACTAGTAGCAGATGTTTTCTTTTTTATTAACAAACATATGAACAAGTCAGTCTGAATAGCGAGTCCTCAGCTAGAAATCACTTTGTTTTTCTGTCTCATTTGCTGCAGTCCTTGCTTCTGTGTTGTCTCCAGGCACTTAATGGATTGTTTCTATGCTTCTTGATACATCTAGTTTTTGCAATTAAGACACCATATTCTTAAAATTTAAAAATAATTTTACAAATCTTTAGAAATATTTGAAGTTCTTTCAAAATTAAAAATTTGAAAGTAAGCAGTCCATGGAAAAAATGTAAAAAGGAATTAATTTTTTCCTATGCAAATAGTGTTTTGTTAAGCAGACAAACTGATTATATTGCTTGAATGGAAGTGCATTGTAGGCTTGCTAAGTTGTTCCCTTCTATATTTGCTGTGGTTGCAGCTTTCTCCAGGTTATTTGTTATAGATGGCTGTTTTTTAATCACCCTTAGGTTTTGCCTTTAATTCTCGTATAGAACTAAAACTTTTATTGGTCTTAGTTCAGGTGTCCTATTATTTTTAAGTATATAGAAATGAAGATATAGAGCTAGTGATAAGAGCTCAGGCCTAAAATCTTGAAGTCCTTTGCACTCCTTAAAGCTTGCTGGTGTAAAATGTTATAACATGGAATATTTTTGGAAAGTCTCAAGAATTGTTTAAGTTAGGTAGTGTTTTTTCTGTCCCCTAGTAAAGTGATTTGAATTTAAAAAAAAATCAGAACATATTCACAGTAAAAAGTGAGTTCTGTGCCTTCTGTTTCAACATGATTTTATGGAGCGTTAGGAAATTAATATTTTTTTTTCAGAAAGAGCTTAATAGTCCATGGAGGTGTAAGCTAAAGTATATCTCACAAAATCAACCATCTGCTGAATACTGTGAAGCACAGACCAACTGAAATCAGACAGGGACATGGTCATAAGCACTTTACATTCTAAAATGTGAGCTATGAAAGAAAGGAGATCTCACTTATGAATACAGTTAAAAGTCTTATGTTTTTATGGGAGATTTACAGGGGTCAAAAACTTGTATTTGTTATTTTTCACATTGACAGAAGGCCAATATTAGAACTTTTTTACTGTGTAAAAAGCCTTCCATTAATAAAAGATTTATACCATAAAAAAATTGCTGACTTGGTTTTCAGGGTAGAGTATCAGATTAAGACAGTTCTCAGTGTGGGAGCTGCTGAAGCTTTTCACAGCATGTTTTAGCTATTCATACTTGGGAAATACTCAAATTTGATAAAATGTGATATCACAAACTATTGTGCTATTAACAGAAATGTCATGCTGTTTTTTAAATCTTAGTAATAGTCTTTTAAATTAGGCTCAGATAAAATTTACTTGTGTCAACTGCAACTGCAGTTGATTTTCATTCCAAAAATTGCTCTGTGTTTCAATTCAGGAAGCCTTGTGTTTTCTCCACTTAGGGTTGTCTACAAGCTTTTAGCATCCCAAAGTGAAGGCATCAGAGTGCAAGCTCTGAAAGTGATGGGATATTTCTTAAAGCATCTTGCTCCAAAGTAAGTACTGATTTAGAGCTTAAGACTAAACCTTCCCCAAAGAGAAGGGAGAATGTTTGGTTGTGACACATAAATTCTATATATTGTTTTGTCTGTGTATTGTTTATTGTGTGTGTATAGACATGTTTGTATGTAAAAGGAGGAAGGTTACAGTGGAGGTAAATCACTAAATAGGCTTCACAGAACAGCAGCTGCTATTCTTCAAGTATGCTTTTATTTATTTGCCATGGATATATGTCTGATGTGGTGGAATGACTTGTTATTGGCAACTGGTGTCCAGGAATTAGCACTACTGTACCAGATTCATGTAATAGTTACTTGCAGTGTGGCTTCCTGCTTTTTAAAGTGTCCCTTTGCACTGAAATCCATAGCAGGAATTGGGGCTGGTGAGATTGAGCCCCATGTTACTTACTGAGAGCTGGATTCATTATGTCTCAAGTTGACTGCAATGGATATAACTACTCAGATTGCTGTCCATGGTTGCATTTTTGAGTGAAATGAGGACAAAGATGCCCTTTCCTTAGTTTTTATCAAGAAATCCCCAAGGTTGTGTTTCAGCTTTTTGGGCCCATGGGGGAGTGGATGTCATTTGTGGAAGAAAGTTAGCTGTCTCCAGGGAATGATGTGTCCTTTCAGAATCTGAATCCTAGACCTTTTCCTTAACCAAAAGCGAAAGACTTAAGGAATAAAGAAGAAAAATATGTTTCCAGTGATTTTGTGTTTCCTGAGGCACACTTTTTAAACTTTTTTCCCCCCTAAAGCAAGTTGAATTCATAAGTTTATTTTATCTCTCTCTGCTATTTTAGGAGAAAAGCTGAAGTCATGCTTGGCCATGGATTGTTCTCTTTGTTGGCGGAAAGGCTGATGCTTCAGACAAGCTTATTCACCATGACCACATACAATGTCCTATTTGAGGTAGTAATACACTGGAGTTAAGATCCAATCTTTCTAATTACTTGTAAGACATTGTTAGAAAATTACTTACATATTTGTGCTGATATGTTCCAGATGACATTAAACCTTAGTGTGATGCAGCTGAGTGCTGCTTTTTTCCCCCCAAAGCTCACTGCTTGAGATCTTCCCTCCACCCCCTTAGCTTGGTTATGCTCATTATGAACAATTTTAGATAATGAGTAACCTGTATGTCTCAAGCAGATGCCCATAATTTTATTATGGCAGTGATCTTGCCTTATGAGAATTGTTTTGGTTACGTTCAGGTTTATCTTCCAGTGTATTTTAAATAGCAGTATGCACTTGAGAGAAAGCAACAAGCCCCCACATTGTAGAGTTTTAGGAACAGGATGAAGTAGATTTTCAAGCAAGATAGTGAGTGGGGTTTGTTTTGAATGATTTTTAGGATGATAATGAAATAATGGTTGCCTGTATGCAACTGTTTTTCAGTAAGCTGTCTTTATGAACATTGATATGGCATCTTTTTCTTTCTTGCTAGATTCTGACTGAACAGATTTGCACTCAAGTGATACATAAGCAACATCCTGACCCAGATTCTACAGTGAAGATACAAAATCCTCGTAAGAACGATACACATTTTGAAGTGTTGCCTTAAGAAAAGTCTCCTTAAAAAAAAAAACAACAAAACAATGAAAAAGCTTATTATTTACATCCACCAGTCTTGTTTCTAAACTCAGTTTTACATTTTCTTTCATACTAAAAGAAGGAGAATGTGCATTTTTTAGGAAGTATGTATCTATAGCTTTTTAGAAGACATTTTGTATGTCTGAATGTGTATGTAGTTCATACCTCAGCCTTTTTGGCTGTGTTATGAAATGGTTTGTCAAGACTTGCATGCACAGGATGCTTCGATTTAATGCATGTTAAAGTTCCAGCAAAATTCTGATTGCATTATTTAGTAATGTCAGACTAAATTACCTGAAATAGGGAAACAGCTTTCATCTTAAATTACATTCACTATGACAGTGCTAGATGGAAAATAGGAGAAAGGTATCTGCTCACTGTTTTGGTTAGATTGCTTCATGGGAAGTATCTTGATATGAAACTTTAGATGTCTTTTGAACTAAGAGAAAATACTGATCTTTCTTGAGTTATATACATTATTAATATGCTCTGTATATAGTACAATAGACTTGTGATAGGTTTGGGAGTTTATTTTTTCTGGATAAATAATAGATTTTTCACTTTCATGGCTGCAGTGTCATTAAACGTAGGTCACGGTTGTGGGTTGCTTTGTGTGGAAAGTAGGGGAAGAGAAAGGAAAGCCAAGCAGATGCAGACAAGAAATCTGATTGCATTATGCCATTTGCCTTCTGGTAAATCTGTATGAAGCATGAGCTATCTTTAGATGTTTGAAGTTGGCAGTCACTGCTGTGGTTAGTAGAGACCATTTGCAGTCTGAGTGATGAGTCTGGAACTGTCCAGATCTAGTAGGAAGAGTGATTTGTAGAGTACCTTTTTAAGATGGGTGTTAATACTATTAAATAAGGAATTTTTCCTTTAACAAGTTGTTCAGGATGGACTGAAACTGTCACAGTGACTGTGTTCAAATTTCACCCTAATTTACAAAGTTTACTTCTTTTAAAGTAACAAGAGCAGTGACTCCCCCACTGCTTCAAAAAGTGCAACATACCCATGTTTTTGACTGTCTCCTAAAAATACAGAAAACATTGTGATCATAAGAGGTAAAAATTTTGTATCGGGAAAGTTTTTTATAACAGACTGTTAAGTATAATTAGAAGTTGATCTCATTCTTTGAAAAGTCAGTAGTGCTAAGGTAGAACAAAATTACACATTTTTCTCATATTTTATAAAGAATGCTTTCTTTTTATGTGATCTTCCTTTAAGAAATGGCTCTGTCAGATTCTGAGAGCTTGTCAGTTGTCCTGCAGAAACAGAAACATTTGTGTTGCTTAAACATGGTAATTCAGAAATAATTCAGAGTAATTAAGCTTGGATTCTGTTTTCTTCAGCTTGTTGGATGTGCAAATCCCCCTGATGGGAGTAGGTTTGAGAGGTCCTGGAAGATGGGATTTGTGTTACTTAACCCTTCTACTGAAATAGAGATGTGCTTTTTCTCAGTATAAAACTATTTTATGTGGCGCTGCTGTTCATGCACAAACACTGTTGGAAGAAGCCTTGTGTTTTATGCTGCTCTTAGTACTAATATATTGTTACTCCTGAACTGTTTTACAGAGATTTTGAAGGTTATTGCAATCCTGATACGTAATTCTCCACAGTGCCCAGAAACTCTGGAGGTTCGGCGAGCCTTTCTCTCAGATATGATTAAACTTTTTAATAACAGCAGAGAAAATAGGAGGTAAGAAGGCTTGCTATGTGCACAAGTGTACAAAATAAGTAACCAGGGCTCTTTGTAAATTAAACTTATTAAGCAGATACAGCTTCATTGCTGTTCAGCTGTTCTATACTCTAGTAGAGTCTTCAGTTTGTAACATTAGAGAAGCTTGCACATAGCAATGTTTTAAAGCATGCTGAATTCCTGACTTAGCTGATGTGTATACTTCTAAGATCTGTTTTAAAATGCGATTTAACACCCATGTGTGTGCTTTGCAGGAGTTTGTTGCAGTGCTCTGTGTGGCAGGAGTGGATGCTCTCCCTTTGCTGTTTCAATCCCAAGACCTCTGAGGAGCAGAAGATAACTGAGATGGTGTACACCATCTTTCGGATCTTGCTGTACCATGCCATCAAGTATGAGTGGGGTGGCTGGCGTGTTTGGGTGGATACCCTGTCCATCACACACTCAAAGGTGAGTGTTTGACATGGCTGGGAAACTTTGTTATGCCACGTAATTAGATTTAGAGCCTTCAAGTGCTATATCATACAGTGACATAGTTCTAGAAGTGAAGGTCAGTAATTAAATGAAAGACCTGTGTTTTTATCTGTTATCACACATAACTGCAGAAGAGATGATAATTAAATGTTAATATTGTTGTTTTAACACAAAGATTTTTTGTTGTTGTTGCTTGAATTGGGTGGTATTAATTTATTATTCTGTTACCAAAAATATGCTGGATTAGGAGCTGGCTGGAGGGTCGGACCCAGAGAGTGCTGGTGAACGGAGCTGCATCCAGCTGGCGGCCGGTCACTAGTGGTGTTCCTCAGGGGTCTGTGTTGGGTCCAGTCCTGTTTAACACCTTTATTGATGATTTAGATGAGGGGATTGAGTCCATCATCAGCAAATTTGCTGATGACACCAAGTTG
>JAWWEV010000134.1:12155053-12165536 GCA_035583235.1 Hafferia zeledoni
GTGGTGGATTCCCCATCCCTGGAGATTTTTAAATGCAGATTGGATGTGGCACTGAGTGCCATGATCTGGTAAATGGACTGGAGTTGGACCAACGGTTGGACTTGATGGTCTTGGAGATCTTTTCCAACCCATTCGATTCTATGATTCTATAATCAAATTTCAGGAGCATTTCTGAAAAGTCATAGTGCTGGTTTTTCTTTTCAGTGACGGCAGGAACACAAGGTGGCGCACCATATCTACTCATAGACAAAAATGCCTTTTAGTGACATCAAAGGGCTGTAAAACAAACGAGTAAAAAGCAAAGAAATTAAAGTTAAGACACATGGTTCAGCTGTTAAGCTGTCATGGGATGCAGGGTGAGAACGCAAATCCTTGCAGTATGAATGAGACTATTACCCTTTGTTATTGTTCTGTCTGATTTTTGTTGTTGTCACAACCAGAATTACATCATAAAAGTTATTGGTGGTTCTATGAACCAAGTATGGTAGTATAAGAGGGAGTTTTTACTATCTTATTCTGAACAAAAGAGTCAAACCACTCTGGGCCTCGTAATTATTCTGGTTATCAGAAATATTTACTTAAGATGAATTAAATTTGAGATTAACTATTTCCAAATGTGGGCAACATAAGAATGTGGAAAGGACATCACTGAATCCTAAAGATCACTCTATGATTCTAAGGAATTTTTAGCATTTCTGAGGGCCTTGATTTTGCAGGATTTTTTTTCTCCAGAAGAATGAGTCTCTGCAGGCAGCAGTAACAGTTATTTTGCAGCTCTGTTTATTTTTCATGTGCATGGCTCAATGGTGGATTATTGGGCAATGGGGAGACAAATGTAGAAATCTAGATATATATTAAAAGTGAGGGAAATAATTTCATTAAGCAGTCACTTTAGCAAAATCGAATTCAGTTGCAAGGCACGTAGGGCCAAATTTTAAACCTTGCAGAGACCACACTGTAGTTGTTGAAACATTCTTAATATTCTTTTGTGTCAGCTCTGCAGTCCTCAAAACCAGTTGCCTCTCTTTTTCCCCCCAAGCTGCAGAAGGTGTGGGTGGATTGTGCAATGGAGCTGTAGCCACAATGAAGATCCCTAATGTACTTTTATAGAAACTGGCATAATTTAAAGCTTTTGTGTGATTGCTGGGGAACTGTCCCTGGAGAAAATGAAGCAGTGCATGAAGGAGGACCACCTTTCTAACTCTTACACAGAGCTGTGGTGTATTGAATTTAGAAATTATCTACCATGTTATCTTATAATCCCTAGTTCTATTCTTAGACTCTTTTTGTGAGATAATGTAATGTCGGAAATCTCATTTAAACAGCATCTGTGTCAAAATGATTTTGTGGATTTTTGGTCATTCTCTTCAGTGACTTAATGTGGCTAATCAATGGTCTGGAGTTCCTAGAGAAAGAAACCAAGATTTTATTGTGATGGTGTGGCCAAATGTCAGGAAAAAAGAGAACACGATTTTAGAAAATACAAAAAACAAACAATGCAGATAATGTGGGGTTTGTTTATTTATTTATACATTAAAAGCTGTGTGGTTTTGTGCAGTGCTGTAGTGAATGAGATGATGACCTTCATTCTTTGTGTTCCTCATTTTTGGTTCCTGGCAAAGTGAGGTATCCTCTGGTTGTGGAAGTAACTACCTGTAAGTTTTCCCAAGTCTAACTGTGACCTTCTGGTCCATACACAAGGTCTGTCTGTCCTTCCAGCCTCCGACAGAGGAGGTGGAGCAGGGACAGGGCTTGAAGGGTGTGAGTGTGGGCAGAGCAAGCAGCAGTGTGGAGGTGTGAGTTTGAAGGTCTCTTGGAGGAGTTCAGTTTGGTTGGACATCAATATTCATATTATCCAGAAGCCTGAATGAAAAGGTTTGAATGACAAAATCACCATAGTGATATGAATGATTATGCAACAGTGAAAATTATATTATACATTTTCCATTTGAACTTTTTAATAAGAAATACATTTAATTTAAGCAGCTAGCCATATAAAACTACATGATATTTCATACCTATCTGTTAAATTGCATTAACATAAATTAGGATAAATCACAAAAAAAGTTCTTTGTGGTAAAACTTGGCCAGTCACATGAAAATGTCTTTATAAACAGATATTAATATCTAGTTATAAGGAATTTTTAATCCCTCTAATTTTACCTGTTTTAAGTGTCTTGTATCCTGTTAGGCCACTGTGGAGATTCATGGAGATTGACACATAGCATGGTGTAGACATAATTCAGTGGGCAAATTGTTCAATACTAAGTGCATCTCAAATGTTGGATTTCTCGCATGCTTTCAAAGTAATGTGGGAATTATGGGAATAAGAATATTTCTTTAACATTGCTAAGAGAATAACCAATTTGGGTTTTTCTTATTTCATCTCTAATTGTATTGGGTTACTGCTTATTTTTCCTTTTTACAGCCCTCTGTGCCACTCTTGCCACTAATTTATAACACCATTCTATGATAAAGAACTAGTACATAAAGGACTAGTGTTACAGAATTGGATAGGTTTTGCAGAGCTACACATCAAGATACATGCAGCTGCTATAAAAAGCCAAAGAAACTCAATTGCAATTTTATTGTCCAGTTTGATAGATTTCCTGCCACCTTTGTAGCAGGGAAGCTGTTTGTCACTGTAACCCTCTCCCCCAACAGCTGCACAACATTTTATAAGCAGCAGCGGCTTTTCCAGCATAATTGCACTACATTGGCTTCCTTGCTCTCAGAATTTAGAAGGTGTGTAGGTGTGTGGAACCCTTTTAAAAGCCAAATTTCTTAGTGTTACTCAGGTATTTTGCTCATCTCCATATTATTTTTTGATACTTTCCAGATTTTAACACAGTGTATACAAAGGCAGGTAATCTGTTGCTCGTAGTTCAAAAAATATTAATGGAAAATTTAAATCACAATCCCAGTTTGTTCTGACTGGCCAGTGCTGAATATATGAAAGCACCCAAGAACTTCTGTTCCTGAAACACTGCAACCTTAGATTTTATCTGTCTAGATATTATCTGGCTAGCTATGCTACTGTGTAAAAAGGACCAATGATGTTGGGGGTAATAAGAGGAAACATAGAATTGTGGTCAACTTGCCTTTTTAACCTTTCACCTTCCCCAAGTTTTAAGAGAATCTGATGATTTACACAGTATCATACACTCCTAAATTACCTGAATGCTTTAAACCAGTTGGAACACTGCTTATTTCAGGCTCTTAAGTGTATTTTACTAATTAAAAGTTGATTCATGTTACCACATGATTCTGTTGAAGTGAATATATTCAGGTGAAGTCTGATTTTTATTTTTAATTTTTAGCAGCTCAGGAAATTTTCATTACAACTCAGAAATGTTAATATGTGTAAGCTGCAGTTCTGTGGCTGTCCAAGTGTAAAGATTTTGTACAATGATCTGAATGAGAAGGATAATGTACAAGTGTTAGTAGTGTGACTTCATATATATTCTTTTATATGTATATATTTATAGATATATTTTTATATTTATATTTTATATAAAGATATTTTTATATTTTTATGTATTTATATATATATATATATTTTTTTTTTTTCTTATATATTCTTCTGTGCCCCACTTGTTTAATTTGTGAGGGGGAGAAGACTCCAGAGGTGGACACAGCATTTATGTGTGCTCTGTTTGCCAGATTTCCATCACTCTCTGCTGAGAGAGAACTGGCAAAAGCAGCAACATTTAGGTGGTGGAGGAGTTAATGTATGATGGCAATTAAAAAACTAATTTGCAGAGAAGTAAATGTGACTCAGTAGTTTTGGAAGGTAAGAGGACATCAGAATCCAGAGTCCAAATCCCAGTGGCTTTCATGAGTTACTGAGGACTTTGTTTTCACTCTGTCTTGAAGGCTGTAGGGTCTCCCACAGCAGGGATTTTTAGCTCTAGAGCATGGAGGCTTCAGGTGTTCTTCAGCCCTCTGAAAAGTGTGTCTGCCTTGCCCTGAGGGGAAGCAGAGGTGGTACCCAGCCAAAAGGGGCACTGTATTACTGCAGTTTTTGGTTTTCAGTGTGCCATGCCCAGTGTATCAATGCAGCAAAGTTGGGGGAGAAGCAAATTAAGGATAACACTTGAAATGATTAAATATTATGTTCATTCTCATAGTGCAAATAGATATTTTAAATAGTACTGCTTTTTCTAGGTAGAATGATTCTCAGGGGTGTCACCTGAGTTGTGGAGAGCAGAAGGAATTGGGGGGCTGGAATGTGCAGCCTTCATTAGAGCTGTGTGCCTTCCAGGATGTGTCCTGGTGGTGCAGTCCTTCACCTTTACTAGGTGTTTCCTTGTTACAGCTTCTTTTTTAGTAGATGTGTGAGAAGGTTTTTCTTTATCAATACCTCTGGGGAGAGAAGAAAGTATTTTCATTGTTTGAAGTAGTTCGGAGGAGGGACATGTAATACTGATGGGCTCTTAACACATCCAGTGTGTGTGGTTAATGGGGAGCTTCTCCATCTCATCATTCACTTACCTTTGACTCGTTCAAACTGACAGACAAATGTGAAATGGGGATAGGAGTAGAGTGAGGAAGGTGAACTGAGAATTTATAAACCAGGATCAGCTGCACAGAGGCCTTGAAAGAAGAGTGCAGTAGAGGTTTGCCACTGGTTGAGAAGTGCCAGAGCTCTGGAAAAGAAGTATTAAGGAAGCATTTGGAGTGAAAAGAGCTGATGCATAAAAAGGCATTAAATAGTCTTCCTAAGTAAAGATGACCTGAGGAGAGAAGGAATTCTCATCATTGGAGCAGCCTCAAGAATTGTTAATGGCCTGCCTTGCTGTTGCTGCAGTTTGAAGCAATCCTCCTTCGTACTTGCAGCTCCCAATGTTCAAATTGTGGCTGTGGGGACTGAATTGGGTCTCTGGGCCATTATTTGAGGTGATGGATGTGGAGTCTTTGCTGCAGGGCTGCCAACAATCTATGGAGACACTGGAGAAGGATGGCCAAAGTGAGCACTGCACAAGACCTGAAGCTGAGCATTAAGACAATGTAGAGTGGTAAACCCTGAATTTAGTTCCAAAATATTGTTGTTAATAACTAAATATCAAATATGCTCAAGGTAGAATTTGACAGCCCACTGAACTGTAGGAATGGTGGCAGGGATTGAGGTAGTGAAGAAAGGCATACTTTGAGAAGATAGCATGTGCTCGTGTCTTGCAATTTAAATAAATCAAAAGCAGTAGTGAAAATGAGCAAATAGATGTTTGTTTTGCAGTTTGAATTTATTATTGTAAGGTGATGTAACAGTAAGCTATACCTTGACTTGATTTGAAAATAAATGACTGCCAACATACATAAAATTCTCTCTCAAATAAGCGAAGATTTTTATGAATTATACTGACTAATTCTTTCTTACTTGGGAAATTATTTGCATGAATATTTATTATTTATTTTCTCAAGATGAGGGGAAAAAAGGTAAAAGTATTGCTACTTAGATGAAAATGCAAGATATGGAAACATGAAACTGTTCTTGGTATAATGGTTTTAAATGCAAGATATGGAAACATGAAATTGTTCTTGGTATAATGTTTTTTTGGTGGGAATTTAGGCTCCTTGAAGCCTCTCGTACATAGTGTCCTGCATAATTAATATATGTTAATTTGCTTGTCTAAGCTTTTTTCTGTGAAACACTCGGAAACAACCCAGAGATCACTCAGGTCAGTGGGTTACAGACTGTAAGTCAGTGTATGGTGCACACAGTACCTTTGTATCTTTTGCTTCACTGAATTGAAAATTAGTTTTGATATCTTTGGATAGTGGTGTGTCCTGTCTAAACAGACCTGTTTGTGTTTAGAGATTGGATTACACTTCTGAACAGTTAGTGTTACTAGAGGAGAAGTGGAAAAACAGGGCAATAAAGTCCTTGTTAATGTTTAAAAAATTGTAATGTTTTCTGGAATTATGAAGAGTTTACTGATGGTGTCAGCAGCACAGGAGCTGGTTTGCACTGAGCAGACTCTACAAGGAAACATCAGTATATGTGACTCTCTGGCAGACATTCCCTTTCTCCCTGTGCTCTACGAAATTGCCCACTCAGTAAGGGAAAAAGGACAAAATTTTAACATAGAGTTAAAATGTTTTCTCTCTCTTCTGTATTGCAAATGTCAATCATTTTGCCCTTTCTTGTTGCTGTATGCTAATTTTTCTCCATGGCAATTAGTAAATGTTGGATGTCAAATTAAGTTAAAATTAATGACAGAGGCAAGTGTTGCAGTTATTAGCTCACGAGTGTCTTTAACTAGTAGTGCGTAGAGATGCATTCCAAGCATTGCAGACAGCTATGGATTAACCATCAAATGATGGTGAAGATTAATGATTGGCCTTTTAGCTCACTAATTTAGAACAATTTCAAGTAATTAATTTTGTATTATCAGCTTTACAGTTGCAAATGACTTAAGGAAAATAAAAAATTACTTACGTACATTTAAGGTTCTTCAAGCTAACAGTTGTCTTGTAAATGGTTGTGTGCTTTCAGATCCCAATGTTTTATCTTTGATACTTTTATATACTCTGCTTCTTTTTAGTAATCATAATTTCTACATCATTTTGCATTTTCATTGGTGCTGATTTTGTTAACCTTAGGTGTTTTCTTTGTTGTGTGTATTTTTTTTGCCTTTGTGAACTTGAGTGCTTCATAAATGCCATGTCATGGAACAGAAGTGTGGAGGAAGAATTGTCTAGTGCCTCCTTTGTAGTACCACTATTTCTTGCTTTCCTGTCAAATCAAATTATAAATTAATATAATGATCACAACTGTTTGTACAGGCTTGTTGAAAAGTTGGATTTTACAAAGCAGTATTTCTTAAAGTTGTACTCTTTTTTTTTTTATAGAAGTAAGAAAACCCCAAACTTAAAACGCTTGTTAGAAAAGTAGTTTCAGATAGTCTGTGTAATTTTGTGCATTGTTATTTTCATTTGACTTTATATTAAATACTGTCCTTTAAATAATTGTGATATTCTTGCTGATGTTTATAGTCAAAGTAGAAATTGCTATCCAGTTGTGTGGATTTTGGTTTTTTGGAGGAATGATGTTCTCCTGTAGTTCTGTACTGTCTAATTTTCTTTACCAGTGTTTCTCTCCTTACAATTTCTTGCATTGTTCTGAAATCAACAGTTGTTCTGAGTCTCAGCAGATTGGGCTTGGATTTATTTGCTCATAAGTTTACATTTCCCATCTGTAAAGATAATTTGTCTGTGTTGACCTTCTCTGGTCCTTTTTTCATTTGGGTTTTTTTTTCAGTAGCAATTAACAATCCTGCCAAGCAGTTGCATTTTCAGTATTGCTCTGTAATGGCTTCCAAAGCGTTGTGTATTCCCTGTTTCAGATGAAATTGGTTGAGATTGTATTGCATCCCTGTGCAAAATTCAGCTTGTTGCAACTTTATTTGCATCTCTAACCTGTGCAGTGAGAAGAACTCACACTTGTGAACTTTCACTGTTTACTTAAACAGTGGGTAGATTTTAGGTGGAATTTGCTTTTGTGATGATTTGGATTCAAAAGATGGTGAGTCTTAGTTATAGATGAACTTTTCTTCCAGGACTGAAGTTTCAAGTGTCTTTAAAATTGCATGAGAAGTTACATGAAGAAAAGAGCTGGGAGTCAGGGGGACTCCAATGCTGGCAAGGCAATAAGAACTTAAGCTATAAGGAGTAATTGAAGTCTTGGCTATGACATGTTTGTTAATGAGCCAGTGGAGTTGCTAATGAGGGACTGGAAAATTTGGAGCTTTCAGTATTGTGATACAAAGCATGACATGCACATAACGATGTTGTTGGGGTCTCAGAGATGTGGTGGGATAGTTTCCATGACTAGAGTGATGCAGTGAAGGGATCCCGGCTCATTAGGAAGTACAGACTGGCAAGATGGGGATGGGACTTGCCCCTTATGTGAGGGAGCAGTTGGAGTATGTGGAGCTCTCCCTGTGGATAAATAAAGAGCCAGCTGAGGCTTTCTGGATTAGGATTAGGGGGAGGACAGGTAAAGGTGACATTATAGTGGGCCTGACCAGGAAGGAGGAGCAGATGAGGTGCTTTACAGACAGACAGGTTCTGGTCCTCATGGGCCTGATCTGTGCTGAGGAGACCGTGGAGCAGGACAGGAGCAATCCAGGAATTTCCTTGAGTACACTGACTGCTTCTTCCTCCTCCAAGTGATGGAGGAGCCAGTGAGGAGAGGAGTTCTGCTGCATTCTCATACTCCCCAACAACAAGGGGCTTGTTGGAAATGTGGCGGTCAAAGAGAGCAACAGTGAGATGTTGGGGAGGGAGGAGAGTAAAAGCAACCTCAGGTTTAGGGAGAACAGATCCTGACTTATTTACAAGCAAGATTGATTTAATGCTGGGAACGAGACAATAAGTTTGATTGGTAAGAGAAAATCTGAAGCTGCAATAGGTTTTTGTAAAGGGGATGGGCTTGGAAACACACTAGTAGAATGTCAGCATTGTAAAAAGGAGTATGTCAGAGGTTGTACTAACTGAGATCCAACTAACTGACCATTTCTACAGAAGGGGTTGGCAGCCCTGTAGGATGTTTTCATGGAATGGAAAGTGAGAAGCCATAAAGTAGGTATTTTACTCCTGCATATAAGTTTAATGAGACTTCACTGGAATGATGCTTGAGAATATGGATGCTCACACTGTTAATTAGTTGATGAATTAAATAATTGTGAGGCAGTGTGCTTTCTGGGAAGTACATGTAAGTTTTGCTGAAGTCAACCAATGACATTTTTATTTGTGGAGTGTTTCTTTAGTGCTTGCTGGAATAAAACCTTTTAGTAGTTTTGGAAAAGGAGGAAGCAACAGGGAGAGAGAGAGAGAGGGGACAAGCTGGCTTGGAAATATGTTCAAGTTTTTAAGATTACTTCTTCAGGAGAGTGGTGTTTTGACCAAAAGTAGCAGCTTTGCCTAATCATGTTTTGGTAAACAAATGAAAAGAGCAAGGGAGAGCTTATTATCATGACTGTTTTGTGCTTTGTGCTGCTTTTGGCTTTCTGATTGTGGTACAATTCAGGAAGGAAGTATTTCTAGAATATCTTTAGCAATACCATATAATCAAATAGTTTTTAGATCCATTGTGACTGATGGATGAACTTTCAGTCATTTGTGATCATTCACACTTCAGTTTTTGTGCATAACTGATTGGAAACTTGTACCAAAGACTTTTTAAGAAGTAAGACATCCCAGTTCTATTTCTGGAGAGCAAAGTTTCAATTAAATCAGGTTGAACAAATAACATGCTTCATGTGTTAGAATTATACATTGCTCCTACAGTCATATACTTGATTGATGGAGAAAATAGTATGTTAAAAAGCTAATGTTGACAGCAGAAGCTGCCAAAAGTATTTCTTTTTGCCCTTGCTCTTTCTTTGCTTCTCTGATTTAGCTATAATTTCTAGTATCTTTTTAACCTGTCAAATTATTTTTTGACTTCTCATTATCCTCTCATGAGACAATATTCCTCCTACTGACTAACAATGACTTTGAGTACCACGTATGTGTAATTTTTAGATGAGATACAAATAAATGAGTTAAGTATGTAAGAGAATAAGATAATGTGTGTTCATGTACTTAGTAGAATGAACTAGTCTAGTTTGTCTGTGGAAAATGTTCATGACAAAAAAATTAAGAAAAAAAACCAAACCTCCCCCAAAAAACAAACTCAAAAAAAACCCAAACCAAAAACCAAACCCAAACCATCAGCTGAACCTATGCTGGGAAAATTTTGAGGACTAAGCTTACAGATAAATAAACACTTGCATTGTGGAAGATAAATCTAAATCCTAAATAGGAAGGTATGGATAGACTAAATTGAATAACAGTATAATAAAAACTTCAGTTAGTCTAGTGGGATTTTCTTTTAAAACTCAGCTATTTATTTGGGAAAATGAGTTTTATCAGTATGTATGTGAAGAACTTTTGTATCTGGAGTGTTTTTTAGATACCTAAAAACAATAATATTTTCAGCTGATATGTAGAAAAGTCTTTCTCATGTGCCTTTGAGACAGAGTCAATACCATTCACCAGATGAAATGTCCTCGGGAGAATTTTAGGTATGATTTGGAGATCCTTAGGATTTTGCTTTGGTACATGTTTCTCTCTGCTCTGACTTTGTGGAATTGTACTATTTTATGTAAAAAAGTTTTCAAAAGTTTATTTGTCTTTGTAGATTTTTGAGCATACTCAAGGTGCTAAAATGATGCGAAACCTCTGCTACTTGTCACAATGTCTCCCCTCATAATAAAAATTGAGGTTGTCAGTTATCTCAGATCTAGGAATTTTATGGATATTGCGCTTAGAATGTCCTTAGGATCAGTCTAGTTTTTTGTGGGTTTGGGGTTTTTTTTGACACTGGTGTTACTTTTTTAAAATTTTTTTTTATTTTAAACAGGAGTAACAGGTAGACTTAAAAAAAAACTTACTCTCAGTTGACATAATCCCCACTGTGAAATTATTTTTTGTCATG
>JAWWEV010000134.1:12165636-12189994 GCA_035583235.1 Hafferia zeledoni
TAGGTATGATTTGGAGATCCTTAGGATTTTGCTTTGGTACATGTTTCTCTCTGCTCTGACTTTGTGGAATTGTACTACTTTATGTAAAAAAGTTTTCAAAAGTTTATTTGTCTTTGTAGATTTTTGAGCATACTCAAGGTGCTAAAATAATGTGAAACCTCTGCTACTTGTCACAACGTCTCCCCTCATAATAAAGATTGAGGTTGTCAGTTATCTCAGATCTAGGAATTTTATGGATGTTGCGCTTAGAATGTCCTTAGGATCAGTCTAGTTTTTTGTGGGTTTGGGATTTTTTTTGACACTGGTGTTACTTTTTTAAATTTTTTTTTTTATTTTAAACAGGAGTAACAGGTAGACTTAAAAAAAACTTACTCTCAGTTGACATAATCCCCACTGTGAAATTATTTTTTGTCATGAGGACAGTATTCCATATAAATTTGTGACTATTCCATATAAATTTGTGACTTGATTTTGGGTTTGTTCTTATTTTTTTATCCAGAGGAAACAGTAATTAATATGTAATTTTTAATGTCCTTTCAACTTTATTCTTATAGGTAACTTTTGAAATGCACAAAGAGAGTCTTTCTCAAATGTACAAGGAGTACCAAGAGAAAGGAGGTGAAGGAAGTTCTTCAGCTCCAATTAGAACAATCTCTGGCATTAGCAGAGAACCTGAAACCAAGGGAAGGCAACAATCTTTAGAGTTAAAAGAAGATGCTGCTGCTCCTTCCTGCGTTGCTGATGGTGATAGGGAGTGCAGAACTGAAAAAAAAGAGACAGGTAACTCATCAGGTGTTGACCAACAGACTCATTCGGTGTCTAATCACAGGGAGGGGTTAGAGAGGGAAGATGGAGATACTGCACAGGATTTAAAAGCAGTGCCTTGTGCGGAATTTTGTCCGGAAACAGAAACAATAAAGCCCAGTGTTTCAGAAATCAGTACTGGAATAGCTGAAGCCATTGAAGATTCTAGCAAAGCTGAGGAGCTTGAAGAAGAAACAGTTGCTGTCACTGCAGCTTCTCTAGCAATGCAAACTACTTTGGAAGGAGAAAGTCCTGCAAGTCCAGAGAGACTGGAAAAATCAACAGAAGAGGTGGAAGACGAGGATGACTTTGTTGATTTGAAAGATGAAAGCAGTCTGCCTTTACCTTCAGGAGAGTTTGCAGAAGGGAACAAGGAATGTAGCTCCAGTGAAAGTGAAGCGACAAAGCAGGAAAAAACAACAGAGGAGCAACCTGAGTCTGTGCTTTTACAATCCAAAGATACCGAAAGTGTGGATGGGAAAACGCAAGAACTGACTCTACCGGAAACGGTGAGTTCTGCAGTTGCAGAAGGAGTGACTCAGCTGGATTCAGAAGGGCAAAAGAACCTGAAGGAAGAAAACATTAGTGAAACCAAAACAACTGTGGAAAATGCACATGTACATGTGCCAGAGCCTGCTGGAGCTTCTGACAAAAGAATTGCCAAGCTTGATGTTTCCAGTGTTGCATCAGATACAGAGAGACTGGAACTGAAAGCTAACACATGTCTAGAAGCACCTCTGGCCTCCAGATCCTTACCTGAGGTAATTTCTACCTATCCTTTATCTTTCTGGATTAAAAATAAAAGGAAGTTCTTACTTTAGGAAATTTTTGAAAAAGTGTGCCCATACACATTTTGGGGATTTTAATGTGCATGAATTTTGGGAGTTATCTGTAGAATACTTTTAACCCTGAATTATAATAGCCATAATTCTTACTAATCTGTGTACTGAGGAGCCTCTAAGATTTTATTTTTTGTGTGTTCACTTTGCTGATAGAAATTGAGTATTTGGCTAGATGGACACACTGTCTGTGTACTTCTTAAGTTTGAGGAATTGACAGAAACTTTTATATATTCTGGGAGGATTTTAGATGGAATTTCTTCTACTTTGCTCACCCTCTTTTAATCTTTCAGTCTGGTGTCTTAACTCATAATTATTGAGATGCAAACATTGCTTGAGCAGAAAAAAAAAGCAAACAATGTTTTTCATATCCTGATGGAACTTGTGAAAATAAAAATTTTAACTATAAGATCTGATAGGATTGTCGCTGCATCACATCATCTGACCTTTTTTGTGCAAGTATAATTTAAAATGGGACTTCTGTTGTGTGCTGTGGTGCTCCACCCCCTTGAGTCTTTAGTGTCTAACTCAGCTTTTCATGGTTAAATAGTCATGCATCTGAGTCCTTCCCTTCTGCAGAGATACCTCCTAATGGATGCTCTTCATTCTGCACCATTCTTCCTTAAAGGAGGAAAACCACTGTCTACAGCAACATATGCTCCCCCTGTGGTAAGGCTGGGTTGCTGCTTCTCTGTGCCTAGGCTGACAGGTGTGGTGGTGCAGCTGTAGAGTAGTGTGTAGGTTTGGTCCATCCATTAAATAGCATTTATGTAATAGTTTTAGCTTTATTTGTAACCACGTACACAGCCTAAACCTGTTGGATGTCTGAAATCTCAATTCTATTAAATACATTTCAGTGTATACCATGAAAACTAATAATCAGACTGTGGATTTAGTGGATTTTTTTTTTTTTTGCCTGCAAACTGTGTATTCAGACCTCAAGGCAGCAAGTTTCTTCAGGACAAGAGCTGGCTGCTCCCTTGGATGGGCAGAGAAGAGACACGAGGTCAACTGTGTTCCGTATTCCTGAGTTTAAGTGGTCCCTGATGCATCAGCGCTTGCTCACAGACCTGCTCTTTTCCATAGAGACAGACATTCAGATGTGGAGAAGGTACAGTTCTGTGCTTCATTAGGAGTGATCTAGGCTGTCATTTCAATTATAATTAGCTCTGTTGAAACGGCATCAGAGTGAGTCACTGACTTTGTATTTTGGACATCTGGTGATTTACTCATTTATCAATAGCCTTACTTATTTTGTGACCTGTACCCAGTTATTCTCAGACCGTTTTTTTAAGACTCTTTAGAGATACAAATGTGTGTTGGCTGAGGGCCTGCACATAGATTTTGACTGAAATCCTTCCTACATGTAAGTCAGTGGCAGTTTTACTGTTGATTTTTATTGGACCAAGTTTTTCCTGTTCCTAATGTGTGTAAGGGCCTGCATCTTTTATTAGTGTCTAAATATGGACTAAAACAAAGATAATGTATCCAAAATAGTATTTCTTACTCCTGCATTTACCCATACTATATTGGTGCTTTGCTAGGATTCTGTGAACAGAGATGTTCATTTGAAAATTTCCTTGTAACAGGGATCTGGAATGTAATCATCAAGATCTTTAAAAGCAGTGGTGATTATGCATTTTAGTGTTAAGATTTAATAACTTGAATAAGAGTGGTGTGTGTTGTTCGCTTGCAGTAGTGAATATCAAATTTAAATTGAACCATGCAGTTGTGCTGACCTGATAAAAAGGAAGGTAAAGCTGAAGACATGAAGTATTTAAGTGATTAAAGCAATTTAAACTCAAGTGAATTTTTGTCTGACTATAATTTTTAGGATGTGTGTAAGTTCATTTGTCATCATCAGATAAACTAAAATATAGTTTTAGTTTAGCTTCTCTTTTGAAAAGTTTTTGTGTGAGAGTTGTACTTTATTGATTTTTAGTTTCTCTGAGAAACCCTTGCTTTAGTTTTTCAAAGATATATATTCGAATCTAGTTCACAGTTCCAGGAAACTTTATTCTGTTTCTAGATACAGTGACTTTTCCTATAACAAGTAGTCACAGACCAACCTATAATGTATCTTTATCCAAAGGCTGATTAATGCACATTTTGATGTTTTTAGCAACCCAACATCTTCAGCAATTTAAGAACAGAAAGGAAAGGTAGTTTTGGATTTAAATCAAGGTACATCAGTTGACCTTTACAGTCACGTGTCATTTGCTGCCGCACTGCTAAATATCTGGGTTTAGTTTATTGAAAACCGAAATATGCTAAAATACCACAAAAATAAAGCTGTATTCTGAATGATTTCTTCTTTTTTTGGACAGCCATTCCACAAAAACTGTGATGGACTTTGTGAATAGCAGTGACAACGTTGTATTTGTGCACAACACAATTCACCTCATCTCTCAAGTGATGGACAACATGATCATGGCCTGTGGTGGTATATTGCCTTTGCTTTCTGCTGCCACATCTGCCACCGTAAGAAATCCCATTTTTATTTGAAATTTATCCCTTGTGAGATTATGCCTTTCTTTATGGAGTGTGTTAAGTATTGTATCTGTCCTTTTGGGAAGCAGGAAATGCATATGGAGTATACCCTTTGCTACCTCCCTAAGGTAAATTGGGTGCTTGCCTTCTGTGCCTGAAGACATAAAAAGAAGTTACGTGGCTTTGTAGCCCCACAGTAGTCTGGAATGGGCTGAAATCCCAATACTAATGATTGTTCCTAGAATATGAGTAATTATTACTTTTGAATGTGACTGATAATGGACATGTTGTAGGAGTATTAACCTCTGTGAAGAAGTAAATGTTGCTTTCAATTTTTTCTATGTGTAGCATGAATTGGAGAATATTGAGCCAACTCAAGGACTTTCAGTGGAAGCATCTTTAACATTTCTCCAGAGGTTAATCAACCTTGTGGATGTTCTAATTTTTGCAAGCTCTCTCGGTTTCACTGAAATTGAGTCTGAGAAAAATATGTCATCTGGAGGAATTCTACGACAATGTCTTCGTCTGGGTAAGCAAATAAAACTGCTTACTGAGCATAGGAGCTTGCTGTTACTAAATAGTTAGCAACTGTTAGCTTTATTTTTTTTTTCCTGACCTTTGTTTTGTGGAGTTGAGATTAAATTTAGCCAAGCACTAGGATCTCTTACTATTTTACTATTACTGTATTCTGCAATGCATTTATTTTCATCTTTAAAAGCTTAAATAAGGTAAAAATAGCTTGGTAGTCTGACTGTTGTGGATGCATGTTTTCATTTTATCCATGAAGATACTTTTTTACCAAAATTCCCCAAATAGTTAGGGCTGAGAATATAGCAGCTTTAAGAAAAAGTAATCCTGAACTATATAAAAAAAGATGAACTTTTGCAATACTTAGAAAAAAAGGGTAAAAGCTGAGGTCAGTAAATGAAGATATGGTGTAAACTAGAGATGTAAATTTTGGAAGGATTCAAATTGGGCAGTAGGTGTATCCTGTTATTACAGTATGTTTGTGTCAAATTCAATTGGAAGAAAGGGGTCATTACCTAAAAAAGTAACGAATATTCTGTGAATGACAATATACAAGATCATAACAGGGTTCAGGTAGTTAATGCAGGAGGAGAGTATTCGTGCTAGTTGCATGCTCTAAGACTTCTTGTAATGAAAGTAATTTGCATGAGTGCCAGGGCAGCTCAGAGCCTCAACAGTAACTAGCCTTCCTCTCCCTTTCTAGGCAATTAAAACTTTGTGCAGGTAGAACAAGATTTATGGGATGCAAACAGGTATAGAGGTGGGGTAGTTCTTTTTTCCTTTGAAAATAATATTAGAAGATGAAAGAGGGTACAACTGTGCAGCAAAAAAAAATTAAGTTGTGTAAATTCAGAGCGTTTAGTCCAAGAGTACCAGAGTATTGTGGAGCAAACGTTGCCATTTGTTTCACTGCTGTATCACTTGTCTTTCTCCATTGCTCGTCTGTGAAATTTAGCTGTCTTCACCCTACCCACCCCCTGGTTTTATGCATGGTAACATTGCAGTGAGGGATGCTCACTTGCTCACTTTAAACTATCCATTAGATACAGCATACATGTTCTAATAGTTTAGTATTAATTTTTAGTCATAAATTATTAAAGCATTTTGAGCATTGTTTTGCAACTATTTCAAACTCACTGGAGCAAAATCTTTTGTTGATGTGTGTAAACCTTTTAGTGTAAGTAATAAGCAGAATTGTGTTTTACATCTCTGTAAGGGAATATTGTAGATACTACAGTTTCTCAGGATAATTCTTGATGTTTCTTCTCCTTTCAAGTGTGTGCAGTAGCAGTAAGAAATTGCTTGGAGTGTCAGCAGCATGCACAGATGAAGCCCATTGGAGATGTTGGGAAGAACCAAAAAGCAGTGCAAGGCCTTGTAGGACCAGGAAAGTCTGCAGCAAAGGCAAGTTTAAGACCACATTCAGGAGCATGAAAGTCAATAATTATTCTTCTGTACAGAGAAATAAGTTTTTAGATTTATACTTGCACCACTGCTATTTTAGTAGAGTCAAAGGGCGCAAAGACTGGAAATCCTGAAATATTTTTTCTAAGATGTGAATTAAACATTTGCATATTGAACCTTCCACAGTGAAATCAATGTCACAAGAATTTGCCAGATTGGTTTTTTCTTTTACCTTTAAAGATCAAATGCACCTCTGATCTTTGTGCTCTAGTTATGACAATATGATGTACACTGGGTGATTGTACACACGTAATGATTCTTGGTAGAATGTCTTTAAAAACAGAATCTTAAACTATTGTTTTGGGTTTTTTCAATAGAGCCCAGTGGACATTGTGACTGGTGGCATTTCCCCAATACGAGACCATGACAGACTCCTGCAGGATATGGACATCAATCGCCTTCGAGCAGTCGTGTTCAGAGATATAGTGAGTTACAAATAATGTTGGTTTTTTTGTAGCTGATTTCCACATGAATCTGTTTGCTGATCCCTTTCTTTGTGTTACACAGTTTGGCTAAATTGAGCATACAAAAAAGGGAATACTGCTCACAGTAATTAAGAATTCATAATACTCTGCAGCTGTTGTAGGGTTGGGAAGAGGGACAGGTGAAAACCAACTTCCTGCTGTTAAGGCTCTTTGGTGTTTTCCTAAGAGCTGATTCTCTGGAATTCTGCCTATTGTATATTAAATATGTTACGTTTAGTACAAATATGTACTTTCACACACAGTAAATAGGCAAACTGCTTGTATGTACTATGTATCATAAGGATGTTTGTACCTTTTGAAAAATGAGTGTCTTTCTAGCTAATTAGAAATTAGAGGTCATCTCTAATTCCTTTACTTCCCCTCAGAGGAACCAATTTGTGTGCATGTGCTGTAAGTATGCATATGTTTTTTAGTCTTGAATTGACTAAAAATATCTTTGCCCTGTGTCAGCAACTTTGTAGCTGATATTGAGGAAATTGAGATTGATTGCTCGAAAAAAACACCCCTGTAAGCAGATAGAGCAGTTATAATGGCTGTGACTCATTGGTGGCCACAAGCTTAGACACCAGAACTTACTCTACAATAATTGGACTGCTTAGCAAGTATGATGATTTATACAGCGAGTTTGTGTTCTATCCAGAATAGTGAAGGATCTTTGAGTTTTATCTTTACAGTAGATATTGATTGAAAAAAGGCTTCTTTCAACCCCTGCTTTGGTATCAGTGTGCAAAAGAGTAACAGGAAGTGAACCTTCCATACTGGTGGCAAGTAAAATAATCCTAATGATGTGGTCTTCACATTTTATGAACTTGTTTTTTCTTTAAAAAAATCCAACAAAACAAAACCCACACACAACTTCTGCTTTTTTTTTTTTTTGCACATCTAATCCACTGGGCTTTCTGTTTCACAATAAGTATAAAACAATGCAATAGCTCTGCTTTTTGGTAAAGATGTTGAACTGTGAAGAAAAAGTAGACTTTGAAAGATCTATTTTGGAATAGTTTTTGTCTGAGCTGTTCACACTTCCATCTGAGTGTTTTCTTTGCATGCAGTTTCTTATGTGTTCAGCACAGAGAATCAATCGTGATTGGTATAATTTGAACCTGCACAGGAGGAACTGGGGTGGAATCCACTTAATCACCAGCAGTAATACTTACAGTGGTACATGAGCTTTATTTCAAGCAGTTCTACAAACACTGCTGAAAAAATAAGGAAGGGGTAGTGCAATTCACTGGATCACAGCTTTTAAGTGCAGTTGGAAACTGTTTTGCAAAAGTTGATCTAGTAAGAAAATTCTTCATAATCCTTGCTATTGTAGGTGACTTTCCTCAATCTTATGCTGTGCTCTCCTGTTGCCAGCCCGTTGTTACCTTACAGTTTCTGCCTTGTTCTGTGAAAGCCAAGGGTTTGGGTTGAGCCAAGATGAATATAGGTTGGTTTTTTCAGTGCAATAGATAGGATCCAGTTATATTACCTATATCTTAATAGGAAACTTCTTACAGACTTCTCCCAGTATAGTTTATTAAAGAATATGGGGCTATGAGAGGCACTACAATCATGACAGAATGAGCTTTATGGTTTAACTTAGTTTCTCTGAACTTTTCAGAGGTAAAAATTGACTGTTAGCTGAGCTTTGGTGTAAATGAGGAGTAAAAAAATCCAAACACCCTTTTTCTCACTAATTGGTCAGTGAGGATCCAAATACTCCATTCTCCTGTGATCCTAAGGTGTATGAAGCTTTTCTTTTGGCAGCCAAAGGGGACAGGCTCAGGCTAAATCTTAATGTCTGGTCTGGGGAGGAACGTGGCATAGTTCATATTAAGATTTGGTTTTAAGGTTTTCTTAAAATCTCTTCCTAAAGTTACAGCTGCAATGCAAATGCATACTTGCCAATTCTTGTTCAAATTGCACATAGTGCATTACATCCATCTGGACTATCTGGTGATGAAATAAAACCCTAACAATGGTTCTGTGTGTAATTCCACTTCCTTCATTAATACATTGTAGTTTTGTTGAATATGCTTGCCTGTTGTACTTCCCAGCAAATCCTGTCTGTATCTTGGCACTTTGGGGGAAATGGAAGAGAAGGAACACCTGTAAATAAAGGGGTCACACAACCTCAGCCAAAGTTGTCATATTTGTAAATGAGAAATGGAGGTATTAGTGCCACTTGAAAACAATTGCTGTATTCCCCTGGCTTTCTAGGTGAGACAAACTGTGACTAGAGAATATTGTTCTTCCATTATTGACATATCAGCCTATCAGTCTGTTTACAGTAGTGCTGGGCATACTTTACAGGAAAATAAACATGCTGCTGAAATTTTAATGGAAAAATCTGTGTGTCTTTTTTTTTTTTTTTTTTAACAGGAGGATAGTAAACAGGCTCAATTTTTGGCTTTGGCTGTTGTATATTTTATTTCTGTGCTCATGGTTTCAAAATACAGAGATATACTGGAACCCCAGAATGAAAGACAACCACCAAACCAAAGTCAGTCGTGCAAGGAATCAGAGAATAAAAGTGAGGCTCCTGCTACAGGTGAACTGTTAATTATTTGGCCAAATGAAATAATGTGGCTTAAAATTCTGTAGAAGTCCATGTGAAATTGTATAGAACTATGTGCATTGTAACCACATAAACAGCAGTATAGTGTTCAGTTTGCCTTAGTATTTGTATTTCTCTTTCTGATCTGAGAAAAACCTGATCTATGGGTTGATTCTGCTGGCTAATCTCACTGAAGTAGATTGCAGAAACTTTCCTGTTTATTGCAGAAACTTTTCATTAATTGTAAGATTAAGTATTCCTAAGTGTACACTGCCAGCTTTTTCTCCCCCACTATCAAACTCTTTTCTCAATTGTTCTTTAGGGCAATCAAATAATTTTCTTTCTTTGACTGATGTGCCAGTAAATTCTGTTTTCTTGTCTAGATTTTTGGATGTTGTGATTTTTCAGGCTTCTCAGAAATCAGAAAGAAATTATTGTGTGCTAAATTTCCTACTTAATGCTTACAAATAGTATTACATCTCTAAGTGGGCAAGAAGAAACACTAACAGCAGTGTTATTTCACTTGTCTCCTATTGCTGTTACTTCTTCAGGAGCAAAGTGGTGAATGCAGCTCCGTTAATAATGACCTTAAAATGTGTTTTCTGGTTTTTTGTATGAACAGTTGTGGAAAACCTGTCTGCTGCTCTTGGTGCTTCAGCCTCCACTGAAGATTCAGAAAGTGCAGCATCTGTACACAGAAGGGATTCTGGTCTTGGAGAGGAAGCAGCTTCAGGACAAACAAGCAGTTTGGGTGGCGCAGCTGAAGCAGGACCTCTGAATGTCAGTGCAGGGCCAGATGCAGTCAGTGAAGTACTGAGCACGCTCTCATTAGAAGTGAACAAGTCTCAGGAGGGCAGAAGTGAGACAGGAACTGAAGACAGTAAGGCTGTGGCTTCTGTGCCAGCTGCAAAAAATGTCAATGTGAAGGACATCCTGAGAAGCTTGGTCAGCACCCCAGCTGATGGGACTGCAGTGGATGCTGCTCTGCTGCCACCGACCTTCCTGGGAGTTCTTGGTGATGGAGCTGCTGAGCAGCCTGTGCAGTTCCACTCCTTTGACAGGTAATGTGACATCTGAAATATTTGGGCTATTTGATTTTGCTTGAGGTGTCTGTAAAGAATAGGAAAACTCACACTTTGCCAGAACTCATTTACAAGGTTGTCTGTTATTTAATATTAATCAAGATGCTTTGATTGAGAAGTAGAACCCTTGACTATCAAGTCCACTGATATCACATAGGTTGTTCATCAAGGTAAGTTCTTCATTATATGGGTTGCTCTGTCATGCTATGAAAGAGTGTGGAAAAGGAAAGTGACTGGTGGTTGAGTTGTACTTGATGGTCTTGAAAGCAGCACCTCTTTATAAGACTTAACTTCCCTGTCTCCATATGTCTTACAGCTCAGAAGCAACATGGCAAGAGGGCCTATAAATTGCCTAGAAATGACTGCAAGAGTAAAAGAAAAGATGAAGAGTGTAAACTGTTCCTTTGTCTTTCCTCTTCTCTTCCTAAATGTAGCACTGAGATGAGGACTGCTGTGCATATTTAGTCAGTTGTAAAAAACTCAAGAAATAAAATGGACATTAAATAACTTCAAGTAATGATATGTAGATTAGCATGTGTATTGATCACAAAATTGTATCTAGTCTGTGTTATTGAGGGCCTGCAAAAGAATGCTGGTTTAATAATATTTAAAAATGAGTCAAAACCAATGGAGTAATCATCCATCTACCTACAGAATGCTCCCATATTCATTTAGGAAAATGCAGCTGTGTTCTCCCTTCTGGTGGAAAAGGGCTACTTTAAATTTTTTTGAGATTCATTCAGTAGATATCCTCCCTAAGCTGTTACATTTGCTTAGTTGTTATACAATCTTTTGAATTTTTGTTTCATTCTGATATGTTTCTGCCTTTCTTAATATTCAGATGCTGTGGTGAATTCAAAAAGAATTCCTGCTTTGTTTCTCTTTCTTTTCTTTTTAAAATGAAGTCACTCTTTCCTGATACTAATTTTGGTGTCCCCTATATTTCAATCTCCTTAGCTCCTTATCTTTTCACAAGTATGGTAGACCACACTGTCTTTTACTAGACTTACTGATTTTTACCTCTCTGGGATTCCCAGAAATGCACAAAGAAAGAATCCTGTAACACTTGTGTTGCTGCCTCTAGGCATGCCTTGGTCATATCCAGAAATCCTGCAATTGGTCTGGTGCATACTGGTTACCATACTGGTATCTGATTCCCTGCTTATTCCTGAATTTCCTCTGGCTCTGATGTCCCTGGAGCCTCTGGCTGCCTTGTTCAAACTAACAGATGAGCCAGGAAAGGAGTGCAGTTCTGCCAGGGGTGTGGATGCAGCTGTCACAGCATGTCCTCTCAGCTCAGATTGCTGTATCAGTGGTGGGGGGAGAGACGTGGTGGTTCTGTGGCCAGATTAGACACAGATGGTGTGTGCCAGCCAGCATTCAGCCCCCTGCTCTTGTCTCTGAGTAAATACTGTGTTCTGCCTGTGATGCTGAACAGGAGGATTGTTTGGAGAGCAGTAGGAGGATGCAGGCAGAGGGGGAAGTTGGTAGAAGGGATGCGCTGAGTTAGAACTTGTCACACCTCTCTCCCTGCTGCTCAAGTGCTTTGGCTCTTTGTGGCCTCTCATTGCTCTTTGCTGCAAGTGGGCAGCTGATGTCAAATAGCATAATGTTTTACTCTGTGAGTAGTGGTTGTTCTCATAAAATCCTTGCTACTCATTGCTGCTTGAGATTTCAGCTACAAAATAACATTTGTTTGAGATCTGGTACAGCAGTGCCTATTGGATTTAGGAATTATTTTTTAGCTGTTGTTGAAACAGAAGATTTGTGCTGCTTGTGAAAATCTGATTTGAATTGGTGTGAAGCAGGTTAAGTAGACAGGAAATAATGAGGCACTTGCAGTCCTGAGAGCTGACACAGGTAGATTACACCAACAAAACCTTATCACAGGAAGCTGTACAATTTAATTTGATAACATGTACACTAACGAGGTACTCGGCATTGATAGCAGCCTTTCAGTCACTTGCAGTTCTGTGTTCCATTTTGTCTGTAGTTACAAAGTCACTCAAATAACAACAAAAAAACCTGCCTTAAATTGTGGTGTTTTATAAAGCAAGTTACTAAGAAGTTGACCTACTTACTGTTTTGCCCTTTTACTTTTCCAGTGCTGCACTTTTCTTTTTTTGCCTCCAAAGTGCCAACCATTTGTAACAACTCTTAACGTTTTTTCACTTAACCTTGAGGCATAATTACTGCATCATTGCTGAAGGAAAGCTGGTCTGGTGGCAGAGCATACACAGAGGAGTGAAAGGGGTGCATGGGCTGAAACAGTGGGCAGCACTGTCCTTCTGCATGGAGGAGCAGAGGGCAAGGGGTTTGGTAGGGTTTGTGTAGCTGTCTGGACTGCTCCACAGGGAAAACTGGTGGGTGTTCATTACCAATGATTGTGTGAGGCTCAATATATGAGGAGAAGATCGTTAAGTAGCATAAAATATTTTATCCTTCAGCAGTTGCATGTGACCTCAGCATGTCAGTGGCCCTGTGTTTTGGCTTAATTTTTTATTTCTTTGCTTTTCTGGGTGTGCCAGGTAGACACAAGTGTACTTAATGATGCAGGAGTCTTGCCTCTAACCAATTATCTGGTAGTGACAAGCAAAATCTTTCATCTGTGGTAAATATGTTGATATATGATAAAACGTGTTCCTAACTTGTTAAGAAATTAGTTAAAAAGACAAAATAACTGTGTATATGAAACATATTTAGTTACATAGACAGGAAAATTTCATGGGCACTTGAAGGGTGACTGTATCTTTATGCAGTGCAACTGCTTGAAATACAAGTTTATACCCTGAAATGACATCTAGTGACAACAGCAGGAAGGAGTTGTGCCAGGGACAAAAACGTCACCCTTTGTACAAGAAACTGGAATAGAATTGGGAATAGTCTGGGGTAGACAAAAGTACTAAGTTACATTGTGAAAGTGCTTTTTTGGAAAACAGGCTTTGGGATGCTCTCTTATTTTCAGTGTCTGGTTTACATTTAATATATTGTTTGATGGCAAACACAAGTTCTGTAAGTTAATTTTTTTTTTTCTTTTTAAAGGCACTTTGTTAAAAGTTGTTCCCATGTAGCAGTTTACCAGCGGGGTATCTCTGGGAATTTCAAAGCATCTCTCTGATCCTGCATTTATCTCAGGAATGCTGTGTCAGAAATCAAAACTCTCCTCATATCTTAAGGATTATCAACTTCCCAGCCATAGCTGGAGAGTATACAGTAACAGCTGTGTGAGTGAAGCCTTACTGAGAGGCTGCCAGGTTGCAAGGCTCTGCAAACAGCTAGGTGTGTGTGTTCATTCCCATGCCAAGAATCCTCCCCTTATCTTATGTGAAGATACAATCTCGTGATTAGTGGGTGCCAGGGGTTTATCACGATAAAGTTCAAGGCTTGCATTGGCTTTTTCCCAAGATCCATAGGGACATGAATTAATGTTCCAATTTCAGTGTGCCCTAAACCAGCGGTTTTCTTATTTACAGTAATCTTGTAGGAAAAGGTGTGTGGGGGGGTGCTAATGCAAACATGTTTAAATAAAACAGAAATAAAAATAACCAAAGCTTGGGATGCAATGAGAGATGACATTTTTCTTCAGTTAGGCTAATAAAACCCATAAGCTCTCACTTGCCATTTTTACTGTGCACTTTAAAATAAAATCTTGGTCTCTTCTGGCTTCTACTGCTCATTGTGGAAACATTCAATAACGGTGTCATTATAGGAAGCTGGTGCTGAGGGTTCAGAGGAATATGGGCTCTTAAATCATGATCTTGTACCATAGAGCTTAAATCTACAGCTGTGCTGTAACTTGCAGAACAGATATGTTAATAAGCTTGTTTATGTTTTTGGAACATCATCTGTAAGTTGCTTGGTTTGGCTCAGCCTTCGTTTAGTCATTTGTCAGTCTGTGGTGTGCATGTACCTTTGTAATGGTTGGTTGTGGTATTTCAGTTAAATTTCATTGAAGTCCCTTTCTTATATGGAAAGAATACATTTTAGACTTCATTGATTTGGGCCTCAAATGTAAAAAGAATAACCTCGTTGTTGACAAGATTAAGTCTACCAGGTGTAGGTGGAAACAGAATATGAGAACGGGGGATCTGCAGATAAAGAAAGGCACATGTGCTGTGATGAAAAGCTCAGCTCTTTCAGCACACCAACAATTTGCATTCTGCAGGGGCTGAAGAGCCAAACCATTTGAAGTCTTCTCCCTGCCAAGCTGATTTTAAAGTTCTCTTAGAAAATTGACTTTGTTCTTTCTATCATATCTTCTCTTCTCCTCCCCCCACCCTCTGATCTCTCATGGTTTTGAGAGCCTCTCATTCTTCCTTTCTCCTTGGGTATTTCAAGGCAGACATGAGAGAATGGGTATTATCTCCACACAGCAGAGCCCATAGAAGGACACTGACATGGCAGGCTGCTTTCCTGCCTCACAAAGTAGAGGTAGAAATAAATCTCTGATCCTCTTTGTTGCTCTCTTTCTCCTTGCAGTGATGCCTTGCAGTGGACATTGTTTTGGTAGCCTGCAACAAGGCTGTTTTCTTTGGGGTTTGAGTTAAAACCATTATCCCATAGGGGTACAGACAAACTGTCACCTGGGTTGCTTTTCAGAGCTGAAAAATAGAATGCTAAGAATTAAATCTGTACAAATTTCTGTATGTCAAGAGGAATCAGAACTCATGTAAATATTTTTAAATTACAGTGAGGTCATCAGTTTGGACTGCCCTGTGTTGTATTAGGAATATTTGACTTGCACCCAAGGAAAATTTGTAACTTGGAATATATTTAAAATGAAATGGGGACTTGCCAACTTCATGAAAAATAAATACTTGGGAAAATCCTAAAATTTTAGGCCATGTAGATATTTTCTGTCTTTATACTGGAACAGAAGAACCAGTGATCTGAAACCAAGGAAGGGTTCAATAAGTAAATCCTTATAGAATTTGGCAGAATAGATCATTATTGTGTGTGAGGGAAGTCACTGTTCAGCTCAGTGGTCTGTGCTCATTCAGCAGTGAATAATTGTCTGCAACACGAAGACTTCTTACACTTCAGCATAATTGGGACTAATAACACACTGACCTTCTGGCTAAGATGTATTTATGGTGCCTTGTTCTCACTGTGCCTGACCTGTGTTTATCAGTTCATGTGCTGTAAATTCTTACTTTAAACCTTAAGTATTTTACTTTAAATGAAAAAAAAGGGCAAACATCTAATACAGTCATGTAAATGAGGCATTCAGAACTATCATTCTTACTTAGCAGTGCTTGAGGTCTCCTTGAAATAGACATAAAGAATGTTTTTGTGCAGTTTTTCCAGTTTCTTTTATTTTTCCTATATTTCAATATTATGATAATGGATGCTTTAATATACAAATGTAACCCAAAAATACAGAGTTAATTTAAGTGGTGGGATGATGTGAATGTTAAGGAATAAAATATATTAATGCATTTTTTCTGTATGAGGCATCTCTACCCATGTGTGAAGTTGCTTAATGTATGTTGTTATTCTGATGAAATTAATGCATGATTACAGATGGTTTTTAACATATTTTTGTAGATCTGAGGAAATGTACTGTAAGGCCACTTATTGATGAATATTTTATTCATGTGTGTAGCAATATTTTAACTTTTTAAGAAATGTTTGTCAGTTTAGATGCAAAAAAGGCCTGTCTTATCTGTGTACTCTTTAAAAGCAAGTGCCCTATTTGTTAAGGGAAGTTGAAAGCACATTAATTTTTAAGACACTTCTGACAAATTTACCTGATTTAATAACGAGCCAAACACTGTTTCCCACAGAGTTTATTTACTGCAATATTTAATCTTGATTTTCCACTGTCTTCCATTCTTTCTGCCAGTTGCATTAATTTTCCTTATATTAGCATTTAAATAATTCTTTGAAAGAAGAGCACAATGAAACATTGGTAGTTAATGGCAGATATTTCTGTTTGAACAGTTACATTTCCACCTATATATTGAAAGCAAATATCATTTTATTACAATAAGAAGGAAAATTCAGGAATTTCAGAATGTAAATAAAGAAACATAACCAATGTTTATACATTGAAAATCTTAATTTGCTTTCCACCATGTGGTAAATATGAATCTTTGTGTGATTGCTGAGCTGAACTTTCATACCTTTGAAGGTGGCCTGGAAATAGAAGCTCCTAAAACAAATCCTACACCCCAACATTGCTCAGTTGCACCCTTGAGAAGGAAGACATACATGGCAATGAGTATTTCCATGATGTCAAGATACTTGGATGTTTTGGTTTGTGGTTCTTGAACTATTTTAAGGTTGTTTTTTTTTTTCATCAGCAGGTCATGGCAACTGACCAGGAGACAAAGTACATTCACAGTTTGGGGGTTTCTTACATCACGTTTTTGAACAATATCCAGCCCTCCTTTTGGCTACAGTGCTCTTCAGATTGACACAGCTCTCAGAAGGGACATGCTTTCCTCACCAGAAACACTGTTTGTTTTATTTTGGCTCAGAAATAGGAATAATTTCAGTCGACTGTTTCAGATCACTATCTAAAATAAATTCTGTTCAGAACTAGTCCAAGGCTAGGAAACACCTTTATGGTGAGTTGTTCAAAGCCTCTATTTTCTTCCAAGGGCCCAAGACCTAACAGGGCCTTTTTATTGTTGAATTCATGAAGTAGATTTTTTGAAATCTTTCATTTTTTAGCTAAAAGTTCTTTTCCAGTGGGATACAGTAAACAAGCTGGATTTCTCAGAAAACTCTGTGAGAACCAGTGTCTCTTGTTCAAAGCATTTGGTGACTCTGGAATACATGAGCACTGTATCAAGTGTACTGTTAAAAGGCAGCATTTGTTGTCCTGTATTTCCAAGTCTGAAACCTTTACTTACTCATTTTATTCCTTGAATCAAAGCAAAAGGAATGATATTGGGTAATATTAATAAAAAAAGCAGCCTGCTAACAGGTCTGATTTGCAGCTCTGAGTAAGTGCCACGGTGAATGCCACTGCTGGATTCTGAAAGCTGTGTTGAAAGTGTTAGAATATAGTTTCAGGTTTTTGTTACACTTCATGAAGCGTAAGTTAGTGAAGGTGAGAGTAGCAGCTGTACTTGTATTCCCAAACTTCCCCAGATTCGAAGGTGAGAAGGTATACAAAAGATCTTAAAAGGCAAAAGGGACTATTACAGTCATTTACTGCTGTCTGTTGCAGCTCAGGGGAAAAAAGTCTTAATTCCTTTGCTTGAATGCACCTCTCCTTGGATAGATACAGAGAGTTTGACAGCTTGCTGAAACTACTCCCTCAGTGCAACTACACTTAAGCCCACTGAAGGTCAGTAGAAGTTTACAGGAAGGAATGATAATATATGGTGTTGTGTCAGAAGCAGCACAGAGAGTGGAAGGCTCTTGTAACTGGGATTCCTTTTGTCTGCACTCGTTGTCAGCTGCAGAGGAGCAGTGCTAAGGTGGCAGCTCTTTCTGCACAGCCTTCCCTGCTTCCTGCACTTCCAGAGCTGCTCCTGGCCATGGCAGGAACTTCTTGTAGTGCTGCAAAAACTTACTCCTGTTCTAAAACTCCTTGATCTTTCCAGCATGTTCATTTCTTGATTTTCATCTCGAAGAAGTCTCTTCTCATATATAATTTTAGTTGAAATTCAGCCATTTCTCTTTTTTTTTAAGGTGTGCTTCTGCCTTGTTCTTTACAACTTATAATACAACGTGTTTCATAGTACTGGGGCTTTAGTATGCTCAGAGAGTAGGCTCAGTGGCCTTTGTAGGCATTCAGGGGACACAGCCCTTCTGTTTTGATGTTTTGAGAGAATTCTGAGTGACTGTAAGCCCTGGAAAAAGAAAGCTTCTCTGTAAGATTTGTTTTTGTCCTCCAGGTAATTTGATGTTTTCCAATTTAAAATTAATTACATGAATTACATGTTTTGAACAGTCACAACCTATATGTGCACCTGGGCTGCAGTGCTGTATCATGAGTGTTGGGGAAATGTCTGAAAGTTAACAATGTGTAGGTGCATTTGTATTTAGTCAACTCGTATTCATTTCCCAGCCCACTCCATGTGTTTGGATGGGTCTGACAGAACAGTAGTAACTGTTTCCAGGAAGTGGCTGTCATACAATCTTGAGAGACACATCTCCCCCTCATATCTGAGTGCTACAAAATTAATTGGTAATGTGGTTATATTTTAGAAAACTGTCTAAATATATGAATTTTTTTTACGTTCATGGTTCATGTTTCAGGGAAACAGACATGAACATAAGAGCAAAATTCATGGTTTAGTCACAATATCTTGACTTGGGGCTCAGGTGTTGTTGCTTCTATTTTTTCAGTGACTAGTTAACATTAGCAGTCACCCTTATAATGATATGACATGTCCTGCCTCCAAGTATGTGCCTGCCTACTGCTGCCATTAAGGAGGGTTGGTTTAATCAGTAACGTGGTCCAGCTTCCGTGACATCTTTTGACACCCTCTGACTGAAGAAGAGAGTCAAACACAGTCCTCCTCTCCCATTCTAGCAAGAACTGCTTTAGAAATATTTGACAGAACTTCTTTGGTTGTTTCACACCTGAATTTAGGTGAAGTTTCTGAGTTACTTTATTTAGAAAATGAATATTTTAAAGCTATTAAGGGAATACTTTCAGTGTGTAGTTATATTACTGTCAACAAAAGATGTGATTAAATAAATTGAATGTTGAAGATTTTCAGCTTATGGTTAACACCAGGTAATTAAAAGTAAGCGCTGCAGTGGGAGTACATTATATATCAGCTGTACTCTTTACCTCATTAGCTGGGGGTTTGCATGTTTATGGAGCTAACTTGCAATTAAAAATGCCTTTAACGTATGCTTAACAAGGCCTTTTAGGTATTTGGAGTAAAGTACTACAATTTAATTGAAATTGGTATGGCATAAATAGATGTCTTAGTAAGATGTCAGATAAATCTCCATGCCCAACTTGTCACTTTGCATCTTTCCTCTGATGGGGTTTTTAATGCTGACTATAAGGCCTGACATTTAACTTGTATAAAAGATGCAGATTCTCTCAACTCCAAAGAACGTTTTGATTTGTTGTATAAATAAAACTTGATTGACAGGACAGACCTAAATTTATAGCCATATTTTTAAGATGTGTGAACATTTGTATATGCATGTGGGTATGTGTTGGGATGTTTTCAGCTGTGGGATATCCTTCTAGTCAGTCTTCTGTTCTGCAATGGAATCCCAGCAGTAGTGACTGTCAAGGCAACCTTTAGTGTTTATGATTCACCTTAATGTTTTCATTTTGAATACTGTGACTTCTTTCGTAAATAGTTGCCTGAAGTTTAAAACCAAGTCTTGGGGAAACTGAGGTGAAAAGAAAAACCCTGTTGCTGAACACTTATCCTGGTAATCTTCACACTGTGTCAGGGATTTTGTGGGAGTGGATGAGATATTAAAGTGTACCATAAAAAAATGTACCATAAGCAAGGGTGAAGCATCCTCTAGGTTAAGGTGAGTTACAAAATAATGATGGAGAAAGAAAGTAGGGAAGGAATGGTGCTTTTGCAGGACATTGAGGTGTCAGTGCTAGAACTATAACCAAGGATCACAATGTGTGAACCTTCACATACTGTATGATTCACTAACTTCTTGTCTTCACCCAGGAGCGTTGTTGTACCCCCGAAGAAATCAGCCGTTTCCTCTTCTGCAGCTGCAGTTGGTGTTCCTACAAATGCTGTCAGTGTGGTCTCTTCTTTAGATTCAGCCCAAGCCCCAGATTTGTCAGGAGAATCTCCTGGTAAGTAAGGGTAAATTAAACAACTTCAACACCAGCCCTTCTTGTGTTGCTTTTTCTTCCCTCACCATTCACCCTGAACACAAACAAACAATTCTGTGTTACATGTTGTAATGTGAAGGTAAGATGTTTGTCAGTAGTTATCCATATCACAAAACACTGTTGGTGAGAGCTGTTCTTTTTCAGACATTGTCATTAGTTGCCTTCCAGTGTACAACTGATGACTCTGTGTGTGTGTGTGTGTGTGTGTGTGTATGAGTCTTGTTTGTACTAAGAATACTGATACTTCATTGATGGTTGCATTATCTTTTGGGGAAATGTGCCAATAATCCAGGAAGATCCTGTTTTGCATTCTGTTTGGTGTTTTCTTTTTTTAAAACTATGTGAGTGTGTGTGGTATATCCTGAATTAACAAGTCAGACAAAAGGACCTTTGAGACGTTTTTATCCTGCACACTGCTTTGCCCAAACGTTGTCATATGCCCTCACATAGCAGCTTGCAGGCCTGCATTTATTTGGTATCTGTGCCTCTAACAAAGACCACTATTAGATACTTCACAGGAAAATAGACATGGCTTTAAGTTGGACTGGGCCCATTTTCAGACGTAACGTGGATTCATGAATATAAGAAGTCACACTTTTGAATATTTTCTGGGAATTTTCACTCCAGATCATTTTTTTATTCCTAGTTTTGCTGCTGTAGCTACACAAATCTCAAAACTCACCTGTTTGTAGTAAAAAGGTACAAAAGTAATGCTGTATAAAAAAACAAAACCAACTTTGCAACAAATGCAAATGTTTGAGCAATATTTGTCATAATCTTAAGATTTCTCACAGTTCTTGTAAAACATACTACATTAACTTGTATTTCCTTTAAATGTATATTCTAAAGGCTGGGTTTTGTTACAGCTGTATTATGTAAAGTATAAGCTTATTTATAAATTCTAGGATATTTGCCCAAGGATATGTGTGTTAGGGCTAAGTAGAACTGAAAATTACATACAACTGTTTCCAATAGCTTTAGCCTGAGGTCAAATTCAGTGTTGATGCCAAACTAATTGCTTTGGACAGTTTTTTCAGTGGGGACAAAATTGAGTAGGTTGTTTATAAGCAAGTGTTCCTTTGAACCCTTAGTCTCTCTGGTCGCTCTGTATGAGATAAATGATGTTTAACCTTATGTGCTGTGTCAAAGACATGCTTTTCTACTTAGCCATATTTGAGTCCCAGAGCTGTGTAGACTCTCATAATTGTTTGTACTCATGAAGTTTGACTTCGAGCCTTAGAACTGATTTGCATCTTCATCAAAGAAATCTCAAGCTATGCCTGATTATTGGTGGTTTCCTCACTGTTTGAGTTTCTTGCTTCCTGGTGTTATGAACTTACATCCAAACTGCAAAGACTGGGGTAAAAATTGTGGTCTGTTACCATGTCCTCCAGTACTTGTGTGTCAGGATGATTTTTGTTGCCATCTTCAACTGGCCCTTCCATTTCTTCAGAAAACAAAATAAGTTGTGTTTCAGCCATGAGTAAGAAAAAAAAAGCTATTGAAATCTGTTAGGTGTTTACTCTTTGTAAAGGGGAGAATCCATTTTGTCACCAAAATTGCAGGAGGTAGCACAATACCAGTCTAGGAGTGATGTTTGAAATAGGGGAATTAGCTGTCTTTTGTAATGTCACAGTTCTTTAGTGAAGATTGGCTCTGGGCAGATAATCTTTTTAAAAAATAATGAAACCTCACCTACGTTGAAATTGTTTTAAATAATTGCTAATTTGTTAACTTTTGACTGGTTTACCCAGATTAAATGTGGGCTTAATGATTACAGTTTCTGAAGTAAGTATTCACTTGCTTTTAATAAAAGCAAAGCAGACAAACATTGATTTTTCAGATTTAGCCAATCTTTTAGGAAGGTATAGAACAGAAAAATAGGTGCTCCTGTGCCTGTAGAATGTATGAGAAACCCAGACAATAAACAATACTAATGTAGTTGGTAACTGTGAGACTTCCAGCATGTCTGGGAGTTTTGTCAAAAATTGGACACGTAATCTGAACTGATATGCATAAAAAGAAACTAATCAGGATTAAAAATAGACATGTTTAGACTGGCAATCTAATTAATTAAAAGAAAAAGTAAAGGGATAAGTGAAATCATGCCTTAAACAGATTAAAATGTGAGACTGTTTCTTTTTTCCACAGTAAAATAATGGCATGGAAACAAAAATTTTGCAGAGTTGAGTGTTTTATATCTAATGTGGCTCATGTAAACTGCACACATTAAGTTTGAAATCAAGTTCTGTAGGAGACCTTTATATGTTTTTTTTTTTAATTTTTATTTGAGGATGGAAGTAGCAATAAGCAAACTTCCTGTAAACCCAAAATATAATACATATAAATTTCCTCTTGTTTCAAATCACATGTTCTTTCACTAGTTTTCTTTTTCACCCAGCAGAGAATCAATACCTCATTCTCATTTTTCAGCTACCTTTTGTTATGATTCTGTTTACTTTTTTAATTAAGAAATTAATTAAATCCTTTTTTGAAAATGCTGAGGTCAGGGGCTTATGTAGTGAATATAAATCTGGGGCTGTTTCTTGTTTTATATGAATGCTATTTATTGAACATCATTATTACATTTAAAAATACATGTCATCTGGTTTTTTCAAAGTGAGTTGTGCATACATTTGTTTGATACATGTTAAAAACTTGTATCAAACAAATGTATTGTAAAGTTGTAAAACATAAAATGCTTTGCTGTGAAGAGTTGAGTAGACTTCCTCCAAAACAGAGATGAAAGTGAGATGCAGAAATTGAAATAGAATTAAGGAACAGGTGATGGTGTTCTAATTGCAATGTGTATGTATGTTTGACTTGACAATAACTTTTATATAGTACGTGAGCAAACCCCACCTGTAGATGTGATGTCAGGATTGCTTGTGTTGAAGTTTCAGTCATTCTCTGTGGTTCCAGATGCCTCTGTTGCCATTTGTGTGTGCTCAAAATTCATCAGCCTCCTTCCCAATAACTTTTCCTGAACTTTGCATCTTTCCTGTAGCCCAAGAGTTGTAGTATCTCAGATATTTGATGCTTAAGATGGTCCTAAGCTCATATCACGTGGATGTGACATATCCTGGCCTACCAAATACAAAGTGTTGACGAGTTGGCAAGATAACCATCTAAACTCACTCTGTTCCTCTGATACTTTGAAAGAGGGTGAAAACATATTTCACCCTCAGACAGCCTGGCCTTTTTGCAGAAGTTCCTTCGCCTTTACTCATTGAAGTGCAGAGTTTTTCACAGCACAACAAGCATTCCCTGAATACAAAAGTGCCCTTGTGGTCTGAGCTTTCCCATGGCGATGTTGCTCATGGCTGGTATTTGGGTGGTTGGTTTGCTGGAGTTGCTCGTCCAATTGTTGAAATATCTTGGAAGTGAATGGAGAAAATAAAGCTTGGTGGCCCATGTTGAGCTGATTATTTATTGTCTTTACAGAGGGTGGTGTTGAGCAAAAGAACATATTTACTGGCAGTGATCTAAGAAGGGGGAATTCACTAGATTTGGTTCTTCCTTGGATTGTCTCTCAGGCTGAATGTGAGGTTTTACACAGAGATTCTGCTGCACATGCTGTGTCCAAGAAGGGCTACTGCTAACACAGGACTAATATTTGGATAGGCAGGACTTGGCTGAGTTGCCTGAGCTATTGTGAATGTGCTAGCAGGGCGCCTGTATTTTTGTTTGTCACTTAGTTTTCTTTTTAAATGTTTCAATTACAGTTGTGATGTTGAAGTGGTGTGAGTTTTTATAAACTGTTTCGCAGTTTGCACTCCCACTGTTTTCTCTGATGGCTCTGAGTGTCTCTGTTTATGTACTTGAAGGATTTCATGTGTGTTTTGTTAGTGCTTCGCTCTGAAGAATGCACTCTTGAGGCTTTCCCTCTTCAGTTTGCAAATGGTTGTTCAAATACGACTTCTATGAAGACTCTGGGAAGCAAGAGCGAGTTGCCTCTTGTCCTTACTGATGCTCTGAATGGAGAAAATGCTGGGAAGCTCCACTCAATTTCTGTTGCTGCTTCCTCCTCTTCCGGCATGAAGTTCTTTGAGTTTCACTTGTTTTGCCTCTGAGCCACACAGAATTGCCCACAGTGTTTTTGCTTCTGGAAAGATACAGGGGCTGTTCCCCAAAGTGCAAAGGCATAAATGAGGCCGTGTCAAAGGCTGAGGTGAAAAACAAGGTGGATGCTTGGAAGAATCATCGTAGAATCAGTTGGGTTGGAAGAGACCTTTGAGATCATCAAGTCCAACTCCACTTTGATTACCAGATCATGGCACTCAGTGCCATGTCCAGTCTCACCTTAAAAACCTCCAGGGTCAGAGAATCCA
>JAWWEV010000134.1:12193615-12203947 GCA_035583235.1 Hafferia zeledoni
CCTTTTTTCCCCCGCCCCCCCCCCCCCCCCCCCCCTCCTTTCCAGCAGCATAAGAATGTGAAAGTGGCGAGGTGAGAGAAAAGAGAATAGGACAGGGTCTAAGGGTGGAGAGAGATAGGATTGCAGATGGACTAGAGGCAGTCATGCTCCTGGGAAATGCACAGAAATGTGTCTGCTAAGATTCATTCCTCTCTATGGTTTGGAATGCACTGTAAGATTTGTGAGTCACCATTCCTGTCCTGGCAGAAAATATCTGTGAAGTCTCTGGCTGTCTTGCTTGCCCCCTGTTCATCATTGCTAATACCAATCCATACTGCAGTATGGAGGTTGTATTTCTCTTTATGTACTGAACAGCAGAATTTAATATTTACAGATTCCTCCTGTGCTGATGAGAGCCATGTAGTGTCAATTTGACATAACACAACTGCTTTTTTTTTTTTTTTTGTAAGTGTAGGATACATAAATGACCCTGTCTTCCCTATCAACCTTTGAATAATTGATGTGGCAAAGTTAATAACTCATAAATGAGGTTATACCACTGCCATCATACTAATGACACTGGCAATCCAATGGAAGATTTTATCATAGCTGTCTCTGTCAGAGTCCTAGTGTTGAAAAATTTAAGGCAGGCTGCTGAAAATACCCACTCATTTTGTTTTCCATGTGATTTTGATGCAAATATATTTCAATTTTACACAAAAATACTTTGCAGGTTTCTTGAAATTACTGGATGAACACTTCCAGTGACCAAAAGAGATGCTTTCAAACTTTACCATTTAGCTTTATATTATTATATATTGGTAATAGTATATATAGTAGCATATTACAGGAATATTAAAGGTGTAAGACATTGTTTGTATTTACTACTTGTGTTACTAAATTTGATCAGAGACAATTATGGCTTACAAGACTAGAAGGGATCACTGCAGTCTGGTCTTGACTTCCTTCACAAAAAAACATGCAACACTTCCTTGAATTACTTTCTATTTGTGCTAAATTGGCATTTAAAAGCTTGCCCTGGCATACTTGGTAAATATGAATGCAAGTAAATATGATTTATGGAAGAAAATGTTTGAGGTACAAAGAGGTGAAAGGATTTTACTTAGTCCTCACAGAACACTTGAAAACTGTGATTTCTCAGAGGCTGAGCCCAAGGCTTTAATTTCTGGTCTGGTTTTCTAATCTCTGTAATGTTTTCTTATATAATTTGTTTATTATTAATTTTTCTTGTAGGAAGAGGATCATCTAATTCAAAGTTGCCATCCGTTCCTACAGTTTCTTCAGTGCCTGAGGATTCTGCATCAAATATGAGGTGATTCTTCAACTGAACATCTGAAAAGCTCTGCTGTGCCTCGCATTTTTTGTCATTATAGTTGATATTCTGATTCCACATAACGTAAGAATGTTCTTTTGCTGATGTTCAATACTATTAATTCCTTCTTCTACATGTTTATCACTTAGACATTTTCAATATCTGTGTTCACTTTTATGAAATTTCAGTAACTTCCTTCTTGTGTTGCTAATCACATGTGTCTCTTTACTAGTATTACAGACAGGCTTGAACATGCTTTGGAAAAAGCTGCCCCCCTTCTGAGAGAGATTTTTGTGGATTTTGCTCCCTTTCTTTCTCGGACTCTTTTGGGCAGCCATGGGCAGGAGTTGCTGATAGAAGGTACAAGTAAGTTTCTGTTTAAAAAAGGGGTTTTTTTATGTGTGCTTTGCTTTACCTTGGAGACTCAGAATATCTTTGTTTGGAAGCTTTCTTCCTGCCTTTCCAAGCAATGCTGTCCACTGGATTTCACTGCCTCCTGTTCCTTCTGGCTTTTGGTCATTGTCATTGCATCCTCATTTTTACCATCTCTGCAACCTCTTTGTTTCCGTCTCATACCATGAATTCCTGTATCTCATTATGAAAGACCAACTGCAGTTGTCTCTTCCCTAGTTTTCCAGCTCTTCCAGCAAAATTGTCCCATAGAAGCTGGTGTATGAAATGTGTTTTGTGAACCTTAAAAGAAAATTTGGTGTCACAGTCATCACTTTGATCAAAATAAAGTATGTAACATAGAAAGTTATGGGCATAGACCTTTCATGTTTACTGTGATGCTGTAGCAGAAGGTTCTTGGGAACTGTCTCAGGAGAGCAAGTTCTGATCTCTCTTGCATGTGAGTCTTCTTCTGCCTTCCTGGTTTCTAACTGGAAGGCAACCATACAGGTAAGAGGAATATATTGTCAGTATTGAGAATAATTCTGTGGTACTTCTGAGAAGATGAAGGTTCATGTGGACAGCATTAGTCGTGACTCCTCTTGATGAAGAGTGGCATAAAATGATTGAGATGATGGAGTTTTCTTTCTACTGGTGGATTTCTCTGAAAATGAGACTCAGCTCTGCAATGCAGGCATTAGCATCCTCTGTTTAAAAAATCATGGCCATTGGAACACTGTGCATTTAACAGTGAACACTAGTTTTTCAGTTTTCTCATAATTTGTCTGTATCATATGCTTTGTTCACTGATATTAGAATGAAAATTGCAGGGTTTGTTCTGTTAAAGAAGAGCCTTGAATTAGAACCTGGGCCTGTTGGAGCCTCTAGTGATAAATGTGCTCATGGTAGAATCTCTTGGTTGTTTTACTTGAGCTGATCACTTGCATGAGAGCTGTATTTGCATTAATACATCTAGTTTTTTCTTAGGGAATTAAAGTTCTTTAAAACATTTTTGTAACTGCTTGTTTGGCAGCCATCCTGTATGTAGTGCTGAGTGTGGTTAACACTGTCAGAAACACAGTGTCAAACACTGCCAGGTGTTTTTCTGGAGACTGCTGATATAAAAATGAGACTTTGTTAAACTTCACTGAAATTTAAGTTATTTAGCTTGCTGACTTTTTGGGGAAGGCAGAAATGGACGGAAGAAGTGTATGAATTGCCTTCTGTGAGACTCAAGAAGATTCTACTTCTGTTTATGCACATGGACCTCACTTCAGCTGATAAACATTTTAGTGGAAGCTGCATTGTGAACAAATTTATTTCATTCGTTTAATAAGAAAAAGTAGAAAAGTGATTTTTCTCAAAGCTCTATTTGCCAGGGAAGTAAATGAATTGCATAGGGACATTTTTTCTTCTCTGAAGATAAAAGATAATCTGGTTGCAAAGTATTTTGACTGTAGTATGTGTTATATACACAGATAGATGAGTATTTCATAGATTGGATGACCAAAAAAAACCAACAAACAAGCAGAATAATTCATGGGAGTATATGAATTATCTAGACAAAAATAAACACATGAAACCAATTTTTGGTCCTAAAAATGAGTTACAGAAAAACCCAAAATAAAATGCAAATACAAATAATAATAGTCAAATTAGTTTATAAACAATTGAAAATATATATAATAGGTTACTGCTTGCACTTCTGCTAAGGTTTAGTGTGGGGTTAAGGGTCAAAGTACTAATAAGAGTGTTTGGGATGTCTGCTGCCATGAAACAAAATGGAAACTTGATTGATAGCTGGGGCTGAAAGGAGAACGCGCAACGGAGAAAGCAAAGGTCATAAAGCCATTTCCCTTCTCTGCATATATAATGACCCAATCCTTCAAGAAATAGCAAAATGTAGATACAGTGGATTAATACAACATATGTTAACCACACTTCTGATCATTCTGACATACAAACATTTATGAAACTGTGAATAATGGAGGTAATGTATTGCTATTAGCTGTATTACTGTTAGTGGTATGAAAAATCCAGTTTTCTTTTGTGTGTCGAAATGCTTCTAATCTATTGCACGTCAGAATATTTTGTGTCAATAATTGGTGCCATATAAACATGCACTTATGTATACTTTTTCCTTTTTGTAGGTCTTGTGTGCATGAAATCCAGCAGTTCAGTTGTGGAGCTGGTGATGCTTCTTTGCTCTCAGGTGAGACTTAAGGAACAATGTCTGAAATCTCTGTCTTTGAACACAATGGAAATGACAGTTAAAATTTTGCTATAAATTGGACTTTATATGTAATATGTAAAAAGATAATGCACAAGGTCTTTTGATTAAAACCAAAATCATAGTAATTGTGTCTATTCAGCTGAAAAGATATGAATGAGTTTATGTTACCTTACTGTTGAGCACTTACATAACCTTGAAGATGGTTTGCCAAAACAATTCTGTGCTGTCATTTTTGTAAGATAAAATAGGATCAATAAAATATTAAAGTTAAAGAAACATTGATTTCTGTATCCTGACATGCTGAATCCTCTGGGATAAATAGAATTTTTCCTATTGTTTAGAGGTTATGGAACAAGTGATAAATACTTCTGATATCCTGTCATTCTCAATTCATTTGACAAGGACTAAGAATTTGAGAAAAATTTAGGTAAGCAACCTTGGTTGTCAGGAGTTCGATACATTCAACACTCCCAAAGGCAAAGTGATTTTAGATATTTAGAAACTTGTTTGTTCCCATGGTTAGAAAAGAGCCAGAGCCTTAGGAACTTTCTTAAAATTGTATATGCTATTAATTAAATTTTCTTTCTGGGTTTCTTGCGCCTTTTTTTTTTTTTTTTTTTGTAATTAAATGGAAGACTGTTTTTATTGAGCCTTTCTTTTGGTGCCTTAAAAATTATACCTTTCTGGTAGTAAATTCCCCTACTTAAAACTTTAAAATAGCCTTTTTTAATGGGAATGGTATTGGTCTGGAGGTCAAGGGTTCTGACCCATTTCAAAACCTTTGACCTTCATTTACAACCCGTATGGTTTGCTTGCCTGACGAATAAGGATAATGCAAAATTAATGTTTCTTCACATCGATTTATTCGTTTTAGTGCCTATATTGCCAAATTTATTTAGAGTGTGCTGATAGACATTTCATGAATACAAATGAAAGAATCATAGAAGGTGTGAAAAATCGATAGTCTACATTGTCAATAAAGTGAAATAAGAACAATTACTTCTGGAGATTACACCTAATAGATTTTACAATGAACTAGTGAAGAGTAGTTATGTTTTCTAGTGAGGTTATTATTAATGAATGTAACCAGAACTTTGCTCATCTAGTTTTTCATCTTCCTCAGGAAACACAATATTTTTTTACTCTGAAAGGAATTTAATATTCCTTATGGAACTCCTGGAATTTAAAGGTTGTTACTTTGTGTATGACAATACTGGACATGAACATTGTATACAAGTTCTAGAATATGAACTTGCGGCTAATTGAAGTTACAGGAGAATCTCTATACGAATCTGTATAGAAATTTTACTCTTCATTCATTAATGTGTTAGAGTAAAACTAATCTGAGTATTAAATATGTATTACCATTTAAAAAAAATTGTTTTCAGGATCCATGCTGCTTGCATCCATAATTAGTGCTTGACCTTTCCCTCTTTTTTTGGTGGGGAAATCTAATCTAATCTTTCTTAAAATCATGTTGTGCCCTGTACTGTACGTCACTTGTTTGGTTTGGGGAAGTGGGAAGGATAAGGAATAAATGACGTGCTCTAATGCATCTATTTGTCATAGGTGTCACAATGCCACTTAATGCTAATCTAATCAAACTGGAGCCACGGTGTTTGCTCAGCAGTGCTGGTGCAGAGACCGAGGGGCTTCTTTGGGAAACAGTAGAAACAAACCCATAAAGTCGCAAAAGACCTCAAAGTCTTTTTAAAGTTACAAAGCAGCTGTAAATTTTGGCAGAATATGAAAAATGATGTGAGAAATGAATCTAAAATTAGCTCCAGCTGTATACAGATTGTTCTGGGGTGATAATTACATTTTTCACTTTGAATTTTCCTAATTCAAAGAGGTCAGCGTGGCAATCACAGAAGTGATTTATTTTGTTAAGAAGTGAACTGTCTTTTGCTACATGAAAGCTTGAGAGATATGAAATTGAATTTCAAGCCGACATTTTACAGATACTGGGAGGAGATGGGGTTGAGCTTGATTGATTTTTTTTTTTCTTTTTATTTTCTTTTTTTTCCTGCAAGATAGGGTGGGAAATGAAGTGATATCCTTTTGCTAAAATTTTAATTAATTTTTAAGAGGAGATGGAGAGGATGAAGTGCCAAAGATCAAAAGATCAGGTCAAAAAACAGTTTTTAATCACATAAATAATGTGGCATAGTTACAAAGTAAGTATCTGCAAATTTGATTTAAAACTTCACAAATTTGTCAGCCATCATTTTATGAAATTGAAAGATTGCTCTGATTAATCTTTGGTGGGTTTATGATAACCTCTTTTCCAAATTCATTTTAAACATCGTATATATGATGTAAACACTTGGATTGTTTTTGTCTGAAACATCTGACATTTTCCTGATGTTTATTTAGATCTGTGGCTGAAATATGTTTTTTCTTTCTCAGAAGAGCAAAATGGAATAATAATCTTTGCTAAGTAATTTTTTCATAAAGTTTTAAAAAAAAATAACCTCTTTCCTGGGCGAAGCGATTTAAAAATAAAATTGAGAGGGACCATTCTGTGGAACTATTTGTAATGCCTTGTTATTTCTTTTCTCATTTAAATTTCATATATTTAGGCATATGGAAAACGAGCATTGCTTTTGTGTCTGTTTGGTGTTTCATGTTGGTGTGTTGCTTTCTGTTTAACACAAGGTGGAAAGAGAAACAGGTGGTTTCAGATACACACAAAAGGCTTTTTCTAAGACAAAACCAGTTGTGTTTTTTGATAGACACACTACATTTCGAGACGTGTCTCTGTGTGTGTACTTACATTTCTATAAATCTATCAAAACATAAAGAATCCTTCATTTAATATTACTGCAAAGTGCTCCGGCTTATTTGACATTAATATCATTTTTGAAAGAGTCGACGTTGCATTCAAGGCCACTTTATAAAAGCGTTGTGTTGCTCATCCTAATTCAGTCTGACACACATTCCAATAACACTACCTCCCTTCCAGGGTTTAAAACTAAATTTATGGCTGAGCATTGTGAAGTGCATCATTTAAAAATGGTTTCAACCCAAAACATCTAATAAATAAATAATGTGTATGGCTACTCAGTAGCAGACTCTCCAGACTAGAAATCATTCCATCGGATACTCAACAGTCCACTATCGGAGAGGGCTGTCAGATAAATCTTAGAGTAGCTGCATTCATGTCCTGTAAATCACAGGTTATTGTCTGAGCCTTCTGCCAGGTCATCTATTCTTTTCCCATTTATCAGAAATGCATACAGTACAGTGAACCTCCAAGCACCCCCTCGTCTGGCCTGGCATCCTGTCAGGGTAATTAAAGCAGCCAAAGGAGAAGGCCTGGGCCTGGTGTCCCTCTAAATGAGTGACATCAGGTTGGTGGAGGTGCTCATGTGACACTGTGAGACAAGACTTCTGCAGGGATAAACTGGTGTCACGCCTGGAGAAAGCATATTCATCTGGAAGGACTCTGCCTGAAATGCAAGGGTACTTGTGTGAATGGAGTGCATCTCCATAAAGCAGATCTACTGGTGTGCTTCCTTCCATTTGTCAGATATTTTCTTGGAATACATGACAAAGTAGGGAAAACTGTGATCTTCCCTACTCTCTGATGAAGGGATTAGAAATATTTATTTCTGGCTCACGTGCATGAAGCATTCATCCTATTATTGTAGCTCCAAGGTGAAAAGGCACAAAATAGGTTCCATAATTTTGCTTGATGCCTTTGAATTTACAAAATCTTTGGCACTTGAAAAATGCTTCTTTCTGTAGTAAATCAATTGAATTGTCAGTGGAATATGTCTAAGAGGACTAATTAGATGGTTCTTGTCAGATTCATCTTTGATTTAACAGGGATTTTTTCTACTGGATCTAAATTTTATAGACTATAAAATAAACCTAGACTAACTGACTCAAATACTGTTCTGCTCCTGTATAATTTTCTAAAATTGGTGGAATGCTATGTAATCTTTTTAAAGGATTGCAATTAAAGTTAATGAAAACTGCAGCAACTTTTATGACCCCTCTGCCACCACTGCCCACTCAGGCACCCTCTGCACTGGTTCAAGGTATTCTGCTTCTTGATTCCTCCTTCCTCTGTCCAGTGTTGTTGCAAAAGGACTAAGGGCACAGTTTTGATAGCTCATGGTGTATGTAAAATTAGGACCAATGTTTAAATACATTTAATCTCTAGATTATTTATCTAGTAGAAATATTAATATGAAATATTGCAATATAACTACATAGCCTTAGCTGTTAGATGTGTACTGGACCTTGGTAAGGTGTATCTTTCATGAGGAGATGGAAGGGGGAAGCACAAACCCTGGTACTCAGATTTTTTTGTGAGTGGAGATACCTCTGCTCAAATGGCCCAATGAAATATGGTTGTGGTTGAACATGTCACGTGCTGTGCTGATTGCTTTGGGAGTTATTTTTTGGAGAGAAGAGCATGATGCAAAACAGTACTGTGTGCATTTTGAAAATACAACAGAGGCTGATTAGTAGAATTAAAGCAGGAAAAAATGCACTGTGAAAGTTGGTCTTACTGCTTCTCTAGGGAAACTTACAGCTCTTCAACTTCCCCCCTTCCTCCTTTTTTGTTATCTAACTCAGCTCACCAAACCAGTTATCACTGGGAAGGTGGTGAAATTTTTGCCCGGTTTTTTGCCTTAGTTTGGTCTTTCATCTCCTACTACATCCCTTTGCTAATGGATTCTGTTGCTTCTAAAGAACATATATATTTGTAAGTACAAAGTACATCTTTTGCATGGGCAGTATCTTGATCAGATCTCTGACTTTGATAAGGAATCTTAATTATTTGAACAATATCAACATATGCCATGCAGTCATGTACCCCTACCAACAATGTGATAACGTTATTTTCCCTAAGGGAGAGCAATAGGATGGGAGTTACAATTTGGATTTTTTCACACCCTCATTTCTCTTGTATCCTCTTACTTACATGTTTGTGGAATGCAGTAGGATGTTCAGGCCTTTATGAGTATCCTCTGCTCGGAAAAAAGCCTTTGTATCAGTGATCCAAATCCATTACCTCAGCACGTTCTAAAATGTGGGTAAGCCTTTGAATTACTTGAAGATTTTAGTTGATGCAGAAGATGGCAGGTTTTCAGTTGCTTGCAGAGAGAACACATTATGCTGATGCCCTATGATCTGCACTGGTTCCTGATTTACTTTAAGTGCAATTTGATGTGATGGATAACTACAGTGATTGCTATGAAGTTATAATTGTATTGGGTATAGGTTGTCTAAAGACCAGTGTTGCTGTGATGCCATGGCAGCTCAACTCCACAGATTCATCCAATCTCTTCACAATATCCTAGTTTAGATATGAAAAAAAGTGCTGTTTGAATACTCCTTATGTGCCCCAAAAGTTAGATGATGATATTTTAATCACAATGATGTTCTTCCATCTAATTACTTGATGTTATAACAGGTGGAAGTAAGTTTAAAAAGGATTTGATTATCATTTAGATGATTTTTCTATCAACTGTAATACATGCTCTAATTTCCTTTTAAAAGGCATTTGAAAGGTATCAGGAGTGGGAAGGGTTTTCTTTCTATTTAGTGTGAACTTCAGCAAATATGATCTTTGTCAAAGATTCGTGTACTTTTGCTTGAGTTAAAAACCCAAAACACTTCAATGATAGATTACTTTCATGATAAGATGGCTAGAAATATAACTTGATTAGGCAAATGAAAATGATTTAGACCTTAACAAATAAAAATTGAAAAAAGAATTTTCCAAAGTCTAAATTGTGAAGTTCAAGGGAAGATGTTGCATGAGTCATGGCCACAGGTGTCTGCCTTACATTGCTAACTTGCCTTGCAAAGTTCTGAAGGATTCAGTGTTTCTAGTTTTGTATGAAGGCATTGTATTGAAATACACTGAAAAATGCCTCACCTCTAACTGTGCCAGAGACTTTATAGTGTACTTTTTTATTCCTTGTGCTTTTTCAAAGAATTTGAAGATTGGAAGATTATTTGCTGGCCTAGCTTTCTGTAGAGGTGAGGTGGCTGTGGAAGGAAGGGAATATTCAAGATCACCTTACTCTGCTATGGATTTTTTAGGTTCTTAAGCTGCCTCAGTTCTGCTTCATACCAAGGGAAAACTGTGTAAATCTTAACTTTTGAAAACATATAATTGCCAGGCATGCTGTTATTGGTTATCCAAGCAGTAGTAGGGGCATTCCTAGTGCAATTTAGTAACAAATATTAAGTGGTCCTTGTAACTGGAACACAGAATGAAAAATCCTTATCATAATCTTTAGGATGCTATTGCATGGAATAGAATCATAGAATCGATTGTGTTGGAAAAGACCTCCGAGATCATCAAGTCCAACCCTTGGTCCAACTCCACTCCATTTACCAGATCATGGCACTCAGTGCCATGTCCAATCTC
>JAWWEV010000134.1:12225195-12240869 GCA_035583235.1 Hafferia zeledoni
CCATAAAAGTACCAGCTGCCAAGGTTCCCCAAATTAGCATTTAATAGATGATTAAAACTTGATTTTAGACATTTAAGCAGAGGTGTGTTCATCTATACAGGTGCTTGCATTTGCTTTTGATGTTTAGTGATGGCTATAGATTTGTCTCATGTCATGCCATCACTACATTTATGTATAGATGTGTATTTAGCTTGCAAAGTCTCACACTTAGAGGTAATTCCAAAATAGAAATCTGAGTGGTATGCAGTGCATGTGGATACTGTTTTCATAAAGAAATCCAAACTGCCCAAGGTGATGATCCAACTTGAATTGTTTGTTGTAAGAAAGTTAATCTAAGCATATGCAGTGTTTGGGAAAGGTGACCGAAAAGGAATATGAAAGTTTAAAGTTCTTGAATGTAAATAATGAACACAGCTTTCAGATGGTATAAACCAGTGTATTATTTCATATAGACTTAATTTATGTGAGTAAATAATTTTTACCATTGTCTCATAAAGAACTTTTTGCTGGGTACCCTTCTGGTCTGTTCTGAGAACACAGGCCTGTGTGAGGGTAACGGTGGATGATAGTCCACCAAATATTGGTGAGGGTCTTCAGCTCTGAGGGGCTCAGCTCTTAGTGGTAATCAGCTCGAGTGCTATCAGCTCTGTTAGCGCATCAGCCTCAGCCCCTCAAAGCCCAGGGAGGCTCCCTCTGCACCGAGCGCCGCACCCAGAAGAGAAGTCTGGACACAGGAGGCTCGGTGGCAACAGAAGAAGCAACTTCACTGGTGACGCCCGCTTTTATGGGCTCAGGCAGGGAAGGGTCTGGAAAAAGGGGCGGAGTCAAGCTTCCCATTGGTCAGGGGAAGGCTTGAGAAACGGACCAATGGGGAGTAGGGGTAGAACTTTACAACAACCAATAATAGAACAGGGGTAACAACCAATCGAAGAACAGGGATAAAGACCAATGGGGTCAGAGGACCTTAACCAATCAGGAAGAGTGGTGGGAAAGGCACCCTAGGGGATTATGGGAAGAAGAAACTAGGACAGGAATGACTAAGGGAAAATACAGTAGGGAAGACATATTTGTGACACACTTTGATTAAACAGCCGAAGTTAACCCAACAGTAGGGGCAATAAAAATCAGAGTCCACATTCTCATAGGCCCAGCGCTCATTCCTGGGTATTCTCGCACATGAGGGAATGTAGTTCCTTGCTTTGTTTGGAACATGTCCGTCATCTCTGCAAAGGCACAGCAATGTGCTGCGCATCACTGGCTGCATTTAGGAGGTACAAAGGAAAACCGTGTTGTAAAGCGTTAAAACAATTGTTACATTGGATGATTTTTTCAACGGATGGAAAACAAGTTGGACTTATAGAGGGTAATGATTGTTAGATTAAAAGTAGACCTTTTATAGGATGACGACTATTTTTCAAAGTCTGATCAGGCTGGCAGAAGATATTGATATTGACAAACTTAATGTAAATAATGAGGTACTGTCCAACTGTATTACATGTAAATTGAAATACAGGAGTATTTCTGGTCCCCATATGTTTGTAGTCAGTTCTTAGTTTAATGAAATATGTTTATTTAAGTGCTTTTGTGTAAAATTTAAATGTGCTACTGGGGATCCTGGAGAAAGAGTCAAGTGCCTGGAATCTGCCCAGCCTATGAAATTGGTTGTGCAAAGCTTCTTGTTGCTGGTTTATTAGTAAGTATCTGTTTTAACTGAACATTATTGTAAATTCTGAGACAGAGTTTTGGGGTTTCTTTTTTTCAGTGTATGAACAATGCCTTCCTAACTAGTTTTTTTTTCCAGGTTTTTTGATGTCAGGAGAAGTTCTGATATTGAATTTACATTATTGCAGCAATGTTGGTTCTGGAAGTGTGTGAAAGTAAAGTTTGTCACTAATGCATGTAGATAAATGGGCAGAATTACATGTTTGTTGACCTGCAAGTCTACTGCATGTGTGGAATCCTGAATGGCATAGGAGTGAGACAGCTGAGCATTGACCATACCTTCAAAACATACAGTTAGAGACAGGTGGAGCCTTATTTTAGATAAATAAGTTATCAGGGATAAAATTAATATGCTATGCATTAGAAAGCATCCTGCATAATAAATCCAGGGGTTATAAAGAAAGGCTCTGAGTAGGCTCTGAACTTGTTGAAATGTACTTGAGCTTATATGTGCAAGGCAAACAAGTGACTTTATGTTCTGCTACTCTCTTACTATAATGGAAAACCTTAAAAAAAAAAAAGCTTTAATAGGAGATATTTTTAAAAAGGAGTTAGTAGAGCATGTAATGGATTCATCTGATGTATCTTTGAGTAATCCTATGGAAATGTGCACCTTCTAAAACTGTTTCTCCTGTATAGCCAGTTTTAACTTTATGAATCCCAATGTAACTAATTAAAAAGGAAGTGTTTTTAGTCACAATATGTGAACTCACAGAATAATTGGGTTGTAATTCAATCTGTCAGCTCTGATGCCATTCATAAACTCAGGGTTTATGAAGGCCTCAGAATCTCAGGTTGAATTATGGCTTTATTCTGTACGTAACCTGAAACAATGTAGATCTTAGCATTTCATTTGTGAGACTGAGAATGTTTTATAATCCTGAAAATATTACTTAAATGTATACTTACCATAAAATTTGAATTTTGCATTTGGAGAAAAAAACTATATTGCATTGCAATTCTCAGTTTTTTATTTAGACTTTACATCAATTATGTTAGAGGTTTTAACTGTGTTTATATACATAAACTGCTTTGTATTGTGGTGTGTGTAAGATTTTCTTAGATTTCTCTTCAACTGTCCAGAATGTTTACATTTTGTTTAATACTTGCTGTGGCCCACTATCAAAATACAACTTTACTAATTGCCAGAGTATTATCCTTCAACCTTATTCATACCATTTTCTAACACAATAAAGTGAGTTGTGAGAGCTCAAAAATTTTGTATATATATTTACAGATTTTTATTTTTGAACTTCATTCTCTCAAGGCAGTTCTTACATATTGTCTGTTCTCAGGCTGCTGAGTCAAACCATGAAGGACCATTTGGTGAGAGTGGCTAACGAAGCAGAATTTATCTTGAGCAGACAGAGAGCAGAGGATATTAATCGCCATGCTGAATTTGAGGTAAGAAATTAAACGTTTAAAAAAACCCCAAACACAAAAACATAACAAGCCCACTGTGAGACTTCCAGTATGTGATTGGGGCTTCTCAGGCACAGGAGGTTCCTCTCTGAAAGGTGCTTTGCAGTCATGGGATGATTTGATAAGTTTACCACTAACTTTGATGGGAAAATAGACTGAGCAGAGCAGCTCAGTACTTGTTGAAATCTGCACACTGTAGTTTGTGGGGGAAATAATTTTATCATACCAGTGCTGCTCTTTTCCATTTAGCAAATATCACTGTATGTGTTAGAGCTGCTTAGCATCACAGTCAAGATCCAGCTGAAAAAACCCCACTTTACTGAAGATAGATGGTAACAGCCTGTGAAATGCAGAATGAGAAATTACTTTTTTTTCTTTTTGTATCATTTGCTATTTAACTTTATCCCTCTCTGAAACCACTCTCCTTATGTTTTACATGCCTCTCTATGGTTTTGTTACATTTTCGTGTTGTCACCTCACTTAAGGGATTCTAAAGTGAAATAACGGTCTTTTTTTTTTTGTAATAAATTTGTATTGTAATAAAAATATTAGCCTTTTTTTTGGATCACTTTTGCATACCTCCAATTTTGGATCTTGGTTACATTACATATCCTTCCTCTGTGATTTAAATATTGGGTAAATGAAAATAAAGCTAAATCTCACTAAATTCGCTGATATTCTGCTTAAGAGTACTTAGTGTTTCTCCTGACATGTGATACTACTTGTGGTTTTGTTTTTAAAATGAAGCATTAAGAGATTGAAGGCACATTTGTGCTTAACGTGTTTCTAAAATGGTTTTCTCTTAAATCTTTACTTGAAAAAATACTCCCTAAAGATGAAAGCATATTTGTCTTAGACAGTGCTTATGTTCTAAAGGTCATCGGTGTTGGCCCCAGGATTCAAGCTGTGCGTTGTTTAATAACATATCTGCACTTCATCTCGAGCTCGTTACCCCCTCCTGCAAACAGAGATGTTGGGAGATATCTACAGTACCATTTTGCAATGGTGAAATAGCAGGCATGTTTCATTTATTACAGCAAGGCTTTGGCGACAGTCCTGTGGAGATGAAAAGTGCATCTTTTTCCTTCGTTGCCGGATAGTCGCTGGAGTGGGACATGCTTGGCATGTTTTGCTCTGAATTTATGCAGGAGCTCCATGCATGGCATGGCATTATTGATTAGTTGAACAGCCCACTTTTTTCCTTCAGATGCAAACTACTTGCAAAGGGGGGTGTGTGTATGAAGAAAGCATGTGAGAAGTAAAGGGTTTCTGTCATGTGAATAGAGGCTATCAATGAATCCAGTTGTTCAGTGACAACTTCTCTGTTAGCCCTGTTTCAGTCTCAAGACACCTCTTATGATGTCTGGAAGAAATTTAAGATGGGCATCAACTTACATTTTTAATAGAGCTCTGAGTTTTGCTGTGACAACTCTCTAGGGTGAGGGTTGGCTCATACTTTCAGTTGATGCTGCCTTGAGTCTGTGTTATCTCAGTGTGATGGCTCAAGTGGTTTAACTCATGAGGTGGAGCTTAAACAGAAACTAGTGTACTGAAACAGCAGCAGTCTGTTTATCCATTTTGGTTTTGTTACTGTGTTGGAAAAACTTTGATCCAATATGACTTGCACAGGTGTGAAAACTGAGGATATACAGCTTGGATTCTGCCAAATGCTTAAAGAACAAACCTGGTGGCTCATGAATTTGGGCTGCTGATGTCTGGGAGACTTCAGTCAGTGTTGTGTTTCTTTGTGGAAGGGGGAACAATTAGTCATATACATTTGAGTCTGCAAGTGCCACATTAACAGTCAGGAATTCTGGTGTACTGTGTTTGATCCATCCATCCATCCATCCATCCATCCATCCATGGCATGGTCTGCATTTCACACTCCTGTCAAGCAAAGCATATTTGGCTTGTTTCAGCCCAGCGGTAATGCCTATCCACGGTGTCTCTTGTGGCCTTTTGGAGTGGTACTCCAGGCTATGGAAAAGTTGTCATTCTTCTGTCATGCCCAGAAATTCATCTGCCACTTGACTAGAGCAGAGCCACTCCATCACTGGACAGGAATGGATCTGTACTGTGTTGGCTGCTGATGTTCTGTGTGTGCAGCTGTTGGGTAAGTTCCCACTGTGTGAAAGGGTGTGAGCGCTGATGCCCCTGTTTGGTCTTGGCACTCATGTCAGGACACACTTACAGGGATGTGACAGGTAGGACTCGCAAATAAGAGCAAGAACCCTTTCAAAACAATTGATAGAACCTTTGATCTGGTTTGTTTCTCCAACTTGAGGAGCTTTAAGGAAGCAGAGTAGCAGATGTTAAGCCCCAAGCTACAGATTGATTTGGCTGGCCCAGCTGATCTGGCCACCTGCATACACCTTTTCCTGGATTTGTTGCTTCATCTTCCATCTGTTCTTGGGAAATGGGTCAAAATGGAGATGGTTTTTTCCCAGTCATGAGAGAGACTCTGCATGGCCAGTCCATTGAATGAAATACCCTGTCTGTCATGGCATATGTCCAGAAAAGAGCAGTTGTGAAAGGAAGCAGATAGGCTGTACTTTCATAAATTCTGTCTTATCATACAGTGATATGAAGCTCAGAGACTTCCCTAACCAGAGGTCACGTCTTTAGTAGTGCTGTGATATTTATGTTGTGAGTTTTTCCAATTATTTTTAAAATGCAATGTAAATGTTTTGCACCAATCATTTCTTTAGATATGTGATAGCTGGAGAAAGTGAGAAGATCCCATATACAACAAAAAGATGAAACAATTTCTTGGAAAACAGTGTGATCCTAAAGCATGTAGCGCTGAAGAACAGTCTATACAAGTGTGGACTTGATCACATTTGAAAACATTTGTGATTCTGGTAATTGCTAGTTGCAAAGCTGCAGGTTGTTTTGGGTTTTCTTTGGTGTGGTTTTTTGTTGTTTGTTTTTTTTAATGGTTGGGATAAGCATGTGTAGTTTCACATCAGAGGAAAATTTTGCCACCTGAGCTACGGGTAGAAAGGAGATGAAGTTGGCTGAGTGAGGGATAAAGACCCAGAGACAGATGAGAATTGAGGAAAGGACTATTACCCGTTTTTCATTTTTATTGAGACTTGCATGTCTAGTGTTTCATATCACATATGATAACACTGAGTCAACAAAATTCCAACTTCCAGTTTTCCTTTTAAAGATCTGTAGTGTGTTTACTGCTACCTGGTTTTAATTATCCATTTCTAAAAGTCATGACAAAAGTGAGCTTTGCAATATGTGTGCCAGGTTTGGGGCAGGTTTGCACCAAGGTACAAGGGCAGGTTTAAAGTATAAGGCAAAGTATCTTGTCATTATTTAAAACTAAAGTCTGGTATTTGGGACACATAGAGGTAGGAGGAAGCAATGGGAAATTTAGACAAGCTTCTTAACCAGGTTCTGGAGTTGCATGTTATTGTATAGTATTTGATTATAAATGGGAAATGATGGTCATTGTAAGAGGACAGAAAAACCTTCTGAAATAGGTAGAACAGGAAAGGCACTGCTGTGCTGAACACTGCAGGATGCAAGGAATTATTTGTCAGGTGACATTTTTCAAAAGTTGCACAGGGTCCAGAGGGAAAGATATCACATCTATTTGGTTCTTAATTCATTGCAAGTGCAGGACAGATGTTTTTCTTCCAGAAAGGGATTGAGAAATGTCCTCCTATCAATTCTTTCACAGCCAGGAGGAGACAAAGAAGCAGCAGCAGCTGCAGCTCATGTAAACTTTGCTGCCTAAGATCTGGTTGGGCTTTGCTCTGTCTCCATGTGGTGGGACCTTGTGTTGGTCAGAACATGGAGAGAAACCTTCCCCATAAAATAGGATGACCAAAAGCACAGGAAGAGTCTCTAAAACAAGGATAGTTTTGGGTGGGGTTAGTGCTATAACTAGATATGCAGTAAACCCTGAGTGCCTGGCTGGAATAGATTTAAACTTAAAGGATTTGAAAAGAAATCTTTTCTGTCCTCCTTGTAACTTCTCATGGCAATGCTCTCTCTTTTGGAAACTTCATGTAAAGTGTCTTGAACAGCAGCAAAATCCATGCACTACTTTTATGTCTGATACCAGGAGGGGCATTTGTCATTGGCTTGGTTTTTTTGCTGTTTCTTCCTTTTGGTCAGGAGTGTCTGTCTCCATTGGCTTTGCAAGCCCCTCCTTTGCAGTCCTGCTTCTTCAAACTGGAGCTGCTCAGCTTCCTTCATGGGAAGCTCATGGAATGTTCCACCCTACAACTCAGCAGCCTAAACAGAGATAAAAAAGTCTCACTTTGGGGCCAGGCCACTCCTTTTTTTAATAGAACATAATATAACTGTAACAAATTGTGAGCAAACCAGTTATGCTGCTGTGTTTCTTGTAAAAAAATCTGGAAAAATTGCTTTGGAGGTTAAGGATTGGTTGTGAGATGTTTTTCTATGGCTGAATACAAAGGCCACCTTTTCATTTTAGTTTTTTTCCTGATCTTTTATTCACTCCTACCTCTGTAAGTAGTTACATCTATGAAAGTGGACTATGGGGTGTCATGAGGACACCTGAGATGTGCTTACCCATTTTGCAGTGTGATTGAGCCCCAAAGAAGCCTGATGAAGCAATTTTCCACTCATTTCTCTAGTGAAGTAGCAGTGAAACACACATTTTTACAGTAAGTGTGGGAATGTAAGAATTCCTAACATAACTTATAACCCTTATAACCTTAAATTTTGGCCATTGTGCCTAGGATTTATATGCACATGTCTTTTAGGCATTTTTCAAAATCTCACCCTGAGTGTTTGGTAGAGCTGAAAATCCTGAAGAGGAGCCTCTTTATGCCTGAATTCCAACAACTAGACTTTTGTGCTACCACCCAGATTGTTTTCTAGAAATGACCTTGAAAAATGTGGTGATTCTCACTGTGCCTTAGATTATGTGTGCAGGCTGCTGCAGAGCTAGGCCTGTGGGAATAATTGGATTTGGTGTGAGGAGGGGGAGGGAATTTTGTACTCTAATTGACTTTATTTTATAATTTATGACAGGAGTGCCCATTGCCTTGGATATGCCTCCTGTCTTATATAAATCTCTCCGTGTATTTGTGGGTGAATATACATATTTATAGAATTCTAAATAAGTAAACCTGTGAGGGTTTTAGGCCTGACTGTTCAGGCATCCGTGTTTCTTCTTTCTCTAGTGAAGGTTTAGTTTGCTGTTGGATGGCACTACTGGATTCTGTCAAAAATCTGTGATACTGCCTCTCAGTGCTTGTGTAAAGTATTTTTCCATGAATGTTCCAGCAGAATGTTTTGTTGTTTGTTTTTTTTTTTTTTTCCTGGCAGATTCATTTGAGGAAAATGGAGGAATATGTATAATGCAAAACTCCTCATAGTGTTGTACATCATGGTGTGTGTGTGTGTGTGCAACACAGACAGTACTTTTCAAAAAGCTTAATATATTGGGTGGACAAGGATTCTTCATTCTGAGAAAAACAGATAGTTTGGCAGTTTTTTCAGTAAAATGTACTTGGTGCTGTAATGTACCAACTATCCTTCCTTCTTAAAGTGTCTTTAAAAAAAAAAAGTGTGGTGTCATTCTCTTGAATTTTGGGTCTTATTTCTTTCAGATTCTCGTCATCTGTAGAAATAGGAAGTGCTGGCATTCTTGTTATTGGCTGTTTCTGTTGATTAACTGAGAATTTCACATGCCTTTGCCTTTGCATTTGGTATAAATCATGTTAGGCAGCTAACTTCTCTGCATGATTTCTCTTCAATAATTAAATCTAGCATTTCCAGCTGCTGTAAAATTTGTTGCCCTTTTGTGTTCAGTTATGTTTTTTCATGCGGAAGACTTGGACTTCCTCACAGTTTTAATTCTTACTCGTTGTCAATTTATAGGCTGTGGCAATAAACAGAATGTTTTACTTCATGGCTCATGCTGAGAAACGAATCTTAAAACTGGTAGTGCCTTGACAGAGGGGAGATGCAAGGCTGGGCAAGCATTCCAGGAGTGACTTGGATGGACCTATTTGCTTTTTGTTTCCTTGGAAGAACACAAAATTCAGTGCTTCCCTTGATGGATAATCTGTATTCTGCATCTTTTCCCCTTTGGTGTACTAAGCATTAAATGTTGGTGTCTGCTATTTGTGTCATAGGAAGTAGCTAAAAGTACTGCAGATGAATTGTGGCAGAATACCCATAAGTCAAAGGGAATGTTTGAGAGCCCTTGAAGGAATTATGAAAAGGTGTTTGATGTCATTATCGTTTCCATAGGTGATTGTTACTTCTATATGTAATAAACAGTTACTGCGAGAAAGAAAGTTTTAGTCCTTGACTGGGTTCCTTTTCTTCGTAGTTTTCCTGTGTTTGTAGCGAAACCTGCTTTGTTGTGGAACCTGTGCATCAAAATAACCTTTCTGTGGCTCTTAACACATCGTTTTATATGAAGTGTTACTCGACACACCTAATGGTAGTGTCTTTATTTATGAGAACAAAAGATTTTCTAATGCTGTCAGTGTTTTTTCTCTCTGGGTCAGCAGCAAAGGTTCTTCACAGAACATACTGAGATAATGGATAGTGTGACTTGTAGGTGCTGAGTGGGAATGGAACCAAAAGTTGTCCGTAAGATCACAAAAATGTAATGGGGCAACACATAGGATGTTAAATGTACCCTCACAGAAAAATAAGACATAACCAACTTAGCTCTTTCAAATTTAAATTTTTAAATAAGTGCTGCCCTTTGCATTGGGCCCCTTAGGTGTTATAGCACCATCTGTCTGTTGGTAGAAGGAAGAAAAAAAATTGCTTTCATTTCTAGACACATTTTTGAGGTATTAAAAACAATTCACAGAGCAATGAGCATAGATGAATCTTTTTTCCATTGGAGGAAGAACCAATTTTTTCCTGCTGCAATATGTTGGCAAGCCCCAAACTAGAAGATTAAATTTCTCATATTCCTGAGGTGGCAATTTTTAGGGTTGTCTCATGTGAACCAGAGAATACTGAAATGTGGAGCTCATTTTTTGTCTGAACATTATAACATTTTCCCTATGCTCTGGCAAGGCTTGGGATAAAGCATTGCCTAATTATGAAAGAAGGAGTGAAAAATTGTAGTTTCTCCTTCACTACATTTTAATGAGCAATGGGAGGAGAATGAATAGAAAATTGCGCTGGAATGCTGAGACATCTTTTTTTATTATATCTGAATTTTAAATCAAAGTACATTACAGAAATATGTTTAAGCATTATCCTTTCTCTGAAGAAGAGAAGCTCCCAAGTGACCTTCTTGTGGTCTGTCAGTACCTGAAGGGGCCTGCAAGAGCTGGAGAAGGCCCTTTTCCAAGGCAGGTAGTGACAGGATGAGGGGGAATGGCTCAAACTGGAAGGGTGTAGGTGTAGATGAGATATCAGGAGGAGATTGTTTTCTCAGTAGTGAGGCACCAGCACAGGTGAAGTTGTGGGTGCCCCATCCTGGAAAGTGTTCCCAGCCAGGCTGGATGGGGCTCTGGGCACCCTGGTCCAGGAAAAGGTGTCCCTGCACATGGCAGGAAGATTGGAGTGAGATGATCTTTGAGATCCCTTCCAACCCAAACCATTCTGTGAGCCTATGATAGTATTGTTTCTAAAGCACCTTGGAAGAAAATGCATTTTAGAACTACTCTCTCCTGTAAACTTCTCTGATGAAACAGTAAGGGATGTTTTCTTCATTATCATTTTTCGGATATTTTTTAGCAGTTATGAGACAAACTATATGAAGGATTAGATCTAATAAATACCAACATATTGTCGAGTTGTTCAAATCATATTGAAAGTGGAAGCTGATTATTCATAACTTTATATATATTCATTATATATATTTGTATATTCATTATTTTTATGTCGTATTAAATATATTCTTGTTCTTCTTATGCTTATAAAGTTTATTGTGTTATAATTAATGCTTTGTATTTAGCAGGATCTTGTTGAGATTCTTCCACAGTTTATGATCTGAGATGTTTTATATACTAAGTGTAATTTGAAAAAGTATCCAAGAACATCATGAAGATGAGTCTTTTCTGCACAGTGTTTTACAGTGTATGAGATTTCAACTTTTTATGGCCTTGTTCACTCCTTTTATATATTTAATGCCTCTACTTATTTTTCTCTCCCTATGAATGATAAACTTTCCTTTGTTCTAAAAACTTTCTATCTCCTCTTGTAAGTACTGTTACAGGTTAGTATTTTCAGTAGAAAGTATTAATGAGTTTAATTTAATCTTCATAGCTCTGGAAGTCTTAGAAGACCAAGCTGGGGAATTCTCATTATTTTAGCATTTGTAGATCCTCAAAACCTTAAAAAAGAAAAAAAAAAAAAGTCTCTGCCAGAAGAAGCCAAAGACCCAATTTCTGTAGCCAGTTATTTTTTATAATTTTGCCCTGCTACTTTTAATGACTGAATTGGAACAGTATAGACATGAATGAAGTGGGGTAATGAGAAGAGACTGGAGAACAGCACTGTAAGCTTCTGCTGTGATCATCTGCTGGACTGGGAACAGGCATTTCTTTTTGAAAACTTACCTTTTGCTGTGGCAGTGAATCTTATCTTCAACATAAGGATGTTTGTGTATGCCCTACCTCATCCTGCCTTTAAATATATTTTTGGCATTCAGTGGACTTCCCAAGCTGGATCTTTCTTGCCTGTGTCTCGAGTGGCTTGTTGAAAGAAATCTAACTAAGCATGACTCCCCTTTACAAAAGCAATGACTCTTGGCCTGTGTGTTTATTCCTTTGTTTGCTTTTTGCTTTAGACACAGCTGTGAGTTGGCCCTTTAGAAATTTCAGACTTGTTGCCATGTGCTTCCCTGGGGTCCTCCAGAGTCCAGTTGGCCTATTCCATTCTCCTGGCACTGAGGCAGGTTGAACAAGAACACTGTAGCTGTGGCTCAGTGATGTTCATCTCCAGGATCTTCTAGACCACCTGAGTGAATATTTTCTGGTCCTACCACTTGGTCTCTTGTCATCTTTCTTCTGTATCTTCTCCGCCAGCCCTTCTTGTGGTGGTTGTGTGTTCCAAGAGCTCTTTTTACCCTTTGATCTTCTATTACCTCTACAGAGACACTTTAATGGGCTTACTGCTCCTGATTTGTTTGAAAAATAATTTATTGCTGCCTTTTATGGCTTTATGCAGTTTCCCTTCAAACTATTTTGACCTGCTTCGTTCTGCTTTTAAAACTAATGTGGCATAGTTGGCATATTCTGCTTTTCTTTGGACAGACTTGTTGAAGAATGCCATTTCCTTACAGCCTTCTTTCTCTACAGCTTAACCATTCCACCTTTTTTTCTGTCTTTAAAAAGTCTACTGATGGATGGCATTTGTTTCCTTTGGAGCTCTAGTATTGTATCTTTTCATACAATCTTGTGTTGTCTATAAAAAACCATTTTCCATGTTTTTCTGCATCTTTTTATACTCACAATACGAAACCCAAGCTAGCCAGCTAAGAAATTTCTTGCTTCAAATTAGATGGTCCCATCAGAAATGTTGTTGTTCTCACCTACTCATGAAAAATAGATCAGTATCGTTTACCTTGTTTATTATTCATGCACAGATTTTTGTGGTAGCTCATGCCAGACAATGATTCTAAAATACTCCTGACTGAAGTAACACAATGTACACAGAATGTAATTTCCTAGCAATAACAAAGCAGTGTCCACTTGTGCTCCATTGGAGATTTTCTTCTAAAATTTCTGTCCAAAGATAACTTGCATTGCTTAGATACCGTTTTAACAAGAGTGTTAGGAATTGTTCAGCTTTGATGAAAAAGCACATCTCTCCTAGGTGTTTTATTTTAAGTTGATTTGATCTAAATGAGACAAATTAATTCTGATATTGGTGCTGACGAGGTCATGGAAGATCTTCAAGGTCTGTATAGCCAAAGATGGTTTTTTTCCTCAGCATTTCAACTGGTAGATTGGACTTAAATATTCTGCTCAGTTGTGAACTTTTAACTTATTTTTGCTTGTACTTGGCATATATTTCTTTGTTATTATCTTTGGGCCTCACAGGTCTTTTTTTCTTTAGCCTTTCTCAGTTTTCCTTTTTTTTTTTTTAATTCAGTATTTAGCACATCTGACTTTAGTTGCATGGATTAAATGAGTTTTATTCTTGTAGGTTTTTTTCTCTGAGGTGTTGTCTGCATGCTCTAGATCATCTTAGTAGCTCTGCTCTGTGTCTGTTCTTGAAAGATTGATTCCTGCTGTGACATGGATGAGCAAAACTTAATCACATTATCCTATCCTGCACTCTGGATACCTAAGGAAGTTTATTAAAAAGACAAACATAGCAACACTTCCCCAGAAATACAGTCCCACTCTTCTGGAATTCAAAGTGATTTCTGATTCTTGCTCCTAGGCAAGAAATTGGTTACCCCTTCAGGAATTATTATCCCCCATTAGCATTGTAATTCTGAATCCTTCTAAAATGCTTCTCACAACTGCAGCCAGCATTGCAGGTGTGAACACACCAAGAATTTATAAATACACAATATTTGTGTTGTTTTCTTCCCAGTGTTTCTTCTTAACTTGGTTAGTGTGTGCTTGTTGATTATTCTGGGCTGGTGGCTTCATAGGACTATTTGTCATTGATAATACCATCTCATTATGGAAAAATAAGAATGAAGACCAAGGTGAACTCAAATGTCCATCATTTTATATCCCCATTTAGTTTCTTTTCTATGTTTCTTTCATCTAAACTGAAGTTCCTATGCTAATTATTATTAAGATAATTTGGCAGTCCAAGCTTCCCCTTCAGTTCTTCATAGCTCCTTCATGGCTATACAACTGAGTAGCTGAGTATCAGTAACAGTATCAGCAAGAATCTTTGTTATTTATTGTTTATTGTTTATTTTTATATATATTTTCTTGTTATTAATTAATTCTTCAGACTATTTTTTCCATATATGTTGAACAGCCCAGCACAATCACACACTGACAGGAATTGTGGGGCTAGTTTTTCCAGGCCCTTGTTTAGTATTTTCTCTTCTCTCCTTCTGGAATTAGCTCTTCTGATTCTCGTTTTTCACCCTTATTTTGGCTGCTTTTTGTTTTGCTTTTCTGGTGTTGGTCTAGATAAGTCATTATACTTTCCTAAAATGTGACTTTTTAAATCAAAGTGGTTTACTTATGTGACTGGAGAATTTGTGCTTACTTATGTTTCAAGAACTTTGATGAAATGAAAAGTTAGAGTTTACTTTTGCTGTTATTATTTGTACAGTCAATACTTCCATTGAAGGTGAAAATATAAATATCAAAAGCATTCTGAAAATAATGTCAATTACAGCATGAGATGAGAGTTTAATTTAGCATACAGGAACTTGAAACTGCTCTGATGGGTTTTTTGTTTGTTTTGTTTCTTCTAAAACAGAATGGTGAATCAAATAGCTTAAAATAGCATTAACTTTCAGATAAAATGTTTTCAACCAGTCTTTATAATTCCAGAATTAGTAGAAACATTTATGCCTTTAGATTCTTCCATCAAGGCACAGGGAAGCGAATTATTTAAAAGATAATAATAAATTTGTTTGCTTTCTGTCAGAGTTCATATCTATAGCCAACCTTGATAGAAGACCAGAATGATTTAGACAAGTTTGCTTTGGAGATTCATAACATATGCTTGCTGGACAGAATTGAGTTATCTCTGCTCTGGAGAGTAAGTTATTGTAGCAGGAGCTGACAGAGATGAAGATAACTGAGGGAAATTCAATTACCTTTTAGTGTTTTCCTTCTAATAGGATTCTTAATGTGAAAAAGATCCTTAGATGATGCGCCTGTGTTGCTTTGTGAGATCTGCTTTGATACCTGCATCCAGAATAAAGTGAACTCTCCTTTTCAGGCGTTCATTAAGGATGAAATATGCATCTGATTGCTAAATGGGTATTAGATTCAACATTTGTAGTCCAGATGTATTTGACACTCTTTTAGTAGTAGTCTTGAATATTCTCTTAATATTCTCTTAAATACAATTTCATTTTCAAAAGTAATTTTTTTAATGTAAAAATCTTGTTTATAACAGGAATTGAAGAAAGAGGTTAGAAAACTGAAAAGTGTAATTTCTGTATGCTACTAGTGCTGTCTCTGCATGTTTGTTTTCTCATTTGACTTTTCCTGGCAAAAGCACCCAAGTTGCAAATATTCGTTATGACTGACCTGAGTTCAGGCTCTTGGTTTAAAACCCATCCCACACCACTATATGTTATTTTATGTGAAACCTCTGCAGTCCTGAAGTTACTGGGGTAGAATCATAGAATCACAGAATTGATGGGGTTGGAAAAGACCTCAGAGATCATCAAGTCCAACCCTTGCTCCAACTCCAATCCCTTTACCAGATCATGGCACTCAGTGCCACGGCCAAGCTCACCTTAAAAACCTCCAGGGACGGTGAATCCACCACCTCTCTGGGCAGGCCATTCCAATGCCTGATTACTCTGGAAAGAATTTTTTTCTTATCTCCAACTTCAATTTCCCCTGGCAGAGCTTGAGCCTGTGCCCCCTTGTCCTATTGCTGAGTGCCTGGGAGAAGAG
>JAWWEV010000134.1:12266054-12311054 GCA_035583235.1 Hafferia zeledoni
TGATTTAGTTATTTGTTAGTTATTTTAACTTAAAATAAAACAAACGCGCCAAAAAATCAAACAAACCCCCCCCCCAAATGTCCCTTCCCCCCCCCAAATCTTTCTGGTAGACGATGCTGAAAATATATACTCAAAATAGAAAAAAAAAACTTCCTGTAAAAGAACATAGAGCAGAAAAGTATTTGTTGAACCAGAGGGAGGGGTGCACTATTACATTTTTATGGAAGCAAGAAAAGTATCCAGCTGTTAAGAGAGCTATAAAAAAAGGATACAGGTTAGGCACAGCTCTTAAAGTGTAGATATATGGGAATGTGATTCCATCCTGTTTCTTCTGGAGAGGTGGTAGTGAAGCTGAAGTGTTTGGGGCAGGTCAAATCTAAGATTTTTGGGGTAAAGCTTTACTGTAATTCCTGTGTTTAATACTTTTGGGGTCAGAACAATGTACCAATGATAGAACAGAATTGAGGAGATCTCCTTTTCGGTCAAAAGTTGATCTATATATCCATGAGTGCTGAAAGATTATGATTTCAAATTTCAAGCTATTGGAAGGAATTAATCTGAGTCATAATATTCCAATGTATGTTACTCCTCACAGAAAATCTGCTGATGCTCTAATTAGTGAGAAAATATATAGGTACTTCCTATGCATGTGCTTAAGGTGAAAGCATCAGAACCAACAGGAATGGCTAAAGAGACAGAGATTGGGCTGGGTCCTCAATCACATTATATCCTGCAGCCTTTATTCTTATATTCTAGTCTTCGTTTTCACAAGGAAGTACTGCTGACTAAATTTCCACTTTATCAAACTAACAGCAAAACACTCTCCAGTGAGATGCAGTGTACCTGGTTTTTGTATATTATGGTAGTTATTGTTATTTTCTATGTGAATAGTGGTTTATGGGAACTCTGTGAACTGTAGTTACTTTGAAAAACAAATGTTGTTGACTGCAATCAGGTGTAGGATGTGTGAGATCTGCAAAGATTTATGAGCAACTAAGCCAAAGCATCCAGCTGCAGATTTGCTATACATTCATTCTTCCATGTCTGAATCATGTCTGAACTAATTTTTGCTGAAAGCCAGAAGAAAGTTTTCATGTTAACTTCTGGTAGAAAAGTGAAATAGTTTTCATTTCAGTTAATTTATAATTACTCTTGACAGAAAGCAACACAAATTGAACTATGTCTTAAGGTGACATCTTTGAAAGTGCAGTTTTATCTTAGACTGATCAAAATAAGATCAGTCTAAGATAAGAGAGTGGTTGCAGAATACATGATTAGTACTGTACCACATACTTTAGTGAGCCCTCTTTGAAGTATCAGCGTGCACTGGAATGCCAGCACTTCAAAGAATGCTGCCCCCAAAAAGCAGGGTTAGCCACCAAGGGGTTAATAAAGATCAAAGAGGAGCATACATAAACTCATACATAAACAGAACTGGTTTTAAACTGGAGGTTAATAACACCATTATCTAGGACAGCAACACCTTAAAGGTGGGTTTGTCTTTTCCCTGACACGGTGCTGTATAATGTGTAGAGGGAGACTGAAGCATTTATAGTCAACATTATTTCTGGATTGCTTTTTAAATGAGGAATTCAAAGCTTGTCAGTGCTGAAAAGAGTCTCTGTGATACCTGAAACTGGCATTGTTCTCTGGTTTTGTTTGTTTGCTAGTTAGGTGGGAACAGATTTTTGGTATGATTCCATAAAAAACACAAAGATCAGGTGGCCTGGGCAGGGAATTGTAGTGTCTAATGGATGGTTGAGACAAAGAGATAATATCATAACTATTTACTGCATAAAAGCATCCAAACAGCATTTCTGCTAGTTTTTAAAATGCCAATCTAGCAATTACAGATCTGTGCTGTTTGTCCTGCCTTGTTTATACAGGGAGATATAGCATGAAACATCTGTTCAGACACACTTTCCTTACTGACAGTCACATCTTTGCCTCCACACTGGAAGAACCTTGGGTTTAAATTGTCTAAAGGTCCCCTCCCTGCTGTGCAGAGTTCCTCAGAGGTCTGGGCTAAGTCCATGCAGATGATGTGCTGAAGTTCATAGCCTGCTTTGCACATTTATTTCTTCTGAAAGATGTAAAGAATGGCATTATTCTCTCTTCTGCAAATACAAAAGTAGCCACCTCCACACGCACCTTTTGATAAAATTGTAGCATAGATAAAGACAAAAGTTCTTTTAGGAAAAAAAAAATCCTTTCTAGACAAAGCCAAATGTTTTCAAAGAGAAGGATTCAATAGGCTATGCTGATTTAATGGATTGCATTAGTGTTCTGCATAATTGATATTATGCCAAAGAAGTTGTACTCAGTGGCCTTGGGCCTTCATTATGGCCAGTTCCTGTTACTACAGCAGTGACTGTGGCAGAGATTAAAAGCCTGCTTGTGCATGGGTTTTGTTCTTAAGGGTGCCAGTTATTTCCATTTGTGGAAGTCCTGAAACTACGGGATATGAATGTCTGTGTGTGAGGAAAATGAAGATAACATGAGAAGGCAGAGACTCTGCTATTAGCATGTGAATCCATGGTATGTCTTTTTTGGTATCAGATATATTCTTCCTCATCCTTTTGTGTCTTTCTCTCACCTCCACTTTTTTCCCCCCATACTTTTAGTTACACAGTTGCTGGTGAGGCTGCAGAGTAAACAGGTCACTTACATGAAACAGAGTCAAACCAATGAACTCTGACAATACCACGTAGTTATTGTGGTTCAGTTTAGTGTGGCTGCACAAATTCTTGTGTGAAGGCAACTGAGAGAGGGAGAGGGAGTAGAACTGCAACTGCTTTTGCAGTTGAAGAAAGTGTAGGTAATATAGGTGGTGTTTTCAAGGATCTCAGTGTGCTTATCAGGAGTTAATTAATCTTTAATGTTCTGAAGTAGATACAGTATCAGTGAAGTGCTGTGAAATACACACGTTGAAGTGTAGCTGGCCGAGAAATATTTTAGCTGCAACTTTGACTTAATACTAATCAAATCTTCTCCTGTGTGCTTTGGTAATACAGGCAAAAAGGGAATCAGATCAGGAACCTGATTTACTGAAAAACAGTAATTTTCCTACTGCCTCAGTCCTCTGATTTAGGTTTACCACATGGCAAACACTTGGGCATGGGATCTCTGCAGGAAGTGCTGCTGAGAACTTACTTTTTAAGTTATATTTTCAGTATTTGCTTTACCATCCTTAAAGGTCAATGTTTTATTTTCCAAAGTATGTTATATATTTTGATCATGTTACAAATCAATAATACATCTAGATGTGCACAAACCCTTTTTTAGCTGAATGTTTACAGACACGTAGGTAGTAGCATGCTGATGGTGTGCTCTGGTGTAACTTGCTTCTTTAGATCCCAGTTTGTGAAAACTCGTTACAAGAAATATTGAAGAGTTTCAGAAAACATTTTACTTGCCTTTTGAAATTGCATTTTATTGAGTCAGTTAGTAGAATATACCTTCATTTCACTATTACATGCAAAATATGAGAGATTTTAGTTAATATTGTGGACATCCAGCTGTATGAAAATGCAATGGATTTCAATTTACAAGATAAAGCAGCCTCCTACATTACGTGATGCCCTGTACTTCAACACTTTTATATTTTAATTGACAATCAAGTCAATGCTGAGGGATGAAAGCATTGAGAGCAGCCCTGCCAAGGGCACTTGGGGGTGCTGGTGAATGAGAGGCTGGACGTGACCCAGCAATGTGCACTCACAACCCCGAAAGCCACCTGTGTCCTGGGCTGCATCCAAAGCAGCGTGGCCAGCAAGGTGAGGGGGGCGATGCTGCCCCTCTGCCCCGCCCTGCTCTGGTGAGACCCCACCTGCAGTGCTGCATCCTGCTCTGGGGTCCCCAGCACAGGAAGGACATGGACCTGTTGGAGTGAGTCCAGACAAGGGCCACCAGGATGATCAGAGGGCTGCAACACTTCTCCTGTGAGGAAAGACTGAGAAAGTTTGAGATGTTTCGGCCTTCTAGCAGCCTTCAAGTACTCCAAAGGGCTATGACAAGCCTGAGGAAGGACTATTTTGCAAGAGCATGTAGTGATAGGACAAGGGGGAATGGCTTCAAACTTAGAGGGCAAGTTTAGGTTAGATACTAAGAAGAAATTGTTTCCTGTGAGGGTGGTGAGACACTGGCACAGGTTGCTCACAGAAGTTGTGGGTCTTCCCATCCCAGGAAGTTTTCCCAGCCAGGTTGGACTGGACTTTGAGCAATCTGGTCTAGTGAAAAGTCTCCCTGCCCACAGCAGAGATGTTGGAACTAGATCTCTAATAAGGTCCCTTCCAATCCAAACCATTTTATGATACTGTGATTCAAACAGAAATTCTTACTGGTGTGTGGGGGTTTTTTTGTTTGGTTTTTTGGTGTTTTTTGTTGTTGTTGTTGTTGTTGTTGTTGTAGTTTTTTTGGTGTTTTTTTTTTTTTTTTTTTACATAGAAAAAATGTTTCTGTATCCCACAGAGAATATCTGGCTTAAGTTCTTGAAGCATTTTATGTGGAAGCAAAAGTCATCTAGATTTAGACCAAGTGGTTTTCCTGAACAGCATTAAAATAATCTGGCATGTTTTTCCTTTAAAATTGGGCATCACTATTTGCATTCTATGATTGCTCTTTCGTGCAATTTAGAAGGAACACCTGATATTCTGCATTTGATCAGCTATTGCAACCAAAGTGTGTGATAAATTATAACCAGAAGTTGTGGTAGACATGCGGCTGGTGATGGAGAAATCACAGACCTACCTTATTTCTGGTTTCCTTTCAAATCTTTGCTGTTGTTACTGATGAGTAAGTGATGTTCCTGCTCTGTTTTTTGCTATGAAACAAATTCAGCCTATGTTTGAGCACTTACACCTTAGAAATTGTCATCACTGATTGATTGCCTTGCTGATGGTCTTAGTGGAGATACCAGGCATTGATTAGTCTTGGAGATTGACTCACCTGCTTAACTATATAGTTAGAGTTCCAAGGAGCAGTGTGTAATCTCAGAATTTATCTTGGTATCTTCACGTAGGTTTAGCTGCTTTTAAGTTGGTTGCAATTGCTTTTCATGGTCAGATGTTTCCTTGCCCTTAAGACTTAGGATAGCCTTCTAGACAGGAGAGGTCTTTAAGAGCTCTAGTCATCCTCTGTCTTTGTAGATGATTTCTAAAACACTGTGCTGTTTTGCCTTCTTTTCAATTTCTTTGTTTCTCTTTTCTGTGCTGTATTTGTTTATTTGCTACTAATCTAAGGATTTGAATAGAGGCTTCTGTTATCTGGTAGGCTGAGTTACAGCCCTGAGACCTCTTGAACTATTGCTTTTGTAGGTTTGCTTTTTCTTTCCTCTTCCCCACCTCACACAGCCCCTTCACAATCCACATTGGTGTGCTGACTGTTTCTTTTCTGGGGTCTTAGAGGTAGCAGAGTATCTTGAAATACACAATAGATAAGACGTTACCAGAAGTGATTCTTCAGCAATTGCACAATCCTCTTGTCGTTCTCTGGGACTGCTTAGATTCAATTTAAACCTATAGCGTATGAGGACCAGTAGGTAATTCCCATACCTAAAATTACTGTGCTGTAACACCATAATAAAGCTAGTACAGCAGTTGGTATGTTTTGTCTCCAATTGTCTTAATCTTTGAAACTGGTAGGAAAATTGGCTTCTTGTTCTTGGAGTGAAGATAAGTCAGCATTCAGACTTTTTCCCATTGGTCACAGTGAAGTGACTTTTTTTTCATGACACGAAGTCCTGAGGAAACAGGAAGCATTCAATTTTAATCTCATCTCTGTACAGTTTTAACAATTAAGTTAGTTGCATGGGAATGAGGAGCAAGAGGAAGGCTTTATCTCAGTTCTGAGCACATAGCCCCATAATTTGGGAAACTGTTTAGAAAATAAAGCAATATATTTTTTTTGCTATTTGAACGAAACATTTAATATAAAAGCTTTGTTTCTATTTAGTCAATATTGTTACTAAGGAACCACTGATTACTGTGCATCATGTTATAGAGGGCCCTGACAAATCCATGCATATCATATGATTTATAATTCATAAATCTCTGATCCCCTGAGAAATGTTGCTCTTCCACTTAGACTAATTGAGTACTTATGTTCATCGATCCAGTCCATATAGCACCTTTAGTCCATATGGCAGCCTTTAGTGTGGGGCTGGAAACTTCTGCTGTCAAATGTCCCCTGTAGTCAATGCTGCCATAGCATTCCCAAAATCAGCTTCCTTGACCCCTTGCTGCATAACCCTTCAGTCTGTCAGCAGTCAGTTCTGCCCAATCAGAGCAGCACTTGAGTCTGTCTCCCCCTGGCTGCAGAGGTACAAAGTCTGTGTGGTGCAGTACTGCCTTTTGGGGGTGGGACTGCAGTGGTTAAACGATCTTGCTAGTAAGGTGGTGTTCTGGATAGAGTGTGGTGTAGTATAGTGTAGTATAGTACAGTACAGTATAGTATAGTATAGTATGTATATAAGCTATGTAGTATACTGGCTTAAATTGGTTCTCATATGCAGTTCTCCCAGTAGCTGCTCTCAAAAATGGTTCACTTGTAAGAATTAATTTATTTTTGGCTTTGTGAGGGTTTGTTGGATGTTTTTCTATGTGTAGGGAGTAGATAATTATTATTCTTTTATCTCCTAATGCAGTGGTTGCCAATAGTTACAAATACTCAAATACACAGACTAATAGCTATGGTGTAGTTGTTTGTGAATAATCAGTGCACCATCAAAGGAGACAGAACCCTATGCAAATTTGTATGCTGAACTGAAAATAAAAGTAGAGGACTAAAGATATATTGTGTTTCAGGATAATACTTCATGCCTGATCATTGTTACCTATTTTCCTAATAATTTTAGCGTAGTTTTGTAGTGTGCTATAATTGTAATTGTTATCCAGAAGAATGGCATCACTTAATTCTATCAAAACTGTGGAAAGGTAGATGAATGACAAATTAATAATTTACCATCTTTGCATAATACTGTAGCCCAGACTGGCAGAAGGATTGATGGCAGAAGAGGTTAACAAATTTTAGCGGCTTCCATTAGCTTTTCATTGTCATATGTTTGTGGTGCCGACTGAAATAAGCTTTGTAGGAGATCCCAGTCGAGGGAACTAATTACTCGTGCCGATTGCCACCCTGATGAATAGACCCTCATTGTATCATTCCCCTGAAGACGAGGAGCAGGCTGTGATTCACGACTGCATCCTGGCTGATATTTGATAATAATTTCAACAGATAAATGTAGGAAGGCAGAATGATGAAGTGCCTATCCATGCTCTACGACTATCAAAGGCATGCACATAGCCAGCTGTGTTCTGCCTTTTTTCTATAATCACTAATGGAGAATTTTAAGTTATTAATCGACCTCTGAATAAACACATAGCTTCCTGTGTTCTGTAATTTCTCTTTGGTTAATTATTCCAAAATCATTGGGTTTTATAACTAGAGCATTCCAATTTTAGCATGACTGTAATACAGACTAAGTGTGAAAATAAGATACTTGGGAATTTGATTCCAGTACTTCAGTATTTTTCTGAAATTAAGAAATCATTAAGATGAAGACTAGCTTTGTCTTTTCTTTGGTGTTTAAAAAAGGCATAGAATTTTAATGAAGAATGCAAAGATAGTCTCCATTTTCATAAAATTATTTTCAGTTGGAATGTTTAATGTCTACAAATTGTGTTTGAGAGTAGGCTTATGCAAGTCATTTTGTCTTGATTCACCTGAAATAAAACTAATTTCTGCCTTTAAACCTCAAAGTTAAGAATGTAGATACCAAATATTTTTAACATTGTGTTCTGCAAATTAGTTGTGGCTAATCATTTGTCAGTGTTGACAGGTATACTTTCTATTAGCTCACGGATCAGAAATGGAATTCATACACATTTTCATCTATTGTTTTAATACCAGCTATGCAAACAAACAAAACCAGTGGGTTTTAATTTGGGCATACACTTTTTCAGGATATCATGGCTATTCCACACCTCAGGCATTTTCTGTTTGTTCATTTGCTATACCTGAAATTGGCATTTTTTTGTACATTCTCTGGGCTAAAATGCTGTTTTACAGTAGCATTCATTTATGATCATCTAACAAGATAGTAACTGGCACTTATATATGACCATATTAAAAAGATCTACGTATATTTAGAGGGTACAACGGAAAATAATGAATTTGATATAACCATTTCTAGATGCAATTTTTTAAAAGTATGCCTTGTATGTAGCAATTATTACACATCATAACATGTAGTTTTTAATTAAATGTAAAAACACAACTACATAAACCAGAAATGCAATCTGATTTGCTTGAAAATAGATTGCTGTTTCACTCTCCTGGAATGGTTTATTTAAAAACAGTAAATGGAAAAGAAATGCATTTTCTAGTGTTGTTCTAAGCCTCAGGGGCTAAATGTAATGAATATTTTAAGAGATTATTTTAATTAAATTCCTGCACATCTAAACAGAGTAATATTTTATTATCACATACATAACCATGTAACTGAGGTATTCATTAAAGTTAACACTTTCTGGACCAAGAATTCGTGGCATGATTTACTGACCTTGTGCAAAAAGGCACAAATTAGGAAGAAAAATGAAGGGGGACAGACTTTGATTAATATAGGTAATGCTATACCATATTTATAATAGCCTTTTCCCTATTCTGGTTTATAAATGCAGTCACTGAGAAAGGTGCCCTGCTGAGGCTGAAATGAGGCTGAAATCGGAGCACATGCCACTAGAGTGTGGGGAAACTGATCACACTGTCAGCAATTCATTTCAAAATGATGTATTTAGTGCTCATTTCACCTTCCAAGAAAAAAGGGAAAGGAGTTCCTTAGACTGGAAGGTGATATTGTTATTTTCAAGGACATACCTAAGTAAAAGATTGCAGAAAGGGGGGGAGGTTCAGAAAAAAAGGCCAAAGCAGCGCAAACAAGGAGAGCTTTATGCCGAAATGCAGCGCTACCATGCTGGTTGATAATTGCTAACACATGTGGCTCCTCTGTTTCATTGTAGTCGTCCTCGTGAGTTCTGGCGCCTCGACTACTGGGAGGACGACTTGCGGCGCCGGCGACGCTTCGTGCGCAACCCCCTCGGATCGACACATCCCGAAGCGACACTCAAAGCCGCCGCCGAGCATGGTCAGTGGGGAAGCTGCTGCGGGCCACTGGCAGCAGGTTACGGGCCGTGGTAGTGGCAAACACCACACCTTCCTCCTTGTCAGGTGCTGGGAAATGGCCCCAATTCCCCCGGTTTTGTCGGTGCGTTTCAGGCCACTGTTGGATACAAAGATAAACTGTTGGGGTTTGTTAAGCCCCTTCATTCCATCTTAGCTGAGTGGCACCCTGTGCATACTTTGCATGCAATGACTGCCAATATAGTTCTCACTGAGCAGAAGAAAAGTGGATGCAGTTTTGCCATTAATCCCTGGACACACTTTCCTGTAAATTACCTATTTATACTTCAGTAACTTCAGGAGAAGGTCTTTGCTGTTCACAAATCCACAGCCATTATTTCAGGTGGCCTTAGCACTTGTCTGCCTATCACTGCAGGTATATTAGAACAAAAATAACACTTCTACAGCTAAACTACAGATATTTGCTCATGTGTAAGTCCTCAAGTTCCTCTGCAAGAATTTGCTACAGAGTAAATGGTAGCAAATGGTGAGATGTAGAGCTATTGCTCAAGCAGCAAAATGGTAGTGATGATTTCTACCTGGTGATTTTAAAATGGGAGATTGCTTTTTTTAACAGGATTTTTTCCCATTTTACGATCAGGGATTACTCAGTTACGTGTGCTATGTCTGTTCTAGAAGGGAATGTATTTACAAAACTAATACCATAGTTTGAGGATTTGGTAGTAAATAAAAATATAAACAATCAAACAAAAACATACCTAAAGCTAGTGAACTTTGGGGTTTAGTATAGAATTTTATGTCTTTGCAACCTAATGAAGATAGATTAATAAGGTGGGAAAAGTCTTTCTTGTATTTAAAAGTAATTTACTTTTATAATAAAAGCTGAGTACCCTTCACCTTGAAGGTAAATGTCATGGGATAGAATAATTTAAATTTGGGGTTTTTTTTTCTGTTTTAGTTTGTGAATTCCTGCATACATACGTGCACACATACACACACAAATTATCTGTGGAGGCATAAACTTCTTGCTAATTTAAAATTACTAAGGCTCTTGTATGAATATAAAAGAACATCACTGTTGTAAAGTTAGTTTCCATCAGGCATCTTAACCTCTTGCACTCAGCCTTAAAGAGCCATTTCTGGAAGAAAATGTCTACAATATGTCAGCTGATATAATGCCAAATGTGACATCAGTCCTCTAAAATAAATGACCATACAGAGAATAGTCAATAAAGTGATCTGAAAGCAATGTTTGTAGAGCCCCACATCTTGGACTATAGAAAGAACAAGATGTAGAATTAATTAACCCATTTTTTTGCTTTGGGGCTTGTTATTCTTAATACTGGGTGTTGTTTCTATGCCATGGACTTTAGGGGCACTGGGTTCTTTTTCTGTTTAATACTCCATGGACAAACAACAACTGCCTCCTTTAATATTATGTGTACTTTAAAGTAAATAGATCTTGTCACAGTTCTATGTGTTCTACTTATATTTTTGTATTTAAACTGTTTATCAAAATTTAAAAAAAAAATATTTTTACTGAAAAATATTTAAAGCAACAATTTATATTTGCATAACTAATTCTTCCATAAGTAAATGCACAGTAATGCAACTATTTGTATTTCATACTAATGTGATATTTTCACTAATCCATGCTGTATTTCAAGGACTATGGTTCATACTCAGTTTGTAATTGACAGGACTACAATTTTTGTCAATACAAAGGAAGAGTGAATATAAGTAGCCCTATTTTGTAGGCAGTTGATAGGCATAGCTGGTAACTAACCCTGGTAATTTAAATAGACCTAATTGTGTTCTGTCTGCCTTTCTGTTCAGATTTTGACATCCTTGGCAGTCTTCTATTATATTTAATTTCCTGATGTTGTTTTATTCTGAATTTAACGGTGTACTGCATTTGTTATCTGTTGTCATTCTTCATCTACCCAGTGAATATTCTGGTTTACCTTAAGTCATTATTTAGTGGGACTTCTGAAAATATACATAGTTGCTGTGAGCCTGAGTGTGTGTCTATATGCAACTGCCTTGTTCCAAGACCTTCCACTAGCAAGGTGTAAAAGCGATGACCAAAGTACAAATTCAAGTTCAACTGGAAGTTATAGATAATGTGTAGGAATACAAAGGTAATTGGGGTTTTTATTGTTTCATTTTTGTTTTGGTTTGGGGTGGGGTTTTTTGATCTCAGTTGTCAGAAAGGTTGACTGGAGTGATCCCATGATCTATGTCTTTCTTTTCAATATTAACCAATTTCACATCAGAAATTCTGATTTGTTTCAGATTTTTTCCAACCAGACTTTCAGGCTCTTTTTTTGTGATGTAGATCTCTGTAGAATTCACAGAATGTTTGTCCCAGTTATGGTTTCCTATCAATAATTTATCATTAATTTTTCCATTTCAATTAATTCTACATGTCTCTGAAGCAAAAGCATTTTTGATAATGTGTAAAAGGTTCCCTACTGCCTATTTGAGGTTTTCTCAAAACATAACAGACTAAAACCTAAAATTGGACATAAGGGATTTTGCCAGGAGGGAGACAGGGGAAAATAATGCATAAATAATGGAAAAAGTGCTATTGCAGTAACCATGCTTGGTAACATGACTTCTAGCACACTTTTCATTAGAAGATACACATTATCAACTGCTTGGTATCTTTCAGATACAACCAGATGTGTCCTCACCCCAAAATGCTCACAATGCAAGAATCATCCCAATTTGCAGCTGTGAAAATGATTCAGAAACAATCGGAAGCCTCGATATTGTTCAGTAAAACCCAGAGAGAACAACAACAATCAGCTCTGTTGCAGCCTAGTTATGTGTCTTAGTAGCAAGAACCAATCTTTTCCAGGGATTGATTTGATTTGAAGGAGAACCTCTGGTGCAGAGGTGGCAGAATAAATACCTGAAGACTAATGTTCTCTGTTCAGACAATCAATACCAGCCCCATGACTATACTTCTGGCTACCTTCTAGTTAAAAACAAATTTTTTAATTCTGACAATTTAATTGCCATTCCCAAGTTCACATTAACTTGCTTGGGAAAAAAAGGCTTTAGGTAATTTTTCAAAGGGGGAGGAAAAAAAAAAGATCCTTCCAAACTGGCTATTTATAAAAGTCAGTCTAATAGTGTATTGTGAGGAAAGGAAAGAGAGGTGAGGATGGTTTGGTAGAAAGTTTGGGATGGAAAGAGTTAACTATTTTCTCCCTTTCTCCTACTATTTAGAAATGAAACTAAAATGCTTACATAGATTTGAAAAAGATGAGTACTTTAAACCTGTTGGTATTTTTAACTTGATCCCCAAATACAATATTTTGTGAGAGAATTTTTAGTTGCTAGAAAATACCTTATCAAGGTTTTTAAACAGTGATTTATTGGGGTTTTTTAATTGACATTTTTTCAAAATTTGGGGTGTAGTATTTCCATCAAGGCAATAGGTGGAGTTCAGGGCTTTGTGGCTTCAAGGGACAGCAACTGATGACCGACAGTATTGCAGCTGACTGGTTAGTTTTATTTGCCTCAACTCAGGGGATAAAAAAGAAATGTTAAAAATAACATTCAGACTATCTGGCATGAAAGTGGTTGGTTTTTCCATTGTTATCTTTTTAAACAAATGGGAAGAGTAGAGGGAGCCCTTTGTAAAAAAACTAAAATCGTGGTAAGGGTTTTTTTTAATGCACCTTCTGCTTGAATTGCTTTTTCTAGTATATTTTCCAGTCTTAGAAAAATGCAGTAACTTCTGTATCATGTTTTTGGATATTTTGTTTCTCAAATGGCTTTTAAAAGCTGTAGTTTGCATGTAAGGTTTAAGCTGTAGGGAAACAATTCAAAGTCATGTGTCCTTCTAGGAAAGCCTTGAGCTTGGTCAGCAACGTAAACCAAACTGTTATTTTTATGCCCAAGCATTCCAGAGATTCAACTGGAATAAATACAACCCACTGCAGATGCAGAGATGTGTTTGCAAAACAGTCCTTGAAGAAGCTGAGTCTGACCGAGCAGTTAGGGAAGGATTGCATGGAATTACACTAATGAATTATAATAATGAAATTGCTGGGCTAGATGAATGCTCTGCCAGCAGGCTGTTATGTTCACTGTGGTACACAGGCCATGCCTTGAGGTCTTGGTCTTGAAAAGGTGTATGAGTGTGTGCTCAGATCTGTAGGACTAGAGCCAGAAGCTCCAGTCACCCCAGCAATAGGCAGGCCTGGCAGAGAGTGTGGTTGGGGTTAGAAAAGGCAGAGCAGGGTTTGGGACCTGAAATACGAAATCCAGTGTAACATCTCTGTGTGCATGTATGGGAACTGAGTATGCCACAGGACATCATGCTCTGACATACGGATCTCTGACCAGGATATGCACAAGGAGAACTAGACTGTGGCCTACCTACATAAGTGCATTTATCCACAGAAGAATAGGTGAATCCATGTGGATTGCATTCTGTTCCACAGAGATTCTCACATGAGCCTGAATGTGTTATTTGAAGATACAGTGCTTTATTCACGTCATTACAGAAGAAGCAGGTTCTGGTTCAGAAGGGGATGTCTCTCTGCCTTACAGTAGCTGGTACCTGCAGGTGTGCAGACAGGCTCTGCATCTTCTGTGCCTCTGTGCACGTTTCATGCACCTCAGGAAATGTGGGGAACCAACATCATGTGCAAAGTGATGACAGAAATTAACAAAAATGAACAAAAATAATTTATGGTCTAAAATCTGTTATTAAAGAAGGTAGTTACATAAGATGTAAGTTTTTGAATCAGTATGATATCATTAGTTGCGTGAGGAAATAAAATCTGAGTGAAAAGGATGAGGTAGGAGATGCATATTTCTGTTATCCAGTCATCTTTGGTTTGGAAGTTGCCACACTGATTTTATTTTTTCTGAAAGACTGAAGGACATAATAGCATTTTAGGCAAGTTGTGCTAAGTATAGAAGCATTAAGCTTTAATTTTTGGCTCTGAATTGAATCTTAAATGAGAATAGGTAGAGGGCTAGTGTGAAACAACATCTTCAGTATAACAGATTCTAGCAGAGGAAGCAAAAAATGGCAGGTCTGTACAGTGCAGATGGGGTTTTTGAAACAACAAATACAGTGTGCCTGCATTAAAAATAAAAGGACACAAGAAAAAGGAAAATAATTTATTATCTTGGACTTCATCCTGAGGTGGTTTTTTTCTTTTTACTTTTTTTTCATCTTCAAGAGAGTGCTGGTAGGGCAGTGAATAAGAGTGCATGTGGTGTGTGTTAGTACACTGATGGTAATTTTACTGCTGCTAACTGAAAATCCTCAAGGGGGAGTTAATTACAGGAAAACCTTCCTAAATATCAGCCGCATATTTTCCATGACAAGAAGATTTTCAACTCACATTGAACAACTCCAGAATCTGAGTTACCATTATTTACATGAGCACTTTTTGCAAGAAAGTAAAATTTGTGTTTGTACAATGCAGTTAAAGCTTTATGGTAATTTTTTTTAAGACTTGCTTACAAGGGGCAGATATTGCTGGGGCAGAAAGGATCATGCACACATTGCATTTTATGTTGTACGGCAAGTTAAATTCCCTTTTACTTGTGTTTTTGTTTGGTTGGTTTGGGGAGAGGGTTTTTGTTTCCTTTTTTGTTTAGTTTTTGTTGTTGCTCTCTTTGGGTTGTGTTTTGGGGTTTAGTTTTGTTAGGTTTTTTTAAGATCAAGGCCTAAACCAAACCCAGGGTATTTGGTCAGGTTTTTATGTTGTTGTAGTGGTTTTTTTATTGTTAAGAGTGTTGGGGGTTTTGTTGGGCTTTTTGATCGGTGGTCCTTGGATTTCTTTTTTACTTTTCACTTAATGGAAAAGTTTTATTATTTGCAATTTATGTGCATATATTTAGTTAAACAATTTAAACTTTTTATATTGCCACCGGGGAATTGCTGCCTTCTGTAAATGTTTGCAGATTAACATATTTTTAGAGTAAGCCCGTGGAGCTTCAAATCAAGTGTGGCAGCAATCAGAGCGAGCAGCAACCAGTGTGTTGAAGTTAGTTGGTCCTGATGTGTTTGGCGAATGTTTTTCGAACACGGCTGTGCCATGGGTATTCTCAATGTATCTTTTAAGAAATAGTATTTTTATTTTCAACTTAAAAAAAGAAAAAAAACCCAAACACACACACTGCTGTGTTTTGGTATTTTCCCCATCAAGAGGTAACTTAGAGGTAGAGCAAGTAATCGCCTCTTTTTATTTGCCTTTTTGCTTTTTTCCCGCCCACTTTTTTCTGTTTTCTTTGTTCTTTCTTTTCGTATTTCTTATTAGGTTTTTGTTTTGTTTTGTTTTTTCATTTCTGCTGCTGTGAGTTTGTAATTTCAATGCCCCGATTGGGAGGGGAGCTGGGAGCGCTCCGTGCGGGGCGGGGGCTCAGGCGCTCCGAGCCAGCGAGGGCTGCCTGTTCCCTTCCCTTCCATGCCGAAAATCCCGACGTGAGCGCAGGAATGCGCTGTGAGGACGGGGCGCCCCGTGCCCCTTGGAAGCAGGTGCACGCTTCCAGCCTCCAGCCGCCCTCCCGGGGCAGATTCGCCCCCCACTGCCCTGCATGGCGGGCTGGGCGCTTTTTCTCCCCATAGAACCCACGTCCTGCTCCCGGCGGGCGCGCCGCGAACGGGAGCGGGAGGGATCCCGCGCCCTGACTCCTTCCCCGCCGCCGGGGGATTCCCGCCGGGATGCCGCGGGAGCAGCCCCTGCCTGGAGCAGCGCTGAGCGGGTTGTGCCGCCCCTCCCCGGCCCCCTCTCCCTGTTACGCTGCCCCCGGCGCGCCGTCCCGGGCGGGTCTCGCCGCTCTCGGCCCGCCATGCTCCGTCCCGGCGCTCCCGCTGCTCGAACCGTGGGTTTGGGAGTCAGGTTATCACATCGGGCAGTCGGGACCTGCCCCCAGCTCAGCTTCCCAAGGAAGGCTGCAGCAGAAGGGAGTCCGCTGTATCCTTTTCTCCTCTGTCATAAACACTTGAAATAGAGTTAAACACTGCGGAGAGCACTGGATAATTTTGAGCAGGCTTAATAGGATTAAAACTAGATGTATCCTAACATTAGAGGATTAACACAGGTACTTCCCACAGCTAGTCCTAAACAATTTTCTTCCTGAACTTTAATTAAAAAAAAAAAAAATACACTCCTTTGTCACTGCTGGCTCTGAGACCTGACAGACAGCAATGTGTGTCTCTTTCATTTCAGCTCCCGATGAGGATATACTTGTTAAAGGAAAGCAGTCCATCAAAAGTCAAGTTTTAGGAAACCAGAACTCAGAAAGTGAGATTCTCTTGGAAGGCGACGATGATATCATGTCATTCATGGAGGAAAGAGAAGTGGAGAACTTAACGGGTAATTTCACCTATCTCATTTTCTCCTCAGCTTCTTTAGTGTTCAAGTTCTGATCTCCCAGTCTCTTCAGTGAGTCATGGTTTGGGACACACATTGATAAATTGTTCCTTCCTATAATTGGGTCACTAAGATAACTTTCTGTGTACCTCAGATACTGAGGGTTTATTTGAGGACAGTTGTGCATTTTCTTTCTCTGCCTTTTATAACCTCCTTGCTTCTGCAGTAGATGTCCATATTCTAGGAAACCCCCACCTTAGAGAAAGTAACTCTACCTTGAAACAGGCTTCCTTTGTTTTTAATCTCATTCCACTCAAATCTCTAGACCTAGTGGGCAATTAGGCAAGTTGTCTGTAATTAAAGGCTTTTGAGACCTTTAATTTTTTTCCTAAGTCTATAAAATTGTACATATTTGTTATTTACTTGAGTGTAAAGGATTTGTACACTCACTGGATTTAGCGCCTTTAAACCCCCAGATTCCCCCATTGAAGTTCTTTCTCCGCAGACCACAGTCTCCTTAGACTTCACTGCTTTTTTTTCTTTCCCTCCTGAAGACGAAATAGTACTTCAGATCATTGAACTTAATTAATTTTACACAGTCACATGCAACCTTTGCTGATGTTGCAATTTGAGTGGAGTGGATCCCTTTCTCTACAGTTCAAAATGGAGAACTGGAGTAAGCAGTGATTCGGGTACTGGGAATTACAAAGCACCTTCATTGTTATTTGAGGAACAGAGAAATTGCAAAGTTCTCTGTATTCATTTGCTTCTCATCTGGTATCCCATGTACATTTACTTTGGAGAAAAATGTCATTTATTGGATAATTCTGGTTCCCTGAGAAGCTAGTAGTATAATCTTACATTGATACGTATCATCCATATGGTAATTCACTTAAAATGCTGGGAGTGATTATTTATTGGCATTTTGCTTATCCATGAACTGCATTCCACTCCTTTATTTAAAAAAAAAAAGCATAATGAATAAATAAAACTTACATGGGAAGAGTTTAAAGTAAAATAAAGGAACAGGAGAATGATGCAGTGGCATTTTCTGTATACAAATCTTTTATTTTTTGCTTTCTACCAGGAGCTTCCTCCTCAACAGCCTTCATGTTTCCTTCTATTATTCATTCCTTGGTTCGAGTAATACATTCATACTGTAATAGAGGTGAAAGGGGAGTTTAATTATATAATCTTGACAATGGCAATAGGATTAAGAAGTAATCCTCACTAATAAAGTGGTGTGGGTTAGAAATGAAGTGGAAATTGTCAGGGGTCTTCTGCAGGACCTGGACTGCCCCAGCTTCTGCAGCTGTCTGCTTGCCCTGTAATTGAATGTCTGCGAGTGATTGAAAAAATGTTATTTCTCCTCTGGATTACATGCTAATGTACAGGGGGCAAAGGGAGACAGCAAAAGAACACATAGCTGCTTATTTCATCCATTTGTGGGGGTGAGCTTTGGGAAATCATGGCAGTTCCACAGCTATCTCATGCCCATCTGCAAACACAATGTATTTGTACATTGGGAATAGAGGGCAAAGCTGCTCTGATCTCAGCAGAGCATCTCTTCTTTTGTCCTAGTGGCACACATTGAGATTGATGCGAGATTAAGGACCATCACCCTCCTAACAATCGATGGAAATAACAATTCATCTGAATTTTTTGTCAGTTATTCTCACGTTGATTACCTGAACGTGTGTACCTCATTTATAGATGCTTTATTAAAACAAAATTGTCTATGTCACTTTAATATCTTCCACTGTTTTACCAAAGTCAGATAATACTGCAGCCGAGTAACTTCATTTCCTTTACCTCTTAATCAGCTGGATGACAAATCTAACCTGTTTTCTTTCTGAATGTGTTGGTTTATATAATAGGTTCTGCATTGTCAGATCTATGCTGAACCTATTGTTTTCGGTAGTAGTCTGATTTGTCCCTGTGATAAGCCCTGTGGAGATGTGATTATTCCAATAAAAATTCATTCAGTTGGAAACCGGCCCTCCAGCTGTTTACTCCCACAGTCCCTGAGCTACACTAACACTGTACGGAATCCTTGAACAATATTTAAAGTGAAATCAAAAGCATCTTTAAAACATTTTACTTTAGGCTCTATAACATTGTGCAACCTTAACAATAGAGTTCTAGCATCCATAAGGGAACACTTTACAGTTAGACAACTTTCAGCCTTGAGTGCTATGTTCATGTCTATGAAAGGCTGTGGAAACTTTCCAGTAACTAAAGAACACATCAGACAGTAAGATTTCAAGTGTTCATGTGTGCAGTCTCTGTATTGCATATAACAGAAGGTATGCAACTCTCGAAGTTTCTCAGAAGCAGAATGTGTCTGAGTAAAAGCTGAATAGTGCCATGCTAGAGCCAGCTCTGTATAATGTATGCAGCAGTTTGCAATTGTAGCTGCTTCAGCGTTCAGCAGCACTGAGACAATGCAAATCTATTACATATGTTCCTTTCTGGGATAAAAAGAGTTTTGCTCTTCAAGGAAGAGCTATGCCCTTTCCTTTATTTTAATGTTCTTGGCTTGAAAAGCGAATAATTTGCACTTGCATTCTTTTCAGTTTGAACATTGTTGGTGTTTTCCTGCTTTGGCAGGTCCAGTTGCCCTCAGCACACCAGCTCAGCTTGTGGCACCCTCAGTAGTAGTGAAAGGCACTCTTTCCATCACTCTTTCTGAGCTCTACTTTGAGGTGGATGAAGAAGATCCTAGTTTTAAGAAAATCGACCCAAAGGTAAGAGATCATTGACCCTGAGCTCTGAGAGATGATGACAAATTACCCAAGACCTTTAATTCTTCACTCGACTTCCTTTACCTCTATTGGTCTGCAGTGTTCCTGCTTTAATAACTTTGTGACTGACCATATTTGTTACTGAACTTCACATAAGTGACACCTCCTTTCCTTCTCCTTTTTCTCCCCCTCCCACAATTCGACCCTACTTGAATGTTAATTAGCTCGCTGCAAATAAAGCTCCAGGGAGATGTCTTAAATAAAGACATCTTGAATCACAGGCCTGTGTGAATTACTGCAAAGTTCAAGGAGGCTTTTAGCCCAAACGCTTTGTTTTACTTTACTGATTTTATATGATGGCAATGTAACGTAGTGCTAAACTTCCTACTCTCTTAAGTTCTCAGTGCTTTTGTCATATTATTCTATAGCAGATTTTACAGGGCCTGTTATTATTTATTGTGCCTAAGTAGAAAACATAATTGCCCTCCTAAACTATTTCTGAACTGACTTGCTAATGCCCACAAACTTTATTTGCTCTAATATGCTTTTGTTTAAAATTGGTAACCTTCAGTAAAATTCCCCTTTCAAAGGGAGTATATTGTGCAATTAGTTTAATAACATTGCACTTGAATGTTTTCTACAGTATTATAGCAGCGTTTCAAAAGTAGGACACAAATGGTAAATATTCTTGCATCCCAACTTAAGCACAGTCATGGCGCTTGGTTTTGTAAATATCTGCTTAATATTAAACAAGGTAATAATTTCTTTGTGAAGGATACTATTGGAAGAAGTGGCTTTCTGCTTGTCTGTAGAGAATACCTTGTGTGTTAAGCATCAGTTCAGTTCTTTGTTCCTACCGAGTAAATTGCTCGTGTCTGTATTAAAAATGGCATTGGTGGATCTGAAAGCTGGGATTATCAAATCATATCAAGGATTAAATTTATTTTGAAAAGCAATGCTCTTAAATTGTTAGAGCTAGATTTTAATATAAGCAATTAACCAGAATTGTTTTATGTGATATCATAAGTGAGATTTAACTTTTGGTCCTGAAGTATTTTCGAAACATACTGGAAATTATTTCAAGTATGAGACAGTGCTTAAGATTTTTATATACTTACTCCTTTCATTATTTTTAACTAAAAAAAGAAACCCAAAAAATTACAAACTGAAAAACAATTAATGGTGAAAAGGATATACATTTAAAATGTAAAGTCACTTTCATATGCTACTGTTACTGCAGTTTTCATCTAAAATGTTCTGCTTTGTAATGCATCGACATGAGGAAGGTCTTACCAATTTGCATTATTCTGCATTTTTTCCATGTTTAGCACATGGAGTGTTTGAGTACAGTTAGTAATTCTTACCATTCCTGTTACATGTTTTATGGAGCATTGACGCACAACATATGAATTCAGCCTCCTTTCTTTTCTCCTATTTTTGAGTATTTGGTAGTGGTTTTTTGGTAGTGTCTATGAGCAGGCATTCTGGTTTGGCTTGACTTTATCTTTTATTCTATATCTGAGAGATTTTGTTTGGATTCTTATAAAAGGAGGAGCTGGTTTCATGAAATATTGGCTACGCCTCTTATATTCTGCTTGTGATGTTACTTTAGATGGAGGTCTTAAAAAAGACTTTTTGTAATGTCTTGGGGGCAGGGGGGTGAGGGGCCTAGAAATAAAATCTGAATAATTTCTTGAAAACCAAGTAAGCTTCCAAAGCAGCTTGTTTTCAAGCCTTAACGCCTCCCTGTCCCACCCTCTGCTCAAGTCAATGTACCTTGATAGCGGTGACTGGAGCTGCTGTAGAAAATGCCCCTTGGAAAAAAAAAACCACAAAAAACCAAACCCCAAACAACTAATCCGCTGTAGCTCAGCAGGCCTGCTTAATTAATGAGGCTTCATCTGTTTGATAAATTTAAGTTCCCTGTATATTTGTCTAAACTACTGAAAAGAAAACATTGTGACAAGTTCCTGAAGGGAAACCTGCTTTACGTAGTGATAGCATCGGCAGCGATACGATCACAGTTTGTACGCGGGGTCCGGGCTGTTTTGGGAAAGAGAGGGTAGGGTACCCACGCGGGCTAAACTCGTTTTGCCAGGTGATGCAGGATCACCGCTGGGGGAAGGCGCTCCAGTGGCTCCACAGGAGACTTGTGGAGCTCGGCCGGGGCCGGGGATGCGGGAGGTGCCCGCCCGCCGCCGGGCAGGATGGCCCCGCGCACCCCGCTCCATCCCCGGGCTCCTGCCGCCAGGGAGAATTCCACTTTTAACTTAAAGGCAAAATCAACCCATGTTTGAATGGTTATTTCTTTCCGGATCCGTCCAAAAAGAAACGAAAGTAGTCCTTTGGGGGAAGAACTTAGATTTTTTTTTTTTTTTTTTTTACCTCCCCCCCAGCCCCTGAAAGAACGTGAAAACTTGAGCGAAATGCTCCGAACCGGTGCTGTAATCTTTGGGGAGGCTCGGGCGCGTTTGTAAAACCTTAGGAACGCGTTCCCGATAAAAATCCTGCCAGTATTTCCAAGTCGTCCTGAGCAAGCTTAAAGCGAAATCGCTACGGGGAATCAGGCAGAGCTTCGCTTTGGGAGAGGGGGCTCGGGCAGGGAAGGAGATCGACAGAGAGCGCCCGGGGGCCGGTGTAGGATCGGGTGGTTTCCTGACGGGTTCCTGCTTATCTCCTGGTCTGACTATGCTGCGGTGCGATTTTATGCTGTACTTAAAAATCTGGGGAAAACAAATGTTTGTTTAAAAAAAAAATCGACCAGTTGCTCTAAATGGCATTAATTATTCAGGGTAGATCTATACTTCCTTCGTGACAAAGTCAAATGGATACCCCGCGTTTGCTCAGGGAAACGAAAGCAAACGGCACCGATTTTTTAAAACAAAATACAGCGCTTGGGATTTACCGGGGAAAAATAAAAGGAAAGAAAATTTTAGGGGAAAAAATTAAAGTGGCGACCGTAGGGTAGGAAACGGCATGCTCTAATTCTGACTAAATTGTGACGAGCTGCTGCTGTGCGATGCTCCATATATTTACAAGATTTAGAATGGAAGTGTAAAGTACTGGAAATATAGCAGATGTTGTCACACTCTGAACTACATAACATGTAAGATTCTTTCTTTCTTAGATGCACTTTTTTTGTTTGTTTGTTTGTAAATAGAAACTAGACGTTTGGTAAACGTCAGTCAATATGCCAAACGAAGGCTTGGGCTAGGTGTCGCTTTTAGACTATCTTTACATCTCATGTTTTTGTTTCTTTAAAAAAAAATATTTCTGATGTTCAGAAAGAATCTGCTTGTCTGAATTTAAGAACCATTCACGAAAAGTCAGCATAAAGTTAAAGTAATATTTTTATTACTATTTGCAACAAGTCAGTTGTGGGGCACATAATCTGACCTTGGCACCGAAATACATTTAACATCAGTAAAACTTTTTTAAAGGGAGATTTGTACATATAGTTAAATAATTTTTCACTTGGTGACAACATTCAGGCAAACAAGAGAGCATAAGAAAAGGACTATACATGGATTGGAAAATGTACCTTTCGGGTTTCGTTTTGAAGTTGCAAAAGTCCGATCGCTTCTTTTTGTGACTTTTTAAAAATTCACATTGGAGGACAGGAGGAGAGGCTCTTCCTTTCTTCCGTGCAAGGCGGTGAGAGTTTATGCCGGGAAAACCGTCGGCAAGTTTTTAAAGGCCGAGCTGCAGGTGGGTGGGGGTGGCGGGGGCGCGTGTCTTTCGCCGCCTCTTTCCGTCGTCGTTTGCGTTAAATAAAAAGTTTTTTAGGCGCTGTTGTTGTTTACGGAGGGCGAGTTTTTGTGCGCGGGGGTGTTAACCCTATAGCTTGTCGAGGCTTTTGGGATTGGTGAGAATTTCTCTGGCTAGCCTCCAGGTCTGTTTGGCAGCGCTTTCCAGGGCCGAGTGGGGTTTGCCCTGAAAGAGGTCTAGGTTGGGCAGGAAGTAGTGGGGGCAGCGCCGGCACTGCAGGCAGGAGATGAGCTGCAGGAGGATGCCGTTCAGCCGGTCTCCCAGGCACGCCTCGTCCCAGTCGGTCTCCCGCGGGTGCTTCTCGCACTCGTACAGCAGCAGCGTCTTCATGTGGTAGTTGTTGAGGGGCTGCCCGGGCAGTTCCAGGTGCCGGTCGCGCAGCGTCTTCAGCACCGAGAGGCACTTGTTCCGGCAGCCGCCCATCAGCAGCCGGTTCTCGGCCTCGCCGAACTGCAGCACCCAGGCGTCGCTCTCGGCCGAGCTCTGCTTGCCCGTCAGCGAGTAGCACTCCTTGGAGAGCAGGTTGAAGCCCTCCGCCTTCACCTCCGCCACCCGGTTGGGGCCGGGCCAGGGGATGTGCGGCATGGGCCACTGCGCCGCGCTGCGCGGCCAGATCCCGGTGCACTTGAAGGCGGGCGTGATCTGCACCACGTACCGCTCCCGGATGCGGAGCTTCACCTCGCTGGTGTCCGCGATCATCTTCACCACGTCCCGGTAGCTGCACTTGTCCACGGCCTGGGCCACCAGCGTCTGGAAGCGGGAGCGGATCTTGCGGGCGGACAGGTAGCCCGAGGCAGTGATGAACTCCACCCAGAGGGACATGCTGCGCTTGCGGCCGTCGCTCAGCTTGAGCACGGCGCAGCCCGGCAGGGAGCCGTCGTCCACGAAGTTGAAGACGCCCATCTGGTTGAGGTAGAGCACCACCTCGAACTCGGTGGGCGAGATCACCTCCAGCCCCTCGTAGCGGGCGTCGATCTCGCTCAGGGAGCTGATGAAGCGCGGTTCCTGCACCTCCACCTCCTTCAATACGTCCGACACGACCTTGCACACCTCCCGGATGGTCTTGGCGATGGCCGCCTTGCGCGCCTGGCAGCGCTCCGTGTAGTATTTGTTGAGCTGGTAGACCAGCTTGGCCTGCGCGGCGATCATGTTGGGGCACAGGTCCGGGCTGTACACCGGGCTCTCGCAGTACGTTGAGGGATCCAATGCTTTAGCGGTGGCTGCAGCTTTGCGGAGGGCACCAGCCAAATCGTAGAGCCCCACCGCCTCCGGGAAGAAGGCGGCAGCGGTGTTCCAGTGAGAGCAATTAAAGAAATCGGGGAGGGCGGCGAAGCACAAAGGAGCGAAGCCCAGCGCTGCCCGGGCGAGAAGGAGGAGGAGGAGCAGCGGGACGGTGCGGGCTGGGCGGCGGCGGTGCCGGAGCCGATGCCGGAGCGGCGGGGCAGCCCCCGCGGGCTCCCGGAGCGCAAAGTTTTGGATGGCGATGGGGGCAGGGAAGTCCGCGCTGCCTCTGCGCTCAGGCGCCCACCCCCCTGTGCAGCGACGAAAATCCTGTTTCAAGAGTTCATGAAAAAAAAAATTAAAGCCAGCAAACAAAGTTCCCCAGGACTCGCAGAAGGTCCCCGCAGAAAAGCCGGTCGGCGGCGAAGTTTGAAACCGCACACGGTACGAGAGGAGGAGAAGAATGCGAGCAATGCCCACAGCGGAAGAGTGAACTCTCTGTCTGTTAGTCTGGCTGCCTCTCTCTCTCTCTCTCTTTCAGTCCGTGGCACCGCCAGAGATGTGCATGAGTTTGGCTGCCGCTCGCTCAGACTGTCAGGGGGTGTTGATGATTTCCCTTTTCCTGCTGGAGGCGTTGGCTGAGCCCGGCTCTGTAGCTGTCTCTATCTTTACGCGCAGACGTGTGCACTTGGTCTGTGATCTCTCATTCCTGTCCTGCAGCGCTATATAGATTGTTGTGAGAGAGATGTATTAGAGAGTTGTTGATGTTGTTGGGATTTTTTTGTTGTTGTTTTTGTTTTCTTTGCACAGACTGTGTTTTATCCTGAGCCGGGAGGAGGGCGTAGCTGCCGTGCCTGGGATGGCTTCTCCTCCCCCTCCCCACCCCTGAAGTGCGCGCCGAGGCTCCCACTTTCCGCGCCTGTGCTGCAGCCGCGTCTGTCCCTGTCTGTGTCTGTCCGCGGCGCTGCCCCGGGCGCTGTAGTTTATGAATGGGGCCGCGCGCGGGCGCGGGGCGGGGCGGCCCCGCCAATCGCCGCCGAGCTGTCAGCGCCGCGGCCAATCGCGGCGGGCGGCGGGCACGGCCGCGGGGGCGCGCACCGCGCGCTCGCACCGGGTCCGGGCCCGGCGGGGAAAGGGGCGCCCCGTCCGCTTCGCGCTCCCGGCTCGGCCGGCCTTGAAGCCGGGATGGGCTATGGGGGGGGGGGGGGAGCCGGCAGGGTCTGAGCGCCCCGCGACACGGCACGGGGTGGGGAAATAAACCCCCCAACCCTGCACCTTGGCCGTAGAGGCAGGTGAAGGAGAGGGGAGCGCGCTGCTCCCTCCGCCTGCTGCGAGGGGACCCGGCGGCAGCGCCGGTGTGTGTGTGCGGGGAGCGGGGAGAGGCGGGACGGTGCATAAATCGTTTACTCCGCTTAGTGCCGGGCTGCAGCAGTGAAAGTGAGACCGTCGCCGGGGCGGCGCGGCACAACCTTGTTTTACTGCCCCCAGTCACCTTAATTCAGATAAATCTCGTGCCGTAAAGTTCCGTTCATCCTCCTAAAGCGCGGGATTGAGTTATTCGAGAGGAAACGGTATTTTATGCAAGTTTGTATTAATAAGAATATTGAATGATTTGGACATAAAGCCTTGTAGCTTATGCAGCTCCGTCATGTCAGCTCGGAGGGAGCCCCCGGGCAGTACCTGCTGCAGAGCGTAGCCAGGACTGTTTGTGCTGCGGGAACTTAGGCTGGCGGGAGGGCAATTCCCACATCCTCAGTGCTGTGTGTCCCTGGCGGCTGTGCCTCGCCGGGGCCGGGGCCGTGCCCGTGCAGGACGCGATGCGCTACTCCCTGCGGAGCCTCCCCTTAACCCGCTCCGCTCGCAGCGGTTGGGCTCGGTGTTCTTGTTCTTCCCTCCTTTCGCTGCAGCTGGCTGATTTTAATAAAGAAAACATCGCCGTCTGTTTTCTGTGTGCGTTTAAATTAGAAACATGTCTCGTTGCCGACCATGGAAGAAGTAAGTATGAACGTGCCCGGCGCCGGTGCGGCTCCGTCCTCCTCGAGCAGAGGCTCTGCTCCCTGTTTTCCCTCCGTGCCGCCGGGGCAGTGTGCGCCCGGGGATGGGGTCTGTGCCCGGTGCTGGCGGGGCCCGGGCGGGCGGCGGTGTCAGGTGTCCCCGCCGGGCCCGGCCCCGTCGGGAGGGAGACGCGTCCAGGGAAGGCTCCGAGGAGAGCAGCTTCAAAGGGATGGGGGACAGGGGACAGGCTGCCACGGGGGCAGAGTCGCTGGCTCGCAGAGGCGCTGGCGCCGCTGCTCGCACGGTCTCTCGGAGTCCCGGGGATGCGCGGGCTGGAGCGGGGCTGTCCGCCCCGAGGCGCGGGTAAGTCCCTGCGGACCTGCCGCTTCCCCGAGGCCGCTCGGGGTGTTCAGAGGCCCCGTCGGAGCGGGCGGCAGCATCGGGCGGGCATCGCTGCGCTTCGCCTGCGCGGAGCTTCTCTTGGCGGCTCGGCTGGCCGGGCGGAGCAGCGAGGGTCCTACGCCTCGTCTCCGGACGCCCTCCGGCACATGGAAGAAGAGTTAGTTAGTGCTGCGAATGAATCACTTTCACACGCCCCGTTGAAGCTGCCTGGGCGCACTGCCCCCCGGTCCGGCGAGGGGCTGTGCACATAGGCCCTCCGCGCAGCGGTGCGCAGGAAGGCTCCGCAGGGTCTCGCTTTCCGCAGCCCTGGCGTTCCCCGCGTCCGGGGCACGGAGGAGATGCCGGAGCCGTCAGGCGGCCCGGGCAAGGGTGGGGGACGCGCATTCCTGTTTTCAGGGTAAAAGGAGAAGGAGGGGACGATTCCTCTCTCCCCCCCCCACCCCCCCCCGTCATAAAGTGTCTAATGATGTCGCGTTACGAGTGTTCAGATTTAAAACAATTCATTACCAATTTTCCTGCCTGAGGTTGAAGCTCTAGTAAATAATAAATCAGCTAAACAAAAGCTGACTTTAATTTATTGCCCCAGCGCTAATTAGAAACATCATTTGAGCAATAAACTTAAACACTTCCAGCAAATAATGCACGTGAAACCCTTCTCTCCCGTGTCTGGGCGTTTGTGGCCGCGCTGCATTAAGACCAGCTTCATCTGTGGCGGAATTTGCTCTCACCGGAATGAATAATTGAAGGAGGAACAGGATCCGAGGAAGCTATAATTGAAGAGCCCTTGTCACCTCTGCTTTTATGTATGTTAGTGTAGAAGTCCATCAGCAGCTTCTTGATGGTGTATAAAGCGAAGTGGCATCCCCTCCAGCAGCAGGAGATACTGTATTCCATTAAAAAGACCGTGTGCCTGTGTGTGCCGCAGAGAGGGAAACTCTCAGGGCTAAAAGCCACTTGAAGTCTTCAGACCGATTGATCTGTATTCTCTCGTTATAATCCGTCTCATCATACTTGAGTTAATGAGGCAGGGGCGGGGGTGATCTGATGGTCCTTGACAAATTCATTAGGGAGGCTGCGGGACATTTTATTTGACTGTTAAACATCGTGTTTGTTTGGTTTAAGCAGTGCCAACATCAGCATGCCGCTGCCTGGAGCTATAGTGTTTTGTTAGCAAGGGCTTCTGTAAAAAGATACTGGAAAGGGGACTCGGTGTGCAGTGTTTGCTCTTGCCTTGGCTCCTCCTGCCCCCTCCCGCTCGGTGCGGCGGGAGCTCGGGCTGGTGGAAATCCAGGCGTGATCCGTGCCACGGTGTTTTCTTCACGCCGAGGATGGCAGAGTAGCAGCGAAGAGCTGCTATTAAATTTGCAAAGATTTTTTTCTTCTTTTTTCTTTTCCCTAAGAGAACGCTTTGTATTTGTATTAACCCTTAAAACAACAAAAGATGGAAACTGAAAACCGGTTCAGAGTTTTAGCAATATACACACAAGTTTCTTGCTGTGTTATAGCATAGTTGCATTTGATTGCCTAACCAGTTTATCTGTGTGGTATATGTTACATATTTCACAGCCTTTTTATTCTGGACATTGTATTTTAAAGTTTCTGTAACATGCTATTGATATAAGGTGTAATTTTTTAAGGCAAATCAAAAGTTTAATCAAATTGACTTGAGGCTATTAAAGGATTTCTGCCAAATCTGTCCTTTTTCTCTCCCTCGGTGAAAGGGAGAGGGAAAAGGGAATTCGGGAACAGGTGCTCCCAAAAGGGATAAGAAATATTTTTAAGAATAGCATATGAAATCTGTAGGTGTATGTATGTGCTTTGTTCATGGCAGCTTTGTACATGAGACCTGGCTAGCATTCCATTATTTTCTAGTAGTTGGTCCTCTCTGTCCTTTCATTTAATGGAAACAGTTTTGCAGAAAACAGAATAATTAATCTGCTCATGGAACCTAACATTGTATTATTTTTTTCCTGGAGATCAGTCTTCAAACATTTTCAGCTTTAAGTGTTTTGTAGGACTCTGCTTCCATTTATAGAAGAACAGTATGGGAAAAGAGCTAGTGCCCTTTGCCTGTCATTTTCATACATTCCTGCACTGCTGATGAAGCTTGAACTGCTGCAGGGAATGTATGGATTTGAAAAGAAATGATTCAGTAATGCACGTTGTGTTTCTCCGCAGCAAAACTGGGTTAATGGTTACAGCAAAGGCTACTGTGGGTTTGACAGATAAAATTCCTTTTACATCTGATGGTGTACAGTGTGTACCTTTTCCTGAAAGTCATGGCTTGGCTTTACTGTCTGCTGATCTTTTCTGAGGTCTGTGTGTATGAAGTTAGTTGATGGCACATACTGGAAGAGAAAAGATGATTTCATTTCTGCACATGTCATTAATGCATCTCGTCAGCTGAGAGTGTTGCATAAATCTCGTACTTTTCCCCCTGAAGTTTGAATGGTATTGTAATTAAATAATTTATACGTGTTTCTAAGTATCTCCTTTCATTTCTTCAGTGAAGAACTACTCCTTTAAGTAGCTTTTTTTGTTTTCCTGTTCAGTCTTAAAATGTGAATGCATTAATAATCTGGTGTTTAACCATAAGCAATCTGTTGATGAGGGCTTTTTCTGATGCTTTGAACCTTGTATTAAAGTTCTCTTTTCTCATGGTGACTAATGGTGACTTCTAGCTGTGAACTGCTTTGAATACTATTTTCTGTTTTGTAAGTTTGCCCTTAGTAAATTGTCAATCAGAGAAAATCAGACATATGCACTAAAGAAGAACACTTATAGGGCTTTTGTAGAATTTTCTTCTTATTAAAACTTCCTGTGGGCCTTTTGTTTGGATGCAGTTGGAGTGGGTACATGCTGTTTCATCCATTAGAAATAACCAAATTTGTGTGTTGGCTGGTCTTCATTTATTATAATTGATTAACTGATTAATTACATTAATAGTATAACTTTTAAAAAGTATGAGAGTGCCAGGATTTTGTCAACTTGACCTCCAGTTGAGTACAACTTGAGAAAAATATGAGATAGGCTACAGAGGTAATGTCTTGTCTGATTCTTAAAATGCTGTGAGGCTAAATCACCACATCTTTATAAATGTGAAAATTAATAAGGCACTATAAGCAATATTCAAGTTTTGGAAATGAAAAAAAAGCATAATTTGCAGGTGTTTGGACACAACTTTTCTTTGTGTCAGTGGCTGCGCATGATCACAATGTTTAATGCCTTAGATGTTCACATCTCTGTGCATACATCTAATCATGCCAACAAACAATAACCTGTGTAGTTTCATTGGTTAGACAACTATTTTAAAGATAAAAATCTTCATGCAGCCTAGTCAAGATGAAGCTTATGTGTAAGTTAAACTAAAACTCTCTTAGCTATACCCTTTTAAAATGTCTATTTCTGGCTCCAGAATTGAAAGCTTCTCGTTTATAAGTGTAGGTTTTTAAAAGTGCTTTCTCAAGTACCACATACAGCATCTGCTCCTCTGCTCCTCGCCAAGCACTGTACAGGTTACAACCTTTCAGTGAGTTTCAGTGAGGGCAGTTTATACAGGGAAAGACTGTTGTGGCTGGAGGGAACAGAGGGGGCTCAACCTTCTCAATAGCACTGGTGACCAGTGTGGAATATATCAAGTCTGTCTCTCTCCTCCCTGTATTTTCAGATTATTTTGTTTTGACTTTATATCTGACAGGAAAGCATGCAAGTTTTAGTTCATTTAAAAAAAAATCCTGTTTGGACAGTCTTCTATCTGTTCTCTCACTCAAATAAAATGCACAGTTAGAATCCTCTGCTTTTCTGTGTATTGTACTTCACAGCATTGAAATTTTATCATTTGAAACTACTGTGTTGACATAAAAGTAGTATATTACTAGTTATAAAGTCATTGCAGGGGTTTTGTTGCTACTTCTAATGAGAGAATCAAATGATAGCTATTCCTATTTTATATCTTGCTGTGCATATCTTATTTCAAAATAACTTTTTCATATTAATATGTTTTTCTCTTTTTAATTTTTCTTACGAATTAGGTAAAACCTGTGTGCAAAATAATTCAAGGTACCATCTCCTGGTAGTGGAAAGGGGAAACTGTGTTGGCTCAAGTAATGTATAGAAGCCATCTGCATAACTTAATTGAAATAATATTTGGTGATCTAAGAGATGGAAATTGTTCCTTTTCTTTAACCATCTGAAATAAAACTAGGATGTAAACCAGCTGTCTTGGCCTATGGAAATCAAGGTTCTGCCAGTCTGTTTCTTTTCTTCATTTTCTACTTCTATCTTCCTTTATTATCTTTGTATCCCAAGGAGTCTTTCTTATTTTCTAACTGGTTTTGTCTGCAACAAGGAGCTGGGTTGGTGTGTTTAAATAGACTCTGGATAGAGTGAAAAATCTTTGATCTATGGCTATGACTGCTTCCAAATGATTTGCTTGCTGGGACTGGACACTGTCCATGCCCTTTCACTTCACTATCAGATAGGCACACAAAAAGGACTTGACATGCTACCAGATGCATAGTTAATCATTGCATTAGCTCTGTAAAGGGGACCATCCAGACTCAATTAGGTCTACCATTTTTAACTAATGTTTGCCCTGTAGTTTGTTTGGAGTCCGATATTAATTCTAACTGCTGTTCTGTTTATTTAAAAGTGCTTAACACAGTTCTATGCTTTTATTTTTGAGGAGTTTCTCTGCATTTGTGCTATTTAATGTATATTTAGAATGCCTGACTGTTACAGTGTAACAAATATTGCAGTGTAACATATCTGAAGTTTTACTGAAAAAAGCTTTTGTCTTTTTGTAATTTAGAGGTTTTCCTTTCTCAGTACTGATTTCTAAAAGCAGATTTGAAAAAAGCTAAATGCAGCAGCTGATACGTGTTGAGGCAGCTTTCAGAAGTAAAGCTTACAAGCATATGTAGAGTTTTGGAACTGACTCTTAAGCTTTGAAAACCAAACATCAGCATTTTTCCTATCACTCATTTACCTAAGAACTCATTCTTATATCACATGCTTTTGTGTGAGAAGGATATTAAGGGTGCACGAGTTAAAAAGGTTCAGCTGCAGGGTAAAAAACATTAGTTAAATTATTGCTCTGACTCTTGCCTGGGATTGCCAGGAGTAGTGTATGTGTATTTACATTAACAGCTGTTATCTGTAAGCACTGAATAAAGAGCATTGAAAATTTCTAGCTTTCTCAGAGTTTCAGAAAAAGTAATATTAATTGTAGTTCGTAAACGTAGCCAGTCCCTTCATAGTGTGAGCAAACTCGACTGTTCAAATTGTATAAATTGTTTTGATCGCTCATGCTGTCTGCACATTCCAGTAATGCTAATATTGAGGATGTTAGGCCTGTGGAGGCAGGAGCATGAAAGCACAAAAAACTGTTTTTGCTTGAAAATTGATATATATGAAAGGAGTTCTAATCAGAGACTTTAAACATATTTTCATTTTTAAAAATATTTTTTATTTTAGAAGAAAGGAGTAGCAAAGCATTCAGCCGTTAAGTTTTTTTAAAATCAATATATAGTTACTAAAGCTATTACATTAAACTTCAGGTTATAGTTCAGCCTTCACTTTAGATTTGAGATTTCTTGCTGTGGTTCTTTGCTTCATGACTGTCAGTATTCTTTAAAGGAGGGCAGATGCATTAAAATGTAACATTTATCATTCAGTTGTAGTCACAGGGATATTTGGGAGTTGCTAATGGACTTGCAAGATGCAGGATGTACAAGTGAATGCTGCTGAGAAGTGCTGGTTAGGGCTCTCAGGGGATTTTTAAATTATTTATGGCTACCTGCTGCTCCCAAGTACAGGTGTGTGCGTGTGTATAAGCCATTAATGATTCGTATTGATGCATATAAATACTCAACCTAATACAGGAGTCCTTGAGAGGCATGGGCAGGTGGCTTTTCCCCATTCATCATCTGTCCTGGAAGTTCATTCTAACTGGCATCTGTGTGCCAGAGTGCCTCGGAAGGGGAATTGTTTGTGTGTACTGTGTGGTTTTCCAGAGCGCAAACTTGAAAGAAAGTGGGACTTGAAATGTGCGGTCATTTGTGAATTTATGTTTTATCTCCCTTCACTTGAAAATTTATGAGGAGAGTGACTTAGGGTGCTTGCGTTGTGTGTTCCAGGGCTTGCCCCCACTGATAACACCCTTGTTGGCGTGAAAGTGCAATGCAAATTATGACAGTTACAACCTTCTGTTTTGTTTAACCTGTCAGTGGATTTCCTGGCTCAGTGCTGAGGGCAATGGCGTGTTCAGCCAGTTCCATATTCACCTAAACTTAAAAGGTCAGGTTTCTACAGGCAAGCCTAGTCAAAGCCTAATTGATGAGGAGGGCAGGGGGACGGAATTTACTGTTCTGTTGGCTAGTTTCATATCGTTAGGTTGTCCTGAAAGCATCAGGCAGTCACAGCCCCTTTCATGTAAGTGCTGACCCTAGACAGGAGCTGACAATCAAAGGAGGCAGCCACAGGAACCGGTGCAAGTAGGCTATTGATTTTTCAGTTAGGTCTAAGTAGTTTGTAGTATGGGTAATGGGTGACAGAGGCAGGTATGTCATTATCAATGAGCTCCAGAACAGTAGCGACAGCCCCCTCTCATATTTCCTTCAGCACTGACAGTGCATCCTGCAGTGGTCAATAAATCGCCCAACCTTTTACTGACAAGTGACTTGGAGGGGGAGCTGAAGTCAAAGAGCTAAACTTCCGTACTTGAACTTGACATGGATGCAGAGCAGGGATCCCGACATGTGCGTTCCTGGCTCGTCAGGCACAGAGCGAGGAGAGCGCAGAGAACAAAACAGTGGTGGGCGTGCGGCCGAGAAGCTCAACTTTATTTTAGGCCCTCTGGAAAGTTAAGGATTTTCTCAAGTTCAAGAAAAATAGCTTAAAACACCAGCTTTCTGTATAAGCATGGTCTGGTTCAGTAGTTAATTTAGGTTACCATGGCAGGGCTTTGTTTTACTTCAGCATTGCTCTGCATTTAATCAAGGTTATACTGCCACAGGAGTACAACAATCACAGTCTGCCATTCAAAATCCGCTTTTAATTCCTGGTTTCCTCATCTTAAATTTCATATATGGAGGCTGTTTAAAGATATTGAAGGTTTCTTATAAATCCAAAGTGTTAGCAATACAGTTTCTGTTCTGACTACCAGTGCTGTTTTGGGTCAATAGTGGAGTACCAATACTTTAGGAAGCTGAATTAAGTTTTTATTACTTGGATTTTACTAGCTGTGGTTTCTGAATTTAATAGAGGTGGATCCAGATTTTAGCTTTACACTTAATTAAATTCTGAAAGATATTGAGAGAACATAAAAATTTTAATAAGTGGTGGTTTGTTGGTTTTTTAAAAAATATACTTGTATGGAAAATCAGTTAAATGAACTCAGTATCTTAATCTGAATCTCATGAACTTTTCTAATGTTGTTACTTTATTCGAGGGATGTAAGTTACATGCATTTTTTCAGAAGCTGGAATTCAGTCAGGTTTTATGCAGTGCACAGATGTTAACAAAATAGCATATGCTTATAATTAAAAAAATCTTTAGACAAATTGAAATAAAGCAGAAGAGTAAATGTTTTGAAAAACTTCCTTAAAATAACTCCTTGCTATGGTATCTTGTTCAACAATGTTTGTAATGTTACACAGAGCAGGAATCTGAGACTGTGTGTGTTGAATAGCTGCAAAGTATCATCTGTGACTGAAACTTTTTCATCTGTCTGCATCAGCTAAAGCTGTTTTCTTCCTGACTGGCTTTTTAACTGCAAGAGCAATGTTGACACAGACTCAAGAAGTGAGGTTGAAATTTATCACTGGATTATGAAATCCTTTAACAAACATTTGTATAAGCCAAAACCTGTATGTTTTGGAGCAGTTATGAAATGAATTGTTTATAAAAATATTTTTAGATATTGTTACATCTCCTTATAGAACAATGCTTTGGAAGAGGGGCTGGCTTAGCTGTCTTCCAGAGGAAGAAAATTTCCATTTGTTGGATCGAAGGTGTGCTGGGTTGTTTGAGTCCTTTGGTATTTAATGGGAGTTTTTCCCCTATCAGTTGTTTTCTTCATCTTGCAGGGCCTTTTTTTCCTGTTAAACTTGGTAAAATGTCCAGCCATGTAGTCTGAATCTTATCTTTTCTTATAAATAGGTACAACACCTTTTACTGTGTTTTTAGTGTTGCTGGCATGTTGTGTTATTGCAGAAATGTAAAAAGGAGCTGTAGAAAGGCGACAAATTAAATTTTCATGAAAGAAACCCCTAATCAGCAGTGACAGGGTAGGAGAAAGATGATTGCCACTTGGTCATTGTGGAGAGGCACTTAGACTTGGTGTCAGGGCTTCTGTTAATGATGACTAATGTCTTTCTTGGAGAAAATGCATGCTCAAGCCTGCTACAGTCCAGGAAAAGAACAGGGAAAATAGGCACTATCAAGGAAAAAGGCTGTGAATCCTAAGACAAAAGCTTAGGTCTTCAAATGAAAAGGGTGCAGTGTTTTTGCAATGTCAGAAAGCACAGCTGTGAAGCTGTTCTTGTTGTACTCTTTAAGCAAAATAATAGTAATGATTAAAAAATATGTATGCAGACATACATGTGCATATTGTGGGCTACCTGGTGTGTTCTGCTTTAATTAAGAAGGGAGATAGTGATGACACTGGCCAGAGGTAAACAGTCCCATTTTATTGCGCCTTCTGTTAACAGAGCTTGCTTTTTTCAAGTAACAGTATATTCTTTCCTAAGCACAGTGCTGTGTTCTGAATAAACCTTCCATAGTCAAATGCAAAATGACTCAAAAGACCTTTTTCAAATCTTCAAGCTTTGGCTGTTAGGTATATTGGCAAAAAAGAGGTGGCATGTGTCATTTCTTCAGCTTTTCCCAAAGCGAGACCTTTTAGAAGGGCATTTGCAATGCTTGTCATATTTTTTCATATACGTCTTATTGGCCTGACAAGTCTAGAGGACCATGAGAAAACAGATGTCATTGCATTCAGACAACACTAATTACTCTGGGATTTTTGCAGCCTCAGTGCCTGTGTGTAACTGTCGATTATGGCTGTTTATGTGGCCTATCATGGGCACACGTTGCACATTCAGATGGTGCCACTAGTCTTTGTGTTTCCTATTATCACACAGGAAGATGTAAAAATCAACAACAAGCCCCACAACAAGGAAATGCCTTAATGTGAGTCTTTTGCATGTTTAAAATGCGTTTTGTTCACGATTGCATTCACAGTCCTTATTGGATTTAAGTGTTTTAGCATCTGTTTACTCACTGGAGTGCAGTGCTGTAGCTGTCAGTTTTCACCGTGATTCTTTATGTTACAGGCTTTCATTTTCTCCAATTCTATAAACAGTACCTGAAAAATGCTGACTGACCCCGCATTTGTCAGAAATTTCCTGTCTAACCTGCATACTGAACAGAGAGATTTTTCTGATGTGTCACAGTTTTGTGTTAGAAACCTTTATTTTATTCTCTTACAAACTGCCTGGTTGATATTTTCCTGGTTAAATTTTCTTAACGACTCTGTGAGGTCAGAATCCATTCTCCCTCTGTAGCAATAACTGCTGCATGATTTTTAACACAAAGTTCAAACGGTGGTCGCGTCGTGGCCTTACTTTGTGTGTTATCTTGAATTTTGGTATGCCTTTCATAAGCAGAACAACCAATGTTAATCACAGATCGGAAAATCAAAGCCCCAATAATGCAACTTCACATGCTGATGAAGCAGAAATAGAAGCAGCTTTATCAAAGATGTATGATGAGATAAAACTGCAGTCTCTGCTGTACAGTTATAGTAATTATGACTAATGAACCGTCCAGTCTGGATGAAATGGCATGCCCACAGGGACTGTGGCCAATCAGTTGTGACTTATGCAAGCTGAACAAAACACTGATGGTGTTCCAGAGTCCATGCAAGAGCAGGAAGTGTGGTCTTTGTTTGGAACGTCAGCTTTGGCAAGTTATTTTCAAGCAGTTGAGGAAAAAATGGCATTAGTAAATAAAGTCTTAAGGTCCAGGGTTTGCTGGGTTTTAAAACAGTCATGAAGAATTACGATTTGCTGTGATCAAATATACCTGAATAAACCCCTCCTGTGTTGATGGCACATTCCTGCAATATACTTCAGAGTTGGTCTGATCATCTTGCTAATCTGAGTCATGGGAAGCACAAGTTCTGTTGTAATATGGTGATACAATGAATGTGAGAGATGCAAACCATGAATACAGGCACGTATCTATTCAGCCTTACCGTGATGATTTGGTTTTGTAGCAAATTTACTTTAGACCTGATACTTTCATTTTAATTTTGAAGCATTCTGCATTTTAAACCAATCTATAATTAAGTGGAAGAAGACAGGTACTTCATAGTGTTCAGACCTGAAAGACAGTTTCTTATGCTAAGAAGGTTAAATCATAAGGGCAACATAAAATGGAGCTTCAGTAAGTTTTGACAAAGTGGAGACTAGCAGAGTAGTAATATGAAACCAGCTTATTTTTATAAAGGCAATGTGTGTATCTCTAAACAAGGAAAAAATAGCCGAATTCTGAATGCTAAGATTCAGAAATGCAAATTGTATGGGGACTTCTGAATTTAACTGTAGGATAATAGCAGAGCACAAAGGACACTTTTCTGGACATAAGTTTGTGCTAAGTTGTTTAGGCCCAGTCTGGATGCAGCTGTGGATCAGCAAATGTCTGAAGGAATTGGGAATAAAATTAGCAACATGTTACAGATGATAGTGATACTTTACAATTGATTTAGCATTCTGCCTGAATCCCTCCAGAAGGCTACAAAGAAAAAATATTTTAAAAAATAATGGCAAACAAACTAATACCAAAGAAAGGATATCCCTTCCCCCTCCTTAAACCATTTAAAACAAAGTTAAAGCATCATTTGACAAAAAATGTTTTAGATTGTTGTGCTGTTTAAAAATGGTTCACCTTAGTCAGGAATATTCAAGGTATGTTGATCCTTAAGGCACATGTGAAATTAATACACTCTTGTCAAAGAAATTGGCAATTAAAGACTGGCCTACCTGAAATCTAAAGTCATTACCAAATGTGAAAAAATGCCAGACCCAACCAAACCAAACCAGCCCCCCTCACCCCCAGCAAATAAACCCCAAAGCAAACTAACACATCCACGCTGAAATACCTTTCCACTTCTTTTTATTTTAGAAGTGTCCAGAGATACCACAATAAACCTGCTAAGAATTAGAATCCTTTTCTTTTGTCTCTTGCAACAAAGCACATGGCATTAAATACTGCAAATGTGAAAATATCATATACAAGTCAGTGGAATGTGTTAAGATAAAGAATGTTGATAAGTAAAGTCTGAAAATGACCACATTTTGATTGTGATGAATCATTAAGGTTAAGCTCTTTTGGAGACTGTGGCACTCTTTAAGTATAAGTTTCTTCTACAATGTCATTTCCGAATCAATAGGATGCAATGCATTATGTACATTGTCAAATTTTACTGCACAAAAAAAAGTTGCATTACAATCACTTTAATGATTGTATCAGGATTGTGCCAATGACATCAAGACTGAGCTTTTTAGATGATGTACAATGCACAAATCGTTCTCATTCTATAAAAAAAGAGTTATTACTTAAATTATTGAAATATATAGAGATTATATATACATGTATGTTGTATGTTATGAGAGTATTTGAAAGAAGTGTTTGTATGTATTAGGATGAGGCAATAGCTTTTATGTTGGGGTTATTTTAGAGGGCCTCAGTGTACAGTTCTATCCTTTTCTTATGAAATCATTGGTAAAATTCTTATAAAATTATGCCAGCATGAATCACCTTTTTGTGTATTTGAGATGTCCATTGTTTTCACTTTGTTACCCTCATAGGTCTAATCACGGTACTGATGTTCAACAAGATAAGGTTCTAAGTAAAATACCTTTCATCTTCCTGTCACTGTGTGTATTTCTGTACATACGTAAGATACCCTGTATGTTGTTAGTTACATTTGGGGGCCATCTTTCTATGCAGGAGGGATTAATTTATTTTTGAACATGTGTGCAGCTTCCAAAAGGTAAGGCTTTCTTAGGAAAAGCAACCTGTGTCTGGTATGTGATGTTGGTGAGGTGCTGTTCTGCTCTGTGTAATTTGCATAATAAACCGGCAAAATTCAAATACAGGTTTTTGAGGACTGGTTCTGTTATGTGAATTCAGAATTGTGTAATTGTTTAAATCTTAAAACTTGTCAGCTACTTTTGGCTTCTTCTTACCTGTCACAAATCATATTCATGGCATGTGACAATTTGAGGACTGATCATAAACTATTTCTGTGCTGATTAAAATAGATTTTACTCGTCTTCTACTCCTGAATCTCCCAGTGAAACACATTTTCTGTTGCTGATCAAATGGTGTAATGACCTGCACTCTGAGAAAAAGAGATTTGAATGGAAACTTGTTTTGAAAGAGTGTTTTTGTAGACAAACCTCATTTAATTTTTGCTCTTTGCTAGGGAATGGGCATGTGAATTTTCACTCATAGGAGAACTTCTTCCCATTATTCAGAATATTCTTCCTGCCATTTTGTTCTCTCATTTGAATTAGATCAAGGCAAAGAATGAGTTACCTGCTTGGTGCTCCCCCTGTCCCACATATGACACACAGCAGCAGAATGGAAACCTTCCCCTTCCCCCTGTTGTTGGGTTTGGTTACAGGAGACTTTGCTCTGCTCTCCCACATTGGCATCTAAACCCAAAATGGGATTTTTCCAACCTGCTGTGAATATTCTCTGCTTCTTGGTGAAAAAAATATGTGTCTCAGCTTTTGACTGAGATCCATTTTGGTTCATTATTTCAGATATACATTTTCTGCCTGTTGGGGATTCCAGAATTGGGACTGTTGCTGATTTTCCCCTGGGCTTTCACATTGCAGTGTGTGTGTTGGCTGGTGCTTAGGGCTGTAGGAATACATCGATCTTCTCATTTGGCAGACAAATTGAAACAGAAAATTGCTCTTCAGTGCAGGGAACTTAGCATTCAGTGCAAGTGGGAGCAGGTGGGTGGCTGCTTTAACTTTTTCTGCCTTGTAATGACTAGTACAAAGCAGAGTTGGGCAGACCAGTTTGTCCTTCTTATCTTATCCATCCCAAATATACCCCTATTTAGTCTTATGCTTGAGGCAGGTGTAGGAAAAGCTGGTGAAAGTGTGACTGTGTTGGCTTTGTCTGAGATTTTCCTTGTAACAAGGTGTCTTTAGTTGCCCATTTAGGGAAGACTTGTCTGATTTGCAAAGTTCTGGCCATCTGAGGGAACCTTTAAAGGATTAAGGATCTGACTCCCATTGTTCTTGGTCTGCCTTCTGATCTTACCTGTGCTGATCTAAGTCCACAATAAATTAACTGATTTGCATTACATTGTTAGAAAACAAAGAAGATCCCAGCAGACAGAAAGAAACTATTTTCCTATTATGTCCATTTTGAGATTGTTTTTTTCTGCTGCCCCTGGAATCAAAGTCAAAACTTCAGAAAAGTATGTGAACTAGTGGTGTTAAAAAAACCCAAACAACAAAACAATTTTGTTTTATTTTGAGCCCTTTACTTTAAGGATCAATCCCCTAACACTCCTGGGCAGTGTGATAATAATAAAAAGCAATAATCAGTAGTCTCCAAGATCTAATTAAACAGTCAAAACCAAGGTATATTTTGAATCAGTGCTTGTTTTGTTTGAAAACATAAATATTTCATTCTTTTGGAAAGAACTTGAACACATTGTTGAGTTTGATTAATTAAAAACTAATATTACTCATGAACAATTTCTACTTGAATTGATATACGAAAAATTGACATATCACTAGTGAATGGAGATATATATATCTCAATGAAAATTATATTTCAGAATTTTTTTTCTCTCTCTACACTTCAACACTTGTATGTTGTGTCATAGGTATTTGTTTTATCTGCCAAGATGTTTACAGATATGATTCTGTTGCTTGCTGGAGCCTGGAGTCTGGATATTTTTGTTGTTCTGCCTCCTACCTCTCATAATTTTAAAGCATTATATTTAACCTCAAATGTTTTTTATTTCTCTTTCATGTGAAACAAATATTAAGATTCTGTGCTCTCTTGTTGCTTGTAGGTGTTGCTTTGCTTCCTCCCCCAGTCCTAAACTGCCAAAATAAATATCACTCCCAGTGTATAGTATTAATCTTTCAGAAGTTTGTCCTGTAGTGGAAAAAATAAATAATTAGAGATAGGTAAGAGGTGAGTGATGTGTAGTTGTAAATACTCTGTAGATTTAAACATGCTGCATGGCAACTCTAGGTCTCTTTTGAGGTGGTCATGAAAACTTAAATTGTGTGCCTCATATATTTAAGGCCAGTGAGCCTATATGATTTTATTAATGTGCTATAAATCTTATATTCACCAGCAGTGTTTACTACTGTGCAGTATGTTTAAAAGAAAATTTATGCCTCACTGCAGAAGGAAGGTAGACTAGTGAGAAAATGCCAGGGTGGATCTCAAACATTTATCCAAATCTGACAAGTATTTGCAAAGAATTTACTCCTATAAATTTCTGCTGAGAGCAAATGATACGTGTATTCTAGCCTTGATTTTAATAAAACCCATAAATATTTAGTTATGCATACACAGGTAAAGCCAGGGCATGTTTTTTGTCATTGTCTGTACACAGGAACCTTGTATATGTTCCTGTATGACACACTCTGGATCATGGGATGAGCTTTTAATTCTGTTTTAAAGCAGACCATTCTTCAATTTAGAGTAGTACCTGGCAGACCTTACTGGAGACACTGGTCACTTTTCTGGAGGAATATTGATTTTCTTTGTGAGATATATCTTGGCAACATTCATCTTGCCCTTCACATCCCTTTCCTTCTGGACACAACGGCATTCCCTCAGCCAAATGGGTGTGCTGTACACTGACTCAGTGTGGGAGTTAGGATGAGCCACAGAAACTCAAGACAAGTAATTTTCCACTTAGAAGACTGGTTTGATAATTTTTTGGTGAACTGCTGGTGTTTTCCTCCTTTATAGCACCTCGGAAAACTCCCTCTCTGGTCTCTAGGGAATGACAGGCTGTCACTGCAGCTGTGATTCACTCCGGTACTGAAGCTGCCTGCTTGAGAGTTCCTTGCCTATTGCTGCTGAAAGGGCAGTGGTTGTTTCACCAAGGAAGCATTTTTTATTTGTGTGGGTGCATTGTAGATTGCACAGAAAAATACAGTTAATGTTCCGTGTGTAACCTTCCATGCTCCCTAGTCTTGCACTTCCACCTTGCTGTGGGTAAAATATTAGTCAGCAGTACAGAACAGCTATTCTGGAGAGCTGTTAGGAGTTTGGGTGTGCTCTTTATGTTTTTATACTCCTTAAATACCAGGTTCTCGTGCCTTGTAAAAAGAAGGAATATGCACTTTAATACACAGTTTTCAATTGCATGGGTGATAACAAAAGCAATTCTTGTGATGGAGAGGTGCACAGAACAATTAAAAAAAGATTGTGGAATGTGTGAAAGTTTACACCTTGACATACATATCACTGGACTCAGTAGATGCATGGTTACATACTTAGTTTCTTGGTGTGTGGTGTTAGTGGTCATTTCTCTAATTATTCTTGTATTTAAAAAAGCTAAATAGCCTCAGTAACAGGAGATCTTGTGCAGATTTTTTTATAGGATGTTTTGGTGGATTTTTTTGGTCCTTCAGAAACTTTCTGCAACCAAAAGAAAAGCATTTATCTTACCATGTCCTGTCAGTATGGAAAGTTGCTATAACTGGTGGGAAAGAAATGAATGGGGTATTATACTATACCAAGTTGTTTGGGGTCCCCCGTTGTGTAGTATTGTGTCTGGGGGTAGTAAAACTCGACTTACACCTCCATACTCCCTCAGGTGGCATAAAGGAAGTCTGGTCTGAGCTGCTGTGGTGCTGCCATTGCTGCTCTGATGGATATTGTACGAGCTCTGCAGCGTGTGCTGAGCAGGCTGTTCTGCTTACAAAAAGAATCCCCCCACCCTAACAGAGCCAGTTTTCAGCTGGTTGAGTTGCTTGGAATAGTTTTCTGTGTGTCATTACGTGGTGTTTGTGCTAGTGGAGGGTGTGTTTGGTCCAGCAGATGTTTGCCCAGGGAGTGTGGTACTGCGGCAGTCGGGATTTACGGTCGCTTAAAGAGCTGTGGAAATGAATCTCTCAGGCTGCTTTTCACAAGGGTTGCGCTCTTGTGCATCCTCTGGATTGTAGGAAGTGGTACAGATTTTTCACCTGGAATGGTAAAGTCATCCTTTCCCCAGGCATTTTGTAAACATGAGACTTCGAAAATATTTTAATTTTTTTTTTATTTTTATTTTCAATTAGCTGGTGTTACAAATGACAAAAAATATCTTTCATGTTTGGATATACACTCCACCGTTTTACTGCATTCCTGTTAGGCCTTCTGAGTTATTAAAAGATTGTTCTTCTTCTTTTGACCCCTATGACACAAGCTTTCAACCCCTGCAGCTTTTTGGACACGTGTTCTGTCACCCTTTGGATACTCTGGAGAACATGGAGGAGAATTGAGGCGTGCACTAATGTGCCCTAGTACCCTAGTTTACAGATTTATTATGCTCCTGGGAGAGCAATGCCTTGATGTATCCTATTATCTTGAAATCATCCTTAACTCAATCCAGGCTAGGAAAAAAGAGAAATAAAGGCATTTCTTTACAACATTCAGAATGGAAAATGCACTTAAGTGAATTTGTAAAAAATAGGGGTGAAGAAATAAAATAGAAGGGCCCTTTTGCACAGAGATTAAGTCTGAAAGATTCTCTCTTATGGATGCAGCCTCTCAGTTGACTGTGACTTGAGGCATAGGTAGGGTATGCAGAAAAGGAGAGTCATTACTGTATTTGCACATGTCAGGAAATCATCTACAGCAGCTCAGCTGGATCCATAGAAGGAAACCTTCAGATGGAAGAAATGCTTTCTAGTGTGGCCTGGAGTAACCAAGATGAATGTTTGGCATGCAGCAAAGTGGTGGGAGGCGTATTTGGACCCCCAGGATTCTTGAATAAGTTTCATAGCTGGATTCAGTGGACACAGGCATGAGTTCTTCCAATCTGGATTACTAGTGTATATGCATGTTATACAACAGAGACTGAGTCAGTGTTTTCTGAGAGCATCTGTGATACCAAAATGTGACTGAAGATCATGTGAATCACTAAACAGCATTTCAGGTGGTTTCCTTGGGATAAATACACAGGTTGAAAGCAAAGATGTTCTCCCATGTATTGTAGCTCATTCAAGGCAAGAGGAAGACGTTTGACTGTCCTACAGACAGTGTAATATCCTACTCTGCAGGTCTTTGGTGTGAAGCCTGATGCGTAAGTGTGATACACAGATTCCTTGTATGAGTTTCAGTGGCAAGATAGTTTGGTGTCACAGAGCAGAGAGCAGCTCTGCTGTACCTGCTTCGATCCATGGCTGCATTTAGTGTTACAAAATGTTGGCACTACATGAATGAGATCCCTGGGCATTTTCCTTGAGCATCCTCATTGTCTTCATTTGCAGTTAATAAAGCATGGGCTAGAGGGTACATGAAGAGGTTGGACATCTACTTGGATTGTGTCTCCACTGCCCAGTGTACTCTGTATATTTGCTTTGTGAACATTTAAAGTAGGTGTTCATTATTGTTGTTCAGAGGGTGCCTCTGTTTCACCTGTTCTAAGTTTCCTGTAAAAGCAGCTGAGGAGCAGACTTTTTTTCCCCCAGAGAGATAAGTACTTTTCTGTTAGGCTTTTGGTAGTTATTTCCATCATGGAGCAAATAGAAATTCTGCAGGAATTAAGATGTACCTTTCCTATAACCCCTGTGGATGTAGGAATTGAGGAAGTCATGCTATCCACTGCCCTTTCCACAAATAGATGGGGTTCTTTAGCCATCTGTCTCTTCTGCATTTGTGTATTAAGGAGTTCTCTGTTGCCAACCATCGTAATGAGACTGAAGTTTTTCCAGTTCGAGGTAGAGCCACTACTGGGTGGCAGCAGGTGCTCACTTTGTACTGACAACTTACTGCATTACTCACATGTATATGACATAAGTTGCACAGCAAAACTTGGTTTACATGCACTTTATTTCTTTGTGTGGTCTCAAGAGGGATAAAAGCTTTTAAAAATGTAGCTATTTCCTGGTGCTTGTAAATATTAGCTTATTTGGGAGAAGTTTCAGTGTATACACATAGTGGGTGGATTAGCATGAAGGATGTTTTTACTCTTTAAGGTATATTTCACTGTCGTTGTTCTACCTATGTGAGAGTAAAAACATGAAAGGGATTTTTGTTTTGCAGTATCATGTACTGCTTCATTTTCTCCTAAACCAGCTTTTATTTTCACTTTGCTTTCTGTTTGATAG
>JAWWEV010000134.1:12316054-12352593 GCA_035583235.1 Hafferia zeledoni
AGTGAAGAGTTCAACCCTTTGAGACTTAAATGACCCTGTTATCAGTAACACTGTCCTTTGGGAGAAAGTGTCTGGTGTTAAAGTAGTGTAAGGATATACCAGTTAGTATTGCCAACTGCCACTGATTTCTACTGTTGTTTTAATGTAGTATTTTTGTGGATTTTGGCATTTCTTGTTTTGGGAATGATCCTAATTACTCTTTTGGCAGTTTGACATCCTTCTGTATATGTTGAATGCGACATCATTTGCATTGTCTTTTCAACACAGATCCCAAAGCCAAAGATTCCTGCTCCAGGGAGTACAAGTGCATTGATAGCTGAAGTTGTGTGTCCTGACGTAGAAGTCATTTCTTTCTTCTAACTTTATGCTGAAATGTTTAAGCTGTTCCATTCCATGTTCCTGGACAGAAGTTGAGACCTCTACCATTTCCCACCCTGCTCCTTGTAGTACCCAGAGGATAATAATCAGGTATTATAGGTAGGACACTTGCCCCTTGAGAAAGGGAAGTCCTTAGTGTGTAAATGTGAAGTTGTTACTGACTCCATGTAACATCCAGAGGTTCATGCTTATAACCCTAGTGAAGGGTTCTATGAGCTGTATGGCTGCAGGTACAGCGGTGCTTTCTAGAACCTGCTTTTATTATGCCTATTACATGTAAAAACCTTCCTGTTGTATCTTTGTATCTCTTGCATTTAAAAAATCCAGTGCAGAGGTGCTTTTCTCTCCCTGTAGAAAGTGTTCTGGACAGAGAATACATGGAAAGTAAGAGTGAGCTTTTAGTTTTTTAAATGGTGGCTTTTTTTTCCTTTCAGATTTCCATTTTTAGTTATTTTCAAGTTTTATGTTCCTGTCTTCTGGACCCTCCTTGACCCTGCACTTTGAAACTAGACATAACTAGTTAGTATTGCTAATTCTTACAGGAGCCCTTATTAAAGGACTTTGATGAAGTAGTTAAAATACTAGTTAGGTTCATTTCTTTTCATGGCCTGTGATTTCTGCTTCTAAGCATCATGGAGTTGGGAAATTGGCATAAGAGCATTATCATTAGTCTAAAAACTGGAGTTGTTTTTTTTTTTTGTTTGTTTGTTTGTTTGTTTTTCTTTCAAAGAGATTCCAGTGTTAATTTTCTGAACTGTTTGCAAAGCTGCATAATATTTCAATTTATTCTGTTTGGTTTATTTTAAATTTACTGCCAAATGGAATGTTCATAAAATGCAAAATCATACAATGTAATGTCTCTGTAAATTCTCTAGGCATACTCAAATCTAAATTACTTTAAACAACTCTATTTGATTGCTGTTTTCAAAAAGAACTGAATAATTACTGAGCTGAATTCCAACAATATGCACAGGTTTGCTGGAAAGAAGAGTAGATAAAGCTTATGTTTACATGACTTAGATAGTAAATGGTTTTCCTATACAATTTGCAACTAGTGATTTTAATTTCATGTTAATAAGATGCAGGGAAATGTGCTGAAGGGACGGTGCTTTGCTGCTTTTGTCACAGTTTGATCAAACTGATTTTGTCAGCACTGGAGCATAACCCTTGCCACATCAGTCTGAGTGCTCATTAGGCAGCCGATTTGTCTGAATCCTCATTAAATTGATTAACTCATTTCCTTATGGAGGATGACATGTTATGTGGTACAGGAATGGTGGTTAGAGACTGGAATCAAGGCTCATGTTGACTTGCTTGGTATTCAGTTGTTCATTTGTTTCTGCAATAAATTGCTGCACTGGAGTAGCAGAGCAGCAGTGATTTACATGTTGCAGGAGTGTGGCATCAGCTGAAAGGCTGAACTTCAGTTGTGTAAACCTGGACTTCTGTTGGTAAACTACAGACAGCAATTTAGCAGCTTCTTATGTTTGTAGCTTGCTCTAACTCCCTATTTATTTCACTGGGGCACTAGACTTGCTCATAAGAACCTAAAAGGCTCTCGCAAACATCTGTTTTAATGTAAATTAAATAACGAAAGGGAAACAAGTAGAAAACCCTTCAGTTATACATTCAGAAAAGGAGGGTTATTAAGCAAGGATACTTAAAGCAGTTTTCTGAAAGATAGCTTTCACAAAAATGGTCAAAATGGAAAAAGGAATTAGATCATATTCTAAGTACGTGCAGTTTAGAAATTTGTTTGATATGCTTCTGATATTTTAAGGTGCTACCTGGAAGTGCTGACTGTGTGCAGATCATGCTGAAATTTGAGTTTTGGATGCCAGCTATAGTTTTGGTGTTCATATGTGAAAGTGGAAAAGAAAGTTTAAGCATGCAGATTTTAGGAAATAATAATTACTTTTTGTTAAACTCAGTGACTGCAATAAGTGGATGACAAGCATAATAACTCATTCCCGTGTTTTTGAGTCGAGATTTATTGCAACTTAGGATAGCTCAAAAAGTAGCGGATTACTTTAAACTTTGTGAAGATGAAGAAGCCTGGATTCCACAGGTGTTCCTGGCAAAGTGTTTTGTGGGGTTGTGTTGAGTGGGGAATGAGTCAGACTAAACCCATTCCATCTCCTTCACCCCTGCATTATTTTCCTTCTGCCCACCCTAGGTTACTTTCTGTCTGAATCAGTTACCAACTCCAGCTTTCCTGGTCTGAGAAAGGAGGGATTGGGGTTGCAGTAGGAAGGGACTGAGGATGAATAAGAGGAGGTACAACATTAGCTGGGCAGCCACCTGCAGAAATCCTACAGGTTGAATGGAAGATGGTAGAGCAGGAGAGAGAAAACAGTGTTTAAGGGGCTTGGGAAATAAGAAAAACTTTTAATGAACAAGAGAGTTAGAAAGAAGGAACTGTAAAAATTATTTTACATCTTGTTATAAATTAATTAGAGCTGTGTTTGTGCTTTGCTTTAGTGTAAAAACATAGTTATTATTTCATTTTTTTCAGATCATTAGCATAGATATATAATGTAACACTAACTGTTGCAAGTTTTTATATTAGTAAAAATGACTGTCTCCCCAGTTCAATCTTCTTTGACTAAAGTTAGCATCTGTGATATTCTTAGGCTTCTTGTAAGCTTAACACTGAGTTTCTGTGGAGTTGAGATGAGGCAAAGCATGGGAAAATACACTTTTACTGTAATGGTTGCACAATATTTGTGGTTGTATTTGTTTCATTGATACGCAGTTTTACTGAGGAGCCAGTTGAACTAGGCTTGTTTCACTGAGAGGGTGACCAATGTGCAGAAAATCTCGCATCCTTTCTCCAAAAGAGATTACTGTCACTGAATTAAATGGAGGTAGAAATTCACCCACCCTTCTATTTTTTGGAAGAAACAGCATCAAATATTTGGGAACTTCCTTATACTAGGTAGGCTTTTTCGAAATGCTGTTTATTTTAGTTTATTAAGGTACGGCTGCATTTGGGATGATGGGGAGAGTTTACAGAAACAAGTTCTGTGACTCTTATTTCAATTAGGGTTTCTGTAGAATCACTTTTAGTGTCATAGAATAGTTGCAAAGTGCATATGGAACACAGATAATATTCAATCAGGAAAGTGGTGATCAGAGTTAAATTACTGGGCTCTAAATTTTTCTACATCCCCCTCTTTTCCCTCTCACTTGCTCTGACAGTTATAGACTGTTTCTCTAATAGGGCTTGCATTTGAAGATAAGCCTGCATGTAAACAAATTAACTTTTCTTAAATGGGGAGCCATTTCATCTGCAATAATGTACCAATTCATAAACTATCAGAAGCATATTTAAAAAAAAAAAAAAAGATAAATGACCCATTGTATAACACTTACTATTAGGCAGACTAGATGTCCCTGTGTTCTGGGAGATAAGGCACTTGTATTATTACACCCTAATAAAATGAGTTAATGTTTTAGTATCAGAGATAAAAGGACAGTTGGATATATTTAATAACCAAACTGAGAAACACTTAATTTTAGTTGTCTGTAGCAATATAACACAAATTCCCCTGTAAAACAAATTGCACTTTTGGAATATACTTTAATGTGCATTCGACAAAGGAGAAAATGAGGTGATTGAAGTTCAATTTGTAGCATGTTATTAACCATTTCCGCTTGACTAGATGCGTAAAAGGATAATGGATGAGGGTTTTATTATTGCCTTTCTGCTAAAATGAAGTGGTGTAAAAGATAAGGTGATGAGATTAATGAACATAAGGAAAAGGCGTAATCAATCAAACTCCAACAGGGTGATGAGATGACAGTACTTAAGATTTGCAAGGATACATGTTTTAAAAAGTGAATTTTATCAACACCAGCATTTTGTTTGGGTGGAATGCTGAGAAGCCAATTTAGGCTATTTTTACTTGCCAATTTAGGCTATTTTTTGCTAAGTTAAAATATACTGTATATTCAAAGCTTCAGTAATTAATGTAACAAAATTAAAGTCTCTAAGTCTGTTTTTACATTTAAACTCTACATTGAAAAAACCCCATATAGTCATTAAATGAGGAAAAGCCAATACAAGTTTTGTCAAGCAGGAATGATGTTTTATTGATCAGTTTATCAGTTTTTCATTGGTGGAACACTCTTTGATGTCTCTAGACGAGTTATTTTTAGTCTATACTTCTGCCTCACGTTTTGCCTCTGAGTCATCTCAGTAGCCCATTCTCATGTACTCAAGGAATAGTGAGGAATGTTTTCCTTGCCCTGTAGTAAGTGCTCAAACATTTAACTCCACAAGATTTCAACTTCTAGCTCCTCAAACAGAAAATTGATTACCTTGTAGTGATAAACCTGCAGAAGTTTCTAGCTATAAACGTGTTCCTCTTTGTAGGGTGGGATATTTTTTTAATTTCAGCTCTCAAATCTTCTTTCCTCTGACACATCTTAAAATTATTACCTATTGGAAAATCTGTATTGCTAACATATTGCAGAAAGAATTGATTAGAGGCATTTTTGATTTTTACTGATCCCAGATCCCTGACTCTTAAAATTACTTGTAAATACTCCAGCTGCAGTTCCTCATAGAGAAAACTCTAAAGGTAGGTCTTCTATCTTAAATTAAATTTTTCTTTTTATGGAAGAAGATTGAGTTCTGCCCCAAATCACTTAAGAACTGAAAATGCCTCTGCAAAATCAATTTTTCTCATGCCTTCAGTTTTCTGCTCTTTTGAAAAAATATTTACCTCTTACAAAATGTGGAGCTGACTGGGAAGGGAGCAGCTTCCAGTCAGGGTTTTTTCCCCACTTAAAGGATTTAAGAAGGGCTCCCACATCATTCTTTCCAATGTGGTTCATTTGCTTGATAAAAGCTGCCTATGAAAGTGCTGCCTTAAGTTAGTTTTGTAATGTGCACAAGCAGGATAAATTGTTGTATTTTTTCAAGGAACTTCTTGGCAGCACTTTGGGAAGGATGAATAGGATATTGCTATGAGGTTAGGTTTGTCTAAAAAGAAGCAGTGTAAAATACTTTTCCCTTTTGACTTCATCATTTATGAAAAACTGGCTGGAAAGTGGGGCTTTGTGAGTACTCCCACATTAGACTTGATTTTTTCTGGCTCTTAGGAGAACTTCCAGTTGTGCAAAACAGCATCGTGGGTTTGCAAGATAAATGCATAACACAGCCCAGATTACAATTCTTCCCAAGAGCTGATATTTCCACACAGACGTACTGCCCTCTCTCCTCCTGTCATCCGCACAATTCTCTGATAGACTTATTTTTTATTGGGCCCTCAGGAATAGCAAGTTTTAGATTTAAGACCCCAGGGGGAATGGCAGGGCAAATCACGTTGCTGGATCAATTGTTCAGCCATCCCCAGACTGCTGTCTGTGTATCTGTTACACTTGAGGCGCATTTTCAAGCCTTTCTTATCAATCATTTGGACTAGAAATGCAGTTTAATATTCTATTGTGTTTTTTAACTGAAATTAGGGTTATGGTCTTGTTCTGTTACCCCACAGTCATAGATTTGGTTGTAGACCTCTCATTAGCTACATCCATGGCTTGCTTAATCTTGGAAAAAGGTCTTTGCTTGCAGGAATGCTTTAAAGCTGAATTGAAATTGCTTTATTTTAGCATCTACTAAGATGAATATCAAGAGTTATTGTATAAAACCTCCTCTTCACATGGCTTTTTGTTCTTTACAAACATGGAGTAAGTTTTAATTGGGCAAATTGTTTCTTTGGCTGATCTTAAGAGATTCTCCCTTGCAGTCACAGGCCATAGCAAAACCTTGGTTACTGACTGATTGCAGTCAGTTCCTTTACCTGACAAATTAATCTACTTTTACAGGAATATAAGGCAAATAATAAAAACACACATACAGAACATAAGGTGGGTCTCTGTTAAAAAAAGGTGCATGAAGGAGACATGTCCTTTTATAACTAGGAACAATTCCTCTGTGTATCGTTGTATCTGTATTTCGCTTTGCAGGAAATGAACTTGCAGTGAGTGGAGAAAGGCTTGAGCATGAAGGGCTTGTTGGCAGAACTTGCTTATCTTCTGTCCCAACTTCTGAGAGCAAGAGGGGAAAATTCTCTAGCAGTAGGTACTGTGCAGTCCTGGGCTGTGGGGCAGCATCCCAAAGATGTATGTGGTGACACAGCAGTCCTTGCAGCTGCTGCAGTGCCCTCCACGGGGATTTGGGTCCTGCAGCATTCCAGGATCTCTGAAGCACAAAGGTGGCATGAAGCCATTTGTGCATTCCCATCCCTTTGCAGGCAGCACCTTCTATGCCATATCTCTCCCAAAACATAGCACAGAATCTCTTAATGTAAACTGCTGCTTTGGCAGCTCTGGAGTCTGACTCTGCCTTCAAGAGGCACATCTGTTCTTCTGAGTATGGGCTTGGTTCCCATTAATGAGCTGATCAGATGCAGTCTTTCTTGATGACTGGTATTGCAGCTTCCTGCCAGATGTGTGGGGGAGTTTTTGTTATTGTTTTGTTTCTGATGAAGGGATGTGAAGGTCAGCTTACTGGTCGTTGAATAAAAAAAATAAAAATTCTTCTTTTCTGGCATTGAAACTTCTTTTTTCACTGCCCATTTGCTTTCTTTTCCTCCTCCTGCAAGATGGGATGAAAACAGCAGACACTGGACTAGTGCCAGTATTGCAGGTGCCTCAGTTCCCTCCTTTCTGGGTTGTACTTGCTGCTTCCACTTGCACATGTCCTGACTGGAGAGACCTTTGCTGGATACACAGAGGAGCAGCCCATAGGAGAAGTCATATCCTGACAGTGGTAAGATAGGCAGGTGCAGGGCATAGCAATGGAAATCTGACATGAATGTGCTCATTTACTGTTCAAAAGAGGATTTTGAAGAGACATTTACAACAAACACGAGCCTTATTTTTCTAAAACACACTCCCCAGGGCAGTGGTCACAGCACCAGCCTGCCAGAGGTCAAGAAATATTTGGACAATGCTCTCAGGCACATGGTTTGGACAATGCTCTCAGGCACAGGACTCCTGGGGATGTCCTGTGTGAGGCCAGGAGATGGATGGACTTCAGTGGTGCCTGTTAGTCCTTTCCAACTCAGGATAGTCCATGATTCTAAGAAGGAAAAACAATGGCTAAATACCTTTAGAAGTCACCAATACAAAACATTGTTTTCTGTACCCTGCTTTTGAGATGCATGCTTGTGTTTCTTACCTTTCACCATTCCTAATTATCCTGCTATGGATATGAACTGCTGTGAGTCATTGGTTTGGCAATTTTCCCAGTTTTCTGACTATGTACTTCTTAGAGATCAACCATTGTAGTCTGATGAAGATTATCCCCAGAGACTTGTCATCATTCGGGATTCTATAAAAGAAGAGAGACCAATCAGAACTTTAAACTTAAAAACCCCAACCCAAATCCACAATATGGTAATACCTTCTTGGCATTAAAAAAGAAAAAAAGAAGTCTTTTGAACAAAGCTTCTTAGGGCTTGTTTTGAAATCCTTTTTTATTTTTAATTTGCAACAGGATTATGTCATGATATGGCTTTGAGCCATAAGTAAAAGCAAGATGAGCAAAGCACAACAGCATAATCTGTTCAAAATTGGAAAGGAACAAATTCCTCTGTTAAGTGCTGCAATTTTAATTGTTGCAAGTTTGTCACATATTAGAAGATGCCTTTGATATGCAAGCACAAAAACCGTTTTTTCCCCCAGAGTTAAGAAAAGAGGGGCCTTGCTCAAAGAGTCTTAGATCTGATGGTGTAGGAGGTAATAAGGAGATGTTAATTCCCACAAATCATTTTTGTTTGAAAAACAGGCTTATACATAAAGCAAATTGGTACCCTTCATTGTGTAAAATCTTTCCAGGAGGAAAACTGGTTGTGAGACCTTGTACTGGAGGATTCAGACACAAAATGGTTAAAAACAGCCCTTGCTGGTATTTTTAAGATTACTTATAACTCACTTATTTCAGAGGCATGTGCCTGGGTGTCTTCTTTATAAATTGCAACTGAATGTGTCCTATGTTGTCTTACTTCTATTAGGAAGCTTTATGTTTTTACAATTTGGATTGTGGTCATACTTACACCTAAAAAACATAATTCTGTTCTTTGCTTCATGCAAAATGCTTGGCAATATCAAGTTCTAGGTATACCAAAATCCTTTGAGATTAAGTTCTAAAAGAGTTTTTGGTTTATAACCTCTTTTTTTTGAGGATAAATTAGTTGATCAGTTTTCACAAAGTGAACATCTGGAACATCTAAAGGTTTCTGTCTTTTGTCTTTTAGTTTTCTTGAAGGTGAGTTAAGTAATGAGGTAGCAACATTTGTGCTGATGCAAAGTTATGCTGCCAGCACCAAACTAAGAGATTTGTGAGAGATGTTTTTGAAGTGGTCTGGACACCTGCTCCTGGGTTGCATGGGTAAAGTGATGGCAAATGGAATTTCCCCACCTGGGTCTCCCAAATTCTGCTCACACAGAGTCAGGAGTATGGAATGCATCACTGCACCATTCATTACTGCAGAGTCTTAAAACTAATCATGCTTTATTTCAGCATTTTTTGTGCAGATTTCACAACCAGCTTCTTTTGACAGCTTCTGCAGAGTGAGAAATCTTTTAATGGCATTTTGCTCAGTGATGCTTAAGCTCTTTTCTCGAGCCTTTGCAGGTGATGTCATTTTTGCAATGTGTACAAGATGAAATGAAAACAAGCTTTTTAAATATTTGCACTGTGTCTGTTTAACTGATGGAATTCATTGACATGTGGAATCATGAAGTTGTATGATTTAATGCAGTTCACAGAGATTATTCTGAGTTATTTCTATGTGATTGAAAGATTCTTATTTTTGATTTGTTGTCTGCATTCTTTTACATACCAGGTATATGAAGTCTGTGTAGGTATAAGGTATTTGCTGTAGCAAATACCATAACCAGGTAACCCTGAGAGGAAAAATGGTTGCTGCTCTTCTTTATTATGTGTATCAATTATAAATGCTGCCATCAATCAGTAAAAGTTGTAGTAAGGAACTTTGAGGTTAATGTACTGTTTCCTTGGTGATCTTCATATCATTTAAGTGTGTGTGGTGGGGTTTTTGCAACACTGTTTTGCAAGTGTGTTATGAATGAAATAAAACTTACTGAGGCAACTGAAAAGAGGATGATTGGCCAAAGAGCTGCCTCTCTAAAATACTATGTCAAAAAAACAACCCTGGCATGAATTTCTGTTTTTTTACATGCTTTTTGTTACTTGCACGTGTTGCAGGGTTTGCAGGCTGGGTTGGTAGCCACAGTGCTTGCCTAGTGTGTCAGATATGTTATGGGAGATTTCTTTAGAAAGTCTGCTCTTGGTATTCTGTTCCTGGTAATAAATTATTGCAAATTTTTACTTTGTGGCAATGTGCATGTCTGGAATTGATAGTTATAATTTGCATACGAGTTTATTGGAAATGCACGGAGATTTGTTTCATGTGTGTCAGTGAACAACTTGTTCATTGCTGTTTACCTGGCCTGGTCTTGAGTTAGTGGTGGGCACAAGAGCTGAATTTACCACCGTTTCAGAGGGTCTGAGAGGAATAATTTTAAGTTGTTGCAGTTGATTTCTAATGAAAAACTGTCCCAGGTGATGTAAACATCTGTATGAGCCTTTTGTATTCACTGCTTGATGAGCAGATCCAACAAACTCTTAAATCAGAACCTCGCTAAGTCAAGATATCAGTTACCTCCTACAGGAATCTGTGAATTCCTCCAATTCTGTCTCCTATTTATCATGAATAAGCCTGCTGTTGTATTTTCCAAAGAAAGGCATAGCTTCACATCCTTAATCGTGTAGGTCTTGGACAGTCACCCAAACCTGTATTAATTTTCTTATTGTTGAACTTCACCTAGGCTGCATAATTTAACTTGCACACCTGTCTTTAGCAATCAGATCTTCTTGTTCTTTGGGTTGATTAAATATTGTCTGATGGTGGTAATGAACTCCTGCTCTCTGAGTCAACAGAGTTAATCAAAAAGGGAAAAGGATGTTTATGAGTTACTGGATCCAATAGAAGAGAACAAGAGAGCTGGTACTAAGGTTTCTAACATTATATGCAGATTTATTAGTCTCTGTGAGGTATTTTGAACCACAGAGTCAAATCAGAAAAGTTTGGAATACAGTTTTTCTTCCAAGTTAGATTGTGATAATCAGGGAGAAAGTTACCTGTAGTTAGTAGATCATGTTCAGAAAATCTGCACTGCACACATTTTGCACTTTGAAATACATCTTTAGTGGCAGGATAAAGGGAGAATATTTAATTGTATATTCCTCTATTTGTATAATCTGGGAAGTATTTTCATGTCATCACATGGGAAGTGCTTTGTGCTCTGTGACAGTTAGACCTTGTTTATTTCCAAACACATGGTGTTTTTATTTGTTTATTGAGTGCATAGAAGTTCTTTCAAAACTGAATAGATCTTAAAATGAAACTAAATCCTGACTCAAGATTAAACTATTTACAGGTCCAAAGGCCAATATAAACAGTATACTGTGAAATAGGAATTTCAGTTTGTGGTAAATCTGTCTGTCCCCAGCAGCTTCAGATAAAATAATTTTATCCTTCTAGAGCACATCAGTTTGCCAGTCAGTGGTTCATGTATCAAAGAGCATTCTGTGAAAATATCAATATCATTGGTTAATATAAATGAAATTAATTTTTAAAGCTGGGCTAAAGGTTGACATCTGAAAAATTGCATTACTTTGCAGAAGAGAAATTTCTGTCTTCCAGTGAAATTTCAGGTCATAAGGGCAAGTAATTTTCACAATCTTCAATGGGAACCAGTGAAATATGAACTTCATTGTCACCTAGCCCCAAAGCGATAAGATAAAATGAGCTGATACATCATTTGCTGTGGTTTTATCATCTCCTTCAGTAATTGGAAAAGAAAACATAAGAGTCCTTTGCCACCCCCCTCCCCAGTCCCTTCACCACCCACACCCAGGCATGAGCCATTTTGCTCGGATCGATACAAAGGTCACTGAGTATTTATTTATTTATTTAAATTTCTTACGCTGGGTAAAACTGTCTAGTGGAACATTAACGTAATGAATATGTTTAATTGAGTTTGTCACCCATGAAAATGCTGAACAGGGTTGTCTGGCAGACTGTTCATGCTCACAGGGAGGACTGGATGCCTCGTTTGCCTGGGGATTTCTGTGCCTGGTTGAGTAAATACTGAGATTTAAAACAAATGACTAATTTGAAAAATCAAAAATAAATGATAAACATTGCGATTTATTTAAGGGCATGTTGTTATTTAAGATGATTATTAATCTGATCTGATTCCCTGTTAGTTCAGTTGCATTTGGACATATTTAAACAAAGAGCAGAGTAAGGCCCTTTCCCTGGTGAATCCTGAAGCCAAGAGCTAAACAGCACCTGGACAGCAGAATCCAAGGATCCTCAGTTGTGAGGCTCAGATTATGGTGGAAATCCAGGTGCCTTGGGAACTGAGAGTCGGGTTTTATAACCTCTGAGTGCTGTAATTCTGCCTTCTTGAACAAAAATGGCCCCAAATGACAGGGAATGCTGCTAGAAGATTGTATTTATGAATTTTACCTCTCAACTGCAATCAAATTAAACTGTAAATTAAATGTTTTAGTTTTTATTTGGTGCTTTGTTGTTTGCTTTTTTCTCTTTGTCTGACATAATTTTTGTTTGAAATTATACAAATGTGCATCAGCCTTTTAAATAAGCTATTTAGTTTCTATTTTACTTGTGGCAGTTAAATTGGCTGGCACATTAAAGTAATATAATTATTCAATTACGGTTTCAGTTCTATAAGCCATTTGCAGACTTAATTACTTCTAGCCTATTCACATTTTCAAGATCAATAGTACTTTCCTCTAAAATGAAATAAAATATATGATAGCTAATTGGCTTGCTTAGAAGGTAAAGCAAAATGTTCATTTAGTCTTCAGTAAAATATTACTTTTCTAACTCAGAAGGCAGCTGTAGTGATGGTATCTTTTAACTATCACATGAAATCTTTTACAATAGACATTGTTTATGATCAACATTCAGGGAGGTTTTTGAAGAAAAGGTAGGGTGGGTGCAGCATTTGTTTTAAAAACTTTAAAATGACAGAATAGCTTCTAAGTGAGCATTTTAATGTGTGGAAATGAGCTGATACATAACTGTGAATCGTGAGGAGAGGACTTATTTCTGTATTATCTCAATTCCTGTTGACCACTGTGCTACCTGAGCTTTCACACAGCTCTCATTTCACAATCTCCTCCAAGTGGAATTTGGAGCTGGCCTGATCTTTCCTTACTGGTTTCTTGGGGAGTTTCTTCCAGCTGTGCAGTGTCAGGACCTGCAGCACGAGCACTGATTACAGGTTTAGAACTTCATTTCTAATACTTGAAGTCAAGAAGGGACTTCATGCAGGGCTAGAAGTGATTTTGTGTTTTTACTGGAGTTGTCATGATGTCTGTTCATCTGGTGTTGCCAAAGCCTAATCACAGAACAGTTTGTCTGATGAGATTTTTGGAACTGTAGAACTTTACAATTTGCTCATTTGTTTATGTGTTTTTAAATGAAATGTTACACTATATAAGTTGTCTTGACTCCTGTAAGGTTTCATTGAAACAAATGAAATGTGCAATAGATTAATCTTCTGTCTCAAAGGTTGAATGAATTGAAATTCTATGAGTACTTTTTCATGGGGGAGCAGTACAACTTGTGCAGATTAAACTGGATTGTACACCCTCGTTAGTCTCTGCTCCACAAGTTGTTCCAAAACTGGTGGTGACAAAAGGCAGCAATGAGTTGGTTTTGAACAAAACGTATAGTACCATAACATGAAGAAGAGAGTTGTTCTTAAATTCCAAAGAAGAGTTCTGAGTTATGTGGCTCATGGGTGAAAACAGGCAAATGAAAAAATAGTTTTGAAAGTTGTAATTCTGATATTGACTGTGATAACAGTGATTTTTAAAAAAAATAAATTAAAAATTCCCCTTGCCAGAATAAAAATGCTGGATTTTAATTTGAAGAGCAAGTCCTTTTCTGCAGCTAGGGAGGTTCTGTTGCTAAAATCAGATATTTGGTAGGGAGTAAAAGGTTGTGTTGGATTTTCATGAGCAGTGCTTCGTAGCACACATGAAAGCAAAGCGTTTGTGTCTTGGACCTTTCATCTGCTGCGGGAGGTGTGATGAGCAGGGAGCGGGCAGTGCTGCGGTTTCCATGGCAACTGGTTCATCGGCGGGCTAGACCTCTGTCTAGGGTGCTGTCAGTGTGCTGGAGTTTCAGAGAACAGTGTCCCAAAGAAGGGCTGCTTCCACCTAATCCAGTTTTAATTGAACTCCAGAGACTTTGAAGTGAAGCTGCAGAGCAGGCAGACACCGCTCCGACCCGGAATGAAGGGCTCGCTCGGCTCGGCCTCAGCTGCTTCTCCTTCCTGACAACTTGTGTTAATGAGAGTGCAGAGAATTATTGTAGCGGTGCCTGGTGCTGCTCCTGCTGTAAATCCTGGTGTGGAGAATCCAGTAGCATCACCATGGCTGTGCAAGGTGCACGGGGCAAGCCATCTCTGCCGTGTCCAACTGGGTGCTTGTCCTTCCAGTTCTGGGGAGGTTTTGTGCTTGGGGTTCCCACTCTCACAAAGTAATAATTGTTCAACCTGCTGGTTTTCCTTGCAGCATCCACGGAGCAGGGTTTGAATTTGCCACGTGCAGGCTGATGGTGCCAATCAGGCTGTCGTGGGTTAATAGTTACTGCAGAAAAGCAGAGGTTGCCACATTGCTGTCTCCTCACAAAAACAATCATTGAAATTATAAACTCCCGATTTCAGGATTGGAAGAAGGAGGAATACCAGCAAAAGCACTAGGAGAGTTTTGTGCACAAACTCCTCAACTTTGATTCCTCTGTTCCCTCTTTTGATGATGTGCTTAAAGGATATTTCTATGCGTGTGCCAAAAGGCGACTGTGGTGGATCTGAGTAGCACCCTGGAATTACACAAATCTGCCAATTAGTGTGGATGGGTTATGGATGTGGTATGGAAAGTGTCTTTTCCCAGGTTCCAGAAATGTTTAGCAACCACTGACAATCTCAGGTCCTTTTATCACATTTCTAGAGTTTTGTGCCAGAATAATTATTCATTTTTTTCCCCCTCTTTCTGTGTGTGTGTGCTGGGAGAGAGGTTGGCTGAGGCACTTGTATTGAGCTGAAGATGAGGGATTAAGGAAGAAGAAAGAAGGTGTGGGAGATGATTTGTTTTGTGTGTTCTGATCTTCTGTGCCATCTGCTTTTGTTTTGCCAGACTTGTTTGCTTCTAATTCACAAAGGTGGTACAGTATTTTATTCTGTATTGTGTAGTACTTTTATAATGGTGCATCTGCTTTCTGTGCTGCAAAATGCAGGTTTCATTTGTGAATATTTGCTACATGTGAGGCAAAATCCTCCTTTGTTAAAACTGTAAACAAATGATTATTTTCATTAACAGTCTTTGTTACGTTAAGGGCTTGAATTTCACTTTTTCTCTTTTATACACAGTGTATCTCTAGTGAAATGATGGTAAGAGTGATGTTAGCAAGGATTGTTTCTGGATCTCCTTTTCTGTGATGGGTTGCTGTTAAGTGCTTTTGTGTTTGCTAAAATTGGCAAATCTCAGATTTTTGTTCGCTTATGGTTTGTTAATCTGAGGTAGAGACATGTCCTGTCTCTCTGTCCCTTAACACTTACATAATTAAGCTTTGAAATGAAAAGGAAAAAGTGAAGCAACAAAGAAACAAAGTGGTTGAGGGCTGCAAATGGGATTAGTTTGAATTGTGAAGGCAGACTAAGCATCTGTGTCTGTCAGATGGGATGACAGGAATTGTAACAAGTTACTTTGACAACCGCTTACTCCATAGAGAGATTATGCTGAGTTCATTTGCAGGTTTGTGTTTAACCTTAGCTGACAAAATGATACTTAACCTCTTATACAGCCAACATTTCTAGTTCCAGAATTAATGAATATTGCCTTAACGATAAACCTAAGGAACATTTTTTAATTTAAAGATGTTTTTTCTTGCTTATTTGTCACAGGCCTGTTACTACAATGCTGAAGTCAGTGCAGATACATTTAATGCTACGAGTAATACATTTCAGAATGTGTTTTTATGCTGTGCTGAAGTGCCAAACATTTCTGAAACCCTAAAACTATTTGGGTAAACAGGCAGTTGTCTTTAAAGGAAATAGTAGAGGCAAATTTTTTAAATACTTGACACCAGCAGTTGACTTTAGGAGTACAAAAAATCCATTATACGTTCATAGCATGATTTGAAGTTTAAGCACATTTTAATTTTGCTTGTAGTTGGTTGAACCCATGTTTGTGGGTCAGAGTTTCTCTTTCATGAGGTATTACCTATAAAGCCAACAGATTTAAAACATTCTCTGTGTCTCTTTCTACTAGATTCTGGCATATACAGAGGGACTCCATGGCAAATGGCTCTTCTCGGAGATTCGATCCATCTTTTCCCGACGTTACCTTTTGCAGAATACAGCCCTGGAGATATTCATGGCAAATAGAGGTACAGTGAGCTTAAAGGAATGACAAGTGTGGATTTGGGACCATGTGCAATCTGGTTGGGTGTTTAGTCACTTCTGGTTTGATATGGTTTTGTGTAAATAGAAGAAGGGCTTGGATTAAATGTCCCAGTATTTAAATTAGTCTATTTTTGTGATATAATTTCTCCTTTCAATTTTTTTTTCAATGAGGAATTATGAATCAAACATGAAAACTGTGCATTGGCAATGCCTCACTTTCATTTATGCTCACATGTTTACTTGACATTCTCTGAAAACTCCTGCTTAAGGCATTCCTACTTCTGATCTCTTATGTATGGAAGATTTTTGTGTCCTGTTGAAGGGTTAATAGTTATTAGTTGTACACACCAAGAGCAGCACAGTGAATGAACTTCACTGCTGGATTAGACCAGTCACTGATTTGCTTTCATGCTTTCTTTCTTGTAATTGTTTATGAACTTTTTCTCCCACCCTTCCCTTTCTTCAGTTTTATTTTGAGACACACAATATACTGTAACAAGTCACTCAAAATATAGTCCATTGAGACCTGGAGAACTTTCTTCTACCATTTTTTCCCCGTGTATTTTATTTTAAACCATGATGTCTTTGCAGTTTAGACTATTCTTCTGGTCCTTTTAAATGCTTTTATGCTGGTGTGAAACTTTGAAAACTTTATACAGGGACATCAAATAAAGTAGGTTTTATGGTAATGCTTTTAAAATGTATAACATTGTTTTGGTAATGATATGGAACACTGTCCTGAAACAGTAAATATTTCATAGGATTACATGATTTATGCCATTGATTTATTAGTCAAAATGTTCTTAGGAAAACTTGAAATGGTGTCTAGTCTTGAATGTTGCTGGTAAATACCAGGCAGAGAGTGTTGTTGTGCATATTGTCCAGCAGAATACTAATCATATGCATAAACACTTTCCTGTTTTGGAGCCTGTAGTTGTACTTTGTGAAGTCAGAAATGTCCACTTGTTATACACAGTTAGATTGTTATTTAGATTTGAGGTTGCTGCTTCACTAGTGTCAGTCAAATGTTTCAAACAAAGTATCAAGGTAATACTTTGAAGGCTATGTCTAGAAAGTATCTAGAAAGTAAATTAGGAAATGTGTGATCCAATTGATATATATAGACTTTTTTATCAGTTTTAGATAGTCAATCTGTGCATATATGTTTAACTTCTATCCAGAAGGGAAAACAAATGTAAACCTCCTAAGATTCGTAACAGTGACAACTTCTGTTGAAATTTGTTAGTGGTAAAATAAAATCAGTTCAGGAAAGTATAAAAAAATAAATCTATAGTAACCTGAAGGAAATGTGTCTCATCTTTTGCCTGTTTAAAACCAAAGCTCAGGGTTAAATTTTATTGTGTGAGAAAGCCTAAACTAAAAGGTGTAAAATCCTGCTATATTTCAACTCTTGTGTTCACAGTGGGTGTCATGTTCAACTTCCCTGACCAGGCAACAGTGAAGAAAGTGGTCAACTGTCTGCCCCGGGTCGGTATTGGTACTATCTTTGGACTGCCCCAGACCAGGTATTTTACACTCTGAGTTAATTTTATCTGTCACTTCTAAGAGTTCTTTCTTTTCATCAAAACATCCCACATGGTTTGAAGCTTTTACCACCTGCTGGTTTTACAGAGCAGGCACATCCTCAGCCTATCACTCCTGTGTGCTGTTTGCAATGTGTTTATGTAATAAAAACTTGGGGGTTTGAGATTTTTTTTGTGTGATTTCTGTCTTTTTGGCAATGAGACCCAATCATTTATCCTGCTATAGGAAAAGGGGTTTCTGCATACTTCCCAACTCACTAAAATTTAAGGCTGGTTGTAGGACTGATTGGCTTCTATGCCAGCGTTCAAATGTATTAGATGGACCGTAACATCCCTGATTCATTTCCAAATGTTTATAATCAGCAGCAACCCTTAAGGAGTAGCTTGATCACTGTTACTGTAAATTTTAATTTTCAATAGATTTCTGTACATAGCAATGGCATTAAAATAGTTGGGGATGTTTTCTGTTTTGTTTTCTAGTTTAGCTTTTTTTATCTAGTCCAGAAAAAAAAATCTCTTGAATTGCAATTATAGCCACTCTTTAAGAACATCAGGATTTCTATTTACAGAAACAAATTATGTGTGAAAATTTTTAAATATACATTAAAGTATAGACATGTTTGCTCAAAATTTCACATTCATTTCTACTGATCAATTTGTTTACAACATAATGCAGTTTATTTAAAAAAAATGGTTTCTTTATTTGTAAAAATTTGTTAACAAAAACTGTATATAGATTTTTCCCCCCCCTAAGTGATGAGGATTTGGTATTTACAGATGTTTTTGTTACAAACAAAACAGTCTTGGGAATTTTATGATAAGTTCTTCTCTGTTTGATTTATTGCTCCAAGGAATGACTCTACAGTCTTCTTTCACAAACATTAGGAAATCTGGCATCAAATTCTAAAAGTTTGAGCTATTTATGACTAACTCCCCATCACTGCCCAGAATCTAAATCTCAAGAGGATGGACTTCATAATGAAGTTTTATCATCTTATCATTGTTCTCCTTTGTTCTTGAGGGATTTAAAAACGTATCCTAAAAGATTAATTTATTCTTATATGAAATTTTAAAAGTATTGTGATTTTCTCATTTTAATAGTCCTCCATCTCTCTAAATTTTTAGTAACAGATTTCTGTAATACATCAAGCTGTCATGGAGCAGCTGAATTTGCACAGCTGTAAAGGTTTCTGTTTGAAATCTTTCAACTCTTGACATACCCAGCTGTCAGATGTTTTAAGTCTTTTATTCTTATTAGATTATAAAACTTTAAAAATGAACTGCAAGTATCCAAGTAGCAGTTTGATCTCCAGAGAAATCTAGCACAGACCCAGTAAAAAGAATATGTACAATCATCACTAAAATTCAGATATGTCAAAAGGAAGAGCCACCAGATTTTCTCACTATTTTCTTCCAATTTTCTTTTTGTTTCAGGCGAATTTCTTTGGCAAGTCCACGGCAGATTTTCAAAGCTTCCAACATGACCCAGCGATGGCAACACCGAGAAATTTCCAACTTTGAATACCTGATGTTTCTAAACACTATAGCAGGTATTGCTAATTAGTATGCATCCAAATCACTGCAGTTACATAGAAGAAGAGTTAATTGTTGCACAGTCTCAACAGACATGGGACACAATTAGTTTCTGCTCTTTTAATGAATAATTTTTTCTATGTGTGATACTCCTCTAAAGAACTTCACAAAAATGCTCCTAAATCTACTTTATTCATAATTATATATATATTTTTTTTATTTAAGACCAGAGAGCCATTCATAATGCTGTACTGAACTGCACTTAAATAAATGTCTGAGGTCAGAATATCAGAATGCTGTGGAAGGATGGGCTCTACCTATACTGTCAGCTATTTAGGAGATTCTCAGAAATAGTAATTTCTTTATTTTTAGTACTCTAATATTCATAGCTGGTATCCTCCCTGAATATCACAGGTGCAACAAGTTCTCTGTAGGGCTGGGAAATCTCAGTGAGAGAGCAGAATATTCCTGGAGCCAGGAAATCCTGCAGTTCCAAGATGTATGGTTGGCCATGGAAAAGAGTGCAGCACCTGGACCAGCAGTGCTGCTGTGCTGGGGCACCATTCATGCATTCCCAAATCCTCATTTGTGGCCATGTGTTTCTGTCCTAACCACTCATTCTGTAAATGCTGAGCTGTATTTCATTGGACCCATCTTACCCCATTAGCTTCTAACCAGCTTGACTTGAGTTTAGTAAATGGAGGCTGATTGTTGGGTCTCGTGACCTCTCTTTTATTTTCCAACTTATTTTATTCTCTGAGCAACTTGGACAATTTCTCGATTTTCAGTTCTTTTCCGTGGTGTTGACACTGTTGAAAGGTCTGTTAATTCCCTTTCAGCCTTGGCTCCTGCTAACACGATTGATATAACAAATGCCTCTGCTCACACTAATTACATTTTATACAAATGGTCAGTTTTGCTGGTTTCTGTAATCAGTCATTAAGTCAGAGATGCCAGGATGCTGGCAGATTTTTCACAAGTAGGGGTTGATCTGCTTGCCTCATTACTGCTCCAGCTGAAGGAGGCAAATCATGGCACTGTTTTCTGTGCCTCTAATGAATAATCCTTTTCAGCTTTAATGTATTATTGAAATAATAAATTGAACTCCTGTCTAATTGGTGCTTGAGGTTAAAAGAAACAAAAAGATAACATTTTGGAAAAAGGGAAGGTTGAGTTGGCCATGATAGGGAGTTCAAAGAAATAAAGATAGTTATCAGAGTGTCATGTAAGTAGCTTTAATCCTGAATAGGAGATAATATGCAACATAGCCAACCAGTTAGGGAAAGGAAGGATCTGACTTTACCATTTAAAAATTCTGCAAACAGGATGGAAAAATACTGAATGGTGTAAGAAAACTGGAAGAACTAAAACTTAGGTGGAGGTTTAGAAAATGTTTTCTGACAACTTTATAGATTGAATTGTAAAATAATACTCCTGGAGAAAAAGTTGAAACCTGTCCCTTGGAGACTTTTAAGACCAGGGTGTACAAAATCTCAAGAACATACTGACTGAAGATGATATGAAGGAATGACCTTCTGCAACAATATCATAAAAAGACACAAGATCCATGTAAAAATCTTGCATTTTAAAATTAGAAACCAGCTGTGTGGTGTATATGTGTGTATACCTTTATCCTAATGGAATATTTTCTTTTTAATGGAAGAAGGATATTGTTGCCAGCTTAGATGCATGAAGGTGTACATGTGTGCCTGCATCCAGAGCAAATTCTCTGTTCTTCTAAATCTTGGCATGTCCCTGAATGGAGAACAGGCAAAGAAGAATTGACCTCAAAGTGCCTTCTCTAGATGAAATTATTATTAATTGCATAATTTCTCTATCTAAAATATTAAGCTGCTTCATTCTGCTTTCACATATTGTCTTTAACAGAGTATTTAAAAATATTGCTTTATTAGTATCAACAAAAGTCATTGTCTCTCCATTTTTTGCAGTTTCACCTTAAAGAAAAAGAAGGAAAGATGACAGAAACAATCAGAGGAGAAATCCATGGAAAATGAATGGATTTAACTGTCAGTCTTACTGTATGCAAAAGAGTTCACAATTAAAGTGAAATGGGCTGCAATGTTTTAAATTAAACACTAGCAATTTGTGAACTTTTTCATTATCCTTTCACTAAAGCAAAGTAGAATATTGAAATGACAGAAGAACTGAAATAAATTGCAGTTCTTTCTGAGAGCTCATAAAATTATATTGTAGCATCTTTAGAGCTTGGTATTTTAGTTAAATGTAACTCTTTATTCACAGTGGGGGTTTTTTTGTTTTTTTTTTGTTATTTGTCAGGTCGAACTTACAATGATTTAAATCAGTACCCTGTCTTCCCTTGGGTTATCACCAACTATGAATCAGAGGAGCTGGACCTTACTCTTCCCAGCAACTTCAGGGATTTGTCAAAGGTATTTTTCATCAAATAATTTATTTATATATTTATCATAGTAACCTGCAGGCTTGTAAATGCTTTCTGCCGTGTTTAATACATTAATGTTAAAGGCACAACATAGAATCCCAGAGCTGGTTAGATTTTCATCTCAAATTTTAATGAAGTTAGGAATGCTGATGTTGCTGAAGATTAAAAATTAGCTTTTTTCTGGTTTCTCTGATGAGAATTGTGCTTGTTTTAGCAGCAAAGCCTGTGATATTATTATATTTTAGGTACTTTTAAATCATTTCCTGTATTCCAATAGGGAGAAAGTGTATTTTTGCCCCTTCAGATATTCTCAAGCAGTGCTGCTGCCCTTTCTCAGACAGACATTATCAAGTATTCACAACTTTTCCAAACAACTCCTTTCTGGCAGAGTAGCCTTATGGGGTTTTATCAGCAGCTCCCCCCATACACAGACATATTGCAGCCTGTTTGTAGAACGGGTATATTTTCTCTCAATGGTCTCCAAGAAAGGATTATTTCATTTTACAAAGTAGAAGCATCTCATTTTCTGTACAAAAAATGGGTGCACTGATCATCAAACAGGATGTTTTGCTAAAAGTTTACAGGAAATGCTTGGCACATGGAGAATGTAGCTGATTATTAGAAAAAAGGAATGTGTTTTGTTTATTACAAAAGTCTTCCATACAAATTGGTAATTTGAAAGGAAAAAAAAACCCTTAAAGAAGTATGGCAGCTTTGAAAGTTTTTCAGCAATTGATTAAGCAAAACACAGGTCTGTGAAAATCTCCAGAAAAGTTTTTTATTACTGATTTTTTATTTTAACCTTTAAAAAGGTACTGTATAGTCATGAAATATATATATACATGTATATATGTGTCTGTATATTTGAAGACTATACCATACCTTTTGTATGTGTATAATAATGTAGAGGAATAATGTTCTTAAGTCCAGAGATTCTGAGGTACTGCCCTTGTAACATTTTCTAATGGTGTTATTTAATTTGACTAAGTCATTAAGTGTGTGCTTTCTCCAAATGTCTGACTGACACAGATCCATATTCTTGGGTAAACCTGAGCATATTTTATATTTCCACAAATCTTTCAAAGGTAAACAGTATTTTAAAATAATGTTTTATTTCCTGTGTCTAATAAATGCTTTTTTAATAATCCCCAGGCAAATAAATATCTGAAGGCAATTTGCAACTAAAAATACCTATCACCAACCAAGTTGTGAATTGTGCTTAAGTGAAAAATGAAAGAAGTAACATCAGCTCTGTGTAGCTTGAATGAGTACATAAATTAAACGTACTAATAATTAGTAAGTTCCTTGGTCATGAGATGATTTCTGCAACCTCATTTTCCACTAACTTTTGTTAAATGGCACTTCTTCATATATCATGTCATTGCTAAAATAATTCAAGACAAAAAAAGGAGGGTTCTCTGACTGCTGTAGTTCTGAGGTGTCTCCTTTTAATTGCATTTTCATTTTTAAAGATTCAGTTCAGTCAGCACTGTAGTCCTGGCCTGTCTCTCTCCACCCTGGAATAGAACAAAGTGCAGTGTGGAGCATTTTTCCCTTATTGTACAGAATCACAGAATTCACAGAATATTCTGAGTTGGGAGGATTTTAAGTTAGGTACTGCACTTGCCTCCTTTAAGAAATTGGATGACACACCTACTCTATTTCTGTGTGTTTTTTTAATTAACAGTGACTGGTTATAAGGATTTCTCTGCTCATGCAAGTAATCTTTGAGGAGAATTAATATACTTGCAGTTCTGAGGGAATCTTCCCATTGCTGTTGCTGAGGGATGTCATTACTTGGGCATGTTGCCAAGTGGACTTTCCTTGGATTGTATCTGTATCTATATATACCTTCTTAATAATTTGTTTGAAAACTGTGAACTTAATACAGCAAATAATTACTGCAATATTGGATGTCAGTCCCACTGTATTTTGAGTAGAAGGAGTTCCATTAATATTATTTAGGCCTATAACGTGGTATTCTTGGTAGCTTTTAATCTAACAGGGAGTTGTCAGAGAATTGTCCCTCTTGTTAGGGAGTAGTAAATATTTATACAGATATTTAACATTGATTTTCCAGTAGATTCTTTTAAATGTTAAAATTTAAATTTTACAAATTTTAAAGACAGTGTGTCTTGGTCTCTGAAGATGTAACTGCTGTTGTGGGTAAATGTCAGCCCTTCCCACATACACAGTGCAAGTCTTTGTGCCACACCTGTCCCAGATACAGCAGTTCAAGTTTGGGTTACTCTTCTGGCATTTCTAGCAGTAACAACACTGTGTAGTTTAAAGGTTAATATTTATGTCAGATGTGACAAGTATGTGAAAGACCTTGCTAATATTCAGCTATGAAAATTTGTGAGTGTCATACATATTGTGATATTTTCATTGTAGCACTGTTATCTTTGGGGTAAAGCTTCCAAATGAGTAATAATTATGTATTATAGCATGTCTATAAAGATATTTCACTTAAGGTTTTGCATGGCTTTATAGTAATTTACTTTATTTCTTTTTCTTATCCACATCTAAAAACTCATCACAATTTAGTGCTCCAACTGAGTAAAAAGGAAAACTTTGATTTTGCTCTGGCAGAAAGGATGTCAGGTCAATACTTTCATATTTTTCTGTACTTAATGAAAATGAAAAATTAACTTTTTTTTTTATTTAGAAATTGCAAGTTAAGGTAAGGTATTATAAAGTGTCAACTGTGGGTAACAGTTTTGTTAATATATTATCTAGGAGTCCACAGTTAGCACAGATTTAAGGACTGCAGTGTATAGGTTAAACCAACACTTTATTTAAGCAGCTTCTTATGGCACTGTTTTGGACATCAGTCACACAATGATAAACCAAAGCAACTGAAATGGATTGTGGTTAATATTACTGTCAGCCTGATGAATGCTCCTGACAAATGCCAGGAGTGCCCTGCCAGTCTGTTACCCTGCTTTGACTCCAGTGTTTATTTCTTAAGAGGTGACTATGGTTTGGAATGAGTATTACATATTATATTTATAGCTGTATGTATTTTATTTATACAACAGACACAGCTTCCCACCAGAACATGTGCCTTTCTCTGTGTTACTTTATGTTATTCAAACCCACATTTTTTTCTTTTTCCTTGTTCAGTAGTAGCAATAAATTTTGTTGTGTTTCTGATCTTGGATAGGGAAAAAAATAGAAGTAAAAAGACATGGAAAATATTGAGATATGAAAGCATGATTTTATACTCTCAAAAGTTTGTTACAAGATCTCGCTGTATACAGGTAGTTGTTATTAATTTTTCTTTCAAAAGGCACAAAATTTCTGTGAGATCATGAACTGACACTACTAGAAGAAGAAATTTATGCCACTCTTAAATCTTCCTCTGTCTGCACTATAGCTACATGTGTACATAATAATATTTTTATTCTCATTTTTATCATTTCCATGCAATATTTGCTAAATCATCATCAATTTTATAGTGGCTGTTATGTATGTAATGACTTCTTTTCCAGTCAAGTGTACAAAGGCAACAAATAGCTCTCACCTTCAGTGAAGTGAGGTGTTTAATTGGTATGTGGGAGCCACTGATATAAAATACACTTTGACAGAAGAGAGGGAATAGATTTTTACTATGACAAAGTAGCCTGGTTTTGTTGTTCTGCTGTCAGCTTCACTGTTGCCTGTTCTCCCCCATGCCAGCCTGAATTCTGTTGCAGGGTGCCCATTGCAGGAGTACAAATTCATTGCACATATAACTTGTGCTGCTGTTTTCCTTTTAAGAGAAAAACTCAGTGGGATGGCATGAAATTTGCTTAGTTATCTCTTCTCACCTCTTGGCAAAGAGTTAGAAAGTAACAAATGTTTTGATGTGCACCTATTGTAGTTTCATACATATTTAAAAGAAACCCTTTTGTGTGGAGTGGCATTAAAACCTGTACAGGCATTCTGTGAACTGGTGCTTTTTATGTAGGAAACAAAAATTGTGTTTTATTCAGCTCATGCTCCCAACACAAAATGAATTCGGGTTGCTACCAGTTAAATCTGATAAACTCCCCAGGATTCAGTGTCCTTCTAAGCAAGAAGAATGTCCTTAAAATTGGACACTAAAAGAGGATGAGAGGAACAGTGTGAGAACTAACAACAGTGGGTGCAGTGGTGATGGCTTCTTTTGATAGGCAATTAATCTGAAATTTAGGCACTAAAACCTTTGAGGCTTGACACTGCTGGGCTCAGCATCTGCCCTGGTTGCCTTGTCACTGGTATTTTGGGCAGGAAATTTGTCACCTGTTCCTGTGACAAAAGATACCACATACTTAAATGGCGTTCTAAAGCCAGACAGAATAACCTTGGAAAGAAGTACAAATATTTTTCCTTTCAGGGCAGTTCATGTGAATCTTTCCTTAAAACAGGATAGTACAGGAAATGAAATATTTCAAATTTTGTATATAATCCATGGTACTTAAGACCCATCATATTTTCTAGAATTTTGGATCATCTCAGGGAAGAGTATTAGAGGTGTATCTACAGTCAGCCTGTAGCAGTGATATCTGAAAAGGAGACACATTTTTCATTATTGATGTTTTAGTCTTTTATGGATTTTGATATTTTTAACATGAAGTGTATTTATCAGATCCTCCCCATTAGCAGATAACAAGTTGTCATGCTTTCTTTGTGAAACACAAGTTGCTTCTTTGAGGGAACACTCCATCCTCTCTAAAATTGTGTGCAGTATAGGGACCAGTTGAGGGAAATTATTACAGAAACTGGTTTATTACCTTGCTGTAGATGTACATTGGATCTCCATGTGGGTTTATGCAAAGAGGTCAATAGACATAAACATAATCACATTGGGAGAAATTTTTAGGAGAAGGGAAGGATTCAAACGGGAAGCAACAATGCTGTGAGAGAACCTTTCATGTGTTGGTTCCATTTAGGAAACCACAGAAGAGCAAAATCTAGCTGGGAGAATGAAGACCCTTTCTTCCTGATCTATTATATGAATACAAAGAGAGAGAGCTGGGAAGGGATGGTGGGAAGGGAATTGTAAAGACCCTCCTTGAAGAAAGCTGTGCAAGATGATGAATTTTTCCCTGTTCACATCTCATGACAGTGCTAGAATTTTAGGACTGTTCTGGGCTTTCTTTGTTAAGATGAGATAATCTGTTTTGTAGTTGGAAACAGTACAATATAACAGCTGAGCAGTCTGTTATATTCCCATGAAAAGTTTTGATTTAATAATGTAATTTTTCCCCATTTCTAAATGGGGAAAAGGGATTTTGTGAGCCCCTCAAATGCCAGCAACACTCAGATTCTGTCCTGGATGAATGGTAGATTTGGTCAGCTGTCCTTTCTGACTGCTGTGTCGATGCGTTGTATCATTTCAGTCAGCACATTTGCCAAAGTTGGGAGCTGTGAGCGGCCCCGCGGGTGTGTGGCTGATGAGCCTCCATCCTCCATCCTGTGGCCCCTCGGTCCTAGGCTGTGTCTGCAGCACCATGGCCAGCACCTGTCCCTGCCAGCCTCGAGTGTGGTTAAGCACCTCGGACAAGGACCGCCTGACATGATTCAGGGCAGAAAAGCGAGAGCCCAGCCAGGAGGAACACTGATTTGTTGAAATTAAGTAGTGTTTGGATTGTCAAGCCCGATTTAGACAGGGTCCTTCGAGGCACTCAACTGTTTGGATTTTAGTATCAAATTCTTGTTTCACTTTCAGAGAGATTCGTGAGCTGATATGCTGGTTTAACCTTCGTGCAGAATCTCACCTTTTTCGTAATAAGCATGTGACTGCCATGCATTCTGTAATAAACATAAGATTTCCATAGCAGCCTGTTCTTCCATGACTTTTTCAGAGACCTGCAGAGGCTGAAACTTGGTCCAAATGTGTCTTTGAGAGGATTTATCAAAAATACTTTCTGAAATCCTACTCCTAGTGTAGGTAGAATTTTTAAAAATATTCTAGCAATTTATGTTGCTCTCTGACAGTGCTATAACCATCCTTTCATAGTATCACCTTTTTTTCCTCTTGTCTTTAGTTGGTTATTTGTGTCACACCACTTTATTGGACAACATGCAAGTGGATTATAGAGTGCATCTCGTTGCCATTCATATTTTCTCCTCCCTGATCTCTTCTTTTCCCACCAGAGGAGTATTTTGTGAAGTCACAAGAAGCATATTCTATGCACTTGGGATGCATATATTAGTTTCTACAATCACTTAATTATCTTCAAGCAATTTTTTTTTTTTTTAATTTATGTAGGTATTAAGGCAAAAGCCAAGTTTACAAGTTCAAAAAGAATCATTTTGGTAATAAGTCTAATAATTGTGTTCTTCCCCTGCCTCAAGGATGAGTTTTGTTTTGAATGCAGAAATACTCAAAGGCAAGAAAAACTGTAGCTCAAAATTAACCATGGATATTCCAACTTATATTCTAAGTTTATGTCTGATGTTATTGTCCATCCTGCTCTTGTTTCAATTTTAGGTGTCCAGAACATATGTCATCCTCTAGTTGGAAATGAACTGAGGGAGGTTCACGACCTTTTAAATGATCACAAGAAACCGTGGGGCACATGTCTGGTCATAAAATCTACTAGCAATCAAAATGAAGTAATTTCACACACATGTCTTGGGCCATAGACTTTTTAAATGTGTGCTTTCTGTCTTCCTAATATAAAGTGAATGTTATTCTCTTGATACAGACTCTCTTCCTTTTTATATCCATACATTTGAGCTCCAGCAGATCGTGAAGTGCTACAGCACACATCTGTCTAACTCAGATTTCTGGACGAGCCTGATGGTGACTGAGTTGAAAGTTACACTCATTTGGGAAATGAATATGGGATTTATCTCACCTAGTTGAGCTGTGTAAAACTGAGTTGTTCATAGTCCCAGGAGCAGGAAGCCTCTTGGGGTCAAACAACAATCCAGGTTTAAAATTAGTTGTTAGAAAATGACATCATGGTAAAATAATGATAATCTTTGTTCAAGGAGAAGTTTAAGGTGGTTCTCAGGCTGTGGTCTTGCTTCAATCGACACATCAGATAATCTTTCTAAAACTCAAATATCAACAGACAAAAATGTGGATCAACTGAAGGAAATCAATAGAAAAACATTACTAGGAGAAAATGATATAATCCTAAAAGCTTGAGGTGAATAGTTTAACAAGATTAATTAAAAGAATGTGCATATCATGCTCAGCCAGTCACTTGAAACTGCCTCAGAATCCAAAACGCAAGGTTAGTTTCCGAATGTGGTGGTTACTAACATTGTAGAAGTCTGTTCTGTACTTCATACTGTTCAGCATGTATAGTAATCTGAAAAACAGGATGAAAAGGGAGCTGATAAAACTTTCTGACAATACTAATCTGGTGATGGTATTGAAGGTGATGGCTGACTAATCAGGAGACCTTATGAAATAGGGAATAAGATGATGGATGAATTCACCTTTTAGGAACAAAGCAATGCATGTGTTGAACAAGATACTTTGATGGGCTGTTAGGTGACTGTTTATATTCAGTTTTGATATAATCTGATTGTAATAGTTTTATGAAACAGTACAGATTACAGTGAAAACATCCTTATAGCTTCCCAAGTGCATCTTCCTAGCCTGCAGCTGCTCTTTTTGTTGAGCTTGGTGTTTACATATGATACAGAATAATGTATATTTTGTGTGCCCTGACAGAAATCTGCAGAAAAGGCGAGTTTGTGTCAGCTGTTAGCTTGAGGTCCTGTGCTGTTAGTACAAACAGAAAGGATCGTGCTTTTAGTTCTGATTGTCTTACACAGATCTGGTGATAGGTATAATGGTGCTGCTCTCTGTGTCTTGTATGATGTGCTGGCAGAGGAGCACAGTCTGTGAGAAGGAGGCAGAAGAGAGAACGTTTTCATCTCCTGCTATGAGTCAAGTGCATGTGGCTTATCACTAAATCTTGTTCCTCAAAATCCACGAAACGATTTTTTTTTACTTGTTTTTTAAGTAAGTGAATAACAATGCAGGGCTTGCTTTCCCTTGACAGACTGTCATGAACAGTATATGCCAATGGTTGCTTTTGGGTGGAATTATTATTTTCCACTACTTGGAGGCCATACCCAACTCACTGCCTGCGAGCAGCTTGATTTTGCCTCCTGACTCCCAGGCACTTCCTTTCTCCCTGACCTTTTGGAAGTGTGCAACACATAACAACTCTCTTCAGTCTGTCTTCCCAGTAGTATTAAGGTGTAGTAATACCTCAGATACACAGTGTGTGACACATTCAGTTGTGCTGAACAATTGATTAAACCTTAGTGTGCTTAATTAGTGTGTGCTTAATTAGTCTGCAAGTTTGCAGTTCAGCAGTGCATTGTTTTGCAATCTGCCACAGATGGTTGTAACAGCATTTGATACCATTGTTAGTGATGTGAAGGCATGGAAATTTTTCCTTGAAATTCAAATGCCTCCAAGATTTTAGGTGACCTGAGGTATGTCCTGTGACTAACATACTGACCTAAAACATAGCTAATATTGCTTAATAGTTTTTCCTAATTTTTTTGCTTAACATTAGTTCATGATCCATTGTTTTAACTGTGGACTTTGGGAATCTTCTGTGTTTTGCACCATTAAATGTTATTTATATTGACATGTCCAGAAATTCTAGTTATTAGATGATCTTTAGATCAGTTTTTCCTGACTCTTCTTGCTGTCTCAAAGAAATATGCATGCTCTTAAAAAAATCTGAAATGCAAACTGTATGCACAAATACATTAAGTCTGCATATACGTGACTGGTTTCTGCTTTTATTCCTGTCCTTTCTTGAATATTCAGTTTCCTGAGAATAGAAATTGGAGTTTTGGGGTTTTTTTTAAACAATGTAATCTGGTGAACTTCATAGGAGTTTAATTCCTTTGTGAACTGGGGAAATAGTTTAGACAGTCATGTTTGGTGGCCACTGATAGACTGGTGATCTAGTTGTCTTCTGGGTTTTTTCTTAAGCTATTTATATTTGTTCTGCATTGCTTTGTAAAGCAATGAATCTGTTGTTTCAGAAGGAATCTAATTATATGAGAAGTTATAATTGTCTTTGCTTTGTAATTAGGGTAATTATGGGTTTTGTTTGTTTGTTCTCTGTGGACCATATGAAGACTTGCTTGCTTACCACTCTTATAATTGAAAATTGTTTTAGTTTTAGGAGGATATAAAAAGAACAGGAAGTATTCTTCAGAACTTGTTTTACATTATTGTCCCATTTCTTATTCTTGTCCCTCCAAATTTTCAAGTGCCACAGTTATCTGAAATACCTGTATTCAGAATAATGGATTAGAATTATAGCTACAAACATAAGGTCAAGGCAAGCTGCAGAGAAATTTAAGGATTGAAGAAATGTCTTAAAATGGAAGACCTGAACACCTCAATTTCTTATGTTTATTAAAAGTCTAATTATAGTTTATAAATGTCTTTATATTCAGAAAATACTGGCTAAGTAAAGACTGTTGTGTGTCAGAGAGACGCATAATAAGATCTCTTTGACAACACACCAGTATATTCATAACTAAACTGAAATATATAGTTTTTAGAATGAGGATCAGAACAATCCGTAGAAAAAGCTTCCAGGAGAAGTAGCAGATTGTCCACGTCCTCAAGAGTCAGGTTGGCCAAACACAGCTCATGCTGTAATCAAGCATAAAGAGTTGGGCTGAACATCCTGTAATGGAAAGGGATTTCACAGCTTGTCATACCAACACAAGGCGAGATGAGATGACCTAATGCTCCCCCTGGTCCTTTAAACCCAGTGAATATATGAAAAATATCAGTAATGAAAACCAGATAGTCATCCTGAAAAGAAGACACACGGAAAACAAACATCACACTTGGCAAGGATGCTGCCAAACATAATTCAGTGATACAGACAATTGTATTCCCAGGAATACAAGTACCTGCTTGGATGGGGATGAGAAAACAGTGTAAGAAATCACAACGAAAAGCACTTCTTGTTTTTTCCCCCTCTTTTTCTTCTTCTTTTTTTTTTTTTTAATTTACTTTCTTTCCTTCTTTGGTTTTTTTTCATTTTGAAATACAGATTTCAAATAATAACATTTTAATTAATTTCTAGATCTTTCTTCTTGCACTGGTCAGCAGAAACCTCATTTCTGGAACTCTAATTTTCAGATCTCACAGGCACTTGCACAGATCTGATTTCCAGTAGTTAATTGTTAATATTAACTAACAGAGAGACAACAGTTAACAGTGAAGATGAAATGATGGTATCTTGCCTACTTACTGTTTGCAGTAATTAAATGCAATTTAACTGCAATAGTACTCTAGCCTTTCATGGATTTTGAATATTAATTAGTTAAAAACTCCTCCCAGTATTGGACTGGGTAGGAAACAGTAAAAGTGGCAGTATTTATTTCAATAACAAAAACATGTGAAAGCCAATAACAAAAGGCAGCACAGGTAAGAAGTGTCTGTTATTTGGAGTAACACTATTTAAAATACAAAAACACATTAGATGGGAATAAAAAGCACCTCTTTTCCCTTCTTAATGTGGAACAAGGCTTCAATCTGTTTAGTTTAGGTCATCAGCAATTTTCCAAAACAGGTGTATTCTTGAACATGAGTGGCAGAATCCCGGAGAGTTTCTGCCCTATGTAGAGGAGCAGTGGGCATTCTGTTTTCTTCTGGTGATTGCAACAGGGCCTTTTCTGAAAATAAAGGCAAGATGGGCCACTGTTCCAATGTCTGGCACAGAGGAAGGCTAAGAACTAACAAACACAACTGTACTTCATAGTGTCTGGACATATTTGACACAGTAGATGATAAGAGGCAGTGTGTTTTCTCAGTTATTTTTCAGCAAACCATTTTTCTTTGTTATATCTCAAAAAAAGAAGCAAGCTGGGTCCAAGGACTGCAATTTACTATATTCAGTTCATGGTAAAAATGTGAGATTATTTATTTTGATGTATTCTTATATTTGAGAGTACTTGAAAAATTAATATCAAATACTGTTTAAGAGTAGCTGGTAACTTTCATATTTGTAGCACATGTTGTTACAACAACCACTTTGGGTCAACAAACAGGTGATCCTGCATTTGGAAAAGTGAAAACAAAAACTGCCTTACTTCAATTCTTCCTCCAGTTTGGACCCTCCTTTTGAATGAACACTGACTTGAAAACCATATGGATCATTCATTTTTTCAATACTATTTCATAACTTAACAGCCACAAATTATTTTTTTCTTCGTCTTTACTCCTTTAATCTCATTCATTGTTGTTGCTCATTGGAATTTTTCTCTCTCTTCATTTTTTCCCCTCCCTCTAAATAAACATTTTTTATTGGTGCACTAGTATCTTATTTTCCTCTGGGAAAAGAGATGCTGCTGCAGATAAAATATGCTCTGAAATTTGAGGATGTGAAAGCTTTTCAGCTCGTTCTTCCTTAGAAGTCTGTAGCCAGAGGGGAGCTGTATTGAGTAATGTAAATTTGTGGTCTCACAGCTACGTCTAGCAGAGCTTAGCTTGGAGTTACCTCTATTCCCTTGGCATTTACCCACAGGGGAGGGAATACAGTATGCAATCATGATTCCCTGTTAATTTTGAAATATGAAATAATCACAAAATTTCAATTAATTGGGATTTTTTACTTAAATTAAAAGTCGGTGAGTGTTTGAACATTCCTTGTATGTGCTGTATTCTGTAGTTAACTGTTCACAGTGCAGTGGAACACACTGGAATCACCTCATCCTTACAAGCACTTGTCAGAAAAATATGGGCTTGCCTGGTAGAATGTATTAGCCCAATACATTGTCTCCATTTTATTATGAAGCTGCTGGGGAAGCTGTGATATACAGCACTGTCATTACAGATCTATTGTTAGAAGGGTTCTACAGTCTTCTGTGCACTGCCATTAATTTATAGCAGTAAACAATATGTAGCCCTCCAACTGCAGCAAAGCAGAATCTTTTAATGAGGTGGATGTTATTACCACAATAAATCAGTGCATTCGTGTAATGTATAATTCAATGTGTGTATTCCCACTGTAACTTCTCTGAGTAAGCTGATAGTGTATCATTGTCAGTGCACAGCTCCACAGATCTTTCTTTTTTTTTTTTTCTTTTCTCCCTAAGCTTTTTTCATTTGGGGACTTTTTTTATTTGCTTGCAAATAAATGTGACATGTCTTGATAGTTGTCCTGTTGCAGGCTTCAGAAACCAACTGTAACAATAACAGCTAAAATCAATACTGTGGATTCTGGCTGTATAGATCTCTGCATGATACCCTGGGTTTTCTTCCCTTTTTTCTGTTTTTTTTTTTTTTTTTTTTAAAGAGAATGAAATCAATTCTAATTGGGTTTAGCTTTATATTCAAGGAATGTAATTCTATAACTATTGATTTGGGCTATACTCATTTGGAGAGTAATAACAATAGAGGCAGATAAAGAGAATACATAAAATGTTACAGAACCATACAGCACAACACAGTTTCTATTTTTAATTTATATAATTTGTCTACCAGTGGCCTTCTTTATTCTTTTTTCCCTCAAGCATAGCTGAGCCTTTAGGGAAAATCAGTGCAGATGGAGATTCTAAAATGATTCTTGCAACAAAGAGACTTCTTGGAGTCAGTTTCATACATCCCTGGAATAAATTTGCTAAATCAGATAAAAACGCTTTTATAGAGGAACAACTTCTTTTAAAGGGTTATATTTCAAATTAGTGAACTGCAAAAATAGTAATTAACCTAAGATGTTTGCTTTATCCTCCTGCAATGTGAAAGCTGCTCTAAGTGAAAAACATAAGATCAGATCTTAGGTCATTCAAAGATCTAATCTGTCCTAGAAGAGAAAATACTTTGAAGCTTTTATGCCGAATTTCATGTGAATCAGTTATTTGAATAATAATAATCTGAATAGCAGACATAGTTTTTCACTTCAACTAAGCTTGAATTAAAGACTAGATTACTGATACTTTTGTTTCAAAGACTTCTCTTTTAAAGTTTTTCCTTACCTTGAAGTGTATTTTTAAGTATATTTATTCTTGAAGTAAAGAATGAAAGATTTTCTTCATGTTTCTTCTTCAGTTATACTTGAATGCATCCATTGTCTATACAGATGAACATAATTCACATTTATAACATACAGGCAATGTGCTCAATATGTATACAAAATTGTATTGTATATGTATTTTGCATGTATATCCAAAGATACTTTAGATCTCTTATGACTTTTTACATATGAAATTGCTAAATTCATATTTGGGTTTCTCAGTGATTTGTGTGATATATACTCAATTTATGTAAAATTCCATTGAAGAAACACATAACTATAGATAACAAAATAGTACATTTCTTACTTTTAAGTAAATCCCTGGGTGTTTATCTTCTAGGTAAGCACTAAACAAAGAATGGACAGCATTGGTGAAAGTGGGATAAACAATTTCAGTCATACAGATGTTGTTTCTTTTGTATCAATGTTTTAATATAGAAACTCTGGCCTTTCATTTGTTTTATTTTGACGTTTAAAATTTTATGAAGTAAGTAAATTTGCCTTGGGATGGTAATAGAAAACATAGAAACAGGAATAATATCAAAATTCCAAGTCTGCTGTTAATACTCTTCCAGCCTATCAGTCACTACTTTTTTCTCCAAAAGAATATCCGAAGATGTTTCTCATTTTTGTTTCCTATTTGCATGGCAATGATTCTGGTTACCAAAAAGACTAAAAGGAGTATGATTTGTTAATAGTCACATTAATTATATTTCTTTAATGAATTATTTTATGAATCTTGCAGCCTATTGGAGCTCTGAACCCAAAGAGAGCAGCGTTCTTTGCCGAGAGATACGAATCGTGGGAAGATGACCAGGTTCCAAAATTCCACTATGGCACACATTATTCAACAGCCAGTTTTGCACTCACATGGTTATTAAGGATTGTAAGTATATCTTTTAAAAATGCTTTTCCTTTGAATGATGATGAAAGCAACAAGTATCTAGAAATAGTAAACTAAACTGGTGTAGGAAAGTACTGAAATTTTCTAGTAATTGTTATCAGTAGCATTGGAGAAATGTATTCCAGATTGCAAGGAGACAGTTTTAATTTTTGTGGTATTGCCTTTTCAAATCTGTAAAGCTTTTTCTTCTTAAGAATTGCTTTTAATATACATTGTTATACTTCTTTAGGCATGGTTAACTTTCCTTTCTTGCATATTTTCTGGCTGGACTGAGTACCAAACATTTGTAGTTCTTAATTAATTTATTTAATTTTCACCTCCTAATAAATATGAGTGAGCTGCTTTTTGATGATCATGAAATTCTATGGTGTCAATAATTATTTTTTTCAAATCTGCTGCAATTTGTATGGGAGTAACTTTTGAGATGCAACATATTGATAATGTATTGGTTAAACAATGCATTTTTCTATAAAATTGAAAGGCAATTTATCTCCTAGGAAGTAATTTCTTTGGGAAAGCATTAGCAGCACATCATTAATTAAAGCTTGTTAGAATGTACAAGCGTACATAAATCCTCGAAGTAATTTATAGTGCTTGGCTAATTTCGAGCAATTATCCACTAATATGTGCTTAAGTGTTCTTTAACTAAGAGGAGGCTTTTAAATCTTCTAAACATTTTTCTAAATCATAAATTATATATTAAACAATAACAATCCTGAAGCTGTGGGTATTGAATGCTACACTTTGCATTAACAGATCACCTTGAACAAAATAAATTGCAAGTGCTATTTTCAGTACATGCTAGTTTAAAAAATATCTCAGGTGTCTGAGGCTTTTCATGTTGTTGAGAGCAATTTGTGTCACAACTGACTGTGGCTTCTGCTCCAGCCTGTGAGTGTTTTCTTTTGATTTTAGTTGCTTTTCTTTATCTAAGTATATATGCATGGAGTGGGAATAAAAAGCATTTATTGAACAAATAAGCATCAGTTGGTATTTCTCATTTTTGGATAATAGAATTAACCCTTTGCTATTCATCTGTATCTGCCAGAAAAATTGCATCATCAACAACCAGGCCTCAAAAGAATAATAAATCCCTTTTATTTTTTACCCTGAAATTTCTGAAGAAATAATACAGAATTTCTGGGGTTGTTTAGCCTGGAGAAGAGGAGGCTCAGAGGTGACCTCATCACTGTCTATAACTACCTGAAGGGAAGTTC